>JAIFZK010000003.1:3867500-4467500 GCA_027481765.1 Tenualosa thibaudeaui
ACCACCAACAATGGCAGCCAAATCACTTGGACATGAAACCATGTGACATGAAACCAACAGTGTGGGGGCTTTTGCTCTCATCTTTTTAAAGCTTATTTTTATCTTTATTTTGAAAGGACAGTGAAGATTAACAGGAGGTACATGGGAGAAAGAGAGAGAGAGAGAGATGAGGTGATTGTGAGGATTCAGGATTCATGTCTGGTTCCTGTTGGCACTTGTGCCCAAATATGGTACAGATCCTGTAGCCATTAGCACCATAGCATCCAATCTTAAGTCTCATTTACAAAGTCAAATATTCCCACCAGAGTTATAAAAGGTAGGACAATAAGATGAGATAAATAACACACAATTGTTTCATAGTTCACATTTATCAGTGTGCCAAACAAAATACTTTGTCGCAAGTTTGAGAAGGAATAGATGGTAATCTAGAATAACCAAGTTTAAACCTCTGTGTTGTGTTGCCAAAGTTAGTTTTAAACACCATTAGAATCACTATAGAAGTATTCCAGTTCTTAGGCAGGCCAATCACCAGTTTTATTTTTAGCACAGCGTATGGCTCACGGCTACAAATTCTTCTGCCAGGAAAAGTTGGTCAACATTTTACATTCTGGCATAGAAATGTTTAAAGTTGGTCTCCCAAGCCTCCCGAGTTTTAAATTAAGATTACATTTAATTGTTAAAAAAATGTGATTGATTCTGGCTTGGCTACTCAACTATTGACATAGCCTACATACATCTAATTCATACATGTACAATCCAAACAGCAGATAAGGCTGTTTTCTTTCATCAGAGATAGAGCTTATTGGGCATGCCCCTCAGTCTCCATCTTCAAGGCTAAACTTGATGAATGTGGCCACAGCCGTGTTTGTTCTGAAAACAACTTTCTCCTGAATTCAATCATGAATTAGCCACCAGGTGGGAGAGATGCTTGCAGCTATACAGTATCGCAGAAGCAGATCTGATTTATCACAGAGGTTGTCATCAGTGAACACTGGCTCATTACTGTAATACTAAAGTGAATTATGATATCAGACGATGCTCTTTGTGGATTAAAATGTGGATGGCTGTGTGTGTATACACCCAAGTTGCCAAACTATGACAGCACAACCACAATGCAACATGTATGAGACAGAAGGCATTAATCTTACACTGCCTGATGACTTTTGCTCAATAACAATCTGCATAAAATTCTACGGAGTAGTGTAGTCTCATGGTAGTTTTTGATGACTTCTACAGTGGCATTAGTCTTCCGTGCAGAGAAACACAGACCGCTGAGCTTTACAGACTTTAGTAGTTTGGAGAGATCTCACAAAGGGCTTAAGGCTGGATTAATAGAACCTGTGAAAACAAAAAAACGGGGAGAAGCAGGAAAAAAAACATACCATCCTGCTCCACTTCTTTTCCTGCAATGCAGCTAAAACAAATCTGATCCGGAGAGACAATTTCAACAACCCATTCAGTTGAAAAATTGAGCTGGGAATTGAGGTGCATAATAATGATCACAACATGTGTGAACTTCTATTTGAGTGAGCCTTTAGGTCTTACTGCTGACCAAAGATTCGAGAACACTCCACACTGTTGTACTACTGTAGTCCTACAGAAAAGATTTTTGTGCGAAGTGAGAGTATGCACACTTTTGTACATGCTAGTCAAGGCTCACTCTTAGTCAGATGGATTCTCATTAGATCTTATCAACAGAGCAATCAAGTCTGCTTTGAAAGTCCAGCACCATGGACAGGGATTGACTGTCAATCTGTCCAAAACTGATGGATATAAATTTTCACTCTCCAACTGAAAATCAGAATGTGCTGCGTTAATTTTTATGCATGAAGTGTCTGATTCTCAATATGTATGCATGCATATGTGTGTGTATCCGTGTGTGCAAGTGTGTGTGTGTGTGTGTGTGTGTGTGAGTTCTGTCTGCATTCTGCTTAAAAATCAAATTCTGCATAACTACACTTTCAACACATCCCTGACAGAAAGCAGTTGCTTCCCTCCTGTGACAGATCCCTTCTTTTGGGCTACTGTGATGTGACATAGCACCTTTGTGAGAAGCGCCAAGCTGCTTGTGCCCATGCACACACACTACTGCATAGGGCCATGGTACATTTCAATTCTAATCCACATCACGAGTCCACGTGTGTCATATTTATCAAAGAGCGGCTTAGCATCTCAAGCGCGGCTCAGGACCCACTTGACATAACGCAGCGAAGCACTCTTGTGAAAATAAGGTCCAATGGCAGTCAGCAGCATACAACCTGCCCCCACCCCCCTAACTTATAATCTTTCTCAGTTTTAGTCAGTCACCCCTTTAGCCTCCCTCCCCCCTCCTCTCCACTAATACATAAACACCATATGCTTGTGTCTGGAGCCCCCGTAGTGATGGACAGTGGCTCAGACAGGATATGACACACTGATGATCGTCCATGGGCCGGGGTGGTGGTGGTGGTGGGGTTGAAGGGGGGGGTGTAAGTGGCTGGAACACAGGTGGTTCAGGCCGCCTGCATGGAGGTTAAGCACAGCCAAAGGCTAAACTGCTAAAGACCTGACAGCAGTCAGACCAAATCTCATCAGCCCCCAGACTGCTCTGTTCGCTGCCTTACAAAATAAATAAATAAATAAATTGCAAAAAAAACAAAAACAAAACCAGAATGGAAGACGGGAGGAGAAAAAAATAGTTTGCACTTGTGAAATATGCTTGCTGCGCTGCCACGGCTGCCATCACTGCTATTAGCGGTCATTAGCAGCCGTCATGGCTGCCAGGTTTAGCGGCTTCACAACCGAAGGCTCAGATCACAGCTCCGTTCTTGCCAAAGCAAAGCAGCCCTCGCAGAAAATGCTCTGAGAACCAAACTGGCTTCACCATGACACCAAAAGACAAAAACAGCAAGGAGGAACTGGAGAATGAATTGTGGTGATTGGGTGGCCATCAAATCACATGGCATATGGCTTTTTCTTTTGTACTCCCCCTCAGGTGTCAAATGTATGTCTCCATTATCACAGATTCTCATCACCCCAGTGACCTGTCAGAGACACTGAGATATTACAGATTATTCAGACAGTGACATGGCATATGTGATTTGTTTGTGCAGAATCCCACCAAAGTGGCACATGAAGGCAACAAGCAGGGGGAGAATTAAAAAAAACTGAAAGCGCTCTCTGGAGGATGTGATAGGGCTTGGAGAAATTAGCCATCTTTTATTGAGGAAGCACCGTGTGTGTGTTTGTGTGTGTGTGTGTGAGAAAGAGAGTGAGAATGTGAGAGAGAGAAAAGGAGTGTGAGAGAGAGAGAGAGAGAGAGAAAGAGAATGTGTGTGTGTGTGCATGTATGTGTGTGTGTGTGTGTGAATGTGTGTTTATGTTTGTTGTTTGTAGGGGGTTGACGATTACGGCTTAAAACAAAAGACTGCTGGGGGTGGCGGCTGGAATGACTCATCGTATCCCAAGGGTGGCCATTACACTTCTCTCAGCTAAAACACCGCAGTCAGAGCGCTAAAGTCTTATGGGCTCCACTTATGGGCCATAATATCTCCCATGAGATAGATTTGTGCTATCATGAGTGAGTCAGATTTGGGTTAAAAAAGCTAATAGTTTAAAAAGTAATGGTTTACTGTAAATTGTGATATCAGTGCAGCTGCACATTGAAAAGAGAGAATGCAGAGTGGCTGAGGATGGAATCTTTGGAGTAGGGGCTGGCAGTGACTCAGCCCTGAAACTGAACTGGACACAGACAACAGCAACAACACACAGTCAGTTACTGTATGTCTGTGGTCCCTACCACCCTGCTCCCACTACACCTGCTGCTCATCAACTACCTTGCGTGTGTGTGTGTCTGTATGTGTGTGTGTGTGTGTGTGTGTTTGTGTCTGTGTGATGTGTGTGATGCATGACAGCGACATGCCAAGATAGCAGACAGGTCCTCCTCTTTCCCCATCACACCCCCCCCCTTCCCCCTCCAGGCTGAATAATGCAACACTGGGTGGAAACAGCAATTATATAACGTGCAAAATCAATTATTAACCTAGATGAGACCGCCATGCATTATTGACATGCTGAACCGGAACATTATTGTAAGGTTGTTGTTATGACTGGGGCACAACAGGATGCAGTGTTGTTGCTGTCAGCCTGTGGATATTGTCAGAATCATGTTCAATATCCCACAGAGAGGAGTCCATGCTGTCTCAGAGGGGGAAGCCTGTGGGCCACAGACAGACACAGAGCCAGGCTTTTATCTTGTGGATAGCAGTCTATCAGCTTAAGCTGTCAAAACCACTTCAGCAAATACTGGGATTCAAAAAGCATTCCAACCAGATCGGGCTAATTTATTCCTTTTTATTGATTTTCCACTGTGCTCCCCTGTCACTTGTGTGTGTGGGTAGTACAAGAGCCACAAGCATTTACTGCATTTGTTTGTCTTAAGGGAGTAAGATGCCACTGTTTTTGGCTTATTGCGTAAAGGTTTTGGCAAGGGTCAGGGAAGCACAGCATTCAGCATTATATATCAGTTGAAAATTACTGTAAATCTCCATGAATGTACAACAGCCGCATACAAGCCGACTGCTTGCCCTCTTCAAATTTCTGCCCTTAGGTCGATGAAAATGCTGATATTGCTGTTGGGGTTTTGTGCAACCACCACAGCGTATTACCCAGCTATTATGAGGCTAGTGGTGTTGGGGGAACCTTCCACTCCCTCAAGCAATTTGAAGGAACCATTTGCCAGAGTTGAAAGAAACCTGACAAAATGCCCAGGCTTTGTTCCATATCACTGTAAGCCACGAGACATCAGAGGTGGCATCTGTTGTAGACCTGAGGAATTGTGAGAGATAGGCCTCCTGTGGCCACTGGAGTTTGACTAAGCTCAAAAATGAATACAGAGAATATTGTATGTCGCCTCTGCTTCAGGGCAAAGGGAGATAGAAGGATGTCACAAATACAAAAGTTACATTTGTACTTTTCCAGATGTAGGTGACAAAGCCTAATTCCCAAAAGCCCAAGAATGACAGAGGCATAATTAAAACAAAAGAAGAAAATCATCATTATCCTTAATAGGCTGAATTCATGCACAAAAGCAGATGACAACCAAATTATGTCTTAAAAACATTAAGGAAACTCAGCATATGACATCAAACTCTGTTGTGTCGCAGGGATAAACAACTTCCACAGTCATACTTGGTCACAAATTAACTAAGAAGAAGAATAATACATCCAGTCTTTCATCCCAAACATCTTCATATGGAGGCCAATAGAGAGGTATGAAAGGTCATTGTGACACAGAAATACATCCTTTGGCTAAGAGGCTATGCCTTGTGTTGTGTTGGGGATGTTTCATCATTCTTTTGTTTATATAATTTTCTCATGTGCCAAGACAAAGGGCACATTTTGAAGGAGGAACAGATGAAGTGGCTTGTCAAATCACATGTTATATGCAATGTGATATGAGATGTGATCATAGATTAATGTTGTACCCATGACCATAGGGGGTAGGGGGTATATTAGGTGGTGGTGAGTGTGTGTGTGTGTGTGTGTGTGTGTGCGCACGCACATGTGTGTATGTGTGTGTGTTTGTGTTTGTGAGAGAGAGAGAGAGAGAGAGAGAAAGAGTGAAGGATGAGGTGCCCTCTCCTATAACAGATGAACAATTACGGAGAGGTCATCTGTCACACTGACACCAGAAAACAAGTTGTACGGCACACATGCAGCAGTCAAAGAGGTTGAAACAGTCATGAGGGATTACCCAAATAAAACCAGCTATGAGCTAGAATGACACCCTTTCATGTTTTATTTTCACAGGAGGACAAAAAAGGCAAAAAGAGTAATGAATTTGGCATTTAAATAAAAGACTACATAAGACAGGGAAGTCATTTGCATGTAGGCCTATAGCAAGAAATGCTCTGCTTAACAACAGACCTACATTTTAAATGGATGTCTTGAGGCATGTCATGGATTTAACAGTTATTCATAAAATGTTTCTAAATGGGCACTTGCTGCAGTTAACACATTTAGTTGTGAAATAATCAAATGAAAAAAATCTACATACAGCTCTTGATGTCTAACTACACATCTCTTTGTCTTCTCACTTGTTTAACACAGACTGAAATAATGGTCACATAACACAACTAAGACTAAGAAATTGTGCACATCTAGAGCGTGAGAGAGAGAGTGCAGAGAGGCTGGAGACTAAAGCCAAAGTCTCCTCTCTGCACTCTATTCTTACACTTACACACTCTGCACTCTATTCTTACACTTATGTTATGATTATTATTGCTTATTATAATGATCTGTAATGACTATGAATCTTGAATGACCACTTTGCTGGAGAGTGGGTACATAGTTGCAGTTAGCATAGAAGCCCACTGTTTAGTTTTTTTCTGTGTACACCTCTGATTCCAGTGCAGTCATCCCCCTGCCAGATCACATCTGAGAACAAATGAGTTGTTTTGATCACAGGTCTGGGTTTCTAACACAGGTCTGGGTGTCTGTTCTCTGTTAAACCTAAAGTGCACCTACATCCTGCCCCTTTGGTCAAGTTCTTTAGTCCTCAGCTAATAACTCCATCCAGTCCACCCTGACATGGTGCATCTAGTTACCCTTATCTTGTGCCGCTGTTCCTCTTACAGTGTGTGCCCTCCTTAGGGGGCAGAGTCCCCTGCGTGCTCTTGATGCTGAGGGCTCAGTAGATGCATGAGGGTTCAGTCGTGTTGGAGTGTTTTCCTTTGAGGGCCATTTAATCTTGTGCTCCTGTCACGTGTGTGTTTCTGATGGTGTTCCCTTATCTCGGAGTGCAGTGACTGTGCAGACTCTCCCCTCGGCTCATTGTTTTATTTTGCGTCCATCTCCTCATCCTGAATAGTGAACTCAGTGCAAAGAAATTAAAGCCGCATTTTACCTTCCCTCATATCTGAAATGTGAGTTTTCTGCTGTTTGCTGACCTGCCTAAAGACAAATGATGTGTCAGGTATGATTCACTGGCCATATTCATCATTGTGCATGTTTGTATGTGTATGTGTATGTGCGTGTGTGTGTGTGTGTGTGTGTGTGTGTGTGTGTGTGTGTGTGTGTGTGTGTGTGTGAGTGTGCATGTTTTTATGTGTGTGTGTGTATGTGTGTGTGCATATTTGTATGTGTATGTGTGTGTGTGTGTGTGTGTGTGGTGTGTGGTATGTGGTGGACAATGGACAAATGCAATCACACAGTCCACACAGCCTCACAAAGATCAAAATGTTGAGTGTCTTCTACTCAGGCTGCATTAACAGTAAAATACTGAGGTATTTTGAGGTATTTTGACTGAGATGCACTGATTGCTCGTCTCAAACAATTGCTTTCCAAGATGGCATTCTTGTCAGGAAGAGGGGAGCGATGAACATGATGAGCCTGTGTGGGCTGGCTGAAAGATTTTGGGAACACTGAATTTCTTCTCAGGTTAAACTCATTTGATTTATAGCCTTTCATAGAGACTTTGTTCTCTCCTTTGTTTTGTTCTAAATTAATTCTAGCAAGTCTCAGAGAGTCTTTTGTGTAGTGTACCCAAAACTCTCATTAAGTGCCGCAGTATCTTGCTTCTTGTACCTCACTAGTTGGTGCACAGTTCTATTCACATCATAAACACATTCTTTTCACCGTTTCGAAAAATAAAAGTATAAAACTGTCACATGCAACAGCCTATGTAGTTTTCACCTGCTCTAAATTTGTGTTGTGTTAGTGACATATGTACATGAAACTACAAACTTGACCATACAACTGTAGCCTGAGAAGCCAGACTATAACATCAAAATGTACAGTTTGGTCACGATCGCTAGACCAAGCTCAATCATAAGGGCGGAATCAGGGGTTGTCTTTCAATCTGAATAGTGCTATGACCAATCAGAGCAATGTCTGCAAAACAGCAAATATGTCCTTGTTTGAAACAAAAGACTCAAGTACCTTTTTCTGCTCAATTTTCAAAGAAAGTTGAACTCTTCAAAAGTCTGATTCCGATTCAAAAACCCGCTATTCCTTGGCCACTTAGTTGATTTGCACATCACAGCCCTGTCATTCTCTTGCTAAGCCTGCCCAACAACTCTCTATAAAGATAGTGTTGTGATTGGTCTGTGTAAGACCAGTGTTAGACCTACTAAGGCTAGTCCGTGGCTAAGCCCATCCGCTGAGTAAAACTAAAACTTTTTTTTTTTTTTTAAACTAGATTTCTAGGCCACAAAAAGCGCTTTCCATCTGGAAATTACTTAGTATGAATGACTTGGTATTTGCATTGGTAAGAAAATATGAGACAGGGAGTAGACTTTTAGGTTACCTATTTCTCTTTTGAACGCTTAAGACAGCAAAAGCCATTACAGTGACAAAAGGCAGACCTGAATGTTGTTCACCTAACAAAAGACAATTTGGAATAAAAAAGCCAGTTGAAAAATGTCACGTTTGACTTGCATGCACGCATACAAAAAATGTGCCTGAAAGTAGAGGGCAGGAGTGTTACTGTGTTGTACAAAGTCTTTCAAGCGCAAACAAAACTCAATATACCCAAATGCAGCAATTGATTATGTGTACAGTTGAATGCAGTTGAATAGGACACTAATGGGGAAGGTGAAATGAGTACATGGTCTTTAGACTGCTTAATGGCCTTTTATATGTCAGCCTGTTAAGAATAGGCTAATTACAATAAGGTCAGTGCATTTATATAAACCACTCAGGTGTTCACTTTACTGGCGTGCCATGGTGCACGGAGCAAGAAATGGTGTGTTCATTTCTGTGGGACGGAAGGTCCTTCGGTTTAAAATAACCTGCAGCTCAGGTGGGCTGAGATGTGAAATACCAAAAGGAACAGAAAATAGCATCACTGCTGGCAACCTTCAGCCAGTTAATCTCAGAGAGACAAATGCGGCTTCGTGGCATAGGCTGATGATGGGGTTGCTAAATATGGGTTCTGTTTAGTTGAGCACCTGCTCGCTGTGGTGAGATAAAAAAAAAAAAAAAACATAATGATGTGATGCAGAGGTAGAAAGATGAATAATTAAAGCCGGTGCAGAAATGAGTTTTCCCATATTAAATAAATGTCTGATGATATATGTCATTATTAAGTAATTATTACCTTATGACACTGCTAAAATTAAAGTTTCAGTAGTTTTTCCCCTCATATATCTCACTATTTACCCAAAACTCCTCACTCCTATTCCTTAGTGGTATGAAAAGGTTGTCAGCACTTTAGTCAAGTCAGCTTTATTGTTAATTTCTCCTTATATACTAGACATGCAGAGGAATTAGCTATCCCACTAACAGATAAGGACATTTTCTAAACACTAAAAAAGACAAGATCACATGACAAGAACACAAGAATGTCACAAGCAGGAACAAAACTGTATGATGCAGGTATGATGTGCAAAACTGTAACTGTGCAAAAGGATGTGTTGTAACAGTGTAAAAAGAAATGCTATATACAAAAACAGCACCAACTGTGCAAGAGCAAGAATTGAATTGTACAATAGATGTGTTGTAATAGTGCAAAAAATACTGTATTTAAAACCAAAGGCAATAGAAACCTCAGAGCCCAGAGTTTTTGGGAGGGGGTGGGAGAGGGGATAAAGCTGTTTGCTAGTCTGATGGAGCAGGTTCAGATGCTCCTATATCTCCTTTCAAAGGGCAGGAGGCTGAAGAGATTGTGTACAGGGTGGCTAGCATCGCTCACAATCAGGGTCACTTTTCAGGTGAGGTGGGTGTTGTTTGTGTGTTGCAGGGAGGGGAGTGGGGCACCAGTGATCTCTCCAGCTGTGTTTACTATGTGCTGCAGGGTTTTCCTGTTTTAGTCAGTGCAGCTCACGCCCCACACAGTGATGCAGCTGGTGAGGATGCTCTCAATGGCACCCCTGTAGAAAGTGCCCATGATGGGTGAGGAGGCTTTTGCTCGCTTGAGTAAGTAGAGGAAGACGAAGTAGAGGCATTGCTGTGCTTTCTTCACCAATGATGCAATGTTGGTGGTCCAGGAGAGGTTCTCACTGATGTGCACCCCCAGGAATTTGGTGCTGCACACTCACTCCACAGCAGCACTATTGATGTTGATTGGTGGGTGTTGGGTGTGACCTCTCTGGAAGTCAACAACTCTCCTTGGTCTTGCTGACATTCAGCAGGAGGCTGTTGTCTCTGCCCCACGTGGTCAGAAGGTCTACCTCCTTCTTGTAGTGGGTTTCGTTCTTGGTAATGAGACCCACCAGAGTTGTGTCGTTCACAAACTTCACCATCTCATTGGTGCTGTAGGTTGGTGTGCAGTTGTGTGTCAGCAGGGTGAAGAGCAGGGGACTGAGCACACAGCCTAGAGGGGCCCTGTGCTCAGCGTGATGCTGCTTGATTTGTTGTTGCCGATTTGTACTGTTTGTGGCCTCTTACTGAGAAAGTCCAGTAGGGTGCTGCTGTCAATACATTAGTTTGCATAAAACATTGAAAAATGTTTTTTAAAGACCCTGCACAAGTAACGCCTTTCAAAAACAACCCAGCAGTGTCAACGAAGTCAAACACTGTTCATTACACAGCTTTCTCCTAATCAGTGCTACAATAACAATCCCGCTGCATAACCAGCCATTTAAAAAAGAGGCATATTCCAAAAGCCCCTGGACCTCAGATCATGTAACCCTTATGGGTCAGGTAGGCAGTCACAAAACATGACCTGTGCCATACCAGCTGCATCCTATAAGGCAAATATATCTGTGGTCCATTCTTGGCTCAACATGGTATTCAAATTGCTTTCTGCAGTGTGGGCAAGACTGGTAATCGGCTTAACTGCTGGCTGAAGGAGGCAAACATAACATTTTGTGCTCCTCTCCTAAGACATCGCCTTTCCCTCGCCTGCTACCTTTCAGATGCAGTCACGGCCATTTCTCTCTCTCTCTCTCTCTCTCTCTCTGTCTCTTGTGCGTACGCTTCAGTACCCCAGGCTTAGCCGAGAGCTTGGCTCCAAAAGAGTCGGAGCCACAAATATGAGCGACAAAATTGAATTACTCTGGCAATATGTCTGTGTTTGTGTCAAGGAAAAGGAAATGGCATGTTGATCTCAAAATTTGATTGAGTCAGAAATGGCATCTAACAGCATTAAGTAATCCTCTCGATAAAGAAAATTTGACATGACAAAACTGCAGAAGCATTAAATACTATGACTGCCCTGCCTTTGGCACTTCCATCTGTAAGGGTTGGAGGGGGCACATGCTCTGTCAATAATGTTACATTGTTAATACATCGCACTTAATTAGCTCTCATCACAACATGAATAGTCATACACAAAGACAGTAAATAGACTAAATCAATTTGGTGGATTGCTATGCTTGAAGTATGTTCACGAGAGCAATTTTACCCACAGTTTAGCAATCCAGTGCTTACAGCAGGAATGCGTGATGGAAGCTTGCATTTACAACATCTGTAATGTTGTAATGTCTAATGTTTCTATATGTTTATATGTCAAGAAAATGTTTAAAAGGTCATTAGCTAATGATAGGCAAGGCAATAAACAGACAATAATCAACTTTGTAATGAAATAATCAACTTGTGATGAAAAAAAATAATAAATGACACATTTATCTTCAACGACTTAGGAATTATTATTATTTTAAAACTTGAACAATCCAGACATTATAAATGTGGGTTTGCATGGACCACCCTAGTTTCAATGGGCCCAGTGCCATGGCATAAATAATCCAGTGGGCTAATTTAGTGTTCTCCCAGTGAGTGAGCTCTCTGAAAGCGGCTGCTTGGGGATCTTTGCCATGGCGTTGGCACACATGGTGCTGAATGAGTGGTAGGTCAGGGGGTCAGAGGGTCAACTTTTGCCTGTGTCCCATCACCAGTCACACACAATGACAACACACACACACACACACACATATACCACTGAATATTCATGTGCTCCAAGCTGTCACATTTTTGGGGGTCCCATCACAATTTGTGACTGACTCTTACTGTGAGAGAAATCACTCCCAGATCGTACATAGTGAAAGTGCAGGATCACATGACCCCACCTCCTAAGAGACTCAACTGGAGAAAAAGACACACTGACCATTTACTCCCCTGCTCTCTGACTGCTTTTTTTTTCTATTTTTCCTGGAAAGGTTTCTAAAGGTACTTTACATCTCCATTTAAATTGTTTTGCACAATGTTCCCAAAAGACAAGATGATGATTTGGTTTGGTGCAGTAGCCATATTTCTATTGTTGTTATAATGATATTCGTCTCCATTATGCGCAAATGCATTATATCAACCTTGCTAAAACCATGCCTGCACATTCTCCTTTATTCTCTAACTTTCCCAGAAAACCAGTCGGACCATACGCTTTCATTTGTCAACATCCTTGACCTTGACATTGACCTTGTCGCTGTGTGATCCGGAAGATTCCTATACCTTTATGCACGTGAGATCTGCCTTTGAAGCCTATGTGGTCCGTATGTGAATGAAAGATCAAAAAAACTATATAATACTGAGTCTGTCTGTCTAGTCTGTCACTTTATGTCAGAAGGTTCTAGGGTTCTTCAGTACACAGCAGCTTGATTATAAACACCCAGATCTAGACTGGTACTGTTTTCCAGAAGCATAATGTGCTGTATTGCGTAATTTACCAAGCTGTGGGGGATGCAGATAAACCTGTGTATCAGCACCACCACATTCAGTATCCTAAATATTATGGCCATGCACCATGTGGACAGCATCACTGCATCACTGTAATAATAGTGATAATAGTTTGTCATATACGGACTAGGCCTAGTTGTAAATTGTAAGCTTTTTTCAACAGAGGTTTTTAATCAATGCACAGGAAACTGCCCCCCAAGTCCAGGGTAATAGAATAATGAAATGAAAATGAAATGGTATCATATTTCTGGTATCACTGAGTTATAATCTCTGCACAGCCATGTGAATGAATTCATAACTATGAACAGAACAGGAAACACTGCAGATACTTTCCAAAGCTATTGCACAGCAGAATGCCATTTTATGAGATAGAGAAAGGCCAGAGTGGATTGCATTGCTATGCACATTAACCCACAGACAGCAACTCTTTGACCTGCCTTGGTCTCCTTAGTTGGTAACAATGCAGAGAGGTATCTTAAAGAAAGGCAAACTATTCGCAGAGAGGTATCTCAAAGAAAGGCAAAAAGCAGCACTATTCAGCTCATCCCAGCAGCTTCTCAGCTTTGCGCTCTCAGATGCAAAGGAAGGACTGTTGTTGTGTCTTTGAGTGGGACTGCGAGTGGGAGGGGCCGCTGATACGCGGCTCTTTTCAGAACCACACTGCATAGCTAGAGGGTGTGCCTCTGTCAGGCTTGAACTCTGAATGCACTCTGGGAAGCCACAGCTACATATATAATCCTGCAGTAAAAGCAGGAGTTCAGAGGCAAATGCTTCTTCAAAGAGGCATTACAGCATTGTACAGAGGCTTTGTAATTACTGTGTGCACTAACTAGGTAAAGAGAAACTTTGCTAAAGGCAAACTCCAACCCTACATCACTAATAAAAGCAGGACAGGCTCTCGGATCGGGTCGGATGGGTATCAGCTCAATATTGGTGTTCATCCAGCCAATCAAGATATCTCTTCAAAAACACAAAATTTAGAGATGCAATTTTATTAGTGAGATCAAATATGACATTACAACATTTCTGGAACATTTCCCATACTTCCCTGATTATTAACCGAGGTTAATACATTGATTGTGTAAAATGTCTTCATCTCAGAGGTTTGTTATTGGGGGAGGGCTGACGCAGTTATTTTCTTCATTCTATTTTTTCATAAAATCATAAATCTGATTCAATAAGTAGCAAACTGCAGTTAAAACACAGGTGTGGTTAATACATGAGTGCGGTCAATCCATTTTGGGTTTTTTTTGTTTGCATAAACACTGACCTGAAGTTTATACATGCTGTGGCTTAAATTTGGATGAAATGCATATCCATTCTCACTTTGCGGTAGCTTGAGGTGGGGCAAGTTAGCTCTCTGGACTCTGGGTAGCACCAAACCACCCCATTCTGACAGATCATTAAACACCAAGACCACAAGTGCCAAAGTGGCCAATTATACCCTGAGGATCAAAGCCAGCACTCACTTGTCACGGTGTGGAGTGGAGTGCAGTCACAACACAGTCAAATCAGCAAGAAAGCATGGGGATCACAAGAGGACGTAATAGCAGCACAAATCCTCCATTTTTTGTGGGCTTAATTGTAAGAATTACAAATTTAGTGCTTTTTTTCATACTGTTGGTTAACTCCAAAAAGACCCTCTTTTTATGCACATCGCAGACTTTTGATGATGCCTAATCACACACCCACAGGGCACTGTTCCTTATCAAGCAAATCTGCCCCTACAGCTCACACACACACACACACACGTGCACATTGCATTAATCAAAAACACCTCACGCCTGAGGCTGACAGATTCATCCCCTCTCTCCAGCAAACACTTATTCCACCCAGCAAGAGAAAGGCCACACTTTGAGCAGCGTACTGTACACGTCAGTTCAGTTGCGAAGCCTCAGCGCGTAGGAGAGGACTGCGTATGTTGAACGTCATGAAATTTTAACTGGAGCCCGTAATTAAGTCTGATAGCGACGTCGCCACCTCAACTTTTCCAACTGCCGGAGCATCAGGCGGTTACATTACCAGCCCATCAATGATTAATCCTGATAGCATTACCCCTTTCACACAGGGTAAACATTTAGGGCAAGGAGAATGCAAATAGTGGCATTAATATTGATGGGCCTGTTATACTGTAAATGCAGGAGAAGGGGACAGGAAAGAAAGGTGTGTGTGTGGGGGCGCTGTTGGAATTTGCAAGTCTAATGCCAGATTTTCATTTTTTACTGGATTGCTTCAAAATTCTAGGAATATGTTTTGTTCTGCATCAAATAAAGTGAGAAAGAGAAAGAGAGAGAGACAGAAAGAGAGAGAAAAAGACTTCTGTGCATTTGGGAAGCTCACTACCACATCCCGTTTGATGTCAGCGCGACATGTGGCAGAAAATGGATGCCACGTTGCCTGTGTTTTCTCTGCGTTGGGTTTGAACGAGGCGTGATGGATGGGGAGGGAGGCCGCAGCGATTGAGAGAGCGAGGGAGCGAGCGAGGGAGCATCTCATCCGTCTTTTCATTCTGACAGCTCCAAGTTGTCATTTTCATCCTCCCCTGGTCAGATCTCTCCTCCTCCTCCTCCTCACATCTTTTCCTTCCCCTCCTCTCCTCCCTCTCCCTCTTCGCCTGCTCCTCCTCTGATCTAGCCTGCCCTCGTTTCCTCCTCCGATGGGCTCAGAGGTAGCCCAGCTCCCAAGTGTTCTTCGCCAGCCGTGTAATCCTATGCCAACTTAGCAGTAATGAAACCTAATTTGTTGACTTTGAGTGATTACCCTTAATCAGGGCTTAATGACCTTCAAGGCAACAAATGATAGGCTTTCATTAATCAGTCCGTGGAAGCAGTTCAACTCCAAAAGCCTGCCATCATAAAAAGCTATGAGGCAGCTTTGTGAATGTATATGAATGCATATAGCCTATTCACAGTGTCCAAATCCTGTGCATTTTTGCTGCGCTCACTAAATTGTTTAGTATTCCTGGCGCTGTGTACCAGTGAGTAGTTAAAATTCACTGGCAGGAAGCTCCTGTGGTATGAGATCCATTATGATGCCTGTGGCCTTCTGGGATGGGAGCACTTGACAGTGAGTGACAACTTGTGCCAAAGAGGAGGAGATGTAGGCTGGAACCACACATTCAGCCACGGAGGTATAATACATGAAGCATGACCTTCAGAAAAGGTCATCATGTCACAGTTTCTACACACAGTAGCATGTGCACACACAAACACACACACACACACATACATATGCACTTACACACCCACACCCACCCACCCACACACACACAAATGCACACAAATCCATGCGTACACACAAACACACCTGTAACTTATTATGCGGGGCTCCAATTGCTAATGATCACTTGCAAGGATCAATGGCTACTGTCAACTATTTTGGAGAGAAAACAGTATCCTCAGTGACAATACCATGCTGTGTGTAGCTGGCTTGATTTTATATGGGGCAATAGATAAGCACTTTCTTGGTCACAGTAACCCTAAGGCACATAGCTGGCTTTAAAGTATATTATGCTCTGTGTGTTACAAATGAGATTATTATGAACAATCATTAGCCATTTGTTATGATTACTGCTACTGAGAACTGTATATTTTAATGCCTTAGATTGAGGACGTTCATTCATAGCATATTAGAAAGATATTTAAATCTCTAACACATTCTTCCTATCCAGTCTTTTTGCCCATGACCTCAGGCATGTATTTTTTTCAGCTATCGTCGATTTCTTGTTCTGTTCATCCAGCATGCTTTTCACATCTTGCCTGAAGGACACTTTTAAAGTGGAGACAACAATGCTATACTTGGTCTCTTAGTTATGCAAACACTCACAAAGTCACACACTCTATCCTTGCACTCACACACATACACATACATACACATAAACACACACACACGCACACACACACACGCGCAAACACACACACACACACACACACACTACTGAGCCTGCATTCAGATCACCTTCCTCTTTTCTTCGCTCCACCACCAGGGCCTCATCAGTATTCTGCACTCATTGAGCTCTGCAGTGACACGGTGCAGTTTTATCAGGCCCTCTTTCTTTTCTCTGGCTATGTGGAGTCTGCGCTGAACACCCTTCTTATCTGTGACAACACCCCCCCCCCCCCATCCGAAAGCCGTTCCACTTGCCCCTCTCTACCTCTTCTTGGTCTACCTTTTCTCATGTCAAGAGTGGACTTGTGGAGGCAGGGACCCATCAGTTATGCCTGTAAACTGATCCTTTACACACAGAGCATCTCCTGCGAAAGGTCCCGGACACCATTGATTTTGAAGTGTCATCTTTTAACAGGCTTTAAAGTTCATGAGGACTTTTGAAAGTGTTTGTTGTAATGGCAGGGAGGGACATGGAATCAGACAAACCTTTGGCAGACCTCTCCCAGCAGTTTTGTTGCCCTGACAACATCACACTGCCTAAAAAATACAAATTCATGGTGCTTTTCTTGCGAAAGATGGACAATTCAAAAACACTTCTTTTGTTGGGGGGGGGGGGGGGGGTGCTCATCAACTTAAAAGGTGCCAAACTGAAGCCATTTCAAATGCTCAGCTAAAAATATCCAAGTGGATACTCAAGGCTGTGGGCGAGGGGCAGCCAAACCCACAAGACATCAAAGGTTTTTAGAGCTCATTTCCAGGAGAGAGGTTTTGTTGGCTTTAAACGAGAGCTCTAGGTTGAGACGCATTAACTACCTCTCTAAGCGTTGCATCAATCATTAGTTATTAGCACTGGATTAACGGCTAATGCTATGCCCTCATGTTTCTGATGGGAGACTCTTTGCATTTCGGGTTTGTAGCACTAGCATTACTGCTGATCTCTCCATTCCTTGGAAGATCTATGTCTTTTCCAGAGGGGAAAAAGCGGAGTGTAAAAAGAGGTTCTTCTCTCATCAGCTTGAATACCTCCTGTCTAGAGCTTGGATAGAGAGTCAGCCATTTTCTGTTGCCGAGTAACATTAGGCCAGTTTATTCTGTGCAGGTGTTGGTCCACCTGCTGTGTCTGGGGTCTCAGCCTTCACTGTTCAGTGTGCCACTCTGCTTTCACCTAAACCATCTGGTCTGACTGTAGCACCTTCAATAGCAACTGGTCACCAGGTATGCAAGGCCAAATGCTTTGCTGTAGGCTACTTCCTTTGTGTGCTTCCTTTCCTTCCTTTGTGTAATTGTGATCACATAGACACTCGAGGCCTGGCTTGTATTTATGACACAGTCATCCAAACTTGAAGCTTAGAATACAAAAATGTGCTCAAAAAGTAGTCTTCAGTCACTGGACTTCCAAGATGTTAAATCAAAATGACTCACAAAAGCACTAGTTGCAGGTTATCCATATTGCAGCAATAAGGTTTTACTTTATTGATTGGTAATATGTAGATAGTATCATGGTAGTAAACAGGCAAATCTTAGTAACAACATGTATAGGAATGTTATTTATTAGAACCCCCAAATGGTAGTCAGATATTGTCTTTTGATCTGATTATTTTTAAATCCAATCAGAAAATAATCCACCCATTAATTTGTAGATGGATCAGGCCTGGTATCTGGATGAGTATTCATGAGAAGGATGTTTGGCCTGATTAATTAGCCCTTATTAACTATTCTTTGGTTAATTCAACATGGCTGATTTCAGTGGTATTTTTCAGAACAGGACTGAATATACTCGGCACTTGAGATTAACAAACAGATGATGCACTACAGACCAGAGACACCACTTGAACATCTAGCCAACTGTAGATAAACACAGCCAGACTGGCACTGTTTAGTAGCGAAACCAAGAGATCAAGCTGTCCTTGTGCCAAAAGCCTCTGTTTCCAATAGAGAGGTTTAAATAACTTAATCCGCTGCTGTTCTGCTCATCTCTGTTGACATTACGAGGACAGGTGCCGGCGTAATGAAAGTGCCCAATCATGCCTACAGAGTGACAGTGTGTCCTTGAAGGTGCTGGCAGCACATTGACAAAGTAAGTTAGAATTCCAAGCACAACAAAAGCCACAGTGATCAATTTTTACATCAGTCATCCCTGAGTCTCTTTTACGCCAACAGCAGAGGAGATCTCTTAGGCCAGATTCTTAAACCAAGACCTGATGAGGTGCAAAGAGAAGCGATACAGTGAGTGTGTCACAGTCTGAAACTGGGAATGCCAATGAAAGGCTTCACAAGTCAAACACCAATTCAAAATCTATGGCTTATCTATGAGTTCAGGAAATGCATCTTTCTTGTTACATTCTGTGTAAACTTTGTAAACTGTTTTTTTTTTCTTCCTGAAGACCAGTCAGTGTTCTTTCAATCCAGGCACAGGCTCGTTGCTATTTCCCAGCACTGAAAACATCGGATTTTGGGTAGTTCATCACTATTCTGTGAAATCGCACTACTGACACCAAGTGGGCTTCCTGAAAACTACTTGACATGTGCTGAGATGATAGTGTGCACTGACATGAGAAATGCAGTTACTCTGTTTTCTGTCTCTTTATTCATTAAACATACATTGCCAATTAGCTTTTTACAAATTTGTGTGAACTGTTTCACTAATCTGAAATTACAGAGAAAGTGCTTTGGTTACTTTCATGTGCACACCTATCTCCAGGTATGTACCTGTGTGTGTGTTAGGCCTATAGCACACTCACACCAGGCAGGTTTCAAGGGACTTACACAATGCAGATAGACAGCTACCACTGTTGATAGCTCTGTTGCCAAATTCACATTTTAAAAGGGCCACATATGACAGAATGACAGAATGTGATATTGGTTGAAAGGTGGTAGAGTTTTCCTTTAGAGCTCTACCATTGTCTTGTGAGATGAGCCAAGTACATGTAGCATAGTCTGAGTATGTAGGTTGGGTTACTTTTACAGTAGAGAGGCCAGAGCTGAGCCCACTCACTCTCCAGGACCTAGTTGTCAGCCCTGTGGATGTTTGGAAAATGCTCTCCCCTGAGCAAAATGTACCAATTGCTGGTAATCAGTGAAGAAACAGGTCGCTGTGAGGTAAGCTTCAAAGCTGATAGGTGTAGATGTCCACATGAGTTTCACAAACACAACTTTCTCTGTGTGTCTGGTGCCATAACCAGCAGATGGCACCAGAGTAGATGTTAAAAATACTCCACCCTATGATTTGGAGACCCTCAAAATGTAATGTGCTCTTCACTGGTCCGGGCTACATCCATCCACATATATTGATGGAATTTGTTATTTTTATGTAATCTTCTGGCAAATAAACAAATTGCACTGACTGCATAACCTCATAGGTGAAGGTAATCATAACTCAAGTACTGTGCAGTTATGAGGCATAAAACCGTGTAATGTGGCAAAATGGCTTTCAGATTATTTTTCCCCTCCACACTCTCGAATGCTAGGGCAGCATTGTTCTCTACTTAAACAGTCCTCTTGAAATAAGCAATTCAATCTTTTTTCTTACCATAGCAAAGAGAAGTAGCTGATGCATTCATGTTTGAGACTCTCCAGTATGCTATTAAAGATCATTCTGCTTGTCTGCGGGGGCGCTACCAGGGGGGACTGGCAATAACAGGAGGGCCCAAAGAACATTTTAATGTAAGAATCAATGTTTGGGGGGCCCAAAATTTCAAGGGCCACCCCTGCTTGTCTATGTTACAAACAGTGCTATAGCATTTTTGAATTGTATTTACAAAACCATGAAGCCACACCACCACCAAATCAATTGCTGCTCTGCAAAGCTGTTGAATTTAGTTCGCTCAATTTTGGACAAGCACAGGCTCAAGTCAGTGTATTTCATTTTGAGTGTCATCATTTTGGATAAGCCTGCCTTGTTCAAGTGCTGTATTACATGTCAAAGTGAAAGGCAGGATACATTTGCAGTGTGCTTCCAGGAGTTGAGATCTTCCTGCTTCAATGCATGCCATTAGGTAAGGGATGGTGCAAAAAAAGTGATCTGATATGACAGTTGCTTAAAACAAAACTATATACACTGCCTATATACACTACATAAACTAGGATGACATTATACAAATGGACTGACTGACCTGAGATCCTGCTGCAGACATCCCCACTAATGATCTGCTGGGTGACTAATGGATATAGGCTGGCTGTAGCCCATGTAGTGCAGAGTGTGGCTGCTTGATAAGAATGTTTTCAAAAAAATAGACTCTCATTGTTAAAGCTGGGATGACAATAAGCTGTAACCAAAATGGAAAACACATCATTAAAAAGCTTTTATTTCACCTCTGGATCCCTTGTTGCCAATGTCACACACGTACCACATACACAGGCCTCGTTCCTGCTTGGGGTTTCAGTGTTTGCCCACTGCTGTGTTTGTATAGGCTATATGTAGCCTTCACACTTGGCTAGACTGCTGGAAACTAAAGAGCTAGTTATACCACTACAGACTCGAGGGCTATGTCCAGACAGTGAGAGAGATTTTAGCATTACAACAACAAATCTCCTTTGTAAGTGTAGAAAAATGCAGTTGTCCTGGAGACATTTTCCCGTTACCCAGTACTAATCAAACTGACACCAAGTTTGAGCATCTGCCTTGGAGCCAGATCCAGATGTTGGAGGACTGAGATATGGTGACTCCTTTGGCTTGTCTAATGAATTTGAAACACGTCAGAGAAGTGCTTTTGAACTGATGTGAGTGGACACAGATGGACTGACCTTACCAGGTGGCAAGGGTAGAAACGGGTCTAATCCGGTGAGTAATGGGACTACATTCAATTCAATTCAATTCAATTTAGTTTTATTTACACATCGCCTTTTACAATAGCATTGTCTCATGGCGCCAGAAGGAGCCATGGTCTCTTTTACATTGTCTCTGATTGTGTGCATTCTGATTCTACATCACATCCAGCTGTCTAAAATGTAGATGGAGGCTATTTCCTCAGCTGACAATTCCAGAATCAAATATTTATTGCACCATTCTATTATATTTTAATTAAAATAAATTCATTTTACAGGAACACTGACACATCTCTGAATAGTCCTGGACTATTGTTTAGTGGCTTAACACTATCACACAATCTTGCCTTTTGGCCTTTCTTGACTGGTACAGAGATGTGATTGAATATGGCACCTGTATCTGTTGTGCACAGTCACAGTAGTGCCTGGCAATGCCACTGACCTTCAGCATTATGCTTTCATTCGAAGTCCTTCCAAGTTGTTTACCCCTACTAGGTTTGTCTGGGGAAACCCTTGTGACTGCATTGTTATACTATTGAAAACAAATAATGTGCCATCCTGGCCACCATATAAGTGTAGTTCTTTAGATAACCTTCTCTGTGGCATACTTCATGAAAGGAATAGCTTGTTCCTGTTGGGTGTCTGGGCATAGTTCAGACATCTGTGTGATGACATTGTGTTCTTCCCACAATAAGAAAATAGTGAAAACTGAAATGCACATCTTGATAGACGACCAGAACGAGCAGCCTTGCATGCAGCTATGTAAGTGTGATTACATATATATTGTACCCACAGTTGATCACCCCTCCCCCATGTACTTCTACACTGAGAAGTGTAATTTACAGCCATCTGCCAGTATGACATAACCAATGATCACAGTAAGGAGTTTTAGGAAAAAAAGACGAGTTTATCTGTCCCTGCCATTATGGTTTTCCTCTCTGAAACCTTCCCTCTGTATGCAGGGAACAAAGAAGGAAATCTGTTATCTGTCACTGGGAAAAGAGCAGACAGGAATTTCATAAATCTTATGTAACTGTTAAAGCTATTAACAAAAATTCCAAAACAAACATGAGCTCAGAGATGACCTGCTATGACAGGTTTCTGTTCCTGTGTACGTGATTTAATAAACACAGTATTTTGCCATGGCCTGGTAGTCAAGGAAACATCATTGGCTGATGAGAAGACCGGCTTTTCCATTAAGAGCAAATTGTGGGAAAAAAGCTCTTGCACTCCAAGCATCAGAGCTTTGAACATCCATCAGCAAAAATTTGGTTTCTGCCCACCTCTTGTCTTCATTTCCTGCCACAGAATGTAAGTCCTTATTAAATCAAGGGCTCAAATGTTTCCACAAATCAACAAAGTCTTCTGAGAAATGAATTCATAAACTTAGACTCCATGACTTAGCCAGCTTTTGAAATGCAATGATAAACAAAGCTAGCTTTGCCCCTGTAAGTGCTTCAGATTATGTGGTTTCAGTAAGTTTCAGTAAGTTTGTAAAGGGCCTTTTCCCAAATTTCTGATGATGCCCTTAATGAGAGTATGCTTTTCACATGTAGTCAGCGATGTTTTTCTTAACCACAATAAAGCATAGTCCAGCAAATTAGACAGAAAAGCAACAATTTAGTCCAGTGTACTAAATCTCATTTTGAGACAAGGGCATCTCTCTACCGGGAAATGTTTCCAACCTTGCCACAGTAATGGGCATAGACTTTGGGTTGACTTTTAAATAACTGATCAGGGATTCCAAATGTTACGTCCAATTTCACCCACACTTTGCAAACTGATCATAAAGTTTTTCAGTTTGCATGTATTTACTTTGGCTGTGTAAATGTACATCTAATGTTTGCATGTGTTTCTGTGTACTACTGCTACCTTCCATTTCAAGACTAATATCATTCTCTTTTGTTATTCAGCATTATTTACTCTGTCCTTAAATAACTTGGTGAACTGTCAGTCAACAAATACAATTGAATTTGTAATTCATCTCAAAATAAAGTAATAAGAGACTGATGTGTTTATATAAAGACACTATCAGTGTATTATCATAAACACACAAGATTCTATGTATCTGTGATTAGTGACAATCCAACAAAATGGGAATAGAAGGTTCTGTGCATGTAAGGGTTCAAAATCCCATCAATATTTCCTTGAGCTTGCCAATGCTACCTTGCACTGCCACAGAATTAGCAAAACAGCACTCATGTGCATGCCCAAGCTAGGCAAAGATCACAGTTTGTTTTCTAACCCAACTCACTGTCAAATAACTAATGCCAAAGAGAACATTTTCCTCAGAGTTTCTATTTTAGTCCATTAGTATCAGGAGAGCAAATCGTCACAACTCTAGAAAACGTATCAAACCCCCCCCCAAAAAACACATAGCATAAAATTCAAAGCATCCAATTAAAAGGTTTACATATGATCAATATATTTGTGCTAGCCTGAAGGCTTCTTGAGGGTGACACACTGCACAGTAGGCAGAGTGATGTCCTCAGAGGCTTGGTGACAGGGCAATGGTGTTATGTAATGCCCAGACAGCATCACTTGTGTCACACCACAAGAGAAGAGGGGTGCTGGGGGAAGGGGTGGGGGAGGGGCTGGGGGTAACATTGGTGTGTAGATAACGCTCACCGGTGACGTTTGTTCATCTTTACACAATGTTCAGATACCATCAATTGAGGACAGGTAGTACTGAATTCAGAAAAAAAACACACCCTCTAGATTAAGGTTTAATGTGGCTTAATAACGACCTTAGAATTCAGCTCACACACAGGAAGAATAAATGCATTTTCATGATGACACATGGTAATTTTGTGGATATGGTTGGCTCACCTTAAAAGTCTACAAGGGAGAAGAGAGAAAGCAGTGAGAGTGTAAAGAAAAAGTATCCAATAATGATCCTCTCCCCTAATGGACTCTTTCTCTTGACAGCAAAATTTGTTTGTGAGTGCAGGCATATTTCTCCTTTACTTTGGCCTGTGCAAACACTAGGAGTCTACCTCTCCATGTGAATCTCTCCATCAAAAGAGCCTGACTGAAATTGCCATTGTGACTTCAATCGACTTCCTCAGAGCAGAAGAGTGGGGACTTGAATGCAATCACTTCAGAAATGTGGGCTACTTCATTGATTTTACTCACAGCATGAAGCACTACGGCTGGGTCTTTCACCCACTGGCTAATGGTATATCTACCCAGAAGACTCAGTCCAGTCCCCACTCCCCCATCTGAGTCTTCTCCAGACCAACACATATATCTATACCCATAAGGTGGTCTTTGTGATGATTGCATTTGTTTATTATCAAAACCTTGATTATCAAAAGCATTTTGCCCCTTGGCCTATGATGTCTCTACTTGTATACTCTGCATTTGGAATATACCTACATACCTACTTACTTACTTCATCTCCAATGGGACATAAGACATCCATGAGATCTCTCTATCGCGTGTTGGCACCTGTTATTTGGAATATAGGGGAAAATATATTTGCATTGTAACAACCACTGGCATTAGTTTACAGAGAGAGACAAATAGATAGAAGTACAGTAAGAGAAGAGTAGAGTACAGTATTCTATGCATGGATCTTGACAGGAGAGTGTGGTCCAGTGTAGTCACTGGTCAGAGATATTATATTCTATAGAGATAATATATCAGAATTTTATCACATGTGATGGTTGCTACACCAGGATTTACAATGGCTTCTAGTGGCTTAAATGACCAATGTCCACCAGTGGACACTTCTTGAGGTATGTTTTTAAAGATAAGCAGGTATGTGCCATCTTAGGCTTTAAATTTCAGACCATGTGAAGGTCAGATAAACACACCTGTCTTGTTGTTCTTTGGTTCAGGTGGGAAAGATAAGTAATGTGTATGTGTGCTTGCATGTGTATCAAGCCCTGTGGACCAGGTCTGAAAGATAAGTCCATTTCTCTTTTTCTCCCTCTCCCTTTCCCTCTCTGTTTCTTTCTTTCTGTGTGTGTGTGTGTGTGTGTGTGTGTGTGTGTGTTTGTGTGTGTCATACATCCTTATGTGCATTTGTGTGATCGCTTGCAGAGGTCACTGCAAATGAGCAGCAGCATACATTCACCCACCTGAGGTGATAGACCTGACAGATTAGTTGAATAGCCAGAAGCAGGTGATGGGGATCACACCACAATCTCTCATCAGATGGTCATTCATTTCTGAAATGGCTCATGTGGTGAACTAAGCCCAGACCTAGCTTCATGCAGCACCGAGAGCCAACACCCACAGCTGAATATAAAAGATCCTATACAATAAGGGTGGATTAAGGCATCCAAAAGGGCAGATATTAAATTGTCTGTGGTTATTCCCTAACAATCCACACGTTCACGTGATCCAAACACATAAAGCCCAGCAGTCTCCAGCTCCCAACCTTAATCAAGAACTTGTTAATATGTTTGTGAGTAAAGTTAATATGTTTGTGAGTAAAAATGTGTGCACTGAGCGCATATGCCTTACTGTTCTGTCAGACCCCGCTGGTGTGAGCCTTCCAATTTCTATAGCAACTCTGTGAAAGGGATTTGTTGTCCTTTTCTACTCCCCACCTGAAGATCACATCACCAACAAATTAAGCCATTGGGCCAGGTTTTAACCCTGCCTTACCCTCTCTAATCAATGAGGCATGAGATTCAATGCTTCAGTGGTAAGCCACTGACAGACAAATGGTAGTTCTCCTTGCTAAAAATCCATGACATTGGGAGTCAAGCAACAAACATAACTAGAGTCATAAATACTCAAGGCACCCAATGACATTAAGATGTTTTATGCTAATGTCAGTATTTATAACTGCAACTCTTATGACACGTTATGGATGGCATTATGGATGTGACAGAACCTTTATTGAAGTGTCAAAACCTTCTTTGTAAGGGAAAAAATACCACTTACTGGTAATGATGCTATGTTTTCAATTTTTCATCTCACTTTACTATCTACTGTCTACTATGCATTGAGCGCTTGTAACTCTTCATTATTTGGCATGAGGATTTGGACATATAAAAAGACCATTATAAAATTGAGACTTTATGATGCTGTGCTGTGTGTCTCTTCGGCTTTTATGATAACATCATCATGCTTCATGATTACAATCATTACAATGTCTAAACAGTTATGAACACTAATGTCATAAATTATAAGGCTTTATGAATTATTTTCATTTGATGCCAGGCAACTGTTATGTCAGAACATGTATGGATATGACAGAAAAGCACTTTACTACAGTTTCAATCAATGGCAACTAGAACTGCAATAGTAGCCTGATTATTGTGTGGATGGAGGGGGAAACAACTAGCTCTTCTATATTGTCCTTCAAGGAGAACCTTTTAGCAATACAACATGTAGAAGGACATAATACTGAGGATGAACCACAAACAATAAACATCAAAGGGTACTGAATACCAGATTAAGAAGCAACAGTGTTCTCCAGTTGTTCTCTATACAAAAGAACCACAGTGTTACAGTCCTGCAGTCCTCTCAGTAATGTGAGGAATTGAATGCAAGGTTTGTTAAAAATAATTATCCTACTAATGATGGTCCACCTTCACTTACCACTCATACTCTAAAAACATAAAACTATAAAAGATAGACATAGAGAAAAGTTACAAAATGAACTGAACAAGACATGAAATGCACACTGAGATAATGCAACATAACAACATGAAACATGTTTTTAGCCCACTCAGAATCTTCAAAATCTAGGTCAAGGAGCTTTTAGGTTGTGTAAAGGAGATGAAGAGACTATAGCAGCTCTCCCCTTTTCATCACAGGGGATCGCATTCTGTGTGTGTTCAGACTCTAACCCTACTCGTAAAACACTCGGCTGAATGTTGCTTGCTTCTAAACTTAGCATGCATCATGTCAATTGTGGAATAACCTTACTGAAATGTGGAGGCCAAGTGGTATTAATATAGGCCTACCACCTTATATTGTCCATGATACATTGTTAAAATTGCTCCCCATTTCACACACATTCATGACAGAAATGAAGAGATATTGACATGTTTCCCACAGAATAAGCATAATAGAAGTATATAGTGTATATTTTCCTCCAGAGGTGTAGAGATGGCTTTTGAAAACAAAAGTTCAACCATATTCCAACTTTTCACAAAACCACCCCATTGGTATTTCTAATTAGCTTCTTAGAAAGAAATCACCTGTGAGAACTGTATGATAGACCCAGTATGTAGTAGAAAATGTGTTTCCTGAACCCAGACCTTTACAAATCTGGTAGCCTTTACAACTATTCAAATTTCCCTCCCAATGGTAAATACTAAATTTCATGGGTTCAAGCATTGCAGAATTGATTGAATTGGAAAAAATGTCAGCGAATTGTGGAATAATAGTGTGAAGACATGGGTGTGCGGGTGAAATTGAGCCTAAGGAAGAAGTGATTATCTTTGTGCCTCAGGAACAGCTATCACAATTCAAGACAGTTGGCTTCTTCTTCTCTCCATCCTGAGTTTATTTCTGAGTTTCAAGTCAAAATTGTGTTTTTTTTTTGTTGTTGTTGTTTTAAACACTTCTTTTGCTTCCTTTCATTCTGAGTGGGAGTGATGACGCAATTGTTTTTTTAAATTCTTGCCTGTTTGTGTAAAACATTTCATGCACTGTAATTGGGGAGTCCCCTATTGTGCAGGTATTTGAGTATGAAATTGTATACTGTTGAAGGGGCCTCTGCCCTGAAATATCTGTGCAATTAAAAAGCCAGTTTGAAGTGCTTTCATATTGTCTTTCTTTTTCAACAGAAATTAAAGACGAAGTTCACATTATATAAAGTCAATGTGTTAACATTTATTTTTGGTGGAAGCTGAAAAGGCTATTCTGCATCATTTTGGCATCTCAAGATAACCAGTATTTTTTTTATATAATTATTTGCTACTTGACTTGATTTCATTAAATAATGAAGCGATTTTTGTTAAGCAATTCAGCAACAAAGCTCATGTTATTAAAGACCTGAACTCTAACATGCAGGCGTTTGCTTGTGTAGCATCTGCAAAACTGTACATAGACACATTTACATTCTGTGTACATGTGTTGTATATTTGTCATGACTTCTCATTTCTCAGGAACCAGTGGGTGTGGCTAGGATTTGGAGTGCTTCTGGGTGAGTGTATTTCTGTTGTTTATAGGCTAACTTTTGGGAAGGACCCCCTAAACAAGAATATTTTTTTTTTTTTTTTATTATTTATTGAAATGGGTGTATTCTGCTGATAAATGATCAAATGTCAAATAATAGTAAAGCCATGAAGAGAACCATTGAGTTTGGTCAATGATGAAGTTGACAATCTCAGCTGCAAAGTTTGTGAAGATTAATGTGAAAATGATCTATAAACAGATTATTTGCTTCTTTTAGACTTTAGTTTTATAATTAAATATTCTCTGATGCTGATCAAGGAATGACATTTTTACATTTACAGCTTTACTTCTGCATGCGAACATCTGATCTCATTTCAGGTCAGACAAGATTTCTTCTACAACATTGTCTGGAGAAAACTAGCATTGCTACCTTGTAATTTTTTTGTAAAATGAATAACAAAATCAACTCTGAAGCTGTAGAGGGAGCTCTGTTGAGAAAAATGTGAGCACAAAACTGCACAAACTGACAAAACAGGAATGGTCGATCCTGCACAGGGAGGTTTTGATCAAATTTAGTTTAGAACCCGAGATGAATTATTCTAGGCTTTGCCAATGTAATGAAATGGGATACAGTTCCGGTCTCCTAACTAGGTATTTTATTTGACCGGTGACCCCTCATGGAGCAGTAAAATTTCTAAGGACCCTTCCTAATTTAACAATACATCTATTTGTTCTATTAACTGCTAACTTTTTCACTGACCCGCTAGCAAGGTGCTGCGGGCCTAACTTTTTCACTTTTAAATAACAGTTAGATAACAAATATAATTTTGTATGTAGTTTCATTATCATTGCTTGTGTGTAATGCCAACCACTCACATTTTTAGACACAAGGCAAATCATTCATTTTGTCACTTAACTGAACTAACTAGGTCAATCAATTTTGACCTTTTTTGTAGAGTGACACTTACGCTGCTTGCAGTGTCAAAAAGAAGCACTTTCATTCCTGGATGGAGCTCTCAAATTTTATCAAGAACTTGTGACTAATGTAGGCTTTTTTGCCACCTCACCTCAGTTGCAGCAGCTTAAGTTGCTGTCAGCCTGAAGTTCTTTGAACCGGTCTAGCACATATTGAACTACCTTGGCAGTTCCTGATATGGATTTAAAATATTGCTTGTGCACATTTTTGGTAGGTTGTTGCGAATCCCACCATTCTATTAGCACAAGAAAATATTATGACCCTTGCCAATGCTGACGTGAAGTTGGCTTCTATGGTCATCAGTATGTATAAACTGTTATAGATATAAAAAAATTGTTATGCTAAAAACTGTTATGCTAATGCCAATATTTGTGAGGTTTTATGAATGTATTATAACCCTTTATGAACGTGTTCATAAAGCCTTATAGAGACTGAGCACATAGAAAGTGTTACCCAACCTTTTATGCTTTTTTTAGGTCAATTTACCAGCCTCGTAGTCCCTTTGATGATTAAATGGCTCATTGCGGGGTGAATGAAGGCTCTCTTGGCTGCCCCTGCAGCCTCTTCATGCAGTTACAGCACTACGAGATGCATTACGAGATGACAATGGCCCCCAGTGTGAAACAAAACCAAAACTGAATGAAACTGAAGTTTGTATTTGTTACCTTATAAATCAACACAACTTTTTGAAAATTATCATGGTGGGTTCCTATTGGTTCCCATGGTGGGTTCCTCTTTAGTTTACAAACAAATCCACATGTATTGGTAGTATAAATCCTAATATTCCACATGTATTCGTGGTATTTATGACTTAGGGTAAAAAGTCACAAGCTTGCCTGGTATGCCTTAAAAATCAGACTCCATTAAAAAATTTATGAAAGGAATTAATCTTTTCATAAGACCATGATGAGCTTCAGGTGGCTGTGAGACCTCCAGTCAAATAAGCACAAAAGATATCATTCAGGTGTAGCCGACATGCTTGCTGAAAATATACAGGGGCTACATGCTCCATAAATAGTCTAACTAGCAGTGAATGGTGAGTGACAAATCTCAGCACTGAGCTGGAGAGAATGGATCTGGTGAATGAACTGTTGTTATGCAGCCTCCGAAGCTTGCATATCATCAAGACCTCATTCATGAAAATGAGGCAATCACAGAATTTAACTATCCAGGTGATAAAACTGGTTCTTTACAATGTCAACAGGTACAACATTGCAGATTGTGTGGTTGAGTTGATGCATGATCAGGCCACCTGCCTATAAGACTGGCATTTCAAACAACAGCTAAAGACCCCCCCCCACAAAAAGCTAAAGGATGTCCCCATTGTGAGGCATTGTTTCCTAAAGTAACTTATATTGACTTGTGTGCATTAGCAAGAATGCCACTGATCTGAAAGATTCAAACCAGGCAAAGTCAAGGTGTACAGCATCTAACTTGAATATAAGCGGAAGAAGACATGGACATTTCCTGATGTGGCACGTACAGCAAGACCAAACACCTCACAGTGAGGAGAAAAACAGCTGCCATGACAACAGAAGAAAATGGAACACAAGAAGAAAGCCTTTTCTGAAGACACTGCCATGCAGCCACTGGACTTTTGTACATTTGTACATTTGTATCCCACCTCTGTTCTCTCTCCCTGCATGTGGCACCAATTCAGGCCTACACCAGTTGAACAGTCCTGGTCCTTGAATATGACTGATTGAATTGCGTTGCGTGCGAGTCATTCTATATTCACAAACCTATTTTCTGTATCATAATGTATTTCTGGAAGGTTCCATGACAGTTGCTGTCACTGATTTCACTGCTGCAGGATACGAGTAGAAGCTCCATGTGAGGGCCTATATTGTCCTGTTCCCCTATCCATTCTGACTCCTCCATTGTGTTAAGGCCCATTTGATCCTTGTTTACCGCCTGCCCTGTTCCATGCACTCCTCTGTTCCTGTCTGTCACTCACCTGTGTCTAGTTCCATGGATTATTAATCTTGTCTGTCCCTGCTTAGTTAACCTGTTCCTTGTTCTGCTCTTGTGTATTTAATCCCTGGTGTTCCTTCAGTCCTGGTCAATCTTTGTTCATGTAACCCCACTGTTTGTTTCCCTGTCCGTATAATCTTCACCTGTAAGTAAAGAGTTTTCATTGCAACCTTTGTTTGTTGTGCGTTTAGGTCCTACTGCCATGTTTCTAGGGAGGTATCAGGAAAGGACCCAAGTGCACAACAATCTCAGGTTCAAAAAAAGGCTTGACTAAGGAAAAACGCAGGAAATCACAGGAACACACAGAGAACAACACAGGAACACGCAACAGCATGACTAATGACCGACCAAGAAAACATGAGGGCTTAACTACACAGGGCAGGTGAGGGGTGGAGCTAGAGACAGGGACACAGGGCAAGGATAAACCAGGGAGCACAGGACCAAGAAGAAAACAAGGAGGAGACAGAAGGATTCAAACTAAGAGTACAAGGGGACAGGACAGGACGTTACACCTACACATTCACAAAACATTACACTACACTTCTGACTATCTTTCTCACTCCCTGAATAATAATAATAAAAAAAAAACTTTTAAGAAACTCCTGTGAGTATCCACATGATGGCCCCAATGGTACTTCCTGGAACATTTTGAAATTTTGAAATGTCTGTAAACAGTTCCAGTTCTCGAAACTGAATGATGGCCCCATTGATTCCATTTGCAGTTTTTAATGAAAAACCTTTTTGCAGCCCACCAAAATGTACTAAACTTGCTGATATTAATATGCACAGATGAAAGGTAGACATACTTTACTTTCAAAGTACTTATAGATTACAGTTAGTTCCTTGTCTTGCTGTGCTTTTTTTTTCAGTTTCGTTTTCCTGTGCCCCCATCAGGTAGCGTCAGCTGCTGTTTTGCAAATTCCGTCCATGTTGTACCAAATGATCTTGTTCTCATACAGCTCTCTCTCAGCAAACACAGACAACAGGTCTACAAGTCAGTTCCCTCCGGACAATCCCTCAATCCCTCTCACCTCTCTTTACCTCATTGAAAGATGTCTAAATAAGGAAATTAACAGCAAAAACAAAACAACAACAAATAATCAACAGAAAAACTAGTCTAACCTAGTCCAACTTAGTCTGAGTGCTTAAAGTGCTGGATACACTAACTAAACACTCTAATCCATCAGTCTTACCAAGCTCAACTAAAGACATTTTTTTGACTGACACCTGAAAAGGCTGAAGTTGTGACGTGTTCTATGGCTGTGTAGTGAGCTCAAGGCATTTCAATAATGGCTAACAAAATTGCCTTCACCTTGAGTGCAGTATAGACTATGGTGTATTCCGAACATCTTCATCAGTGAGAAGGAGGTGCGATATAAAGCGCCAGCTGAGTGTGACAATTCTGTTAAGTGAACATCCACGTCTGGACTATTCAGCACCAGAGCACGTCTGCCATCTGTTTTGTTGGTGAGAGGAGAAAAACAAATCGTCTCAAAAAGCCTATTCCGCACAACTTTAAAGGCAAGAAGAGGTGCATTGGTGAGGAGTTTTTATGGAATCTCAAAGTGCCTCCATGCTGATATAAACACACACACAGAGACAAACACTGAGGCATCAGAACACCTTTAGCCTTTCTGTTCTCTTACCCTTCCACACTGTCTACTTATTTCTTTTAACACTGACGAGCTACAGTTGTTGAACTATACATCTACGAAATGGGACAAGCCTTAAATTCTTCAGTGCCTCCAAGAGGACCACTTAATTGGTTTAACGGTCCCTTGATATGAAATGGTTTTCATAGCAAAGCAATATGTTTGTTTTGTCTCAGATTAAAATTGCTGTGAGGGTAGAGAAAGGCTACATTAAAATGCCATCCCTCCCCTTAGTTTTTGAGGCTGTTGTCTGAAGCACATAACACTTATTTGCATGTATTGCAGGCAATGGAGTCATTTGGGGACATAAATATGAATGACAATTCTCCACTCCTGTGAATGGCTCATGTTTGACGAGAGCATGGATGGTGATAAGCTATTAGAATGACAGCCCATGACCTCCATTCATCAGTGAGATGGGATGGTTCACTGCAACTTCCTACCTTTTTCTTCCGAGAGCGGTAATCGGACAGTGAGGTGCGCTGGTGACTGAGCCCTCACGTGTTTAGAGTCGGCTGTCACACATGCACCTGCAGTACATTGGCTCCATTATCACCTCCTCTGGGAAAGAGCTTTATTCCCCAACAGAGCTGTCGACACGTAACGCCATGTAGGCTGTTTTTTATGGTTAGTGGATGTGTTAGTGTTTTTGTTTTTCATGTAACATATGCCTTTGAAAAGGCTCAAGAACTTCTGTTCCTTCTGTCACTGTATGATTTTGTCCTCAGTGTTGTTTCCGGGGGGTGAATGAAAACTAATGGAAGGCTTATGTTGAAAAGGTGAGAGGACTTTTATTCAATAAAAGGACAAATAGCTATTTGAGTAGTTCTATAAATCTTCCAAAAATTTCTTGAATGTTTGTTTATATTACGTTAACTTTTAGTTACAGAAACTAAAAGTTATGTGAACTAAAATCATAACTCAAGGTTCAAAGATGATTATGGTGGGGGGAGTCTATCTATTGTACCTACTGTCCGGAATGATCAGTTCATCAACAATGTCAGAGAAAATCTTTCATTATTTCCAACTTCAAAGAGTTTAAGGTGCCCTGAGTGTGATGTATTATTGAGATCTGTGTTTGAACACTGCTGCCTTTGAAAGGAAAACCTGGACATCAGAGCTTTTCCAAGATGAATCACTGCATTAAATTGGTCATCCTTCTGATCATTATCAATTCATGATAATCTGTCCTCAATTTGGTCCTTTTTGCATCTCATTAACTAAGTCAGAGAGACACACTTTGGCATGTTGTGAAAGCCTGAAAGGTAGTAGATTTGAAAGAAGTATACTTGTTGAGATTCGCTTGCCAGCAGGTATCAGGAAATAAAATAAGTATATATAATAAGAAATATAAGAAATATAATAAAACCAATAATATAATGATACAATAAAGTAATAATATAATAAAAATAAGTTGTGTCAGGTAAAGTTTATATAATGTACTATATTCAGACAGAATTCACATTGTACATTTATTACGTGTTCTAAAGGAATCAAGAAAGGTCACATCTTCCTGCCTCATATCCATACTAGGATTGCTTGTCCTCTATGGACAGGAGCCAAACATGTTATAAATAATTGTGGTTTCAAAGGAGGAGGCATCATCAGAATTGACACTAGAGCTTATGTCACCAGCATTCATAAAGCACTTATGTCCACTCTGATGAGAGCAACAGAAAGATGCAGAAATGAAAGCTTGCTGAAAAAGATGAGATCATGTTCCCAACCTCTCTCTTGAGTTCCCGTGCAGGACTATTGGAAGGAGAAAAATAAGAACAGCTGCCCAGCTTGTGATGTTTTCATTAAAAATACATCCACATGAATCTTATGATGCATTTTTCTATCTGAAACCAGCAGCATTTGGTTGACCTCAAACAACAGGAACTCCGTGTGACTAACAAACATGGTGGTTGAAGGTTTAGTGGGCTATTGCATTTAGTGTCTGTGCTCCTGATGGATTTCATTGCAATTAATCGATCCAGGGGTGTTCTGATATGGGTGACATGGACGGTTGCCCAAGGTTGGTATCTTGTCGGTGTCTTTTTTTTTTCTGTCCCTCACAACATGCCAGGGCAATTTTTTATTCTTTTTTCAGTGCACTGATCGATTTTCTATCACCCATTTGCCAGGATTGGACACCATCTGATTGGGCACCATTTCTGGCAGAGGTGCGTCTGCCATGCTTGCTGCTGAAGCACTGGGGTGGGGGATTCCCTGGACCTTGCCTGCTTGCTGTAGCAGCCAGGGATGCATCACAAGTTGTGGAAGAAATCATGCATCCAAATATTGCTTTCAATAAATTACATGTTTTGGCTATACATTTGCCTCTGTGGCTGTCAAAATTAAATGGGGTGTTCGCCCAGTGCATCAACCTCCCCTGACAAGCTGCTTGCCAACATTATCTCTATAGTCTATACCCTATTTTCGACTTAGCAAAAAACACCTCAACAGAAACCACAACAAGAAGAGAGAGAACATTTCACAGGAAGACATTTCCTTGTTGTTAATGAAGAAGTGTCTGTAGATGTTTTCTCTGTATTTAACCACAGCTTGTTTGGTAATGCATGGTATTTAAATATTTAAATGTATTTCAGTTAAAATACTAGTGAGAAACAGTTGTATAGCCAATCCCAGAATATGAAATCAGCAGTGATGATTGCATATTGTGTCTTCCTTCTCGGTAAGATGACAACACTTCATAACACTTCAAGGCATTTTGTTTTGTGGCATTTCATTTTATTCCAGCTTGTAACACAGTTATCTTTAATGTGCAAAAGTTCTTGGCTGAACTTCAGCCATGGCTGAAGATTACCAAGAGTACCAAGATGAAACAACTTCTGTGTATGAGCATGATCTTGAGATTGAGTATTATGATTATGCTCCAAACTCTGGGAGTGCTGGCTTTACTACAAACAAAATCAGCTTGCTCTTCTTCTTCTCCCTCTTCATCTGGTGGTGGCTACTGGACCAGTATGGCTGTATGGCCACAGTGTTTCTAAATCCTGCTTCGCCACAGCCTAAACCTCAACAAACAAGACCTTCAAATCACACGATCATCCATCTGCATACATAACCAAAAACATTCTGGATGTTGTTGCTATTCTACAATGCAGCTACAGATCATGCAACCCTTTCTTGGTATTGTCTTTTTAGCATCTAAAAGGTTTTAGGTTGTTCAAATGTGAACAGTGAAATGATTTATCAGAATTTGCACATGTGATGTCTGTGCTGGCCATAACTAGGCAACTCAAGAATCTATATATGTATGTTTTTGTTAGACACTGTACAGTCTAACATTGTGGAGCCGCATTTGTTGTACTTGTCTGTCTGGCAAAATAAATATACATTTAATTAAAAATAAAACTTTACCACCACAACAAAGTGTCTCTAAAAGCAACACCAATCAACATTTGATGCTGTTTTTAGGTTAACTTACCAGCTTTATAGTCACTTTTCTTTGTTTTTTCTTTGGTCTCTTCAGTTAAATGGCTCAGTACAGGATCCCTCATAGCGATTCCTAGCGCAGTGATACCACTTGCAGTGAGCAGCTGGGAAACTAAACTGAAACTGCTGAAATAGTTTTTAGTCAGTTACTACAACACTACATAAATAATCATTCCTGACTCCCATTCTCTGGTTTGTAAACATGTATTGGTGAGAATTTACACCTTTGTTTCTGATTTTTTTTTTTTTTTTTAATCGGCGACTGTAGGGGAAGCTCCAAAGGTAAAAAATCACAAGCTGCCTAGTGTGCCTTAAAATCCTTTGAAAATGAAGTCAACTGAGTCACATATTGATGACCCCAATGGAAGCGAAGTTTAGGGTGGATGAATGTAATGGTAGCCAGCTGGTTGAGAGCTACACAGTAAGTAACCTCCCTCCCAAACCTTTACACTAACATTTACATTTACATTTAGGCATTTAGCAGACACTTTTATCCAAAGTGACTTACAAAAGAGGATAACATTCAAGGTACAACACAATGAAAGAACGAACAAGGAGTGCATATAGTTTAAAAAAAAAATTGGACTTAAATAGGACTTAAACCAGGAGTGCGCTGCGCCATCAATACCCATGTTGGTCAGCTTGTCCAGTAGGATGCGGTGGTTGACCGTGTCAAATGCTGCTGATAGGTCCAGTGGCCACTTCTGAAACCGGATTGGTTGGAGTCGAGGAGGCTGTTCCGGGTAAGAAATCCTGTGACCTGTTTAAAGACAGCTCGTTCAATGGCTTTGGAAAGGAAGGGAAGAAGAGAAACAGGCTGGTAGTTCTCCACTTGAGTGGGAGCAAGGGATGGTTTTTTGAGCAGCTGTATTACCTGGGCTTGTTTGAAGGCGGTGGGAAATGTACCCCTAGTTAGTGAAGCATTGACCACATGTGTGGTTGCTGTCACAATGGTGGGGGTTATGGCCTGAAGAAGGGTTGTTGGGATAGGGTCTAGAAGACAAGAGGTAGGCCGGCTGTCTGTGAGAAGCTTAGACACCTCTGCTTCGGAGAGAGGAGTGAAAGAAGAAAAGGAGGCAGTTGGTTTAGGGAGGCTAGGAGAAGGAACCTCAGTGGATTGGTTTGAGAACTGACTACTAATAGCTGCAACTTTGTTAGTGAAGAATGCAGCAAAAGTGTCAGCTGTGAGGTTAGTTGGAGGAGGTGGGTTTAGTAAAGATTTAAAGGTGGAAAAGAGTTTCTTGGTGTCCGTGGCATTGTGAATTTTGTCGTGATAGAAATCCTTTTTCGCAGCAGTGACACTGGATGAGAAGGAGGATAGTAGTATTTGCAATTGTGTTAGATCGGCCGAATTCTTGGTTTTGTGCCATTTCCTCTCAGCAGCTCTGAGGTTAGTGCGCATCGACCGAAGCGAGTCATTAAGCCATGCGTGAGACTGAGTGGGTCGTGCGGGTCTGGTAGACAGAGGACACACACGATCCAAGTAGGAGCTCAGCGTAGAACAGAGTGACTCTGTGGCATCATCAACCTCAAAAGAAGAGAAACTTTTAGATGGTGGTAGAGCAGACGCCACCAAGGAGGAAAAGTGAGTGGGAGATAGATTCCGGAGATTGCGACGGACAGAGACAGTGGGAGTAGGAGCACATGGTTGCTGACAGAGGGAAACCTTGAACTGAATAAAGTAATGGTCAGATAGATGTAGGGGAGTAACTGTCAGCAATGTAGTGGCGCACTTCCTGGCGGAAATTAGATCAAGTTCCTTACCAGCTTTGTGAGTTGGAGGGCTGTAAACCCGCTGTAGCTCAAAGGAGTCCATCAGAGATAGGAATTCTGCAGAACCTGGATTGTCTAAGTGGATGTTCATATCACCGAGAACAAGCATGGGACAGTCATGCTCAGGGATAGAAGAAAGCAGAGTGTCAAGTTCTTCCAGGAAATCCCCTATTTGACCCTATTTGAGGGCGATAGATAACACACAGATATATTTTGACCGGTGCCGTTAACAAGATAGCATGGTATTCAAAGGAGCTGTATGTGACAGATGGTACCAGTTGGGTATATTTCGATTTGTCTAATATTAACAGCCCCGTACCACCCCCTCTCCTGGATGGGCGTGAGGTGTGGGAATAGTTGATGGAGAGTGCAGCAGGAGTGGCAGTGTTTTCTGATTTGATCCAGTTCTCTGTGAGAGCCAGGATGTCCAGAGAAAGATGGTTTGCATAAGCCAAAATGAAGTCTGCTTTGTTCACTGCAGACTGACAGTTCCACAGACCTACAGTAAATGAGTTGTTCGTGGATGAGGAGACATGATGTCTAGAGCAGAGGTTTGCAAGGATTCGTTTCCTTTTGTAGAAGCGGAATCTGCGGCAACTGGAGACAACTGGAATGGAGTAGAGGCACATCGTGGCAAGATGAGGGTTGCATGGAAGAGTAAGTTACAGAGAATAGGACATGATAATTTGTTAACTAGGTCGGTGTCCTTGCTCGGTGGACACGTGCAGGTAGACACGCTCGTCTTTACCCAAGTTAGTCTTCACACGCGCAGGTTGACACGCTCGTCTTTACCCAAGTCAGTCTTCACATGCGCAGATAGACACGCTTGTCTTTACCCAAGTCAGTCTTCACACGCACAGGTAGACACGCTCGTCTTTACCAAAGTCAGTCTTCATACGCGCAGATAGACACGCTCGTCTTTACCCAAGTCAGTCTTCACACGTGCAGGTAGACACGCTCGTCTTTACCCAAGTCAGTCTTCACACAAGGAGGGATGAACACAAGGGCTGATGCTTCCGCTGACGCTTCAGTGTCACTCTTGCTATTAGGAACAATGATTGATTGCACCCGGCTGAGACCGCCCATGTTTTATGTTTATGTTTTTTTTTCTGTTGTTGTTAGTTGAAGGCATACCAGGCAAGACCACCAGGCAAGAATTTTTTTATCTCTGGAGCTCCCCCTACAGTCGCCGATTAAAAAAAAAACAAAAGCAACAACAGTGTACATTCTCTCTAATCATTCTCTCATTTGAATTTACTTGCAAACCAAATAATAGGAACCAGCGGTGATCAATTTCATGCATTGCATTGACTGACAAGCCGGTAATAGATGCAATTTCAGTTTCATTCACTTTCAGATTTGTTTCCTCCAACTCTGTGTTTCAGATCCAGCAAGTGTAATAACTGCAGAATTTATGCTAGAGGCGGCTGAGACCATCATTCAACCTCTAATGAGCCATTTAATCATCAAATTGACGAAGCTGGTAAATTAACCTAAAAACGTAAACAATTAAGGGCTGCCTTTCTTGGCTAGGGCTCACTTGGAAAAGAGACTACTGTCTCAATGTGACTACCCTGGTTAAAGAAAGGATACATAAATAAAAATAAAATGAAAGAAATAAAAACTGCACAGTTAATAATCACCTGAGAGCAATAACAAAATCAAAAAGCATTTGGCTTATGTGAGGTTTTCCACAAAGTAACATTGAGGAGTCAGAACAGGTCTATTCATTTCATTTACATTCATTGAGACTTAAATGTGAGAATACCTTTTGTCCATTACCAGATTTACGTAATACCTATTGGCATTTGCCTAACAGGTAATTAATAAAATTACTTCATTCATCATCTTATCATTTTAATGTGAAAATATTTTCCTCCATATATCAACAGTGCAACCTAATTTTGTAGTTATTTACTGCAAGATTGCATTCCATGCCAATGCACGTATGGCATACCAACACAATTTGTGTGCATGGCTGGAAACACAACTGTTCATGACAGCATTATTTTTCATCCCTAAGTTTGAAATGCTTTCATATAACATTGTATGGTTAGCGTTGAATGTCCCTGTACAAAGACACTGCATTTATTATTATAGCAACAGTTAAATAAGAGATAGATCATGTCCAAATATTTACCCTGTAGCCACTGAGAATAGCAACGTGTTGTAGTGTGCACCTCCAGATGTGCACCCTCGACATTCAACACAAAAAGCCAAGACAAAGAGCTGTATAACATTTCTTGGCACGCCTAAACACATCTCCCCTGATGTGCAGACAAGGAGCCCTATATAAGCATAGCAACGCTAAACAAACTGATTTAAAGGCTATCAAAGCAAACCTTTGTACTACAAACACAACTGTGTGTCCAAAACACAATTAGGTTTAATTTAGCATGGACAACAATTGCTTGAGCTTTTGTAAATACATGACGCAATTGGATGAGGTGTCCAAGAAAGCAGGAACACAAACACACATATGTGTGCATGTGTGCATCACGTGAGGCAATCATGAGATAACTTTTGTTAACAAATACTGTTTCTGACCACTCAGTGTAGATGATAACACTTAATCTTGAAGACTTAAAGACACGACGAATGCTTTTAAGGAAACCTTTCACTGTTGACAAAGCAGTCACTGAGACCCGATGAAAAAAAAAACAATGCAACATAACATGCAACATAATGAGTAAATTCTGACAAAATCCCATAAGTACACTACAATAAATAATGGTCATAATTTGACATTGAAATATGTGAAATTATAAAAATTATACTTTTTCATTCAAAAGTAGGTGATAAATAACAACAGCTGATTCAGTTGTTTGAACATCTGATGCATAGGACTGCATAGAGCTGCTATTGTGACTGCAGCTACTGTGCCGGTGTAAGGTAGATAAAAACAGATCACCAGGAGCACATACTCAGGAAGGCGATGCTGCTGTGTCCATGGCAGTCATCTCAAAGGAGGGTTTACAAAAGATATGATGCCTATTCAATTCACTCAATAAATTATTTACAGCAGAGAAATTTGAGGAGAACTTGCTCAATAAATACAGTACAAGCACAGATGCTGATTCAGTTTAAATCAATTCAGTTCTGTCATATTATGTTAGGTTCTCATATCTAATCAGTTAATTGCAACACATTGCCTGAGGCAAGAAATACTGATCATAAGGATGCACAATATTTCAAATGTTTGAAATTAATTTAAATTAGAATCATATTGATTAGACCGAAAAATCTGTTATGACTCTAAAGAATACATGAAACAACACACTGAGAGTGACCATGGAGAGGCCAGGTTTATCTGTGTGTTTGAAATGATAGATAATGTGCATCCTTCCTGTTTTCTTGTTCTAGGGGACAGAGTGAATTGCAAGGCTGTCAGGTGGTTGTTTAGAGCCATTTCAGAAAGGTCACAGCCCAATTTCAGGATGATAACAGAAGGCAAAAAGTATGGACCCAGCACTTTCCACTCTCTTGAGCAATGTCAATTTTTTTTTAATCAGTTGTCTTGTCTTGCCATCATACTGTAGAAAGAAACTGAGAGAATTCTGATGACATACTGATGGCATGTTGTTAATCTTGGAATACAATATTGTGAAAAGGAATTTCTTTGCATGGCTTGCTCTCAAGGGACTGAAAACAGACATGAGAGGAACTGGATTAAGGTGGATTAATAGTATAAATAATTTCATATATAATAACATAATTTCTTCATTATACTTATACTTAACAAAAAACTGCTGTTATTTAATGGCCTCTTCAGCAGTGCTACGTTTTCAATATAGTGTTCATGTCTTTCTGTTTGTTGTTGGTGATTATGTTACGCTACATTACGTTATGTTATGTTATGTTACATTTTGATTGTCAGAAGTAGAGGACAGTAAATTGCCTTTTCATGATTTCACTCTCTCTGGCACAGCCCTGAATGTATGTAGAGAGGTTAAATACATAGGACATCATGTCATCGATGACCTGTCTCATGATAGGGACATTTGCAGACAGTACTGTCTGATATAAGCACAAGCCAATATGCTGATTCACAAATTTGGAAAGTTCACACCATCTGTAAAGATTACACTTTCTAAAGCTTTCTGTACCTCTGTGTACACTGCCTAGCTGTGGTGGTGCTACAGAAAAAGCTATGTACAGAAACTGACTGTGCCATATCATGATGGTATGAGGCTGCTACTTAAGATGCCCTGGTGGAGTAGAGCAAGTCAATGTTTGTCAGTATTCATGCTCCCATCTGTCCTGCTCTACTGAGGAAACTTATGTATAGATTTATGTGTAGACTGTCTAAGTCACCTAACACTCTTATTTTAATTTTGGTGAGCCCCATGATGAGTGCAGTCAGGTTCTCATCAAGACTGTGGAACCATTGGCCTATGTGAATAACTGAGTTTCTTTGTTGTTGTTGTTGTTGCTTGTCTGTCATATTTATTTATCTATTGTCTATCTCGTCTGTTTTTACTATGGGCCGTTCTTGTCCTGAATAAAGCCTGAATAAATGTAGTGTGTTCTTTGTGTGTTTGTCATTTGGAAATAATGGATTTCATTTTAAACACTGACGACTATTGGAAACAATTGAAAAAAGAATCTTTATTGAGCAGTCAGAGCAATAATTATGCAATGAAGACGGCGACACAAACTATACATCTTGAATAAATTATTATATTAAACATCTTGACTGCGATGAGAATAACGCGATTGTCCTTTATAATTACACAGAAGAATTTTAAGCATTTAAGCATTTCTTCCACCATCACTTTGCGCAGTTAAGGTCACAGGTGGTCGCCATGCATCAGTAGAAAGCCTGACTTAATAATAGAAGCATACAGATAGTAAGTCTACTAAAGTCGATACGCAAACGTTTCATCACCATAAAGATTTAAACTGTACTCATATTTACAGCACTTGTCTTGAGGTCATATTTACAGCACTTGACTACTTATGAGTGTGTTGAGCTTTTCCATAGCAGCAGTATGAATTGTCTGTTCATAGTTGTTCGAAGAAATGTTTCGAGTCTTGCACCGACAATAGACTTCTCGACGACAGGACGTTCACCTAGTGTCAGATACACTCTTCAAGCTCAAGTAAAGAGAGCTGACCACGGTTGCCTCATCTGGGATAGACTCCTTAACAGTCTTGTGGCCCATACACAGAAGTGCCATTATTCCTCTTGGAAACTTTCCACTGAAGAGGAGATAAATGCAAGGGTTGGCACAGCTGTTCAGACTGGACAGCAGCATGAGGATTGTGAAGACCGCACCTGGAAAAACGAACATATTAATATAACATTTATGCGCATATTTCCAAATGCACTCGGTCTTAAAATGTGAAAATCAAATGACCATAGCCATTACAGACATGTAATACATGTACATTCTTTAATTCTTACTTTCAGTAGGTGCGTCTTCGTCCCAAACTGACCACAACTGAACGGTGAAGAATGGAGACCAACACAGAATGTAAGCAAACACTATCACAACAGTCATTTTCACAGTTTTAATCATCGCTTTTGACACTCCGGCGACACTGCTGGCTCTTGAAGGCAGTGATTGCTTAATGGTATCTTCCTCGTCCTGGTGTGTTTTCATGTAGAGGTTTATCTGAATCGCTCTACAAATGCGCACCTGACATACAATGACTGTCAGTATGGGCAGTACAAAAATTACTACAGTTATCCAGGTTATGTATGTCTTCAAACCCCATGGTCGGATGAAGTCGGCCCAGCAATCAAAAACTCCAGGCGCAATTTCAATTTTGGAGAAGATGAAGATCTGTGGGAGGCTTCCGACAAGAGATATTCCCCATGCAATGCAAACAGGGACGTTCCATCGCGCACGGCGCCTCTGAAAAGTCACCATGGGATTGCAGATGGCTTGATAGCGGTCAATGGTCATGACCACGATCATATAAGTAGAGGCGAACATGCCAACCACCTGGAGGTACTTCACCAATCGGCACAATAGGTCAGGACCGACGAATCTGTCGGTGATATCCCATATCAGTTGCGGGCACACTTGGAAAAAAGTGACGACAAGGTCTGCCAAACACAAATGAAATACGAATACCCGCATTCGAGACATTTGTTTTCTTCTCCGCCACAGCACCAAGAGGAGCCCGAAGTTCAGCACTGCTGCGCAGATGAAGATGATACTCAGAATAGCTATTTCAACTCGCGCAAGACTTTCATCCCGCGGCTTTTCATTTTCCATTGTGAAACTGAAATTAGTTACATTTGATGTGAAGAAAGACATCTCCTTTTTATCATTAAGTTGACTAGGAGGGTAGGTTAAATTTATTAACTTTACATCCTCAACCTTCTGTAGTTGCATTCAATTTGTTAATAGGAAATAAAAAGCTCTACTCTAGGGGGAAAGTTTACCCGCAAAGCCGCCGTGTGGTGGAGTGAGAAAATGAAGTTGCGGGTTAGATTTTTATCCCAGGCAAATCGTAGGAGGAGCTTTCCTTCAGCACTGATATTCTGCGTGTCACCTTCTTTCCTAGATGAGCTGAGAAGTCCCTGCGTTTTGTGGGTGCGAGCTAAGCTTACAGTTATTATTATCTCCTCCAAGGAGGTTATGTTTTCGCCGGCGTTTGTCTGTGTGTCTGTCTGTGAGCAAGATAACTGGAAATGTACTGCATGGATTTGGATTCATTTTTCGGACAACGTAGGTTTTAGGACAAGGAAAAGATTATTACATTTTGGTGGTGATCCGTAACACCGTCTTAAATTTATATTATGTCTGTGACCTTATATTGCCTTAGCGGAGGTCTGCGCTCTCCGAGTGCTTTTCTAGTTACCTACTACAATAAAAACGCAAAGCCCGAGAGATTAAAAATAAATATGAACGTTTCGTGTATAGTAGGTCTACATAATCTTAGATTATTCAGCATGTGTCCCTCCTAGATGAGAATAGAAGTGTCCCTTTGGTTTTGTAGTAAGCTTCCTAGTTTTTTTTTTACTATGATAAAAATTCAAACCACGTGAGATGAAAAATAAAAAATAACGGCATAGTAGGCCTACATAATTACTGTATTCAAAGAAATTCACTGTTTCTGTCGGTGAGGGTGTGGGTTGAGAGACGCGCAACGTATCTAGAACGCGCACAGGTAAGATAATAACAAAATATATACCATGGCAATTTGATTCGTAACAAAGACTAAATTGCATGCATGTTCCACGGTCTATTTCATTTTTTCGTTTTTTCCCCCTTAGTCCTCGGTGACCATTAGTGCATAACAAATCTCCATAGACAATAGGCCTAGCATTCAGAAATGTACAATATCCTCTTGTTGTCATTCACTTTATCTATACATATATGCATAAAGCATCCGTGAGCGTCTCTGAAGAGGCGCATGAAGAACCCAAGTTTAAATCATCGAAAATAAGGATTGATTATGCCATAGTCATACGCCAACCCAGCTACTGGGTCAGCACGACCCTGGACACCCCACTTAATGACAGGACCAGCAAAGCATGGCTTTTCGGAAAGAACATCAGATCAGAATTAAGTAGACTATACTCAATCAGTAATGACGTCAATGAAGCCCACACCAGTAATGAGTACAATAGGAAAGCAAATGGCGCCATATCCCACATATTACGTATATTGCAATCATATCGTACAGACCCTGAGAGGTGTTAAAAGTAGTCACCATGCCCTAATTTATGAAAATTATAGAATATAGAATATGAAATAGTATTCCGTTTTGCCACGCTCTCTCACATGTCAATTTCAAACTATGAAATGAGATGGATACAAAGAATAACATTAGATTCATGTAACAACTAATGTGGCATTCATTTTTTCTTTTTTTACTTCATGGCGGGCGCATGAAAGAGAGCAGAGGCTCATTTGACCTCCAGGCTTAGTTTGGCCATCCCAGCTGTAGTTGCTTTCACTGAAAAAGCAATGTCCTAAGAGGTTCTACATTCCTCAGGGACTCCACCCATGCTTGGGTATTGTTTGTGAACCCTGGTTTATGTCATGCCAAACATGATCAATGGGTTCCAAATCTGGCCTTACTCCAGAAGACTCCCATGTTAGCTGAAAGCATTCGTTTATTTTAAGTGATGAAAGGAGAATGTCTGTCCTAGCTTGATCCCTCTCATGGACAATTCTGGAGTACACTTTCTGCACTCATCCATCCTACAGTTCTGACTTCTGTGTTGCTGTGATGTACCCCCCCAAATTTGCTGGAAATCTAAGCAATTTTCCTGTTGGATATGATACATACATTTGCAATACTGCATTATTGTTTTCATGTTGAAAACTGACAGTTTGTTGAAATCTATGTATATATATCACATACCACACACACACAATATGTAGGTTTAAATGAAATGAGCCTCATTCCAAAGTGTTTCATAATACTGAAAATATTCTTGACATTCTTGAACATGTATGTGCATAAATTCCTCAAAAACACAATTCATGAATTTATTTTAAACATAAATAAGGCACTTGACAAACTGATAAACAGTGCTAATCCGGACTGCAGAACACAAAATCAGTGAAAATGGTTTATTTAAAGAGAAAGGTACAAGGGAAAGGTGCCATGGAACCTCAGTTCTGCATGAAAAAAACATCTGAACAATACCAAATGATTTTCAATACTCTGTACTTCATCAATAATTTAACTGAACAAAATTATGCAATTTTTGTATGAGCCACAAGGGAAGCCATTCAGATACAATTGCAACCTTCTTTCCTCTACCCATGGCCTTTCCAGATACAAGAGAACTCAAATTATCCATGCAAATGGCAAATAGCCCAGCTGCAGCTTGTTATTACCCATAGTCATAACCACACAGTAACTGATGAAAGCAGGCCAGCAATACAGCTCAAGAGTCTTTTGGTTTCAAATTGTGGCTTCACAGTCGAGCATTCATCAGAAGTGTCATTATCAGCGAATGCCACTTGACTGGTGCTGCTTAGGAGGCTGGCACAAAGGAACGAGTCTGTTGCTCAGCTCTCGCCCACGCCCACACTGCTGGGACATCAGGACTGCTTAACTGTACTGAGGAGCTCCTCTTTCTCCATCTGGTAGCGGCTCTTTTTCCATGTGTTGCGAAGGCCCTGCAGAATGGTGCCAATCTCCTTGCCTGATGTGATGCCCATCTTCCTCAGGTCATGCCCGCTGACGGGGAAACGAGGGATGGACCAGCTTGTCATCTCGGCAAGAAGCTTCTCCTCTCCTTGGTACTTGAGCAGCTCACACACTTTAGTCTGAACATCTACCTCCCGGCTCTGCAGACATAAATCATTACAGTGTTGAAAGAAATGTAACTTTTTATCTGTAACTCTAATTGTTTAGCTCCACAAATATTACACACTATACAACACAAATTATGTATCTAAAGGCAACAGTTACAAAAATTACACATAAATCAATGCGTACATGTTCAGATTAACACCAAGAGCACTGAGATGTTGACTTCCACCACTGTGGGAATTTTTCAGAAACAATGACATTTTAAAGGAAATGCATTTGTTTTGTTCTCAGGAGAGTAAACTGTTTTACTGCACTATACAAAATAGTACATGTACCCAAAACAGGTCACCTTTCCAACTTCTATGACAACAAATTCTATGACAATGTGATTTACTTTACATGTATACCACACAGGAGAATAAAACTGACAAAAATATTATCTACCCTAAGGATAGGTATCAGTACTTGCCATGGCTCCCATACATATAAACACTGCTTTCCTATTTACTCCTTCAGGAAGTCAGAGCTGAATCAAAATGTTCAACAACTTCAAACTAAAGTCTGCCAAACATTGTTTCTGTTTGCTCAAATGATGAAACAGATGTTAAAACACTGGTTCCACTTACGTCAATGATGAAATCTGTGTATGGTCTGAGATGATCATCATCATCATCTTGACCTTTGACAAGGTCCCGTCTCTGTTTGACCAGGAAGAGGCCCAGTGTCTTTTCCTCTTTGGAGATCCTGAGCCGTAGGTCTAGCTTGTCCACGTCATCCATGCTGCGGAACAGAGCTGAGAGAATAGTCATGGGCTTTGGAGACAGGCTCTGAGCACGGTTCCACACCTGTTTCATCTCCTCAATATTGCCATCTGGTGGCAAACCTAAAAATGGCAAAGAAAGGAAGATGTATAACTGCTTTGTTTTAATCACCCAATCAAAGTTTGTGAGGTCTTCCTTAGACAGATCAGAGAACATTTACAGAAAAGTAAATGTAATGCCTAAAACTTCAGATCAGATGAGAATCAGATGAGAATCATGTAACTGGTGTAACAGTTAAAGGTGACGTACAACATTTTCAAAGAAGTGTTTTGGTTTGGTCAGTGTAGCTTTTGCAGTCACTGGCATTCTTTTTAACAGAGACTACATGTGGTAGAACATGATATTATAGAAGTCAGCCCAGTGCTAGTTGGATAACTGGACAACAAGATGTCAATATATGGTAGATCCATAGTATTGATCATTTTAATGATTATTTTACACCCTTTCTACTAAATTGCTACACTGGTTTTACTGGACTTCAGTGTCCAACAACACACGTCTTATGGGTGACTACAATATGCTTCAGAAACAATTCTGGAGTCAATTAACCTAATGAGTCTGATGTGTCCCAGCTCTTGAGCCTCACCCATGTACTGAGCCAGGTCCAGCTCATAGAGGAGCTCTAGTAAATGGGCAGTGTGGTTTCCTGTCACCATCTTCTTCAGCTCCACCCAGATGCGCTCTCCAGATATGGATGCCAGGCCACGGGCGTTCTCCCTTATAGCCTCCAAGGTTTTGGGATCATGCTCATCAGGCTCAGAGGCCACCCTGCCATAGAACCTGAGGCCCACAGTCACATGGAGAGGGAATGGAAAAGGAAAAGAGAGAGAGAGAGTGAGAAAAACAAGAACAGAAAATGCTGATGTAGATATTAAGCTGGTAAGTACCACACAATTGTCTCAAATTAATATACATTTGTGATACAAGATATATTTCCTCTAAAATGCAATAAATCATGATGTTATTAACATAACAGACGTGTAAATATGTATATAGGCCTACCTGAAATATCGTAAAATGCGCAAGTAATCCTCTTGTATCCTCAGGGAAGCACTTCCAACAAACTTTACTCTTCTGTTTTGGAGGTCTTCATACCCATTGAAATAATCATAGAGTATTCCATCCAGACCTAACCACATTCACAATCAGAAAACAGTTTGAACCGTGCTGATTTCTGTACAAGATGCACTCTCACTCAAGGAGACTGAAAAAATGAAGAGACCGGTAGATCACCTAAAAACATGGAATTGATGGTGAGGTCTCTGCGCTCAGCATCCTTCTCCCAGTCTGTGGTGAACTCCACTTCAGCATGCCGCCCATCTGTCTGGACATCCACGCGCAGAGTGGTCACCTCAAAGTTTTCATCGTGCAGCTGTACAAAAGCGCCATCCAAACATTTACCTTAACAGTGTTACCAGTCAAACTATATGCAAAATCCTCTACTTTTTATTCTGTTATGGCAAAAAGGGAAAAGAAAAGAAAAGAAGTGGATGAGGTGTCCCTTACTATACTAATAAACTGAATCACACACCGACACACACAACAACAAACTGGAGTAGTCAAAATGTTTGACTGTCTGTCTCTGTCCTCTGGCGTCTGCAGCTTGTGACCTACCCGGGCAGTGATGGTGCCATGCTTTTCTCCTTTGTTATTGATCATGCGTATTCCTGCCGCCTGGAACATTTGCTTCATCTCCTCTGGGGTGGCAGTGGTGGCAAAGTCCACATCCTCTGGTCGCTTCCCAGACAGAAGGTCTCGTACTGCTCCTCCAGCAATCCTCAACTCAAACTGGTTCTTCTGAAAAAGGTCTGGAAGAGCAAAAGTACATCACTGAAGGTGCTGCACTGCAAGTTGTGTCATCACATGCGTGTGAAAAGTGATTTATATAACACATAAAGCCAATATATGTGATGCAAACAAAATGTCAAAACTGTATATTAACCCACTATCCTTCTACTAAATACTAGCACGTATGGCCTTTTTCAAAGCTTATATGCACATATGCACAACTTACAGTTTTGCTCATAGTTAATCACACATGAGCACAGTAACTTCACTGCACTCGTCATACACCTTGTCAGACGTTTGCAACCCCTGAAAGTGAGGATGGGGAAGATTTTACCTGCAATGCCATTCAGACCATTTGTAAATAGTGACTGGAACTCCTTCGTTTTCACCTGCATGGTGAAATGTCTTCGATTCCAAACTAGTACTCTGCCAATAGTGGGACACAGAAATATTCGTCTCCACATCTGTTAACTCATGTAAACAATGTATAGTAAGTCGGTCTTCTACGACAGTATCACTGAATAATTTGCTCCGAAGCTTCATGTAACCTTAAGCGATGCTTAACCCCCTGATCTAGATGTCATCCAGGGAACGGGGTAGTCTGCCCGGATCTGTTCAAGAGTTGCTTGTTCATGAAAAACTATATAAGTTCAGAGTTACTGAATCTTCATGTCAGGGGATTTGGTAAGAATTCACTTTGCTGACTTCATACAGCGATTAGCTAATTTGTCATAGCTAGCCTGTCATGCTCGCCTGTAGCATATAGCAGAGAGCAGCGCCGACCGTCTCATGCTGATGACGTCAATGCGACGCTTGCGTCTCTTTGGCAGTCAAAACACAAAATGTTCAACAACTGTAATAAAAATGTAATAATGTAATAAATTATATTTCATAGAAAAAATGGCTACTTCCCGCAAATTACAGTTGAATGGAATAAGCATGCCATGCCATCAAATCACGAATTTACGCATCTACCGGAAAGTTGTCTACAGTGATAATAACTAACTAGGCTACTAACTAACCAAATCCATAGACATACACTCAAAAGTCTAACAAAAGACAAGACGCATGTTATCCTTTCAGCGTAATCAGGAGCTTGTTACTTATTAACATGCAGCTACATAGACTAAAACAAGCCGCAAATTTGCTCTTGCTCCTAGAACAAAACCTCACATCGACCTAGTTACAACTTTTCTTTTTCGGGTTTCGGAGTTCATCAGTTGTCTTTACCGCTTTGGTTTTCACGGCCTGTTCATGAATTATCGCGAGAGCATTAGTCGGTAGTTGAAGTCTCAACAAGCTGTCATCTGTTGACTGGGCTACAGTAAGGTTTTAGCCAAATGGCTAAAGTAGAGATAGCACCGCTCAGACCCTGGGATGACTTTTTCCCTGGGTCTGAAAGGTTCGCCAAACCCGATGTGCACGACCTGGCGAAATGGAACAACAGAGTTGTTAGCAATCTTCTGTACTACCAAACAAATTATCTGGCGACGGCTATCGTTGTCTTCCTGCTTGTGGGGTAAGCTGACAAAAGTCAGTTTTTCTGGCATACCGTAACCAAATCTACTATGGTTTCACCGACTATTTTTGTAAATTTTTACGAAGATTGACTGGCTTTCATTGTTGAGTGAGTGTAGATGAGTCTAGTGATTCTAATCTTAGATGAACCGTCAATGTAGCATCACAACATAAGGCCACGCAACAGGTCAGACTTTATCAGGTCAGGGTCTGGAGTGGTGATTCTGTTTCTCTCGTAATGATATGCTGTGTGGGCCCTGCGCATTTGTATCCATTTTGCGTCCTCAAGCTGAAACTAATTACAGTACTGTTGTTGATTGTGTAACATTTCTTCTTCACATACTGGGGGTGAGCTGTTTGCCATAGATTGCAACATGCACCGCATAAGAATGATCTGCCATTAGGTCATTGTTTAGACCCATTGCCTGGACTTCAAACTACTGGGCAGGCAATTTCCAGTGACAGAAGTAACGGTAAAGAACTATTGGATTGGATATATTTAGTCTGGGTAGGCCCTCACTGAGGAATCAATCCCACTTAAACTTTCATCCAGATGTAATGCAAATAATATTGTATCAATAGCCATAACAGACTGGAACATTTCCTTTTATCCATATAGAAACCCAACATTCATGTACATTCTGAGGATTAGTTGTACTGAGGAAGCTCACTCAGTGGACATGCAGAAGCCAGTTTTCTAAATATAGTCAGCGTCTGACTATTTCACTATGATGACACATGGTTGCCAGGGGCTGCAGTGCATTATAATCCCAAACATCAGCAGCTGAAGGGGGATGAAGAGGTTAGGAACTTCCCCAGATCAAACAGCTGCTCATTACTGTGCTGCTTCATCAGCCTGCTCAGTTTAGTGGCAATGACTCTGCGAAGTTCTATCTTGGCCAGTAAAAGACAAAGAAGACATTTTCTGAAGGAAAACTTAATGCCGATTTACTCCTGTTGATTCTGTCAAGTTTGTTTCTTTATCTCAGTAATTTGTTGTGTTTCCATTTGTAGGGCACAGGCCATATGTTCATAGTGTTATTATCTTTTATTTATTGTGCCCCTTAACAACTTACAACTAAGCAGTTTACAAATGGATGAATTAATGTTGGGATATTCAATCAAATGTGTGTGTGTGTGTCGGGGAGGGGGGGTGTTAAGTGATGCTTGATGGCATTACATTTATTATGCTTATGTTAATGTTTAGAATATCAGATGCACTTTATTGTGTATTGTATTATTGTATTAGGCCTAGCCCTTATTTGACCAAACCTAACAAAGCAAAGCAGAGAGGTAGACTAGTTCAGTCCTTCTCTCAACGCTTCCTGAGCCCCTGAGGGTGGTGTAGAAAGACCATATTTTAAATTTAAGAATTTAGAGCTATTAGATTGTCAGAAGATATTTGCTGAATGCTTCAAAAAGTGTTGAATGGTGAGTCACTTAGCATCACATACCCTAACCTGAATTAACAGGAAGTTCTAGCAGTTAGCCACAGGGGGGTGCTAATGACAAAGGATTTGTGACCATGACCAAAGAGTGTAGGCTCTTTGCCATGACTCCAAAATGGGATCATAATAGGGTCAAACTGGTTTGAGTTTGCCAGTATTGTATTGTGCAAGTTCATCTAAGCAATCTTTCATCAAAATCTCTCCCCTTATCCCTATGTGTTATTTATTGTGTGATATATATATATATATATATATAGATTAACAAATCCCTTTGGCATGATGTTGGGCGGAATGGTGGTTACCCTAGTCTTCATGGGCTCAGTGTGGGCTGCGGAGAACAAGGCCATGATCAAGAACTTCAAGAGGCAGAACCCCACCCTGTTTGTGTTTGTGGTGATGCTCGCAAGCTATTTCCTCATGTCTCTCTTCGGAGGAGTCATGGTATTCATCTTTGGAATCTCCTTCCCCCTTCTGTGTAAGTCTGCCATGCACGCAAAGACGCATGTCACATTGCAATATGCGATGATTTTCTTATGTGTTTATTTAAAGTACATTGAAGATGATCCTAGTTGTGTGCTGTAGGCTGTGTGTTGTAAATTGAAAACTGGGATTATGAAGTTACAACACTACTTGTAATGTTCACGTATTCATGTGTTGTCTCTTTTGAACCTCAGTGATCTTCGCCCACGCTTCTCTGCGCCTGCGGAACATGAAAAACAAGCTAGAGAATAAGATGGCAGGGCTCAAGAAGTCACCAATGGGGATCATACTAGAAGCTCTGGGACAACAGGAAGAGAACTTTAACAAGATTCAGGACTTCCTGGAGAACGAGATGAGGAAGAAGCTGAAAGACTGAAAAAAAACAGCAACTGTGAATGGCATCTGAAGAAATCTGTCTCTTCCATGCATTATGCATACACACACACGCACACACACACACACACACACACACACACACACACACACACACACACACACACACACACACACACACACAGAGTTAACACACTGACATGCACTTAGATACAGTCACACAGATATACATACTATATAGATTGATTCCATTTAATAGGTTTGTAGAACTGGATGATCCTAGTAAAACTGAACCAGGTAGTGGAGATGATGTGACTCTTTTGAGCGCAGTGTACTGAATGTGAGGGATTGCATTGTTCGTAAATCCAATCCAGTTTACATGGCAGGCGCACCAGTAAAAGGTCTAGTGCTAGTTGTCTCACAGTCCTCAGGAATAACACCAGACTCACTCCCACTGTAAGGAAGACTTTCCTCCCTTTGTGGCTGTGCTGCAATAACATTATGTGCAAACTATTTTCTCTCTTCCCAAATGTTCAATTGAAAGTGTCCATGGTACCATATGCAGTCAGAAGTGGTAAATGGAAGTTCTCTGCAGTGTTGGAAATATTTATTCTCAATATTCTATTCAGGTCACTTGGCCTTTATAAAGCCATTTATGTAGAATACACAGTATGAGTTGAAAGAAAAAAACTGTGATGATTTTGTTTCATACAGTTTATGGATACATTTTCTTTACTGTATGTACCAGTCCAAACGTGTGTGTTTGTTTTTTCTATCCAGAAATCAGTATAAATCCTATACATTATAAAACCTTAACAAATGGATCAATCAATTAAGTTGAAGAGGCAGTTGATCACTGAAAAGACATTGTTTGAATGTTGGTTTATTGTTTAATCATTGATTCCAAAGCTTGTATGAGTGTGTGTTCAATAATTCAACAACTCAAAATAATTCTATGCAATCTTTTCAAATAAAAAGCCAAAGGCCTCTGTGAATTGAATCAAAGTAGGATTTATTTATGATGTTTAATAAATGGTGAATGGTGAATAAGAGTTTGCCTTGTATTCACGATACTTGCTACAGTCCCATTGGTATCCGGCCTTTCAAATGTGCTTTTTATCTTGACGCCACCTCTGCTGTGATTGATGGCCCTCCTTTCAGCCAGCACCCAGCCCAGGCCTAATCAATGGGCTGGAGTAGATTATAGAGTGGAGTTGAGCGCCGCGCTTGAGGATAAGATTTATCTGCTGTTTCTCACACAGGGAATCTCTTCATAGGATCGCTGAGTCAGCAGCTTAGCACTCATATGTTCGTGTTTAAAATGGCTACAGAATAGAATCTGGTGTGTGTGTGTGGTGTCAAACGAGATGCGTAATGAAAAAGTAAGGTAGCCTGGACTGTTTAGTTTGTGTGTGTGTTTTCTGAAACACTTGATTTGAAAGGTTACCCTTGCCTGGTCTGTTTGTGCAGTTTCCTAGGGCGACAGGGGAAGCAGGGAGAGGGAAGGGGGGAGGCGAGGGGGTGTCACTGAGCTAACTCAGGTGCAGCACCAGAGCCTCTCCTCTTGTGGCCTTTTGTTGTCCTCTGCGTCGTGCTACAACTTGATGTATGCACAACTTTCCACTGTACTTTCCCCTCCAGGGTCTCCATCTAGCAGACTCTCTGGTGTTGTGCAATGGGCAGGGGAGCGCACATACAAATCTCCCTTCCTCCCAGTACTGCCATCAGCACTGTTGCCGACTTGCTGACTCGATTGGCTCAGCTTGGCCAAGGGTCAAGTCTCTGGTCACACCCAGAAAGGCCCTCCTGGTGCCCATTCCCCACACAGCTGTTAGATGGACATCTTAAAACAGGCCCTCTCTCGAAACTGCAGGTGTCTTAACAACAGACATTTCTTTGGAGCTTTGCCCGCTGAACATGTGTGGGTGTAGAAACACTTGAAAGGGCTTGTGATCTATCCAAACAAAAAGTTTTCTAGTTCTTCTAGTAGCCTACATTCTGTTGTGAGGGACCTCAGGAGGACACATGGCTCTAAAAGGTCTTTGGTTTAAGACTTTATATCTTATATTTGCAAGCACTAACAGGCATTTTACTCCAGAGTTTTGAGGTTGGATATTTATTAGAAAAATAAAGGCCAGTGTTCTGCCAGCTGAAGCAAAGTTCAGGCTTGCGTATTATTGGTTCAGACACAAGTTCAGACAGTATGTTGTGGCTGTAGCACATACTTTGCTTCTTCTGTTTGTGATATTTAAAGAAAAACATCTGTCTCTAGTTTGGCATTTTGCAATAGCCAATTAGCCCTAAAGAGCAGTTTCCAAACAAAATAGTTAGCACTGGTCCATCCATGCATACTTCAACAATGTGCACTTAACCATCATGACCAGTTGAAGTGTATTCTGGTTTCCCTCACAGGCTTGTGGGGTTGGCCTCAATGCGATTATCAGTATCCCTGGATAGACTCGAGTTATTATGGAGTTATTATCGAGTCTCACGTTGTCATTATCCAGCTCGGAGGAACCTGTCTCTCATGAGAACTCTTTTCATCCCAGCTGAACTATGCTCTTGCCTGGAGCTTTTTCTTCTCTCCCTCATGTCCCATAAAGGTTAAACATGACCTCATCCTTTCTGCCCTTCAAGTGCAGGTGTGCCAGTCTCTGATAAGACATTTCCCACCTCCCGGTGTTAACAGTACCCAGTGCAGAGAAGCGTGGTGATTGCGCCAGTGTTGAAACCCACATATTACCCAGAGGTGAATAACCACTTTGACCTGAGCTTGATGGGCTAGCTCTGGTTCTATACACACACACACACACACACACACACAATCGGCACTGAGTGGCACTGGACGTTGAAGGTGGATGACTGCGGTGGGAGGGGAGGAGTGATTGGAGGGAAAAAAGGCTCATTGTCTTTTATGTGTGGGGTGTCTGTGTGTGGGTAATGGGGCTGTGCACAGCTGCTGTTTGCAGCGGCAGTGGTAGCAGTGGTGTGCGGTTTTGTAAGGGGGGTCGAGAAAAGAGAGATAGAAAGAGACAGACAGAGGGGGAAAGAGAGAAAGAGATGGAGAGGGACAGCTGCAGCTGCCCAGCAAGTCAGTCAGTCAGTCAGTCAGTTAGACAGCCAAACATCTCCCCCATACTCTGAGAGACCTGGAAAACCCAGAGTAACAACACGCCCTCTCCCTCCCCTCCAGAGGTCAGAGCAGAGGTCATTGGAGTGAGCTGCCATTGCCTTCGCTCTTGGGGGGGCCATGCTCAGCCCTTCTTCTGGCACTCGGCCTCAAGAGGTGACTGATGACAGAAGGGGAGGGGAACTGGAGAAGGAGCAGGGAGAGATAGAGCCCAAGTGTTTGCTTAAGACAAGAGCCTGTGCCTCAGGAGCTTTCTACTGAAGTCAGGGACCAACAAACACATAAGGAAGAGAGCTCACGTGACAGATGGCGACTAGACAGTGATGCATTTGCTCGTGTATGCATGCAGGCACGCTACATGCACAGACACACAAACGTACACCCCTCGAACAAACAAACAGAGGATGCAGCTTAATCCTTGATGTGCTTGTTTATTCTGAGAAGACAAGACGAGCAACAGAAAGGGTGTGTCCTTCTCAATCAGATGCTTACTGGTTATTCTAGTTTTTTTAAGCACACACTCAGACCTGAAAAAACCTGTTGGACAACACAGCACCAAGAGTGCATGTGTATGTGTGTGTACAAAGAGTATACAGCAGATTCACTCTTCCAGACACCTCAAAGCACTGTCTTTGGGTAAGCACGCTTACTCACTAGTCCAGACAGTTTTTATGCATTGGATTCAGAAATCTACATTGGCGGTTATAATTCAAAGTAATTATTAGCTTCATGTGCAGTGTTTCATGGAGCATTTCCAGACAGTAGCCCTGAGCTGATGGGAAACCTGACTCTGAGCTTTCTTACAAGCCTAAGCTTTTATCCAAATTAAGTTTTTGCTTAAACGCCACCACATGTTTGTCATCAGCGACAAGATCCTTCCAGTGTTTTTGCTGAAAACAATCACATTGTCAGGATATTAATTTTGGAAAGGGGAAAAAGGCAGTCACTGTGCTGGACTTCCTTTAAAAAAAACCCATTAAGTAATTACAGTGGCTCAGTGGACATTCATTCAGCTGCTTAATTAAATGGCTTTAATGGAAATCTTGAGTTGAGCATAAGTCACAAGGATTTTTTTTGAGTGTACATCCCTAATGTTTGGGATTAAGACCATGATCACTGCATCGGACAGAGTATATACCAATCCCCTTGCAGCAGGCTGCCCAGGCCTCCCTTAGACTGGGGGTTTTACGCTAATTCAATGTCAACATTAAACCCGTATTAGAGTAAAAACCTTCTGCTAATATAAGTGCAAACAAACGTATGGTTTGCTACCCTTAAAACAACACTCACTCATATATTATCTTAGTGAATCTTTTTTTATTATTCAAATATGTCTCAAATGATACAAATTACTAAGAACCAGCTTAACAAATTTGATAACTATATATTACATGCTTCTTAAAACATAAAAAAAAATCTAAAAAGAGAGACAAAAAGTAGTAAATTCTTTTTACACTATCAACATATGCATACATACTTCTCCTGTTAATCAGGAGAGAGAAGAGCACCAGACCATGGATTCCAGCCAGGGATGCTGTAGGCATTCTCAGAGGGTTCAGTGGCATTCTCAGAGCGTTTGGGATTCTGTAGAACCCTCTGCAGTATCTCCATTACAACAAATGGGATCGAGTGTACTAAATTAGATGGTGGTTAAGTCACTTCAAACCAACAGACCCCATGCAAACCTCCTCGATTCATACTTAAAAATTATACTCTGTGGCATTTGGCATCTCTTTGTCTTACCAACACTGAAAATGAGAGTAAGAATACTAAATGCACGAGTCGACTACACCAATTACACTGACGGATACTTAGTAACCCCAGCAGAGAGAGCAGCCCGGCAGTCTAATGGGCAAAATTAAGCCCCACCATGGATGCGTACTCATGTGGATGCTTGGGGCAGTGTGTTCAAACTCCAAGAATTTCCTCTGAATAAAAACAAATAATAAAGCAATGAGATGATCTGTGTTCAGTAGCTTGAGACATCCAGAGTATAAGGGCACAGTCCTGTATGAACATGAGTTGTTCTTCAGATGGAGATGGCTGCAAGACAGCAGCACCACTTTTAGAATCCAAAGTCCAGTTGCATTAAATCCTTCATCTATTACATTAACTGTTAGAATGACTTTTTAAAATCCTTCCCTAACTTATGTGGACTGCTTAGGGGCTTACTGTGTGGGAAGGATGCAGTCATTATCCTGGAAGTAATATCCCACAGACAAACCCAAGAGGTCACAGCAGCCTTGTGCAAGTGCAAAACGTCCACACACACACACACACACACACACACACACACACACACACACACACACACACACACACACACACACACACACACACACAGAATGCAAGTGCCATCATTCATCACGCAAACACCACCTTAAAAAAATGGACAGTTCAAACTGGAACACACACATTGTGCCACAGGGAGCTCAGCTTGACAACATTTTCCTTGCAGGGGCTGCATCTCGCGGGAAAGAAAGAGAGAGGGAAAGAAAACTTGTTGATCGCACGCAGTTTCATAGCTTCAGGTTCTTGTCTGGTTACATTCCTTTGAGGTTGTTGCTTTTTGAATCTTTGGGAGCCCTTTGCTCAGAGAAAGCCAGACCGTTCTGAAGGCACGTGTAAAAACTCAGTGAGCAGTGGAGCAGGCAGTCCTTGTGAGCCTGTTTCCCCTGCTTCCTCTATACTATTGTTCCAGGTTTGGAGTCCTCATGCCAGTACAGTACGTGATCTTCCAAGTCGAAACTGCTGTTCATTTGGCTGTTTGTGCGTTTGTCCATTTGGTTTAGATCAGTGTAGGACCTGAAACAAAGCAAGAAAATTTGGATGAGCAAGTCTCTAGAGGCATGCATGTCCAAAAGAAATTGAGGTAGGGGAGAAATAAAAAAACAAACTTTAAAGCAAACACACTCCAGCCAAGGTGGGAGAAGAAAATGTGAAGTTGGAATAATTTAAACCTGGGTAAGCAACCATGCTCAGTCAGTTTCTAATTCACATAAGTCAGTTTCTAATTCATGTCTTATGTTTGGGGAGCTTTAAAATCACATTTTTGACCCATGACTGATGCAACACAGGCTTAAATTATTATTTATGATGCATCCAGTTCACACAGAAAGCCTGATCTTTTCCAAGCCAAGTCACACAACACACAGCAAACACAGAGGTCACATTTTTATCCCTGAACACCAACACCACCACTCTTGAAACACCACACCACCACCAGTGTTGATGGAAAACATGTTTGGATCAGAGTAAGTGAGGGACACCAGTGAGATGAGGCAGAGGAAAACAAAACCAGCCGTAGTCAATTGATCGCCCGAGCGACACACTCTGAAGCAGTTCTGAAGGGTTAGTACTGGCACATGGTCTCTCACCCTTTGCAGTGCTAAACCTTTTGCTGGCACTGAAATACTCCAGCTCAGGGTCATGGCCAACTGCACCATGCATGTCTAAGGGCCCTGGAGCTTGCCACAGACTATCAGAGCTCTGCCACACACTCTCGGGGGGAGGTCTGCACATGAGAAAGGGGGCAAGGGTCACAAACTAGCTAGGAGGTATCTTGCTGGTTATGCTACTTTGGTGATACAAGTCAAATAATAACAAAACAATGCTCAGACTATTAGGTGTGTGTATGTGTGTGTGTGTGTGTGTGTGTAAAAACATGTATACTCCCTGACACTCCATTAGAAAAATGTGACCACTGTAGATTAAAAGAGTGCATCTCACAAAAGCAAGCATTTGGTCACAGACAAGCACACAGCGTACACAATCACCAGCATGCATTTGCATCAGTTTCAATGGCAGACAACTTGGTTTCAAGGACATACGGTCAATGTAGTAACAGCAACAACAGGAACACACCAAAAACGTCAGACTTGGTAGCACTTGGTAGTATCAGCTTACTTGTAAAATAAAAAAAACAAAACAAAACAAAAAAAAAAACAAAGCAAAGCAAACATCTAGGGAAAGTAGTGGGTGTACGCCAAGTACATGCTTTAGTGACAAACCTGAATACAAACTAAAGCACCTAATAGAGGCTTGTGGCTTCACTGCTCCAGCACAGCAAAGCCAAAGGTCCATCTTTTAGGAGGCCTATAAAGTTTCAATGACTTCAATTACCCAGGTTTATCATTAAATCGCAGTCTTGGAATAGCACCCAGAATAAAGCAACACCACCACCAACAAAAAGGACCACACAGGCTTGCCATACCACACCTAGGGCACAACAGCAGCCAAAGAACCACACTCTGACGCTACTTACGAGCGTGGCTATGCTTAGCAAAGGGGGGACTTAGTATATCTGTCGGTGGAACAGGACAGGTGCCGGGCCGGGGAGCCGGACTGTTCCAGCCGGTACTGGGGGGAAGAGCAGGAGGAGGAGGAAGAGGAGGAAGGTGGACGAGAGGACAGGTGAGAGCAGGAGCGAGCAGGGGAGAAGGAAGAGGCAGGTGGAAGGTGCTGGGGCAGGCGGTGGCGCTGCTGTTTCTGCTGCTGGCTGTGCTGGTGGTGCTCTGGCCGGGAGCAGGGCCCATGCGACCGACAGGAGCCAAATCTGTGGGAGAGGTGGTGGGGTCGGGAGGTAGGGAGAGGTAAGGATTGGGACTTGGTGGGGAATGGGGGAGGGTGGGGTTGGTCACAAACACAGGAAGCCCCTGAGAGGCTCCTCGGCAGAGAGCTTCCTTTAAAACACTGTCCGCGGCCACCAATAGCCATCAGAAGGCCTTGGCATGTGGCCACAGAAAGTGCCTCGCGTGCTCCACTGCTGCAATCAAAAGCCATTAGCAACACCTCAGGGGATACATTGCTAATGAACAAGAATGGCAACAGCCATCAGGATCAGACATGGAGAGAAAGGGAAGGAGAGAGAGGGTACATAACCGAGCATTGGAAGAATAGAAGGGCTTTTATTTTGTTTTCTTCCTGCCCTTGTTTTGGCCGCGCCCCACAATAAACCTGCACCTGAGGGCTGCTTGACTTCTCTGCTTAAGTAGGATCAGGGGAAAAGTGTAATTGGATAATGACTGAGGTGAGCCTGTGCGGCGCGGCAAGCTGAGCTGTGTCTTGCCGTGTCATGTTGCGTACACAGTGACCACTCACCTGCTGTGGACCGGCTGGACATAGTGGGCCGAGCTGTATCCACCGCCGTAGGATTGCTGTGAGGCCAGGGGAACGTGCTCTTCCAGCCCGGTCGACAGATGATGGCCGCGCCAGTTTCGATCGCTGGTGGCCGAAGACACTAGAAGAAAAAAAGAAGGACAAATGGAGAGCGAGAGAAAGAGAATGGAGGGGAGAGAGAGAGAGAGAGAGAGAGAAGAAAAGGTCCATTATTTGTGCAATGACAGGCTCAGCTTACTGATTATCAGGGTGTGTGTGTGTGTGTGTGGGGGGGGGGGGGGGATTACTGTGGCGAGAGAGAGCCTTGCTTACCTGAGGAGTAGGATGCGTTACGCTGCCCATGGCCGTACATGGACGACATGGTCTGGTAGCCCAGGCTGTGCTGGGATCCCCGGTCGTAGTCGTAGGCGGCGTGCTGCTGCTGCTGCTTGTGGCCCGTGTTGCGGTTGTACCAGCCGCGCAGGTGCTCGGCCACGATTGCCTTATGCAGCGTCTTGCCGCCATTTTCGTTGCGCGTTGCACTGTTCCGCGGTGGCCGCAGCGTGGCGTAGAAACTGTGCTGCGACAGGCTGTCCAGCTCGTCAGTGCCGTAGCTGCCTCGGTATACCTCGTGCCCGTGGTGGGCCGCCTGGTAATTGTGGAGGTGCTGTGGCTGCTGCTGATGGTAGTACGATGCTGAGTTGTTGACGCTGTAGTGGCCCTCGGACTCGTTCTCGTAGGCGTAGGCCCCGTTGGAGTAGGGCTCCGGGTCGTGGCACGGGTAACCCGTGACATAGTAGGCGGTGGTGGTGGCTCGCGACGGAGGCCGGTAGGTGTCGTGCTGGGCCAAGTTGGGCATGCTGCCTGTGTTTGCGTAGATGTTGGTCCCGACGCGGCGCTGGTGAACCCGCCGGGCTCGGGACATGTGGTTAGTTCCACCGCCTCCGCCGTGGTAACTCGGGGCAGTGCTGTACTCCATGCTGGACTGGCTGGTGTAGGACGAGCCGTCGTCCAGGATCTCGGTGCTGGTGCTGCGCCGGGGCACGGTCAGCATGTAGGGCGTCTCACGCGTCTCTGCTTCCGTCAGGAAGGCCTGCTGCGACTCCAGGCTGCCGCTGCGCTGGCGGAAGTGTTGTGGGCCATCCTCATAGCTGAGTATGGGGGGGGGGCAGGAAGAGATAAACCCAGGGGACTGTTAACATCAAGTTTCCCGTGTGCTTGATTTATGCATCTATGATTAGTAGATCTGTGCCTCCCAGGAGAGCACTCAAGACCTGTGTGTGATCCAGTGGCTTATCAGTAGTGTGGCATTGTGACATGTTCTTGTGTCTGGCTGCAAATGAGGATACAAAAGCTTTGCGGCAGGCCGATTCCTAGAGGCTAACACTTGTGGATTTGACTGCTGAATCGTGCAAAGATGTTGTGAAATGATGGAAGCTGTTCAACTGCACTCATCTGTAGAAAGCTAAGATGCTGTAAAGGGTTGTGTGTGTGGGAACGGCTGTCCATTAGGACATTAAACCAGACTTATTTATGCAGTGCATCTATCTATCATATTTGTTTATCTGCGGCGGTTAGTAATGGAAGGAGGAAGTATTGAAGTTAATGCTGTGTAGGGGGAATGCGGTTTGTTATGGTGAGCTGAATGAGCAGGCATGAATACAGTATGTGTTGTGTGGGAGCAGCTCTTAAAAGCAAGAGGCCACAGTCAATCAACCCATAGTCCTGCTGTTCAAGGTGAACTGCTGGTTTGCTAAATGCAGTCTGTGTCGTCCCAAATTCACTTCTCCTTATTCCAGCACTCGACAACCTTGAACAACAGGGCTAGGGCTTGAGTGACTCCGGATGATCCCTTTAAGCCAGACTTATTTATTCATCTATCTATCAGCTTTATTTATCTACAGCTGGTAATGGAGGGAGGCCTTGTGTAGCAGTGTAGTGGAGTTGAGGCTGTGTGTGTGTGGAGGGGGGGTGCAGTTTGCTGTGGTGAGCTTAAAGGCAAGGCATGCATACATGCTTTGCTTGGCAGGTTATCTGGGAAGGGCTGAGCGCTACAAATCCCATCTGCTAGGTTGGGCTGGGGGTGAGACAAGAGGTCAGATGCCAAGCGTTAATACCCGAGAGTGCTGGAGAAGGGGGTTAGCGGTCAAGCATGCAGCTGAGTGGAAAGCATTGGGGTGCTGGGGAATTAGCTATGGAGGAAGCGTGTGCCAGTGTGCAATGTTGGTAGGTGGGGGTGGGTGAGTGGATAAGGTGAATGAGGTGCATGGGTGGGTGGGTGAGTGGGGTGAGGGTAAAACCAACCTAAGCTGGGTGCTGCTATAGGCGTTTCGGGTCAGCACGGGCGTGGGAGGCATGCTGCGCGTATCGCGGGGCTGACGCGCACCAGGCCTGTATGGGCTGCTGTGGCCAGACACAACATCCCTGTGGGCGTGCTGGTATGAGTCCTGAACTTCGGCATAAGCTAATCTAAAAGACAGATAAGAGGAGTGCTTGTGTATAGGGCCTGCTTCCTTCATGGGAGGAATCTTTTTATCGCTGGAGGAAGTGAGCGAAGAAAAAGAAACTGGGCACATACTGACAATTGCAGCAATAACAATAAAACATGGCGCTGCATGTGCGCGATACACCTCCAGTTTTTGGCTCATGTCTCTGTGGGTATTTTCATGGGTCACTGACCAGTCTCATTACGGCACACAAACAATACCAATTTTCCTGTTACTATGATTACTCCTTATTAAGCAAAGCAACCTGGAATGCTATTTCCCCCGCCCCTCCCCCCCTCTCTCTCTCCCTCTGTCACACACACGCACACACACACACACCTAATAGTCTGAGCATTGTTTTGTTATTATTTGAAAATGCTGAAATGAAAAATGCCATCGGGGTTTCTTTGTTTAAACAAACAAAAAACCCCACAACCCTCTGTGCACTGGCTTTTCTTGTGTGCTTAACTGCTTTAGCCTCTTTTTCTCAGCTCCCTCCTTCTTTCTTGTGATTCTTGCGAGCAGCACCTTGGCAGTCAGGCCATGGCATGCCCCTGCCCCCCCTTCACCTACTCTATTTTTAACCGTGGCAGTGCAAGCACATTTGGGGCTGATAAGAGCTGATTGTCAAGGCGTCTGGAAGGAGCGGGAACAGGAATGTAGCCCTGACCTGCCAACTCTGGATTCGCTTCACTACAGCTCTCGCTCTGTAAAACATCACCCTGCGCACACCCTACACACACACACACACACACGCCCAACACACACCCACGCACGCCAATCTCAGTGGCACCATGCATGTATCATGGCTTGTCTGGTGGGTCTACTACTGTCTTATGTTGCCCATTTTAGTGCTTGAATACAGCATGCAGTGATATTTGTTTTCTGAGAAAAAAGCATCACTTCTTCTTTACTCTGTTGTTTACTTGCACTTGACTGTTCTTCCTCACTTGTAAGTTGCCATTGATAAAAGTCTTAGCTAAATGCAATAGCGTAAAAGCATATCTGTGCCTCAGCTGTAAGCAACAGGACCTGTTTGTGCCCTTAGTCATGGAGGGATCCAAGCAGTACATTTAATTTAACGTTAATAGTGTTTAATCAACAATAGCAATGATTACCACTATCCTGTGATAAAGACGTGTTACTTTGGATGAAATACTCAGTAATTTTCTGTAGTGTCACAGGATTGAAGTTGCCTTACTGGTTGAAGTCCTGTAACTGGTCATTGGTGGAGGCCCGTCTGTCTGTGTAGAACTGAACACCCAGATTTTCAGAGGGACTGGGCCGGTCCATGCACTGCACTGAGCAAGAGCGTTGCCTCTGGCCAACCGATAAATCATCTGAAACCATGAAGGAGGAAGCAATTTAAAATAGATTGGACAGTGTGATGATCTTTTCAGGACGGTGGAAGAGGGACTTGCTTTATGTGAGACTGACTTTGCTGAGACTCACCGTCTTCCAGGGTTAAGCTGTCTGAGAGTGAACTCAGGTCAGACGGGTTGGCTTCATCTGAGGAAACACGAAGACGCTGTGGGTGAGTCTCACACACTGTGACACTGATCCAATATATGATTTAGACTATTAGAACATCCATACACAGCCACACACATAAATGTAAAAGATACACACACGTATATGATGCCTTACTTTGGCAAGTTTAAAGGGGACATGAATGGAGGTCAAATTCACCCATTTTAATGGCTCTTTCTAAGTTCAAGGGAACAACCATGTTTTATGTTCATGACTGTGGCCATGCCTAATTCAACAGAGCCAAAGTAAAAATGGTTTTCCATTCTATGTCCCCTTTAAGATCATATAACCGACAAGACAAAACAAGACAGATGCATATCTGACCACAAAGCTAGGTCAAGAACAGTATCTCTCAGGACTCCTCATATTCTGACATCTTACCGATGATGATGGAGGCCCTCTGGGTGGGCACCTTCCCCATCTTTATTCTATATGCGTTGATTTCGTCCTCGATCTCCTGCAGCTTCCTCATGGCGTCCAGGCAGTTCCTCCTCCTCTTTTTCTTCACCGTTTTGCACAGCTCACCCTCGTTGGCCAGCTTCATTGCGGCCTCTACAATCTTTTGCTGCAGGGCAAACCGGCTCTCCAGGTTTCTGAGGTTAGGGTCCTTCACAACAAGGAAGCAAAATGGCTAAGATAAAATCTGGTAACAATACACTTTTTACCCTCATTCGGGCACGCCAAAAGATCAAAGCTTACACTAGAAAAGAAACAATTGCTTCTTGGTTTGGTGCAATTGGTTGGAGAGTCACTGATGCCATTGCCTACCTTGTCATAAGGAAAGAGCTCGTCCAGTTTGAAGGCAGTACCAACTCGTTTTCTGAAGTTTGGAGCTTTTTCTCCTGCCTGCAGTGGATATTCTTTCGGTAGGCGGCCTGTCAGCTCCTGATGGAGCGGAAAAGACATAAACAAACAAAACCCTCGTCTTTAGCCAAGGGAATTCTAATGGCAGACTCTAGAGAGAAGGTAACCCAAAGACATGGGTGCTTACTGCTTCTCTGAGGCAGATCTTCTTGAGTTCATTGAGTCTTTCGGAGAGAGTGTCCTGAAGATTCTTCTCTTTTTTCTTCAGCTCAGCAATCTTTTCTTGCTTCTTCTCTTCGTTTGCCTCAGAGTCTGCAGAACCTGAGTCAAAAACACAAAGGGAAAAAAGCTCAGGTTGACAACTAATGATGAACAAAGACATTACTGCACTGAACAAAAGGTTTAGACATACATATAGTCACACACACCCCTACATGTTTAAACCTAGAAGAATAGAATAAATTGTGAATACAATGAATGCATCCAGGCCTTGAGTGTTTCAAGCATGCATAAAACTTCTGGACTTTAGAAACCACTAAAGACTTTAGATGGGGCTTACCTGTTGAGACAAGGCTTCCATTGCTGGCCATGATGAGCTGGTCTTTGCTGTCCATGCTGACCAGCTTACTGACTCTGGGTGCTCCAATCTCCGTTAGATCCATGGCAATATCACCCAGGGTTTTGCCTGTAGTTAATTTGGCCTTTCATACAAATGGGGAAGAAAAAAAAATAGACAATGAGATATGGGGGAAGAGAGGAGGGTAAAAAGAGACAGAAAGCCTGGTCATTACATCTTTCTAACGACTCTGCAGAGCTATAAAGCTTCAATTTGTCCGCCTCAGCCCTTAAAGCGGCAGGGATCTCATCAATCAGCCAGCGCGACTATTCCTGGACCAGCGCTGCCAGGCCATCTGCCTCTAAGCAGCGAAAGCCGCGGCTCACTGCAGCCAGATTAGCGACGCAGAGACGCTTGCTGCTGTGCACTGCTCTCCCTCTCTCTCTCACACACACACACACACACACACACACACACACACACCTTCCCTATCTGGGCTCTCGCCTGTGCCAAGAGCCCTAATGAAACCAACACCGACAAGAATCAAAACAAACGTGACTTGAAGGAAAATAAAAACAACTCGTCTCACACTGCTCGCCTTCAACACCTCACTTGTCTGCCTCTGACTTCAATAGCTGTGCACCTGGTCACACATTACTGTGGACATTAAAAAAGGCCCAAGCTATGCATTAACTCCAGTTAACATGGAAACTGTGTTTGGCTAGTCTGTTGCAGATCCGCAGTACGAGGAAGAGGCTGTGAGAATGCTTTGGTCAGGGGTATATATTCCAGGCAGAGATCTGATAAACTCACTGACAGGTGATGGATACACAAAGACAATAACAAACGCAGCTACCAAGCTGATGCCAACCTACCAACTTGTGTGCGCGCGCACGCACGCACACACACACACACACACACACATGCTCAGTTTAAAACACAATTTAACAGTACTCACATGCATACACAGCAAAATCTGCTGTGTCCGCACATAAAAAACATGCTAAGAAATTAACACACGTACATACACAGACACACACACAAACACACACGTGGTAGCTGGGTAAGACAAAAGCAATCGAGGTGACAAGGCTAGTGGTGGGATGCTCACTCACTTTGCTCTGCTTCCTGTCCAGATAGAACTGGTGCTGACTGATGGCCATCACCCAGATGGTCTTAATCAGAGTGTGGCTGGCATACCACGAGTGGATGACCAGTCCGCTCTGCCCGAATGTGCGCTTGGACTCAACCCTCCTGTGGATTAAGACACACACACGCGCACACACAGAGAAAAAGAAAGACAGTTTAGGAAAGAGAGTGAGCGCGCTGATTCACATGGGGGAAAAGCAGTATTGGCTCTTCTATGCATAAGACACACAACTGCCGAGTCATGGAGGCAACTGCTTAATAAGTTACAGCAGAAACGATAAAGCCCAAGAACTTTCTCATGAAACTCAATGCAGTCTGAGGCTGTGTGCAGCAGACGGCATCCACTGATAGCGGTCGATGCATTGCATTAAACAGGTCTTGCATCAGTAACTTCTAATTAATTTTTCGAGGCGAGAGGAAAAGCGCCACTCTCCAATTTGTGTGCAGCGTGGCATGCGGGTCGTAATGGACAGATACCGCTGCGGTCCTGACACGGCATAAAAAGGCAAAACATTCCCCCGCCGGCATGGCTACTGTCATGAGCAAGCCACTGCAGAATGAGTCAAGGGCAGCAGCTGCTCGCTTCTCTGCCACAAGGAAGACTGGCCATGAATCATGGGGGCCTGCACTAGTACATTACTCTGCTAACAATACACCATGTTACATTTCTAAAACTGCTTGTTCGGTTCCTTGATTGTGATTGGCTGAATCACTTTAAAAGCACAGCACACTTCCATATTACTCCACCTCTCACACCATTGTAGTGTTTAGTGTTGCCCGGCAACCACTTCCCCAAAGGAACTCTATGTTTTGGTGGAAGGTTATTTATTATTTTCATTCACAGTCTCTCATGGCTTATTGCTTAAAAGAACTTAGGCATCAAAAGCACTTTACAATTAATGAGGATGCCCCACTGCAATCACCAATGGCCCTACAGCATAGCTATCAGCAGTAGCGGAGACTGAGGAGACTACAGGAAGACTTTCAGTGATCACTGGATGGACGGAGATTCTTTAGGGGTCGCAGGCTCACCTGTGGGGGTCGTTGACCTCGACGGCAAACTTCTTCTCACGGAAGTACAGGTTCTCCAGCTGCTTCCACTGGAACAACTGCGGAAGACGTGAGAAGACATACACAGTCAAAAAAAATGTTTACAAAGAGACCAAACACACATACACACACACACACACACACATACACACACACAGGAAAAGAGCTTTGAGGATTGCAGGGACAAAACACTGAGATGTGTGGCTCGATACACAGCTGTCTGAAAACAAACACTCACATCCTCCGATTTTTTATATTACAACACTGGCCTGAAATAACACAAGACAAAAACAAAGTAAAACAAAAAAACAAAAACAAACCTACATGCCGAAAACGCAAGAACTCATCTCCAAAACCAAGCAGGTTTTGAAAACAAGCAGTAATAACAAGGCCTATTTGGCATGGCGAAGTTTAATGAAAAAAGCGAGAGCCTTGTTGAGTGAAGTGCTCATTTATTTCCCTCTCTCTCTCCCCGATTTTTTTCTCACACATACACACACACACTATACAGAAAAAAAGATGGGGGGAGAGAAACACACATATCCACAGACACACACACACACACACAAAGACAGAGAAAAACATCTGTTGTGGAGAAGCCCGACCGATTCTAGCTAGATTTGGAGCCACTGTGTTTGGAGCACGTAGTCCTCTAAGGCTCTCTCACACACACACACACACACACACACACACACACACACACACACACACACACACACACACGGGCAGGGCAGAGCAGAGCTGCATACCCAGAGGCACCACCAGTCTGGGGCTGAGGATTAATGGGGGGACGCTAATAAACATTCTCCGCCAGGTACAGGGCTGACTAGAGACACAGCGTGGGTGAGCGCAGAGGAACAGCACCACCAACTCCCCCAGCCCTATTTAGCTGAGGTTAGACACAGAATCTTCATCTCACTAGATGTGTCGTGTCTGCCTGCATTAAAAGAGCCCAGTCTCTGAACAAAACAATGTATCTGTGAGAACAGTAGGGAATCCAAACGTTTAAACACAACTAGCAAGACCAGCACAACAAAACTAGTCTGTCTTCCTTCCCATCGTGCATTTCCCCATCAAGGACACTTCACAGACCCAAACCAAGTGACGAGAGAGGCTCACCATCACTGTCACGCAGCAAAGCAAGAGCACGGAAACATTCCCGAGCCTTTCGGCAGAGACATCAAGGATATTGCAATCAAATGTAGTCTATCAGATCTCCCAAAAACCCAATGACAAAGACAAATAAAGAACAGCAGTTCCATTGCCACTAACACTGTTTGTGAGACTGAGAGCTTTGGAAAAAAAAAGAAGAGAGAGAAATCTATCTTTACCAATGAGTGGTTCTTAAATCCCTTGTGAGTGCACCGAGGTAGTCCTGAACCGTCAGACAGAGTTTCCCACAGGGCTTGTGCTTCCTCTAACAATGCGCTCTTGTCTGTTCTCAGGACAGCGCAAAAGGTGTTGCAAGAGTTTCAGCTCTGTTGGCCACACCCCTCCTCTACCTCCTCCCTTAGCTCTCTGTGACATCACAGGCACCTCACTACATCCCCATCCACCTTAAACAAGCTTAACACCCCCTCACCCCCCTACCACACACACACACACATATATTACTCAAACAAATACACTTCACCTACTCCTTTCCTCTTCTTAACTCAATTTCAGTCTCAGACAGTGCTTGGCTCTTTGGTGCCCTAACCTCTCCCTTCTCTCGCTGCCTCCGAGTCAAAAAACCAGCCAAACAGGTTGCACTCACACAAATGGAATTCTACCTCCTCAGCCACCACCCCCTATCTCTCTCTCTCTTGCTCTCTCCCTCCCTCTCTGTAACTCTCATGGGAAGAAACCATTTTGTGTCTCTCTTTAAAGCCATTTCCCTTAGAAATGCCAACAGACCTCCGAATCAGGCCCTTGTGGCTGACTGCCCCTGTTTGTACTTCATGGCTTCACGCTCTCTGTCCTTTTCATTGTTTTTACGATGCAACATGCAAGGCTACCTCTAGTTCATGAGAGCCCTTCTGTTTTATTTTTTATCTAGTCCCCTCTTCTTGCCTCCCAGGGCAAGTATGTCAGGAATCTACTACTTCTGTATAATGATTAATAGCCCAGAGTGCTGTGGTTCAGGGCCCACTCACCTCACCATGAGAAAAGCCTGGGCTCCTGGCATGCCAAGGACTCTTGTATATCTGACTACACAGTAGCTCTCACACACCTATCTCTGCTTACCCATCAGGCCTGATAAATTCTAAACTTTGATCTGTAAAATGCATAAACTGTACAGAAATAAATGGGCCATGAAATCAGATATGAGGTTAAGCCTAAATTGTAAATAATAAGCAGACTATTAAATAGGTAAATAGGCAAACTCTTTTACCATAAAGTATTTCAATACTAAATTACTACTGATAATTAATCTAATAACTAATTTAATAACGTCACACTTTTGTCTGGCTGTTTTCTTTCCTCTGGTGGTGAGAAGAACAAATGTTTCCACCTCAGTGGGGGTCAGTGGCCTGTTTTCACTGCATAATAAATGAGATATTGCAGCTCGAACTGGACTCAAAGCACGGTTATTCCCATACAAAGAGGCCCCAGCGGCCTCTTCACTCCCCCAACGCTCTCCCCCGCTGTGGGAGTCGCCGAGCCTCTTAAAGCTGCCCCTGGATTCCCACAGGAGTGGGGAAGTGGATTCACTCTAACTTACTGTTTAACACCAAAATCCAGGTGACGCATTTTCACCCAAACTTGTTTCACTTGGTGTGTTGTATCCTCTGTTACCACATATCTATGTGCATAACTGGCAGTGACACACAAGTAAAGTATGCCAAGGATTTGACCCACCCACAGACTGAACTTGAGTCAGGAAAGTGTGGAGGAGGATGTTTGTTAATGATGCAAATAATAGAAAGAGGGCTATGCCAATGAAAAGTGCCATTGGTCAAGGAGAAAATGATCAAACAGGGAAAACTGCTAAGTAAAACAAACTGTTTATGTGCCTAAAGAGTGATGAATGATTCTCAAATAATAATAATAAAAAAGTTATGTAACTGTTGATCTATCACTGCAGTGGGTGAGGTGAGCTTCGCTCTTCTCAGAACCGGCTCCAGGTACGGAGATTTATACTCACCATTACACTCACTCAGAGAATAAATTATTCCCAAACAGCTCCCGGATATGCACCCTCTCAGAACATTCTGATCCCAGCATATTCCAAAACCACACAAAACAAACCCAGACCTACGTGTGTGTGTGTGTGTGTGTGTGTGTGTATGGGGTGTTGGGTGGGTGTTGTTAGAAGGGGATATCTCTTACTGTAGTAAATCTCCACACTGCCAGCGTATGTCAGACACACAACACACTGAAAAGTGAGTCCTCTGCTCAACACGGCCCCACCCTTTCTCCAAGTTGACGCTGCCCTGAGGCTGGAAGGCAGTGTTCATCTTCTGTGTGTGTGTGTGAAGGGGGGGGGCTGCTTTGGGGGTATGAACCTGGACCTCTACATTATAACTCACTGAGAGATCCAGTGTTTATGTGTGTGTGGGGAATCATTCCTAGACTGGCAAGATCATTCCTGCTTTCCACACTCACTCGCTACCCATACAAGTTGCGCCACTCTGGAACACCTCATGACTGTTTGTATTGGCATCAGGGAATGAGGTCATGTGGCCCGTCAGGTGAAACACACAGACCGCATACGTAACATGGGAGACACACCTCAAATATTGAGGGGTGTGGACAAATATTGTCTCATTCATTACCAATAGCATGCCAAGGTCCACTGAGTCAGTGTTTAGACAACTTACATTTTGAAGTCAATTCTGTGCAGTACAATCATATTATTTTCTCAGACACTACTAATTTCAGCTCCAGTAAACTAGATTATTGACATTTCCAGAGTTCTGTTCAAGTTCCTGCATGTGTCACTGATAGAAATGAATAATAACTGGAGGGAACATGGCTATGATTTGTTACAGTAGCAGTGTTGTGTGTGCTGCTCTCACTTCTGGGAAAGAGGCCACCATTTTAAGAGGCCTTTCATCTGGAGGCGGTGATGTTTCTGTGTGTGTGTGTGAGAGAGAGACAGCGAGAGAGAGGAAAGACATCCGCGAGATCCTTCTTCAACGTCCCTCTCTGTCCGCCCCCCTGCTCCCAAACTGAAGTAACTGTGTTTTATTGCTTGATCAATTGTTTGGTCCCCGAGAGAAACACACAATGACGGGCAGCTTTGCATAATGAGCCAAGCATGCTGGGGAACAGGGGAGAGTGTGTGTGTGTGTGTGTGTGTGTGTGTGTGTGTGTGTGTGTTCGTGTGGGGTGGGGGTGGGGGTGAGTTGAGGTTGGGGGAGTGTTTGGGGGCCAGCTGAACACAAAAGGCCATGAGCCTTGACAGGAAAGACAGTCAATACAGGCCAGCTGACAGGCTGCTCTCTAAAGGGGGTTGTATTCTTTCAAACATGAAAAACAAGAGGAAGACAGCACCAGGAAAATACAGGACAGAGACAGAGAGAGGGAGAGGGAGAGAGAGAGCGCAGAGAGAAGACACTGAGGAGAACCATCTCACTTCCCCTGATGGGTGGCCTATCAGAGCAAAGCAAAGCTGGGGTGCCCCCAGACAGACAGACTTGGCCTCCCTGCACATCCTCCCCTGGCAGACTGGCACCAGTCCAATCTCCGCTCTGGAGCCTCTGTGCCCTGAGGTACTGGCTTACTGCACTGGGCACACTGAGCTGAGTTGAGCCTATTGGGTCAACCTTTCTGAAGAGGAACCCATTCCCGCCATTTCTCAACGCAAAACTCAGACAAAAGGATATAATTACTGAAGGAATTAATTGACCTGGGGGGGGGGGGGGTGTTGAATACACATCAGCAAATCCACTTTTTCTCCAGGTGTGAAATAGCACACTGACTGTGAAGCAATACATACAATGCATAACACCCCATCCTGCCTGACTTGATGGGTCTCGTTCATATTTCGACACCATCAAACACTATTGTGTGCATGTTGGTTAGCTGCCATTACTCATGAGGGGCACACACACAATAACACACACGTGTCGGCACAAGAGGCCATTCTTCATCTGATAGATCACTTTGAAAACCTATCCCAACAAGTCATTCCCAGCCCCTCAAATTTATACTCCCTATTCAACACCCCTCACCCCCCACTCTAGCTAGCTGACCTTCTCTAGCTACAGTCATAGGCTCCACATAGAGGCTTTGTACACATTATTTACAGTTTGGTCAAAAATTAACCCACTGAGCTTGGGGTTTGGGGTCAAAATAGAGAATGTGAAAAGCAAAAACACCCCTTTCAAAAAAAACAAAAAGGGAAACAGCCTTGGGGGAGATTAATGAGTAGAGGGCCACCTACCTTTCGTGGTTTCAACTTGTCCTGCTGGTCGTACTGGCCGATGCCTTTATAGCTCACCCCCAACCACCAGGGAATGCCTTGTTTATCCTGGAGGCAGGGAGGGTGATAGGGAGAGGGAGAGAGAGAGAGAGAGAGAGAGAGAATGAGTAAGTAGCACCCCAGCTTCTCACAACATTAACACTTTTTTCTTTTAAAGTGGTACAGTCTGCAGAGAAAATATGTGATTACCGGGGCAATTAAATCCCATTAGACTTGCAGCATTAGCAACACTAACGACCAGAGCGACAAAGATCTAAAGATCTCAGCAGACTCCCAACGCCACTCCACACCACACCACTCCACTCCACTCCCTGCAATCCACAAACTCTGACTACAAGTGATTTTAAAAGGCAGCGTTTGATCTCCCCAGACTGGGTATGTTTTTTCAAAAGAAAAAAACAAGCAAGGTAAGCAAATGCCCCCTAGAGACTCATTCTGGGTGGTTGCCTGCATCACAGAGCTAGTGGAAAAGTTTTGCTAGTGAAATACAGGGGCAAAAAAAAAAGGCTTATTTTTTTTAACCCTTCAGACAAGAGGGGGGAAAAATACAAGAGCTCACAATGTTCTTACCTTTACTTCATAATAATGCACTCCATAGTTGGGGAGAGACTGCACCAAAGCCAAGAACCTTTAAGAGAACAGATAGCAGAGCACAAGGCATGGTGAGAAGAACATTAAAGTGCTTCTGTTATGGGGGCAATGGGCTTTCAACTCTAGTAATTCACAAGACTGTGGCAGTTACATCAGTAACACCATTGATTTCCTCCAAGGGCCTTGATGGGCAGTAAGACCCATTGATCAGCTCAGGGACAGGACACAGCACAGCACAGCACTGCACAACCCAGCCCAGCCCGGCCACGAGCGACCTTGTCTCAACCTTGTGGCCAAGGCAGACAAAGTAGAGCGCTGTCATTCTCTGCTGTGTGGCGGGCCAAGAGACGAGTCCATCTACGAGCCTGACGGACCCACTAATTAATGATACAATTTGGCAGACGGGGGTGACCAGTTCTCCCCTGCTTGTCTAAACAAATGGGGGCTTTGGTGGTAGCGACGGGCCAACAACAGGGTTGAGTTAGTTTCATGAGCGCTGTTCTAAATGGCAAAGCCTCATTGACCCAGCATCCTTGAGTGCACTCACATGGCTATCGCTGTGTGGGACTCGCCCAGCTTGGGGAAAGTGACAGGGAAAATGAAGGACCTCACTTACTTTACGATGGCTTGTCCGCGGGTGAGCCCTTTCAGCTTCTTGTAGTGCTCAATAACTCGGTCCTCACTGTGAAGCGGAGAGCGGAGAGGACATGGTGAGATCATATCCTCAGCAGAGTTAGTTGTAAGAAGCTTAACGTGTTAATTTGATGCTTTTTTGGGGATGAAATAAATAAATAAATAATAAAGCAGGCTGTTTTAATAGCCAGTCTCGGAAATACTCTGAGGCATCCGCACACAAAATGCCATCTGGACAACTGGTCTGTCAATCTCACATATGCAATCACCCGGGCTTGCCTTACCCAAGATCACCCCCCACTCTGCTCAACACACACACGCATGCACACATTCACTCAAACACTCACACACAAAGTGAACTGTTGCAATGGCATCTCTTCAGCTGTTAGCAGACATGCGCTCTAAAATATGTGCCATATGCAAGCGCGCGCACACACACACACACAACAGACACATACACAGATCAGCACAAAGACACACACAAACACATAAACACATGTAAACTTGTGTTCAGTCTGACACACGAACCACATGTCTGCATACTAAAAGGCACGTGCGCGCGTGCACACACACACACGCATGCAGACACGGACACACACACACACATACAAATCTGACCACTGACTAAACCCAGCTGTTTGTTCTCATCAGGAGGATCCTCTGATACAGCATTGATTCAAGGCTGACACTGACAGGAGACCAGCTCTCTTGTCAAGGGCCAGCCCCCACTACAGCTGGCAGACGGTGGTGGCGAGGGCATCAGCAGTACCACCTGGCGCATGACACTCCTGCACCGCTGGGCAGACTTCATTAGCACACGCATACGCCCTTAATTAAATAGACCCATTTGAGTTGAACAAGCTCAGGGGGCCTTGCCAAATGGCGACGCATCTGATCGCCTGAAAACTTACAGTCCTTCTCCATGTGTTCCAATGGAGGGATTACACAAGGAGACTGCTCGAGTGCTGAAGGAGCCAGGGGTCTTTCAGCATCTACAAATGAACTCTGTAATGCTGCTAGTATTGTCCTAGCGCTAGGCATGGACAGCTTACCAGTATGCCAGAGAAGGGTGCTCCGTCAACACTTTGGTCGGTAGGATGGGAAGCTTCTTCAGGTCCTCTCGTGTGCGTTCATCACTGAAAATAAGCCAAGATTATCCATCAAAAACCAGTCGTGTTGAACAGGATATGAATGCCGGCATGGGAAAGATTTTTAATAATCATAACCTAGGAGCTAAAAATACTTCCAGACATTAATCTTGATTAATTAATAACAGATCTTGGTAGAAGAAATATATCCTACCAGTCACGTGAACACTCCAAAATAAAAAAAGCATCATGTTATCTAAAACTTGCATTTTCATGACATAACAGCATAAGCAGAAATTCTGGGTTTTCAAGGGCAGCAGCCGCACAAAACCTTTTTTGTCAGTGTGCTTGTTGACGCCAGCTAAAGAGGCACTCGTTTTGCTTTTCACCTGGGCTTCTCTCAAAGGACTGTCTTAAGAGACATACGTTCTTCTAAGTCAACAAGGTGTGCCTGCAGCTCAGGAATTAGCATTCGCCTGTTCATACAGGCCATTTCTTCCTACTTGTCTCCAAACACTCTCTGTTCTCCTAGCTAAGGACAAGCACAAACCAGTACCAGGAGGGAATGCATGCTCTCCCCATATCCCTCTTAACCACCACAAGCATTAAGATTGTGTGCAAAATATCATAAGCAGGCCCCATAAATCATGGATAGAGGAAGAGACAAAGGCTGGGTTTCTTTCTTTTTTTTCGCACTGATCCACTTTACAGGGGCCACTGGTGCCGTTATCTTCCTAGACATAATGTGTTGTATGTCACTGTCAAGGTCTTGCTATAATATTAACCATGAGTCACTCAATACACAGTCAGGGAGAGCAAAGTGCCCTTCAATTACAGGTCAACAAAGAGAGAGAAAGAGAAAGAGAGAAAGAAAGAGAGAGAGAGGGCGAGAGCGAAAGAGAGAGAGACTAGCTCACTCACTCACTCAGCAAGGCGGCGCAATGCAGTGGCTGACAATAGCTATTCAGGTTTTTTTTTTCTTTCTTTTTTTTTTTTTTTTGGGGTCGTGCAGGGTAGGGGAGTGGTGCAGCCTGGTCTTGCCTAGGGAGGGAGCGCATTCAGAAAGAGGACTCACATGGGACACATGGGAATTGAAGCATGCCTGTTTACTGTTTGCAAAACACGCTGATGTCAAATGAGCCATGATCAGAGATGGTCGTCCCGTGTTGTTTCAGATATCAACACCTTTTATACTTTTGTAAAAGAAATACACAGAGCACGCACAGACTAAGATACAATAATGCCTAATAATGTATTGGTGAATGTATGACTGTGAGTTCATGCAAATGAACAAAGGCGCCACAACTATACTATCTATAAACATGCCCACACAAGGCAAAACACATACACACACACACACGCACACGCACGCACGCACGCACACTTATCAGAGGCAGGCTTATCAAACTGGGAGAGCAAGGAACAAGTTTGGGAGGGCTTGTTCTTCCTCTTAGTTCCTATATGAGAATGATTAACTTTCCACACATTACACACTACACACTAAACGTGATCACATGTAAACCTTCATTACGAGCCAGCAGGCTGATGGTGTGGGTTATAAGGATGTGAGGTGGGTCGGTTGGAGACGATTCCTCCAGAAGGAGCACTAACTCCCAACACCCCTGGCAGAAAACCTGGAACTTATTATGTCGTCTGTGTTATCATCTTATGGCAGACTTGAGGGCAGCTCAGCTCCTACTTTCTCACTCAATCTCACTCACTCACACACACACACATACGTTAAGTGTGCAGGGGAAAACAATAATAGATCAGCTATTTTAGTGCTGGTGAGGTTGGGAGCCATCTCCTACCTGAGCGCAAAGGGCTAGTTGTGTTTGCTGCCACCTCCGCCAACTTCAAGGGGTTAACAACCAAACCTGATATGGATACTGTGTGTGTATAGTAAGGTGAATGTCCGATCTGACGATTACTTATAAAGAATAAATATTACATATTAACCTCCAGGTTATAAAAGCCCCTCTTTAAACAGTGCATCTTAATTCACTTCCACAATTCACCTCCTCAACAGGGGGAGGCGAGCAAAAAGGGGAGTTGAAATGCCTGTTAGCGGCAAAGAGTTTGAGTTGGACTAGAGAGTGCTGATATCAGCACTGCCCTGACTGACGCCTGTTGGTTCGCAAAACAGGGAGATGTCTCTGTTTGGTGGAGTTCCCAAGAAAAGCCTTTGAGGGTGGGAGGGAGGGAGATGCCAGCTCCTACGCAGCTAATCTTAGATGTTTGGGGCTGGGACTCAGAGCCTGCATATCTGCAGCAGTGGATGGTTTATGGAAGGGATTTGCAAACGTTCATCCATGTGTACTTTCTATCTACTCCCCCAGTCCCACAAAAAGGCAAACAAGGGAAAAAACAAATAATAATAAAAAAAACTCACGAGGGATCACATCAACAATCAGCTCTAGCAGGATCATTTTCACACTAGGTTGTCTTACCAACCAATGTAACCCAGTTTATCTGCACTGTCAGAAACAGTACAATCCACAAATATTGACATGCCTGCTGGAAAAAAAAAAATCAGTTTTGAAATCTGGATGAAAATGTATATTCTTCAAAAATCAATGTACTACAGTTAAAGGTTAGACCTCACCTATGAGAACTTTTGGTGCAACATTTTATTAAAGGTGCCATTAAGTGTGTAAGACAGCGCAGCACACACAGGCTAAACATTAACTCATGGCTAATATTTCCAAACAGACCTATCCATTCACTAGGAAAACAAAGACACAACTAACTTACAACTGGCTTTACATGTTAGACATAATCACCTCATCATTTTATTCATAAGGTTAAACACTTTCCCTAAAATGTTTGACAGTTGTTCAGAAAGAAATGTCCATAGCATTCACACCATACAACTACTAACAGTGCACAAATCTTTGTGCCCTAATAATGCACAGGGGGCCGCTGGGGTACCAGACGGGAAAAACACACACAGGTCTGCATTGATTATGTACAGGGGCAGTGTATTTGCAGGTCGCCCCAGGTCTCGCTACCATTCAGGACCAACATAACAGGTCTCATGGCACGTCATGTCCCTCCACTGGGACCGTCTTTAAAGCACATCAGCACTTTTTCAACCAACTTTACACTTTCCAGTACCCTTCACAAAGCTTGAAGAGCGCACAAGGGAATGAATAAAGATCTATAACAACGGGGAAACTATCCTTGTTGTAAGCTATCCACGATCAAATAACATACACAGAAAATTTACAACAGCATTGTCCACCTTCATTTCCTATGATAAATATAAATCCAAAGCCAACAGGTCACACAAAGATTAAAAACAGCAATTAAATTTGAGGATTGTACAAAGCTACATTATGACATGAAAGCACAACTCATTACAATCAGCTGCTGTGATGAACGCTGCCGAAATATTGACGTCTAGCCTACTTGTCAACCACAAAATACACTAGGCTACAAATAACTGCCTACGACTAACAAGCGCTAACAAGAGAAACTGTGAAAATACAACTTGAAGATCCCCAGAGGCCGTCACAAAAACCTATATAATATGAACTCAATTAACCCAAGAAAATGGAAATGAGTCTTACCTTGAGTAGCCCCCACTCGCTTCCTAAAATATCAGTAATAAAAAAGTATATTAGCAACGCGATAAAATTTGCACCGATGCTCTAAATTCAATTTAATTTCTTTCATGCGTTAACAGAAAAATCAATCGAACATTTGACATCGACCCTAACGTTGTGGGATGTGTTGGGAAGTCTATGCTACTCTGTGCAGTAGCCCACTTAAGGAGCTTAACTACCAATCACGAGGAGAGCACACAGGCTACAATATCACCCACAACAGTTAAATCTCGATTCCACAGTTCTTGCCCAGTTACATTGTAGCAAACTTTAATTGGTTACTGATTCAATACCTGTTGCTGTTCATAGGCGTGTCACACTGGTATTAATGACAAAGATTACTGTGTTGTGCACATTTTCATAATAAGCGTAAAACAAAGAATACTTCATTGTAACTAACTAGACGACCCGAGTGCATCAGCGCCGATTCAAATGTAACGGAGAGAGCATGCCTGCACACCGAGCGACTCTCAAACTAATGCAAGAAAAGCGGAGATGATCACTTACCTGCAACGCATATGACGCTAATTTGAACACATGGTCACTCTCCACTTCGAAAAGTCCCTAAAAACAAAACAAAGAAGAGTGCGACGACATTAATGTTGATATTCACCAATCCTTCCTGTGTCCTAATGGAGTTGTTCACTCTTCCCCTCTTTGAAAATTGCCTATCGCTACCTTCAGGTTCCACTACGGTGGGCGAGACCATCTCTGGTGGCGCACGGGTTGTGACAAACAGCGTAAGCCGGAACTTCAAGTTAATTTTCACAATATTTTAAGACAAGCTTGACTGCAAATACATGCAAATCATATTAACGTCTGTTACTTTAATGACTGATATGCTGTAAACTAAAGCGGAACAAGTAAGTTCCTGCCAGTTGGAAAGTGTCCGCAAAAGCCTGATGCGAACATGGTACGACCGAAGAGCAGGTTGAATTTGTTGTTCTGACAACAAGTAAAAACGATCCTCGCTCCATATTTGACAGGAAGCAACGCATTTTGGAATTACGTATGACTATGATTGTTGTAATAAAAGTGAAATAAATGTGTCTGACTAAGAGGTCAATCTACAGTAATGTCGGATCGCGAACAGACCCCGCGACCTCGCCATCTGTATCTTGTCAGGGGGCTCAACGCAGGTCCGTTGGCCTTATCTTCTGGATCAAGGACAACGTCACATAGACTACAGACTGCCATTGCCATTGCCAAAATTTTGACGGAACATGATAACACAAGACCTAGCCCCTTTTCTTAGGGCATGATCCTTACTGAACTATTTACAATGTAACATTTGGAGCTGGTTAATTCTAATCAATGAAGCCAGCTATGCCTATTTGGAGGAGTAGACCCTGTTCTGGTTAATTTCATGTCTCGACCCTTGTAGCCAACCCACCCACAGCCTTTTCTACTTTGTCTAGCACTCCCTGTCCAGCCCTTAATTAACACAAACTTGCCTCAATTCTTGACCCAAAACAATGAGGCTTTGCAGATGGCCTCCCACTGGACACACTGAGCTGTGAGATGGCTCATAGGTCTCAGAGAAAAGAAGAGGAGGTGAATCACCACATTGTTCTTTCTTACACTGAGGTATTTTAAAGAAACAAGCATATCATTTTTAAAAGTTCATGACTAATTCTGTCCCTGTTCACTTCAGTGTTACAGCAACAAGTTGCTTGTTGACAAACAGTCAAACCATGCAATAAATGCAGCAGGCGTGAAGTGCTGAGCGAAGTCAAAAAGTGAGAAACAGGCACTCTCTGTGCCGGAATACTCTGGCTTAAGTGTTTAGAAGGAGGAGGCTGGAGAGAGGCCAGCCAAACTTGTGCCGTTGCTTAGCGGAACGGCTCAGCAAATGCCTCGTGTACAAAAGGAGCTTCATGGACGCCAACTGTGTTTTTGGCCTGGCATGCTTGTTTAAGACGCTGACATCTGGAGGCACACTGCTTTGCCTTTAAAGTTTCAGAAGCCACCCTTGAACTTCGCCAGGGGAGCCCTCAGGGAGATCCCCGGCCCTCGCCTCCTCACAAACAGCTCTCTGTACAGTTATTGCGCATGATTTATAGAGCATTAGTCACTTCTCCACTCTGTCGTGCTGTGTTGTAATGCAATGCTGAGACAGCACATCAAACAGACACAAGGGATGAAATGTTTTGTCCACTTACATTAAAGATGCAGGACTTGGCATTCAGAAAGAACAGTTCCACAGTTGTTGTGTCCTTCAGAAATGTTATATTCTCAATGTAAAACCTATAAAAGTGCAGAACAAACCAAAATGTGGACAACAATCAAGTGTGTACATGGACTACTATTTCAGAGGTGACGTCTGGGTTGCAAAAAGCAAATATCGGCTCAATAGTGCCCTCCAATGGTTACCGCAAATATCAAAGCAATGAGCAAAACGCACGGTTTGGCTCACAACTCTAATGAGCATTGTTGGGTAGGGCAGTCTGGCTGATGAAGGATGTACAATGTAAAGAGACAGAATTAGACTATAGCTCTCACCTCACAAGGAACTTCAGCTCCAAAGGGCCACTCTTTTTGGAGAAATTATGCTCCAGTACTCTGCGGTCCAACTGAAGCCAATTACTTTGACCCCTATTAAATCAAATCAAAGGGTTATACAACACAAAATACAACCACAGAGGCACAGAACCTAAATTAATTGACCATTTTATTAAATGACTCATGCTTCAGAGATTTAAGAATTTGGACCTTTGTGGTAATGGCAAAAAATTACATTTGAGTTTAACAACCATTGCTTAAAATGTTTTCTGCTAATTGTATTGAGCATTTAATTCAACGTGATTAACTGCAAAGATTTATTTTCTTTTGAAAAGATTTTATGACACAGTGCATAGTTTATAGCACAGTTCATAATTAGTAAAACATACACTTGACATCATTACATTTTGTTACATTTAACATCATTGAGCCCACTTTCTAATGAAATATTAATATGAACCAGATTCCTCCAGAGTTTGGGAAAACATTTCAAGAGAAAATGTGCCAGGCACGACACTTACGACTCATCAATGAAGGATATCCCAAAGTATTCCTTCTCTTTGAGGTTGAAATGCGAGGCAACCAAATCCAAGAGGTCACGGGACAACAGCTTAGGCTAGGACAATTAGACAGATATCACATCAGCATTTCATGAAATAGAGGGAAAGTATAAAACACCTCAAATGTGTAAAATGTCAATCCTCCAATGGTCCATAAAACTTAACAATTTGTCTCTTTCCTCATTGCCTGTAGTTGAAAAACATTACAGGGTGTCACACAAATTAGCTGATAACTGATCAAACAGTGAACCGTCAATCTGATTTATCACTTGTCAATCAAGAGAAAGATTGTACCTGGACCAAGAGTTCCAACTGCCTGTCATCCAAGAGACGCACTTGGCCGAGTCGCCCCTCAGTCATCTACAGAGAGAGGACAGATGGCTTAGCATCATGGCTGCATCCTTACTCATCACATGTGAGCGGTGGTCCATCCATCAGGCAAGGTTTTGATTGAAAAGCTAAGACCCTCTAAATTGAACCTTAAGCTCTTTATGACTATACTGGGGAGCTAATCTAATGAAGCTTCTATCGTATAGCCTTTCAGAACCCACCATGGCCAAAGGAAGGCTATGCAACTGACAAGTTCCCCTTTTAGTGGAAAAGTGGATGAAGGTAAGAAACTAAGACATCAGCAGATGATAATAACAGGTACCTATGCATTACGGATGCCCCTGAATGTCTTTCTTTTAAATGAGACGTCCATCTGTGACAAAACAGCTGAATAGTTGGTTTATTTCTGCTATTAGATTTGTATAATCTAGCTTTTTGTTTTCAGCAAATGAATAAAAAATAGATGAATAGATCAAGTAAAGAATAAATAATAAACTTGTATGTATGTTGTATGATGTAGTTGCACATCAAAAATAATACAAGAACTGAAATGGTAACTAAATGCTAACAAAATTAAATGGCATTTCCAATTGCTTTGTTTGGTTTTGACTATGAATTGCACTGTGGGATTTCCATCTGTGTGACTCAACACAATAAACCATGTGGTTTCCAACTGGCCTGCTCTGGCCAGACTAGTGGGGAGCAGGGTTGCAGACTGGGAGAAGAAGGCCAAAGCCACAGACCTGATGCACATCAGAGGTTCATTAGGAGAGAAGCCATAGTCCCTTTGCCACCACTACAAAGCGTTTTACACATCCTGTTTGGCATTCAAGTCTATTGTGACACAATAGCCACACTCCATCTCTTGTACAAAGTTACTGCTAAATTGTGGCATATTCTCTTCAGACTCTTCAGGTTCTTGTAGACAGAATTCTACCAATGTCATTGCTTTTAAGAGAAAAAGGGACTAAGTTGTGTACACCTGAAATTCATAAATTGCTTATAATTCATCAGTTCATACTATTACTACATAACATCTTGTAGCTGTTCAGATTTATAAGCCTGGTTAAGTAGTGATTTAGAGATGGGTCCTTTACCATCTGTAATCCATTTGGAACTCGAAGAGCAAATGCACCAAACAACCCAATTGATCAATAGAGGGTGTTATTGAACTCTTGGTTAATCTATACACATGGAAATGCTTGTCTGACATTTCATCGAAGTCACAGTAGCTCAAACACCCCATGATCCATGATGCAGTATTATCCAACATCAAAAGCGTTTAATGCGCTAAACTCAGAGAGTGAATTAGTAGAGGAAAAAAAATTAAATGCAAGAACTGGATCAAACTAACACAAAAGAGAAGTTGTCCAGGACTGTTTAAAAAAACACTGGATGAAAAACTATGAGTCTACCCCCATAAAACAACACAAGATTGTACGTAATCCGTCTAAATAGAGAGAATTATTGTAGCTGTTAATTATACAAGCTCCATTGTCTAAGAGGGGATTAGTCACTATAGTAACCCTTTAAAGGATTGTGTACTAGTGTGTTGCACAGTTCTGAGAGAGGGACAATGCTGCATTGTTCTGGTCTGATGACATCAAACTATGCTTTTACACTACCACTACAACATGAAGCACCATGTCTACCCACTTGTTATACACCATTTTGATATTCATGGAAATTATTCAGATTCAACACTTATACTTATTACTTATTATACTTGTTATTTATTATGATACTTATTACAGTATGAATTTCAGTACTTATTACATATCAATTACTATAACTACTAAGTGAACAATGATACTTTCTACAGCACAATGTCAATTTGTTTGAATGTCCTGATGGAAATGCTAATAATTCAAATGTTTTATAAGCTGAGTTATACACACACACGCACTTACATATACAAACACACACATACACACACTGTTCTATCTGATATTTCCACAGCACAGTACATGCACTAGTCCTGAAAGGTGAAAGGGTTAAAATAAGGTTCTCAGTATGCAGAGTCATGCTTAATGACTACACAGCACTCCATACCAAACCATAAATTCAGCAGCACCCCAGCTGTGCAAGCCTTGTTTTGGTAAAGTTAGTGATATAGAGAGGGAGATTAGGGCCAGCCATTTATGGACCCATAGGTCCACTGCTTTTGAGAGAAGCTACCCATGCTGAATAGGGTGAGGGAGGGGTTAGTAGAGGTGGGGGTGGGGAATGGGGGTCATGTGATGCGTAATGGCCATGACAGAGGGGTCATCCCCCATCCTATGCCCTCTGGAGATCTACCTCAGGGGCAGGAACTTCAAACAGAAAGCCCCCTTCATGTGACCTCTGGGCCAGTGACCTGCCTGCCTGCTCACTGCTGTTCCTCACCCTAATGCTCCAGGCTGCCTGGTGGATCCTACTTACTCAGTGACCTGCTAGCCCTGTTAGAAATGGGACCAGCTCATGCTTAGGCCTCCCACACATACACATTCTCATGTTAACTAACCCACACAACCCCAAAGATGAAGTGAGGTTAGTGTGTTACATACAGTCAAAATATACAGTAAAAGCAGGCAAACATAAAAAAGTAACGAATGAAACAATAATGAAAAAACAAATAAAAACTTCTCACTAAAACCAGATTAGAATACCATTATCCCTCAAGTCTGTGTTAGGTTAAAGTTGGGCTGACCTATAAAACAAGGATCAGAGTGATAAGATACATTTTTATACCTTGAGCCCAGAGGTGACTGAAAACAGACATGTTATCTGCACACTGAGTATGCGTGTGCTTGAGTTCAAATGGCTGTCTACGCTTGCTGTCTCCCAACGACTTCCACATGGCCCATAGCACACAACCTGTCCCAAGTGATGCACAGCAGGTACAGGAACAAAGACCCACACTGACCCTGTGTACATCAAAATCCAACCTGAAATGCCCCAAGAGAGGAGCAATCAGTCACTGAACATGTGATCAATCAATTATCTCCTGACATCACTTGCCTAGTTCCACATATTGGATTTCCAGAACCACAATTGGATTCTGGTTGGATGTGTGATGCTAACCAATAATTCATATTTCTGTGTGTGTGCTTCCATTTTTTCCACACTTTTGTGCAAAGCAGCGTACAATACACATACAATATAGCATACAATACTGAACTAAGGGCTGAACAAACACACCTTGACAAACACACATTTGCTGAATGTTACAAAAAGTGTTATCTGTTGACATACTGCTCAGCATTGTTTACCCCATCTTTATGCTCAGTTGGTATGTTGCTTATACTAATAATTCATTTTGCCAAATGGAACCTGATATCAAAGAGAACTGGTAAATTCACCTCATCAAGCCACATGAAGGCTTAAATCCAGTGTCATATTCACAGATCTGATTATAGTATCCTATAGCCAAACTTCTACAGAGCTATCAATGAGAGAGAAAGTCACATAGTAAAGACAGTGTGTGTGTGTGTGTGTGTGTGTGTGTGTGTGTGTGTGTGTGTATGTGTAAGAAAGAGAGAGCGATAGAGAGAGAGAGATAGATAGAGAGAGAGTGTCTGTGTGTGCATTGATGCAGATGTTCAAAAGCCTCCCCTCTCTTATCTTTCCTGTATCCACATTTAACAACATGATAAGCCTAAGCATTACTGCTTTAATAGCCACTGTGCTGAGCATTGACAGATAAAAAGAGACACAACAGCAGGTGGTGCTGTGTGTAACCAAAACAAACTCCCCCCTGGATCTACACTGAGGAGCCTCCAGCTGCATGGCTCTCAGCACCAGCAAACTCCTTCAGGTCCATCAGTGTGGAGGATAGATAGGAAATCAATACTCCCATCCTTCTTCTCCACCCTCTGTCCAAAACGGAAGTATGGATTCTTCCATCCATCCATGCATCCACCCCTCCAGTGAAGTTGAGCAGATCAACAGTCCCTGATGATGGGGAAAAAAGCCGTACCTGGAAGACGTCCCCGAGGCGGCACCATGTTTGCAGGAACCTCCTGCACGGTTCCAGGCCCCGGGCGTAACACCTCCGCAGCACCTGCTCGGCCACTGTCCACACACACTGACCGGTGCCGGCCAGCAGGTTCACCCCACACATCATCCCCAGAGCCATGGCTGCTATGTACTAGTATCCCCTCAGGAGCTTAGCACTGTATGGCACAGTGGAGGAGAGCTTGCAGGCGTACTCTCCTATCCTCTATTCTTCTTCTCCTCCTCTTCCTCTCTCTCTCTCTTTCTTGTGTGTCTCAGAGGAAGGCAAGGCTGATGTAACCGCAGAGAACAGTAGTGCACCACTGGAGCCTTGCTACAGAAGCCAGGGGCTGCGCTCACACTTTTCTTGGCGGGCCTCCGTCCAAGACATCCCCACAGTTGGAGCCAGAGAGAATAGAGGAGGGCTGGCCCAAAGCAATGCACACGCACACACACACACCAGACAGACCCAGTCTGCCATCATACACATAAACACACACTCACATGTGCACACCCACACACACACACATACACAAAGGAGACGTACAAAAACAATTGTATATACACATGCACGCAGCAACAGCCCATCCCTTCCCTGCCTCTCCATAAACAAACACTGTGGTTTCTTTCTGGCTCCCAGACTGGTGGTTTTGTTTCATTTCTTCACAAGAAGTTCTCCACTCATAAACAAACTCGCATTGAAGCGCTGCCCTTTTCTGAGCTCTGGGGGTCTATGAAGAAATTAATGCCATAAATTACCAGTGCATATGCATGCAGTGCTGACTGTATACTTTGGCATTGGTTGTAGAAAGTGAAAAGTGCATCGTGATATTGTTGCTTTCCTGTGACTCAACAAGGATCTGAAGGTCAATTTCTCAGTGTGTGAATAGGGGTGTAGTTTCCTATGGACAGCAGACATAATACACACCCATAATATTCCACAGGAACACTTAAAATAGACCCTTTTTTATTCCGACTAGCCATGAAGTCAGGATGACACATTACGGTCACGACTAAAGAGCAAACACTCTGGAAAACTCACAACGGAGTGGAACATTTTCTGTCATATTTAACAGGGACTTGAAACCACATGTGCACTGAAATTGACCGCGAAAGCATGCCATCAAAATACACAGCCAAAATAATAGAGAAAGAGAGAGAGAAACAATGAGCACAATTGAGCCACATCTGTTTTCCAAACTTGCACAAATGAAATAGTCTCATCTGGGAGCAATATCCTGCTTTTGACTTGCGTCTATTCAAATTCACAAAATGTTGTTGTGCTGAACTCTTCTGAAACACGACGAGTCACACAACAAGTCAGACAAAGAAAACAGACCCCACAACAGTGCCCACAAACTGTATGAAGCAAAGGCATTCTCTCATGCCACCCAGACCGAAAGGACAAGTCAGATCATTATGGGATGAAATGTCATGGAGCAAGTGTGTGCGATCGACTGACAGCGAAGAGTAGCCGTGTGAGAGAGAGCCCAGTTGGATGAAATGGAACAGAACTCAATTTCAATACGCCACGGAGGAGGAATAAATCAATGGCGCATTGCTCTCAATGAAAATGGGCCAATCAATGAGGGCAAGAGAGAGGATGAACAGCTGTAGGGGGTGATGGGGCTACCGGGTGACACCAGAGTCACACCATGGCACAGTTCCCTCTGCACGCACGTATGATTGAGCTGACCAAGCACGAGAGCACACACTTTTGACCAATGACGGACACACAAACACGCATAGGCACACAGACGCACACATTGACAGGTCAGTCATTCAGAAGCATAAGTTACACCAACCATGACATCCCCAGCTGTGGGGAGCACAAGCCTTGCATTGTCCCACAGAAGCCACTATGGGTGCATTATTATGAAACACAACAGACTGCTGAGATAAGGGTATGAAGGTGCCAGTATTTCCCATGTATAAAGGCCACTTCTATCCAGCAATCCTGGAGCCATTCCAGGCGAAGAGCCGACCCTATAGGCTAAAATAGCCATCCAGTGGGGCAAAACTAGCCCCGGCACTCATGCACTTTATTTAATGGTGACAGGGTCAGAGGTCGAAATGCACTGGGGGAATTCTGAGAGCTGCTAACTACATTAAGCCTCCACTGGTACACTAATATGACTAACCAAGGAAACCACAAAACAGTAACACACACACACAGACACAGATGAAGATAGTAACACAATTTGCGTAATATAATTGTGTAGCCTAACGTAGAGGGCATGTTCAGCAGTATTCAAACATGCTCTCCGTCGAGATGAGGTGGTCGGACTATTGAACTGATCAGTCCCATATTAAGACAACACATAAGAGCAGATTAGGGATGATAATATAGAACAAGATAGCACTGAATATAAAGACAGCCATCATATGAACACACCAATACATTAGACAGTGTTAAAATAGATTAAAATTAAGATTAAGATTAAAAGGAGTGGACTAAAAGGGAGTTTTTCCATATATATTTTTTTTAATTTAGAGAATTTTATTCAAATGCTCTATCAGTCTAAGACTAGTTTTAGATGAGTCCATGTTAGGAAACCAGCCCTAAATATCCAAAGCTGTCTAACAATAGTGTGTGTACAGATACCTGAACCATTGAGAGGCTTTCACCAGGTTCACCAGGACCTTACCTTTTATGTTACAGTATAACATATGATCTAAAAGATCATTGTTGTTTACTACAGGAAACCCCATTTCCTTCCTTCACTCTTTCTCTCCCTCTCTCTCTAACGACTGGAGAGAGGTGCATCCTGACCCTAATCTCATGATTGTGAGGTGAGGTGAGGGCTAGGGAAAGGGGTCTGTTGTCTGTAATAATAGACGAGGGCATTCTCAGCGGCTCCCTCTGGCACAGGCTTCCACGGGGAGACACAACAAGAACAGTAACGTCTGCCGCAGGCCAAAACAAACAGGCCTGTCCTGCCTGTTTCACCCTGCCGCAGCTCGCTCGGTCAGAGTCAGCAGCAATGGGAGCTGGAGCGAGGAGTGTGTGTGTGTGTGTCTGCATATGTGTGTGCGTGTGTGTGCAGGAGTCAGATGCAGGTAACGCACATGGCCTACAGCAGGAGAGATGTGCACAGCTGACATCCCAGCCCTCCAGGGGCCTACAACTGAAAAATGGAGGATACAAGCACAGGCCTGTGAAGACATGATGCCCGGGGAAGGCAGGAGAGTGCATCCCAGCCCCCCAAAAAAGAAAAAAGTAAAGGAATCAGAGCAGTAAAGTACCATGTAAACAGCAAGCTACAGACAGACCAGCTTGGGGGATGGATTCTGTGTGTTCTTGGCCCTGTGTGTAGACTTGATATTTATACAGAGAGAAAGAGAGCGACAGAGTGTCTAAAAATGAAACAATCTCTCTGTTTGCTTGTGCCCTGAGCATGCCTGCCCAGTGAATAGTTTATAAACAGCGTTCTGTTTATATACAGACCATACTGGAGCTTATTGGCTTTTAACTCAGTTCTTAAATCAAGAGGGGCTTATGGTATAGAAATCCAAAAGAGCCCAACTCACGGTCCGACACTCCTGTGGTTGGTGGTGGACTGTGGTGGAGACTTAAGATGTTTGGGCCTGGTTACGGTCAGCGCAATGAGCTCACAGCCATGCTGTCACAGGCACGCTCCTGATGGCGTCATCGCCAGCCCTCTCCGTGTCACATGCTCCACTGAGGCAATGGTTTATCTACCAGCGAGAGGACGACCTGTCCCCCGCAAGCAGCCATTGTTTGCCCACTGTTTGTGTGTGTTTGTTTTTCCTGCCTGCATGGAAAGGAACCATTGTGTGTTGTTAGTTCATCAAAGAACTCTAGAGGCTCCTTCAGAAAGCATCGTTTTATGGCCCAGTGTCCAGTAGGTGGAGTATGATCCCCAGAGAGTAAAGCAGATTTGAGTATTTACTGGTCGAGTGGCAGTATAACGACATGTTCAGCAGAACAAAGCAATGGAAACTGTCCACTGCAAAATACTATGTGGCGGGCACATAATAGATACTGTGGGTTATCACAGCACAAGTCCAATCCATCTAATCAAATATAGCCTAAGTCTAAATGTCTTGACAGCTTGAATCCAGAGAGTGATCTATATTCATGTGAATGTGGTCTGTTGAGAATAGTGTGGAAGGGAGTGGGGCACACCCCAGCTGCCAAACTCATCATGTCTCCTCATCCAGGCATGGGTCTTCAGAAAATGACAGCAATTACCCTACACAAAAAGGGGTGTGAAATTAATTGCCTGAAAGAGGAAGTTGTCCCATTGGAGAAAAAGAGAAAGAGAGAGAGAGAGAGTGAGAGAGTGAAAAGGAGAGAAAGAGAGAGAGAGAGAGCACATCCAGACAAGAGGCTGATAAGCAGCAGCTGTCTGTGGCTCCAACATACCAACAGCTGACGATCAGAGCCACACATGACACGTGGACAGACAGAGGGCGAGGACTGCAGTGTTAGCATTCCCTTTCTTTTGACAAACACACAGGGGCAGATCTCTCTCTCTCTCTCACACACATACACCCCTGCACATGCCCTGCCGTCTGTGCCCTGCCCAGTCAGACCCCAGCTTCCTAAAAGTCAGGCCTGTGGAAATTGAACAGGTGGCCAGTTTCCTATGTGTGGACCGACCCTGGGTTCATTCACTAAATAGTGGGCTACATAGGAAACACCTTATTTTTCATTTCTGAGTGATTACAGTAAGTAGAAAGGGGGGCTATGCTCTCACATGAAACATACAAGTAAACACATAGGCACTTACAAAGCAGTTCATTGTTTTGTTATTCATATGAGATCACAGGGTTTTACAATAACAACATTTGGCAAAAACGTGGTAGTGATTAAGAAACCCTTTGTAAAAAATCCTATGAATGATGTCATTAAGTGTATCTGGCATGACATCCTTGACATGCTGCATCACTAATCTCACACGATGTTCTGGACATTGTTACTTCTGCCATGCTGTCACTACATCTGTGTGTGACTCCAATACAACATCTCAATCTCATTCATTTAAAGGGAGATAAAAAACGCTTTATTTGGAGAGGACAGAGAGAGAGAGAGAGAGAGAGAGAAAGAAAGAGAGAGAAGAGAGGGAGCAAAAGAGAGAGAGGGGTGTTTAGTGAACAGTCAGGGCCTGCTGTCCCTCTGCATGGCAGGGGGTTGAGGGAGAGTGCCCTGCAGGCAGCCAGGCGAGGGCTGCCAAACGCCACCCCATTGAGATGTCCGTCCGGCCACAGATTTACGGAGGCCAGGCCGAAAATGGTGATGAGTCTCGCAGAAAAGGCTCCAGAGCGTGACAAGCAGTGTGTGTGTGTGTGTGTGTGTGTGTGTGTGTGTGCGTGGATGTGTGTGTGCACGTTACACAGATGCCGCCAAACAGAAGGGGTTGGGTGGCCAGAGAGTGTCTGACGCCTCGTCGCTACCCACCATCTAATAAGCTCCCAGAGGCATTGTGGCTGTTGGGATTTGCTGGGGCCAGTCCCCTACACCCCCCACTAAAGCAAAAAAAATGGGAGGGAAAAAAATCTGGAGCTGCTGGGTTTAAATATCATATGCATGAGCTGAGCTCCATGAATGGCCTCTCTTAGCATCACGGCAGGGGTCCAAAGAGACAGACAAAGAGTGAAGGGCAGAAGGGGAGGGGAGACAGGGAGAATGATAGTGAGAGAAAGAGAACGAGAGAGGAGCGAATAAGAGGGGGAGATGAAAAATGAATAAAAGAAAAATGGTCAGGGATAGAGGGAGCCAACCTTTAAGGAGTACTTTGATATGTGTGTGTGGGGGGGTCCCTGGGCCTGAATATAAATTAGGGGCGTACAAAGCTCCCCTGCTCCCTGACAGTATGGCAGATGAGGGATGTGGAAAGAGCGAAATTTCATAATCACACGTGTAATCTTGTTTTCACTGGCGCACTCCATCATCACGCAATCAACACCCTATTGCCAAGCGGCTCTTAGCACCTGATGTGAGGCTCGGTAGCACGAGAAGTCAAATTAAAGGAGGGATTTTGAACCACACACATAAGATCACGGATTTAGAGTGAAATGACCTGGGATGTAAGCATTGTATGGACACATGCACATCAAGCAGCTTGAAATAAGAACAGAGCCTAGTATGATTAAATCTGGTTTGATTGTCAGACAGCTACATTGCAATTACACATGCAGCATCATGTTAGTATCCAAGCGTGATGTGCATTTAGACTCACATATTTGCCTCATGCATTTTTAATGAGGTCTTTTAAAACAACACGTGCAACACGCTATGTCAAACATAACCATTCTTGCTTGCTATGTGATTTTTTGCCTCACATTGCCTTTTTCTCATGTTTTGGCCTCTAAGAGACTTTAAAAATCTTGTTTTTTGACAAATCATACAAACTTTCACTTTGTTGTTGCTTTTGTTACTATTTTTACTGCTGAGTAGTGACATCTGTCAAGTTTGTCGAGCAGATGAGCTACAACATCTGTCCAGTTCTGACATAAATCTTGTAAGTGAGTCTCAAATGGATTATTGTGCAAAAGGTTTATTCTGGTCTTCCATTCACAAGAGCAGCAGATACACACATGTTCAAAGCAGCTGAGGTTAACTCTATCATTCGGTTTTCACAAGTGACTGGCCAACATCACAAACACGTCAAAGATACCCATCTCTCCTCCAACGCCATGCATCATTACACTCTTTGCATTCTGCTGTATGCATGCACACAGTAGGGCAGCTTGATTATGAAAAAAATTATAATCACGATTATTTTGACCAGTACTGAAATTACAGTTATTTAACACGACTAAAACTTTGTAAATATGCCACATTTATTCAGTCCCCCTTCATACAGTGTGTGTATGTGTCAAAGAACTCAGAATAAAAATCTAGGCCTACTTGCAAAATGGAATATAACTAAATGATTTTTATTTCTGATTATGTTATTTTTTTGAATGTTGGGTATGGGAGGTATGTATGGGAGGCATAATTGTAATCATGAATTGCACTGCCCTAGCTGAAACCATGATCTGCTTGATAATGACCCTGTCATTAACTTTGCATAAGGCTAGTTGTTTTTCATACATTTTGCATCCATGACCCATTACTAAAAGTTGAAGTGAGGGTTACACAGGATGCATGTGGGATATTGAGGAATTGTACATAATTCATGGATTCCAACAATCACAGAGATGTGATTTACTCATTCTATGGCTATGGGTATTATTTATTCAGAAATGATGTTGACTAACACATGAGCACTTTTCAATAAGGCCTGCTTCTGTCTTGATGTAGGCCTCATCAGATGACATCATAAAGACAGTTTACATTTTCCAGTGCTGGTACTTTCTAGCGCAAGACTACACTCTGCTATCATATGCAGGTTAGATCTTAGGAAATTACAGAAATGAAAAACTAAATGACAGATTGAATGAGAACGTAATTTCTTGAGTATAAAAGTAAAATACCCGTTCAAGTTAAAATAAAAAATAGTTTCTGACATTCACACAACTGAAACATTACAGTTTTACTGAACATTTTCATATGTATGGTGCATTGCCTTCCACATAGTTTAGAAATATCTGATCTAACACCCAAACGTAACTGGTTAACTGACTCTATACTTGCCTCTAGGCTACACTGATATCCAGTTCCCCATTTATGTCACCAAGCATCACACACCTGCTTGTCTTGCTCAGGAAAAGCTTATCAACAAAGTCAGGATGGCCAGAGGCTCCCTGAGGCAAACAGCTTAATCTTCAGGCTACTCTTGACTGACACAACTTCAAACATTCCTAATGGAGTTCTCATCACAGACATGAGAAATGTCTGCCAAGAGACAATGAGAGAATATCAAATTCCTGCCTCCATGTCCCATTTAGAATATATGAAATTGCTTCAAAATAGACACTTTAGGGGAAAAAATGGCATCCCTTTTATTTTAGCTGCTACTTGGTTCTGGCCTGATTTGCAGTGCACATGTCATGCAGGCAGTGTGCAGCTCTAGCCTGTTAATATGTACGCACACAGAAATGACGTTGGTAAGGAACCACAGCCACTACGGCCACGTTTGCGGTATGAATGGAGCCTAGTACTTTACGTTTACTTTACTTTACTTTATGTCATGCCCCGGAACAAGAACAAGAACAAGAACAAGACATTCCATGTTGGCAGAACTTGAGAACTAAACAACTGTAGTCAAGACTTGAGAAAACTCAAAAATCTATTACATCCTGTTGCCTTGATGACTACAGAATTCTAACATTGACATTGTAGTGAAGTTAGCCTCATTATCTCAGAATTATAGAAATAACCCTAACCCTAACCCTAATCCATTCCATTGTGACACTAATGCTAGTTGAGTTTCTGAGTATTCTGAGCATTTTTGAAGTTTTGTGGTTCTGGCACATACCCATTTATGTTGGGCAATAAATTTTGTTCTAGAGAACACTGTAGGCAAATTATTCTGATTATTCAAATCAGAACACAGAACCAATGATGCAGTTCCACAGCAACATATCTTAAACTGTTGTCCAATATATCGGCATCACACAAAAACAATCTAAATCCTCACCCCTCTCTCTCCTCCTCTCCTGCTCATATCATACCATCAATGAATGATTCTTTGAGAGCTCAGAGTGCTACCAAATGCTATCAGGTGTATTCCGCTCTGCTCTTTATGTCCAGTATTGCAGCAGCAGAGGCCACTCCTGAGGATCATAATGCTGACGTCTGATTCATCATTGTAGTTCAGTGATAACAAAAGATTATGGATCACTCACACTCTGAGTCTTTATAGCATTAGCTGGGAGCCAAAGTCAAAGGTATTATAAACACTAGCACTAGATCAAGGGCAAAAGCTGCTGTCACTTTCTAACGTTTGTGTCAGAGTCATTTCAACAGCACTAAGGATTAGATGTCCGCTTTCTACAAACACACACGACAGGACGATTTTTCTCTACCGGACAGGAGGCTTTTATAAAAACCTCCTTAGTAACAAATTGGTCCCTGAGGAGAAGGTGTGTCCTAGGGGTCAGATTTAGGGTTAGAGTTCAAGTTGCATAAACAAGAGGGCGTGGTCAGTCACAATGCATAAGATTATTATCATGTGAGCCGTGCCAAAAAAACGCCACTACAAAGAAACGCAATGGATTTAGATTGTTACCAGTCATCTCAGATGACCAGTTCTGCCATGCAGCTCCTCGAGCGCTTAAAGAAAAACGACCGAAATTAAATCAGCTCCGCCACACATCCATGCACACACCCTCAAAATGCACATAGGCATAAAGAGAGAGTAATACACTATACTGACCAGACCACTTATCACAGTTGGATGGGATTTGAAAACACATTAAAGAGCATCAGGGAGCTAACACACTTCCAGACGGCTGAGCCCTGCAGCAGCAGGAACAGCAGGACTAAAGGCAGCAGTAGAGGGAAGCCCCTCACATGGGGCATGAACCACATCGCTCTATTGATCTCTCCTGTCTTCTAGACTGTAGGGCATGTCTGCTTCTCTAAATACTACAATCCAAACAAAGGCACAGACACATTTTCTTTTTCGCTCTCTTTTTGTCTATCTATGTATGCATCTATCTTTCTAGCCATCTACGCACTGTTTCTTCTTCTTCCTCTTCACTCTTTGTGTCTCTATCTGTCCATATAGAAATACACAAAACACCTGCATGGCACACAGGTACAAATACATACACGATTACCTTGGACCTTGGTAATGCAGTGCTGGCTGCTGGAAAAACTGAGTGCAACACTGAACAGGCCTCCCTCTTAATCTATCCACTCTCCTCCTTTCTCCTTCCTCCCCCTCAGCTCCATCCTCTCTCCCCACATGAAATCACCTTAATAGTCATTAGCATTTAGTTCCTGCATCAGTCAGTTTCCAAATGCCTCAGTGCCTCGGGTCTGTGTTTGTGCCTCTGTGTGTGTGTGTTTGTGTGTGTGAGTGTGTGTACGTGTGAATCTTCGTGTATTTCTATCTGTGTATCTGTGTGCATTGTTTGTGTCTGTGGTTGTGATGAATAAACATTTGTACGTGAGTGGTGTGTGAGTGTGTTTGCATCTTTGTGTTTGTCTGTAAGTGTATCTGTGTTTTTGTTTGTGTGTGCACTGTTTGTGTCTGTGTCTGTGGCTGTGAGTGGTGTGTGTGTGTGTGTGTGTGTGTGTGTGTGTGAATGTCACTGTTGATTCTGCTTATCGGTCCAATTCTTTATCAATTATCTTATCAATTCCTTATTCTTTAGGTGTGCTACACAGGTTTTCAGTATCAGCACATTGGTCAATAATGAAGCCAATATTACTAAGGTGACCATATATCAGCTTATTAGAATGTAGGAAACCATACAGAACTGTGTAATCTATTTCCCATAAATGTATTCAGAAAGACCCATTGACCATGGTCTGAAAAACATGCCGGCACTCATAAGAGGAAATGATCAGATGGATATGATTTCAGTGAATTGAAGCATTTAATTTCCGGTTCTCGATTCCCACCCTTAGTTTTCAATCAAACAAACAACAAATAAACATCTTCACAAACATTTAAAACTTCTCATAGGAATCAAAATGAAATGAAAAGACAAGTAAACTCTGTGGTTGCAGATAGCTGACAAAGCATATCATCTCTGACACCATCATGTGGGCAGTTTGATAAATGGCATCCCCTGTTGAGTGTTTGTTGACAAAGGGCGCCTCAAGTTAAGTGTTTCTGACATATTAATAGATGATAAAATGCCATCTCTGCAGGTATGCAGGTGCATATAATAAATAATGCACATCGAGTTGAGTGTGTTGTGAAGATTTTCTTTTCAGGGGATTTTGTTAAGGGGCCATTTGTTTCTGAAAAAGTCTCTTTTCTTTCTCTAGGAGGTGGCAAACAGGCATGTCCCTTATGGATTGTGCGCGAGTACAATCTGCTATCACTCTCCATATCTTCACGCAAAGCAGAGAGAGACTAGGGGCACATAGAGGTGGTAATTGCGCTCCCAAAAACATTCTTACGGGCTGCTTGATTCCAAATAATTATTGGGTCGGAAGGGCCTCGATCAGATATTATGTGCCAGCTTAGCTAGATTGATTGTGCCTGAAGCATGCAACACATTTTTAGATACATCATTGGTATAGCCTTTTTTCCCCCCACTGATTATCGTGTGCAAATTGGATTCAGCCTGACAGATGCTTACTGGAGGAAGCACATATTTAAATACTTTCAAGGAAGGGAGAGACAGAGAAAGAAGCTGTCATGCTCATCATTTGTGTGTTATCATGCCGCCATGTGTGTGGGTGTGTGTGTGTGTGTGTGTCTGAAAGAGAGGGAGAAAGAGAGAGAGAGAGCAAGCAGGAAGTCAAAGATCCCTGTTTACCCAGGTTTTGGACATCAATCTAGGCAAACACATGTTGTAACATTTATTTTACTCAAGGTATGAACTGCTTTCTACTCTGCCTATGGCACTGAATTGATTGAACTAAGCTTATAGATTACTGTTGACCCATTAAGAACACTAGACATCAGTGAAGTGAGGATAAAACACACTATGACTGATGAAATGAACTTGCAGTTTTGTCTCTAAAACACCTGCTCTTTGTTTGAGGATATAACGGTACGTTTACATATTCAACAGAACAGCCAATAACAGGCTCATGATGGAACTATTATTTACATTTTCTGATCCTTTTTAGTGGGTAGGCTATTCTTGTCTTTTGTGAGATAACAGGAAATTCTCTTAATTATAAGCCCTTAATGTGCAAACTGGAATAGCCACAATATCAAGTGACTAGATATCCTCTTGTAGCCTGTTCTCTGAAACAAAGAGAATTCCAAAATCCTCAAAAGAAAAATGCTGACAATCAAAACAAAACAAAAGAATGAGGTGTGGTTAGCTGGAAATGGGGGTAGTGGCAGTTTAAACAGTAAGTTCTCCTTCCTGCTAAATCTGAAACATACACAGATCTCAGGAATACAAGTTTCATTGTGACTCTAAAATCTGTATCTATGGTAGAGCCAATGGCCAAAATGTTGAATTTGATTGTTTCTTTGCTTTACCAGTCCTGGATGGACACCAGCAGCAGAATCTTCTCTAACCATTTATAGCGCGTTTATTGAATTGGAAATGCTGACCCCATTAAAAACAACTGAACAGCCTAGACTGAAGTCACACAATGCTGCTCTGTTGTTGTTCCCAAATGATGTTTGCTCTGATTTGTTTGTGTAGGAGCTTGTGTATGTGTGTGTGGGTGTGTGTGTGTGTGTGTGTGTGTGTGTGTGTGTGTGTGTGTGAGAGAGAGAGAGAGAGAGGGAGAGAGAGGGGGTCTCACAGATGTGATAGCAAGGAACAGAAAGCACACATACATAGACAGAGAATGAGCTTGTGGTCACCTGTTTTACAAATTGTAAACATTCATATTGGGCTCTTTAAAGAACTTACAGAGGAACTGCACTACAACAAAGATGACAGCAAAACAATATATGAAGATTTACAATTTTGCATCAGTGTATTCGTTCTAAACCAATAAGTCAACCCAGTGGAATTAAAAATTGATTCTTATCATTTCATATTGATGGATCATGTTGGATTTGGCTCTATGCTGTTTTACCTATGCAGGATGTAACATGGCTTTTCTATCCATTGTTTGTTTTTCCAGGAAACAGGAAGCTTTGCTGGAGAGATTGTGACCAGCAGAGGGGTCTTTAAAAAGTTTTTTTTTCCTCCCTTCCTTTTTTTTAAAAAAAAAATGTCCAATCACCCTGAGAAACTGCGGCTAATAATCAGCCCTATCCACATTAAGATTTTCTTTTATTATTGTAGTAATACCACTTTTCGCTTTATAAAGTTTAAAGTTGGTTTCACAATTGCCCATGTGGGTTCGTGGCTGTACGTTCACTTTTGGAAGATGTGTCAAAAATGACTGATTACACTGCATGACAAAATTAAACCTTGTATTGTTACCACTCGCGCATTAACTCAATAACGTTAAGAACATCTTAAACCTGCAACCTGTCATACATAGGACAACAATTCAACCGGTCATACATAGGACTGGCCTTTTTAAAGAGACTGTGGCATCAAAACAAAAACAAATGTAGCTCAAGCTATCGTTGGTTATCACTCGCTGGACAATGACGGACAATTGAGAACTAGCTTACGGAGACTAACTAAACTGTGCGTAATAAAGCGTCACATGCTTCACAACTTCTCATAAAAAACAGAAACACTTAATTTATGTTCTAACATCAAAGCATACATTTCTTACCTCTGACAACTGACACTGCCGTATTCAGTCCGGGGACGCCGAGTTGGGCGATGCTTTATCAGCGACGTTAGTGCGGCTTCCCTTCGCTTTTGTCTCCCCCAGCATTCAAAGTCATTTGTAGAGAGGGCAATTCAAGAGTGAGATAGAGTATCCAGTCTCCAAGTAGTCTAGCAGGAAGGTGAGTCAGTCCACATATCTTTTTCTCGCAGTCCTGTCCATTCGCTTACACCTCCTCCGCCCCTCACTTCACAGCCAATTCACTGAAAAAAAACGAATTTCCCACTACAGCCACCAACGTGACACTAACGCAGCTGACGCACCCGATCTGCCCCCAGTGCACAGCGCATACAAAGGCTATGTGGGACTGCTGGGGATAACAAATGAGGTATAACATAGCCTACCTCACAACTCACCATAAGACCTCTATGTCAGGAGGAAAAAACTCTATGCTTAAACAAACGCGAATAAATCAATGTATTATTATTATTATTGTTATTTTTATTATTGTTGTTGTTATTGTTGTTTTCAGTTTCTAAACCATCAGCAATTTTACTAACTGAAATAAACTGTGTATTGTTTATTGTATTGTATAAAAGCAGTTAGCCCATGCTTAAATTGTGATTATTACTATGCTAATAAACTTTCAGCCTTTCTCTTACATTTAGGTGCAGATAATGGTCTTATTACTGTATTTTTCATTGCGGCCTTACATTCCTACATTCAGTAAGTTACAGGCAGAATATTACCATACTATAATGGAAGTCAGTGAAATCCCATCTTTCAGAGCCATTCCCCGCACCATGCATCTCAAAATCTTGCTGACTTGCAAGCAGGTAGAGAGTGGACATGTTATATCAGCAATAGATGCATCTTAGAAAACACTTCTCACACTTAATCCTCCTGGAAAATGGGATCTGTAAATATCAATATGTTGTACATTCTCGTATATTGCCAGGCCTGTCGTACAATACATTCCATGTAACATGCTGTAAATGAGCTCTGCTGGGCAAATGAAATATATGATGTGAGCAGAGAGTGAGAGAGAGCACCATAGAGCCCCCTGTCCAAGACTTATTTCACACTTGGCTGACTGTGTGAAAAGATGCTGGCGCCCATCTCCCATACATTTATCTTGATCTAGGTGATTATCTGGAGCAACGAGGTAATCTAATGAGTTTTCATGCCTCTCAGCTCCTCAGAAAGTTCCTCTGCTAAGCTCACCGCATACATTGGACTGGCACAGATGGAGTGTTAAAAGCCCTGCATATAGACAGGAACCAAATGTGGATGACCTTAGTAGATCATATGCCCTTTGTTTCTGAGAATGGACATTTTTGTCACGTTTTCTTTTGTCTGTCAAGCTGAAATCATTTTTCTCATATAGGCTCAAAAACACCCGCGCTTGTGTAGGAGGATGAAATGTCTGACGGCTACTGCAAGGAAGGAAGGGACTGAGACACAGTTGACCAGAACAATGGAAAAGCCCTCACATCCTAGAGCAGGAAACAGAGAGAGAGAGAGAGAGAGAGAGAGAGAGAGAGAGAGAGACTGTGCTGCATTGTGGGTTAATTATACCAATTTTAAGCACTTCAAGCCAGAAAACTGGAAACCCCCATATGCCACCTTATTTGGTGGACAGAACAAAGCCTGTATTTTAACAACTCATTGCTCACAAAAAAAAACATTCTACGGAAAGCTTAAATGACATATGTAGAGGTACAAACACCCCTCCCCCCTTTTCAGAGAGCCCATCTCATTAGGCCTTCCTCTCAGGACCATATGTAGGCAAGCAAGCAGCATTTTTATTGAAATACTTGTAAATTAGCAGTAGGCTTGTGTCCATTGGTTGGATCTGTGTGTAAGGCCCCCCTCCTGTGGAAAATGTGTTGTTTTTTTGTGTTTTGTCAATAATAAAGTGGTTTACAGAAATACTAGGATTTACCTTCTAAATGTGATCATTGTCACTTTTGTAAATCTAAGCCTATTAAAAAAACTGGTATCTGAGAAAGCCAAGCTTTACAGCATGCAATCATGACATGAATCCTGTCAGTAATCCTCAAACTATATCCCAGTGCTTTGAAAAATAATATAATATTATGATCTTCATTTTTTGAAAGGGATTTATAATTTAGTAGTGCAGCCTTTTGGCACACATAGAGGCAACGTTAAAAAAATTGATTTAAATAGACAAGCTGATATATTAGATATTGAACATAGCATGGAGGATTAGTTTGATCTTTGATGACCACTATGGAGCAGATGTCAAACAAGGAGAGGTTACTGCCAATACACTATTTATGCCCACAGGCCTGGCCTATTGTTGTGATATTGTGGTGTGGCCTGTCATCAGCTTTGCAAGCATGTCTTAGTTGACAGCCGCTGGGCCTCAAGTCATCCGCCTGCTGTGATTTGAGTAACAACCACTGGGGAGCAGGGACCCTGCAAGAAATGTTAGGTCCTATGACAGAAAATAATTTTGGGCACCCCCAAACATTGATTATTATTTTGAAATGTTCTTGGGGCCCCGTCAGTGCCAGGCCCTTAGGGTCATCCCATCATCCTAACACCTGAACATCCAAAAACCCACAGCACCCCTACTGGGGAGATACAATAAGCAAAACCCTCAAGACCCTTGTTTTTCAGCTTCAAAAGCTATCAGGGACCTTTTCTAAATTAAATGTCATGAAGGGGATCCAGTATTTCAGTTTGAGCTTGAAATAGTAGTTGCCTTCATACTGCTTAAGTACACACATACCTGCAGTGCAGTAGGGTACCGCTGAACCACACTGAGCCATTATTCCATTCCAAGTCATTGTGGTCCAGATTTAGTTCCGCTTGGCTCACTCTGCCAGACCATTCCTTGACGTCTCAGTGAGTGAGGACACATCAACTCCTTTCCAGTCCATAACAACCTGACAACCTACAAATAGCCTTTTATGCTGCCTCCCTATTTATCAAGATGTTCCTCAAGTAGGGCCCTGGGGTAGGCTTTGTATCCACATCAGTGTTTTTCCTGTCATCTGTGTCCTTAAAGCATTGATAACATTGTATACAGTAAGAGTGGGGTGCTTATGCAGCCGATCATTATTGAGTCTCTTGTGTAATGGTAGTGTAGTAAATTTATGATATAAGGCAGCCAAAATTACTCTGTAGAATTTTGTTTGTTATAACTTAATATTCAATGGCTTAAAGTGGACTTGTTGGCTTAAAGTTACTTTTCTGGGAAGTCAATTTCAATTGCAATCAACTATTGCTTTTTACCAGTGCCATCAAAACCTACAGGCAACAACTAATTATGGGGAGAAATAGTTTAAGCCTATAGTGACATCATGTGGTGTAAGTAAATAGGCCTAGTGAAATGTGAATACCCTGAAATACCCTGTCCAGGTTAGCCAGTTTCTTGATGAAAATCAATAAGTCTATTTATAGGCCTGCAAAACTAATTTCTATACCTTAACAGACAGCAGTGCAAACTTCACCATATTTTGTAAAATAATCGTCATACTTTCATTACATTAATTTCATGCAAATTCATGTAAAATATTTTTTTATACATGAAATCACTTTTTCTTTAACACTTTATTTGCGTTCAGTGGCGCAGCCAGACTTTTTTACTTGGGGGGTCCAGGATATAACAATGAATTTTCAACAAACACAATCAATTGCAATCAAAATCTTTTCATATAGTACTTCTTAAACACACAAGGAGATAAGATTTCTGTATAAAAGTCAGTTTATTAATAATGTGCAAGTACAAAATGTGCAATGTAGAGGTGCACACACGTACACAAATGCCCTCAAAATTTCTCTATAAATGATCTCATCTTGACATGAACATAGTCTTCATGTTTGTGTCTGCTTTATTAAACTCTGCACTAAGACTTGCATAATGATTTCATTTTGCAGTATTAACCAAACAATGTAACAAAATGTACCAGTAAATGTAGAAGAGGTCAAACACAGACAGACAGGTGCTGACACACACACACACACAGAAGAGACAGACAGACACAGACACACACACACACACGGGATGGCTGCATTGTACAGCTCTACAGACACTCTGACCTGGTGATAGCGGGCTGGGGTGTATTTGGTTCTGGAAGCCGTCAGGATTGCTGGGGTCTGGGCTGAGGTCTGTTTTTTCCTGATCTTTGCCTGACTTGCTCCTCTTTACAAAGTAGTCATATATTTCCCCCTGTCTTTTCATTCTGAACTCACCCTATGCAAAAAGTAACGTTACCCCAGTATTTTAACTTCTCAGATAACTTTACAATGACACAATTGTTGTTAATAGACACTGGCATACTGTGTCACACACACGTAAAGAGGGACAACGACACCACTAAATATTTAAGTTTAATCACTTGGTCTTAAGATAAAACATTTCAGCTACTTGACACGTTAGCCAGAACCTTCACGTTAGGCTACATTTCTTTTAAGCCAACAGAGCATTAATCAACATAGAGTTACGCTAAGCTTGGCTAAAATCTGCAAGTTGATAACTTATTCTGTTAACGTCGAGAATGAACCTGTGTTGGAAGCTGATACTAGGCGCAGTAAGATGTAATGTTAAAGTTAAGTTATCTGATACTCTCGTGTGTAAACTGGCAACGTTAAACTACAAAAGTTCTCCTATTTGAACATGAAACAAAACTGACCTTAGTATGAGTGTTTCACCCATCCATCAAGGAATAAACTGCAGTGATGTTCTCTGTCTATGTTCTCCGCTACTGTGAATTCGTTGCCCGAACGTTAGACCAGCTTTTTCTTCTTCTTTGTTTTTAAATAGTTAGCAGTAGTGGCTGAATTATACCTATTGCTGATACAGAGCGCCAACTACTGCACAGGAAGAACATAGCAGTTAACAGATTTGACCGTTTACAGAATTCAGCAAGACCTTCTCAACAAGACATGCGGTGCCGCGACGGGGGGGGTGGGGCACCTGGGGGGGGGGGATTTCAGGGGGGGCCAAATGCCCCCCCGGCCACCCCCTGGCTCCGCCCCTGTTTGCGTTAATTCTCAAAACAACTACTGACCGACCAGTAGGCCTACTAAGTTACTGCAACTGAAAGAAGATGAGAGACGAGAAAATGCTTTTTTAAAACCAGGTCTTTAGCGCCGCCCAGGGGAGATACAGGGTTTGTGCTGAGCATGGCGTGTGACCGTCTTGATATTTACGAAGTGTCATGGAGAAGATGAAGCTTATGTAGATGTGAAATTTCAGGAGCCTGGAACCGTACAACGTGCGTGTAAGCCTACTTTTGAAAAACAGGTTGGTGTAACTTTTCGCTTGCGCACTAAATAGGTGTAGGCTATACTTTATAGCCTACCGTTTTAGGCAGAGTCCCATTAAGGCCTAAAACAGGTGAGTGAATGGCAACACCGTCTGACACGTTTTACATGTTGTGCCTTACCAAAGGTATATGCAGTAACTGCTGCGGGTCCTCTCCCAAAAGTTCTGGATTCAGTTGATTTCAGCAGATTTCCTGCATTCTGGTGGATTTGGTGGTGGCCTGCTTGACATGTGCCTATACATCCTGATTTGCCGTACCTTCTGAGCTGTCGGAGCGTACGGCTTTTGGAAAAAAGCACAAAGTTTGAGCTTGGCAGCTTTCATACTACTGTAGATGGCTGCCTATGTGCCTGTAGCCTACTTTATAGACCTGTGTTTTGGACTTAAAAGGAAGTTCAGGGTTATACATATAACATAACATATAATCATCAGCCTAAACACCTTCTTGATTAAAACTAAATGTTATCTTTTGAAATGTTGCAAAAATAAGTAGTCAGTGAGGGCCATTAATTTTTCATCGAATCCCTTTTCCTACTACTGGGTTCAGAAGAAAACTGGGATGGGAAAAATATCAGCAAGACACAACAAATTATATGCTTAGAACAGTAACATTTTAATAAAATTATTAAGTTTGGACAGTATAACACAAAAAGCTCACTGGTCATACCTAAACAGGCTACATTCATTAATTTACTAGTTATTAGTTCATTAGCATTGATTAGGTTCTGTTATCTACCTGTCCGGCCCTCATTGAATCCCCCTTTCTCCTCTCCTAGCTCTTCAGGGTATGGCTATATTGTTCCCTTTTGGATTCACAACAGCCTAAGTCAATGACGTAAAAAGATGTTTGCAAAATCCATCAATGCATATCAAACTAAATGTGCTGTATAATTTATATTCACCTAAATTTATTTACTCACATTTCAATCTTTTTGGCTTGACTTACATTGGAGGAGAGTATGCAGAAATTTCTTGCTGGATAATTTCTTGCTGGATTAGGCTACAGTTTACAGTGTGTATTGCACTGTTTCACCTGGTATGCGGACGGTAGCCTATCTGTGTGACTGATATTAATTTAGATTCATTTAGTTAATTAATCAGGCAAGAGTTTGGGCAGAGAAATTGGAGTTAAGGTGTGAGGACATGTGAAGGCAGTCAAATGCATGTGTCTCACGCGTGGGAATTGACTTAGTGCATTGACCTGGGTTAAAAGTTTGTTCATACAGAGGCATGTGACTCAGTATTACTCAAGAATGAAGATCTTTACTCAGCACTGCTCTTCTGCACGGCCAACTAATTTCACACACTCGCAACATGCAAGACTATCCAGCACAGCACTTACGTTACACCCACTTAAATGTCTGAAACCAGATTCATTACAGAGGAAGATCTTCCTGACTGCGAATATTACAGAACCTTGAGTATCCATGTGACAATATGATGACCAAATTGTGATGATATTTTTAAATGAATTGCTTCTGCGTATGTATTCTTGAGATTATGGTGTGTGGTTAAAGCTTGTTCATAACAGGTCTCTTGATTAACATACCTACTACTACCAGCAAATATGGGAACTCAACTTATCTAAATTGATGTAGCCTATTGTGAGCAATGGGAAATGTCTGTACAGAGTCAAGTCTCATGTCTTGAAAAAACTTGAGATTCTTACCTTTCAAGTCGAAGACTACTACTAGGCCAGTAAGCCTAACTGTATTTCATTTTTTGACAAAGAATGTGAAGAGTCTTTGTAATGTTCCGCTTTTGTAGTGAGTACATTGGTAATTCCATATTAACATTAAACATTTTAAATGACTTTAAATTACCCTAGATGAAAAGGAGTTCACAGGTTGTAATGTGAAAGGTCATGCGCTATCTTAAAAAAAAAAAAAGAACACAGTAAACTCTGTGGAGGAGTGTAAATGAGTACAAGTGAGATCTGTGAGGGTTTAGTGTTTATTGCCGAAGGTCAAGTCTTCTACTCACACCGTTATTTTTGCCTCTTGAAAAATCGTAGAGTACCACTTGCTCCAAGGCAAATTTACAAGAGGACAACACATAGCATTTTACTTCTTTGTCACGAGTTACCATTTACCTCATCATGTCTTGTCTGTGAGCTATAATGGAAGCGCTTCATCCAAAGCTGCGAGGCTGGTCTGACCTTCTCTGTGTGTGTAAAGGCAGTTCCTGTATTCAATTGTTGTCTACTCTACAGAAATATCAAGGAGATAGAATTTGCCTGCCAGGGAGAGGTATCAGTTTGCTAAATGAATATATGTTTAAGTATGTATGTTTTTCAAATCACTCTGAGGGAAATTGTGAGTTAAACATTGTTTTTCTCCACTCTCTTGTGTAAAACATTTGCACGTTGTTTACCTAAAGAAGTTGGGAAGGGTTTATTATCTCTCTCTGTCAGAGGCCTAATATTAATAATGTCAGAACTGGACTGAACAATGTAATTAAACCATGATTCAGGACACTTTGCCATTATATTGTCTTGACAACTTCGTAAACTGAAGCATTGTTCCTTGTGGGGCAACTAAGCGGCAAGTCACTGCAGTGTATCATTTTTGTGTCCAAGTGCACAGTCTTTTCCTAATTCCACCCTTACTCTTCACTGTCTCATGTAAGACAAAGCACCACAAAAAATACATATATATGTTAAATTTACATCTACATGTATGCCTTTAACAGCATTCATCCAAGCAACTTATGAAAGAGGATTAGCCTCACCAATCCAGCTACACTGCAGAAGAAACTTTAGAAAGCCTACCACTTGTTGGGAGCAGGAGACAGCCGGAGGGTGAGAGTGCAGAAGGAGAGGCAGTTTGGGGGAGGGGAGTATAGAATAAGTGCTCTTGAGGTGTTATGTGGTATATATGATATCCATATCTTTTATGAAACAAAGATTGCAAACATACACTGTTAAACAGAAAAGTAAAGCTTTCTTGAAAAATTTGTGGAAAGTTGTTGCCTCAAATGGCTTAAGTAAATATAACCAGTCTCACTCCAAAAAACACTGGTATTTTTTTTACCCAGATTTTAAGTTGCGGCCTTTTGATTTATTGGGTTAGTTTAACCCATATTGGGTTGTTTTTGTTTGACCCAGCTTTTTGGTTGGTAGTTTGGAACTGTGTCTGTCTTCTTCAACATGGATACAGTATTCTGCCCACTGCCTAGTTCACATTAATTTAAAGCCAGATTTTTCAAATCTTGTAGTCGTTGTTGATGTGAACACACATAGCCTGGTAATAAAACCAGACCCTCGTCCTATGATTTCATTTCGTACAGAGGGTCTGGACATTCAATAGTGAGATTCGATTGCTTGCCTGAGGTGCTTAAGTTTAAGAAGGAGCACCAGGGGAGCCAGAGCTCCTCCACCTAAGTCCCGCCTAGCCTGTCACCTGGGCGCCTCTCGCACCCACCAACTACTTATCCAACGCCTCTGGTGGTCAACTATGAGGCGGGACGTTCAGGAGTTTGTACGGGCCTGTCCTGTATGCAGCCAGCATAAGTCCTCCAACCGGTCTCCTCCAGCCTCTGCCGTTTCCCACATGTCCCTGGTCCCACATTTCCCTGGACTTCGTCACTGGCTTGCCAGCCTCGGAGGGGAAAACAGTGATCCTCATGATAATGGACCGATTTAGTAAGATGGCCCATTTCACTTCCCGTGAAACTGTACGGAAGTGTTACCCCACGTTTTCCACACGTCGCCACACTCTTTGTCGCCCATGTGACCAAGGGGTGATACAACAAGCTCAATGGGATCAAATCCAGGCTCGCACTGTAGGGAGATGATGTGCTAGAAAGGCATGGCCAGTCTAGAACACACACTATTGTAGATTTTTTAAAAGGTCAATACGCAATAAGTTTTTCGCTGGCTTTGAATGAAACCATGAAGTTAGTTGGTTAGTTTTTTCTCATGTTGTGGCTGTTGATAGAGGTAAAGTAAGATGATAAAATAAGTTATATGTTGCTATTTACCAATGTCTGCTGATAGGTTAGCTGCAAGGTTCACAGCTAGCTAACTCGCTAGCCAAATTTCTCTGATAGCTTATGGTAATTTTGATGGCACAGGTGGCTAATATAAGCTAATGATTTTTTAAATAAGCTTGTAGGTAAAAAAACATTAGGCTCTGCATTAAACTCATGATCCAGCTGAATCATATTTTGAGAGAATGAAAGGGGGTGGCTGTGGCAGTAGTAAGCAAGCTACTCACATGAATAACTGTTCTCTGTTGCAGCAATACTGCTGAATTTCCCACACCCTGGATTTTTTCAAGGGATGGAACATTGTAGTTGTAATGTATATTTTCATTACCAATGATAATTCTTCCGCACGGTTAATGTTGTCCTGCATTGAACAGCCATGTATTATAATGTATTCAAGTAATCTAATAATAGATTCTCTTCACTCTTCTAATCTAATAATCAATCTTGTAGATTCTAAACAAACACATTCTCACTTATGCAATATAGAATAAAGGTAGATGCAAATGTTTACAATTATAATATTCATAATCAAAAATTATAATAATATTCTTTTAGGCCGAAAAATTTAATGCCAATGCCGTTGGCCCGGTGTGTATGTGGACGCCATGAGAGTGGAAAATGAAGGATTGGTAAATAGTCTACGGTTTATTGACACACACTATCTTGTCTTGTTTATTTATTGAGCACTTGGGTGATACATTGATATAAAAGGTTTCCAGGCAGATGCATAGCCACACAATTTTAGACTGATCTTAAGATCTCAAATATACCAAGAGTATCACCTGTTTTGCCTGCATACAAACAACAGGCCTAGCACTTTTGCCATTTTCTCCTGTCGGCTCAAGCATTTAGAGATTGCCTGTATGGGACAAGCAGACAGTAACAATGGAATTAACTTGTTTCAAAACAGTGGGCTTACAACCTCACCAAATCTCCATAGGGTCTCACTTGTGTCTCACTGTATATCTTCCATGTGATTTTGAAAAAGGTGAGAGGACTCTAAATTTTAAACCAGGAGTATTTTTATGACCAAGTATTTCACAATGGATTCAGTCCACAGAGGAATCCTCAGCACAAGTGTTGCTGGAACACAGATCCTTCTGAGGCCATCTCTAGAATCACCATCCCCTCACCACCATCAAAGAGAGAACCCATGCTTGCCACAGATTATGGATAATGGCCATTGATCCAAGAAAGGATCAACCAGGACATTTCTTGACAGTTCCTTTGCTCTATAGACCATATTTGGAAAGAAAGTACTGAGGTACAAGTGTTCGCTGGCATAGTGTTCAACAAAGCAGCCTACTTAGACACTTAATTTACAAGTGTGCATAACACTGTTAATGTGGCAAGAACCATGAGTGTTTTATCAGACATACTATCTATTCCTTGTTCAAACTCTTGTGCTGTGTCTTCTTTTACCTTTTACTACATATTTTAATATTCACTGTTTCATTAATAAAATAAATGACCAGCAACATATTCTGTAAACTTCTTTCCCTCTTTAGCTCATTTATTGGCTTGAATCTAATCCTGAAAATAATGACCATAATGACATAATTGATGGGTCAAATATATCCACCAGCAGGGGTCAATATAAACAATATAAATATAAAGTATTGGGTCAAAATGTCACATCCATTTCAATTTTCACACCCAATTCAACCCACATTTTGGGTTAAATTATTAACACAACTAGGTTACTTAACACATTTGCTGTCCAATAGTGACTCAGCACCTGGGTAAGAAACAACCCAATTTGGGTTGTTTTCAACCCAGCAGTTTTTAGAATGCTCTTTCAAGTTATTGTAAACATAAATTGAAAGAGACTAGCTTTGTTTAATTAACTCAATTGAACCAACAAGTTTCCACAAATTTTTCAAGTAAGCTATACTGTGACTAGTTACATTTACTTATCTCATTTGAGCCAAAATATTGCACAATTTTTACACCGTACACCGCACAAGAACACTGGACTTCTTTCATTTTTACAGTGAAGTAAGTGTTATTTACTATTTTCAACAGTGTAGTCATAGACTAGTTTTTGGATTTTCCTGTCACAGGTTGTATTTGTTTTGCTGAAACACAAGATGGAGCTTTTGAGGTAGCTGAAAAGAGAGAGTGAGAGCCCTGATCAGGGTTTGGAGATTTAGCATTCCAAATGGCCGCCAACATGTTTTAAAATGCATTCTCATAGGTGCTTACTCCTGGACACATGAAATGAGCTGGCAGTACCTCAAGTGGGAATATCCTCCATTCTGTGTAGATGCCTGTTATTTATGGATACAGTGTGGCCATCTGTAGTGTTGCAAATGTGAAAATGTGCCCAAGAAGTGATCCCCTATGAAACATCTTTTTAAGATGACTCTGGTCAGTTAAAGGAGAAATCTGATGTGATTCAATCCATAACTATGTTGTTTGAGATCTCTAAGTGCTGTTTGTAGGTAAATGAATAAACAAAATTTAATACAACATAGACTGAATAACAGCTAACATTAACTGAATGGGGCGTAGGAACTGAAATTGAGTTTCTATGCCCCATTCAGTTAGCATTAGTTGTCAGTTCATTATCCGGCCTATGTTGTTTCAAATTCTCTTGTTCTTTTTCCAACTGACAGCACTCAATCATCTCGAATAGCAGGGCTATGGATTGATTCACACAGGACTTCTCCTTTGAGCACTTGTTTTGCTGAAGAAAGTAAAGTACCTTCACATGGAGTCACTCAGATGAAGGATGGTAGTACTTTCTCACTTTCCAGTGTACAAGACCTTCGAGGTTGTGGTCCATTACCTGGGTTCAGTTAAAACAGGACTTTGTTACTCTGCATAAACACATCCTCAGCTTCAGAGCATCAACATTGATTAGCCAATTGAAAACTAAGTTTTGTTTGCATCACTCAGTGGTGGTAGGCCTACACAAGGAATACTGGAAATGAAAAGACATGATGCTGCACACGGTGACTCCAACCACAGGACTATGGGTTGTCATGCTCCTGAATATCCAGCTAACAAGTGCTGGATAGTGCCCATCCTGAACCTTCATGTATTTGTCTTCTGGAAGTAGCCTTGGTCTGGTGTTGACTCAACTTCACTTCTCATTTCCTTGGGCAAAACCAGCATAAAAAGTTAAGCTACTGAGTTCACTATTTATGAGGTTCTCTGCAAACCAATGATTTAGAAAACATCCTGCTTCTGGGCAGCCAGCAGGGACTTCCCAGCCTATGTTCTGATTAATAATTGTGCACTATTTAATCCACATTGAAGTATTCTGCTCTCTTTGCAAAAGACTGAGGCTCTCTTATCACTTAAATGTAGAACTCTTGGCTTTCAACACCTACTTATCTACTTTAAGTTCCAGATTGACACATATCTTCATCCTTGGGGTTAATACATCGGGGAGGTCTATATGTCAAGATATTATGGTTACCATGGTGGTTAATATATGGGTGCGGCTAATACATTAATAAGGTCAATACATGGTTTTGTTTTTTTTTATTTTGCATAACATAACATTGACCTGATGTTAATACATGGTGTGACCAATTGCTATAATGGCCAACCAACATATTGATTTTTAGTCTTTATTCTCTTTGTAGTTACTGTATAATTCAGACCCTGACATGTTATTTCTATGAACTTTGTCAAGATATTTAATTTAGCTTGAGTAAAAGAAAATTTCATCATATAGATTGATAAATCTATGTGCATGTGTCTTACGTACATTGTCTTATGCACATCTTAGAGACATCTTTTCTGTCATAAACTATTAAATCAACTCCTTATATGTGACCTGTTTCTCCTAAACCTGTCTTAGGAGAGAGAAATTAGTTCATGAATAGATTGAGAAGAAAAATGGTATTTTAGATCTTAATTGGACTAGTTAAACAAGCTGAAAGGAAGGCAATTTCTCAAGATTTAAAATGAACAAGTCCTAAAAAAAATAAAATTTTTATCTCTTGGCTGCCCTGTGTCTTAGAGAGTAACTGTCTTGTGGCTATGCTCATCCTGATTGAACAGCACAGCTGTGGGCCTCTAAAAAAATGACCATTGACCACATTGACCATTGTGTGGTCAATTCAGTATAGATAAGGAAAGACTATACATGAACTAATTGTGCAGTGAATGTCAAATATGAAATCTGATCTTCAGCAAGTCACAAAATAGTCACACTGAGATAACCGAATGTCAAGGAACACCCCACAGGCACTTATTGAGCTCCTTTGTAGTTGCGTTTTGTAGCTTGTCAGACTTGTTATGTAAATGTGTAAATGTTATTAACTGTACATTTATAAGTAATTAGCCCTTTGACAGCAAAGTAAGCCAGTGCCATATGAGTGACAGAATTTCAAAATGTATGCTGAAACTTGTTATGAGCAAGTTACCTCAAGGAGCAGCAAAAAAGGAAAAAATAAGTTATTGACCAGATTGTGTAAGAGATTGATTGTGCTTTGGATGGAAGAAAATCTCTGATTAGGATTTCTTTGGTGCTCCAATGTAGTTACACCTCTGGTGTGGATGCTTTAGATAATTGACCAGAAGCAGCTGACCAGATTAAGATTGACCGATTGAAAGCTGTCTGGCTGTGGTCTTCCTGTCAATAATGGACAGATATTATGCTTAAAGAACTTAAACAAGTATTAAAGTGATGATACAATAGGTAACTTTTTTCACCAGTGTTTCTAGGCAATGTCCCAAAGTATTGGGCATCATAACTATATACATGTACCAGAAACACTGATTAATGCTAAATCTTCTTGTAAACTGTGTATAGGTAAGGTTTAAGAGCAACTGTCTAAAAGTATGTTGGTGAATGAGGCCCATTGTTGTTTGGGCACATTCTTATTTACTATATATTGGGCAATAATTAAGCAGGTTTTTATGATCATCTGGTTAGACTACAGGAAGCTGGTGATGTTATCACCCCGGCAGCATCGCTGTTGTCCCATACATCAGAATGACTCATGATGATTATATGCTTTAGAAATAGCATTCGCTACAAAGTGTCCTAAACTGAGGACACAACTTTTTGTTGCCTGGCCAATCTTGATACTTGGCATAGGCTACCATGTATTTCTGGAATGTCAAATATGTAGATATAAACTGGTTTTGTGGTGCATTTTGTTGGTCTTAAATTGAGTTATACAGAGCAGACAAAGGGGAAATCTTATTTAGATTTTTTGTTGTCTTTTGGGCTGTCTTGTGTCTTTAAGAGAGTAACTGTTTGGTGGCTATGTTCATCCTGATTGAACAGCACAAAGTACGTAGTTAAAAACTTGACCATTGTGTGAATATGGATAAGAAGACAACTGTATGAACTGGTTATGTAGTGCATGTCAAATATGCAGAATTTACCTAAATTGGATCTGCAGTAAGTCATAAACACCATGTATTTACCATGAATTTTCATGACCATACAGTCAGAACACATGCTCAGCAGCACTGCTCAACAAGTTGCCCCATGTATCATCACCCTTACCCTAGATTACCCTAGATACCCTACGTTATGGAAGCAGAGATTAAAGGAGAAATCTAGTGTGAATCGATTCATAGCCCTGTTGCTTGAGGTCATAGAGTGCTGTCAGCAGGAAAAAGAAACAGAAAATTTTGTACAACATAGAATGAATAACAAAATGGCAGCTAATGTTAACTTACTGCACACAGTGACCTCGAACAACAGGGCTACCTTAATACCTTGCTTTCTTAATAGTTACTCATTCTTTTTAATTTTGAACCCTGTAGAGCAGGTGCAAAACTCAATACATTTTATGGTAAAGGGCTTTACATAAAGCTTGTGTAATATACAGCTTTAGGTATGTTTAGGGGGTTAATGGAAAGTGTAAATTTCTTAGCTTGTCAGAACAGGTTCTTCTGTAGTCTTTTGAAAAATGTTAGCCAACACCTTCATAATGAAGGCATCTCTTATCTATTGTGGAATGACTTTACCTAGGGCCCAAAGTTTTGAGCTGGTCTTTTGCTTTTAGAGATGCAGGTGGTCTGCACTTTGATACACGAGGAAAAAACATTGGGCCAAGGGATTGCTGTTGGCCCCAGCTGAATTTGACCTGCCAGCCAGTCAGGCTAATTAGTACGATTATGGCACAGCTGCACTTGGCTGGGAAAAATGTTCACACTGCTGTGAATTTTCCAAAAGGTTCAATGGCCCTGACACATTTCACATTTGCCCATTTGCAATTTTTGGATATTGTGCTGTTACGCTGGACTTGTACTACTTGTACAGAGAATAAAAGGATAAGACTGTATTCCTCATTTATTTATAAGAGGAATTACATGTTAGCCTAGGTTGTAGAAATACAGGGCAGGTAGCCTGATCATGACTAGTTGTTATGGCATTTTCTAGAGGGAGTGATCAGGACAAGACTTTGCTGTGTCAAAGAAATAGAATGCATTCGGACCGTCCTTCCTGTGTGTGTGTGTGTGTGTGTGTGTGTGTGCGCGCGCAAATGTGTGTGTGAATGTTTAAGAGCCAAAAACAGAACATGAATGTGATGGACAGATCAATTTTCAGGAGGTGTGTGTGTGCATGTGTGTGCTTATGACTTATTGTGTGTATGTACTTTTGATGTATAAGACAATAATGTAATGCTATCTACATTTAAAAGTGTGTCTTGTGTAAAGACCTACTGGTTGTTTAACCCTGTTTTTTTTAACCTGTCATCATTCTGTACAGGCCTGTTTTTAATTCAAGGCACCACTTTTTCTGTTAACGCTGTCTGGGTGACTCAGATGAGTTCAATTAGTCTGTTTGCATCCAGTGTTAATGTCTTAATTCAATCTACACACAACCCATCACCCACCCCCCCACCCCCACTCCCCCCACCCACCCACCCATTCTCTTTGTAATTTAGGTTTCTTTTTGTCTGGGTCGAACAGTGACCACCCACTGGGTCAGCATGGCCCGTCCAAACCTCCTGATGCCGTACTGCATGCTCCTTTCCCATCACTTCGTGAGGGAGCAACTGAGGGACCAGGTGGCTCAGGGGAGTGCAAGGGACAGCAGAAAAGGAGCCACCCATACACCTCGATTCCTACCATCAGCCCGATTCCCCCCAACACTTCCACATTCCAAAAGAGGTGCTGTAGGTGAGTGCTGTGACTGGCATCCTGTGGGGTTGTATCTTTATAAAGGTCCCATAACTGCCTGTATATATAGAGCTGTAGCCTTAACATCTTAAATGTTGAACTATTCAGTACATTAGTTTTAATATCAACATTGGTGTTGCAGCAGTCGGTAGCATGCTGCATACAAGTAATGACCTTGTAATATACAGGGAAGACAATTATCTCAGTTGTGTTTAGTGTTACATTTTCTGTTTGTATCCGCTTTTCAACTGGTGGAGCGTGGGATACTAACACTAGACCTGGTGTCTGTGTGGCTGGCCTTAGAGGTGTGCTGTGTTAAATCCATAGGGGGGATTATGTCTTTAGTGAATTCCTCCTCTACTGCCTGCCATGTTTCCAGACATTTGGCATTCAACATGTTTAATCCTATTTTCTCCAGTGCACTGACGTATTTTTCATCACTTTGATTTTGGGGTTGGTTTGAGTGGACAACCAAACCTGATGTTTTAAAACTTGCTGCGTTAGGTCTGAGAAGGTTATTATTATTATTTTTAATCTGAAAATGACTTTACCAGCAGGAAACTTGAGCATAAGGTAAGAGGTTGTGTTTCTGTTTCAAACTAGCACACTTTAGTGGTGTCTGGAAAAAATGGATTTTAGTATAGTATCTGAAAATTTGTAGTTATGACATTTTAACAAGTGTTCAAATCAATAGGTTACAAGAAATATTTCTGAATTAAAATGCTGGAATCTAAATGCAGATAGCTAGATTTTTGACTAAATTACATAAAATGATTTTGTATACTACTCCTAGGCCACAAACAAAAGGAACGCTCAGGTGTGAGAGTTTTACATTGAGTAAGTTCAGTAGTTTACCCTGAAGTACAGTGGTTTATGTGCTTTGGTTTATTGATCTTAATGGTTTACTTGTCTGATCCAGTCTATATATATATATATATGGCTATCTATCTATCTATCTATCTATCTATCTATCTATCTATCTATCTATCTGTCTTAATATAATATGCAGGCAGGGGCTTAAAATAAGTATGAAGTGTTCTTGGCGCTGATTATTCAAACTCTTGTTTAAAACAACCAGTGGAACAACTTTGTATGTATAATTCTTTATGCTTTAATCTTCTAACTTCTATCTACTTCTATCTATCTTCTAATATAGCTGTCTCTTCTGTCTTCTTCCATCTTCTATTCTACCTCATCTACCTCTTCTTTCAAATGAAAGAATGTTGACAGTGGGCAGTGTCATGGGTCATCCTGTAGCTTCTAGAGGTAGTTATATCACCCACACATTGTGTGGTTGACCATTAAGAACAATTCCCCTTCTTTGAACTTTAGTTTCATTTGGATCTTTGATGTTAACTACGTACATTATAGAATTTTAGAAAGCCAGAGACAGAATTAGCCTAGCAGTGCAGTGCCAGGCAGAGCCGTAGGAATAGAGGGGTTAAAACATTAAGCTGAGATGGGTTTAAGGACTGGGTAAACTCTTAATTAGTCAAGTTACCTCTGACCCTGGTTAAAATGAGCAGGGAATGAGTTCAGGGTTCAGTGGAAAAGGGGGCTAACTCGGCCTTAGCACACAACAGCACTAATTCATCCAGGAATGCTCATAATGAGGCCTACTGCTCTTGTTCTCCAACACTCTCATGGAAAAGAAATCCTTCACTGCTTTGAAATAAAGACAGCAGGATTAGACCTATATCCTTCCAGTCTGTTATCACCATTAAGAGAATGTTTCAGGCCACTTCACATCTGACTCATGGAATGCTCTCACCCTGGCACTATATCAGGTTAATGTAGCTACAGAGTTTATCTTTGTTTCTGATCAGCAGATTAATTGCTGTTGTAGTATTCATTAGTCATGTATTACTACATTCAGTATTGCTGTATGCAATGTAGTCCTTGTTGTAGCATTTCTGAAGTGACACAGTCACAGATGTTTGCACTCACGTTAAAATCTGCCTTTATGTCACACTGAAACATTGATCTGGAAGTATGAATGGGTACAGCAGTAATTGTCATCATGCTTGAAGCCTTTTTGGACTAACCCAGGAGAGACCTGAGACCCAACTTGCCTATCAGTAACTTTGAACCAGGGTTACTTTCATGGACACTAATTATGATGTCATCTTGACAGGACACAGCTTAAAAACTTCTAGCGATATTGTGTTCTACCACCTCCCGCGTACCGTTAAGTGATGCCAAGATGCCCTGTATCGAGTATTACCGGTACCTGTGAGTGGGTCACTTGCAGTCCAGTAGGTAATGTGAAACACAACAAAAAGTAGCATTTGCCACATTTTATTATGTGCGCCAACAGTTAATTTAAAAACATTGTATTTTCTATGCAGACGTGAGAAGCTTGAGTTTAAAATTATGCTGTTCCCATAGATTGTAAAATAACAATTACAAGTCTAATCAGACATTCAGGAAAATGTTGAATGCTTCTGTAAAAGAAGTAGCCAGCCATTCCAGCCAACCAGTTTGTATACAGATGACTTTTAAATACCATCAGATTCGAGCTCCACGTGCAGAGGACATGCCATGCCATGTTTAGATAGTTGGTTGTGGGGCTGACCTTTCATATCACTAAGCTCCGGGCATGTCTATCTGACAGCATGAAGCTGGAGCATTGTGCTCGCCCTCTGGGTGAAGGAGGCACAGAGATTTCATATGTCGTGCAAACCAAGCCATTAGAAAAAGCTCTTTGTTTTCACAAGAAGGAAACAGAAAAAGAAAAGACCGCCTTCTTCCCTGGCCTTTTTCAAAAACTGCCAGATTTCGGTTTTCAGACAAACCTCAAGTGGGCCAAAACCAATGGATTAGGTTTTTTAGAAGCTTTTTTAGATATTTGTGATAATATATTAATTTTTACTAGGGATTTTCCCAATGCACAGTTAAATGATCCAAGTGATGCCTATTGCAACTATCAACCAAACATCATGCCCCACTTAGTGCAGTCTTCCAGGAAAAAGATGCCCTCACAATTCTCTCTCATCAAATACTGGATTAGCATATCTTCTTATCTTTATTAATCTATCAGGCCTCATTGAGTGTCATCAGTGTTGGGTGTAACAAAGCCACAAAGTAACAAAATACTGTAATTACAATTACATTGTTAAGCAACTCAGAAAAGTAACACATTACAGTGACAATTTTTATTTCCTTAAACTAGTTACAGTTACTATATATTCAGTAATTGGATTACTTATTCATGTATCACCACAATAGCACCACTAACCAGTACACATTGATTTGCTAGTTAAAAGACTAAATGTAGTTACGCACAGGAAGAGCATGCCTGCTCTTTCTGTCACAGAAAGGACAAAAAATAATAAATGAATTCTACAGAAATGTACAAATTAAAAACATACATTTATGTTGGCCAAGTAACAAGCAATGAATTAACAAGTAACAAGCAATGAATTTTGAGCTACTTTCCAAAAAGTAAAGTAAGTAAATTAATCTCATTTTAATTTATATTTATATATATTTATATTTATTTAAGTTATTATCAAGAACTTACTATAAGTTACTATATATACTATATACTGTATATATATATATTTTTTTTTTTCATCACTTCCCCAACACTCTGTGTCATTGGAATCACAGTTATTTCTGGCTGTATATTGTAGTTCTCACTTGCTCCCAAAGCAAATGTAAAAGTTGGTGCACACCATTGCTCTCTTTGTAGCCTGTTCAACATAAAATCACCTGTCTTTATGTTGCACAGTTAATTTAATTAAGTTATTTTGTCCATGGGGAAAGAATCGGCATAATGGTGGGTGGATAACAGTGAATTGTTAGTAAGTGACATGAAGTTGCCATAGATAGATGTTGTTTTTTCGCTAAAAGGCTTTGCTTAGTGACCATAATCAAAGCTGTTTATTTGCTCATAAGGATTCAACATGTATGCTGTATTCAATATTTATACTTCCTGTGCACTGACAACCTACACTAAAATAGCTTCTCACATTCTTGACTCAATAGAAAGCTATGGTTGAGGGGAGTGCAGGCCACATAGCCTGAAATCTAGATGGTTAGACTATGCAAACATGAGCCCTTATCACACAACCTAAACACACAGTCATCTAAAAGAATTTCATATGTATAAGCTGGTTCATGACCAAGGCAAGTGCATTTTGCGAATCTCCACCAATTGGACAATGTTGCCCATTTTCAAGAGTGAGATGGTACATTCTTGCTAATGTCTCTTGCCCTGGGCTTGAAAGCACATTGCACGGATGCGGGTTCAAGGAGAATAAGGCTGCTCTTTGTATGCCTGTGGTCTGCGACTGAGCAGACTGTGTTGACTCCTTCTTTATGCTTTCCTTCTTTCTGTAATGTCACTGTTTCCACCACAGGCCCAGAGCAAGGGAGTGCAAGGGGCCAGCTCAGGGCCCCTGAGAACAGCCCCACTCATTTAAAGTGTGCACACCCATACACAAATGCAGATGTGTACACACACACAGAGAGACACACAGTGAAAATATGCATTTGTACTGTATCATATGGACATAATTGTGTTGAGGTGTGTACAAATGTGTATGGTGTTGGTGCATATACATATTTGTAGGCTTTTGTCTACCTGTAGATGTCAGTGGATGTTTATAAGGCATATGTACAAACTTGTGTCAGTGATGTCTCTCTCTTTATGTCTCTCTCTCTCTCACACACACACACACACACACACACACACACTCACAGAGGTAAGAGGGCGAAAGATAGAGAGAGAGAGACTAATAGACGTGACCGTACATATACAGACATGAAGGCACACTTCCAGAGGACATATTTGTACATCCCAACCAAACAAATAAAATGTTTACACAGTAAAGATAACAAGACTAGTGATACATTAAAGGCCAGTGAAAGTTGAAAGCAGGTAAAAGACATATGAATCTAGATGAACACAGAGCGTACTTTGTCAAAATGTTCTGTCTCAATGGTTTGAGAATGTCATGATGGCTAATGAATGGTCTACTCTCCTTTCTGGCTCTTCTGATGTTATGACTGAATCAGGCCACAGAGCAACTGCAGGAAACGGTAAACTTTACCATTTCCAGCACTGTCAAGCCCTCATGCTCAGACAGAAAAGAAGGACTTAACCTAGTTGCTATAGCTGTCTGAATACAACTCCTCAAGCTGACAATGGATATTCTGTTTTCCAAGCAGCTGTTGCAGTCCACAAGGGAAAAAATGAATGAGTATTTGATCAGATTCCAATCAAATACAGCAGTATAAGAGGGAGAACAGACCACACAGACAGTGAGGTCAAATCCCAGTCAAGTAGATGTAGCCCTTCTACCTATGATCTGGCTCATTCCTTTTCTAAGGGAGAGTAAAGTACCAAGGTGGGCATCAACATTATACCCATTAATCAATTGACCCCATATACATCAATTGCTGAATTGCTGTCCTACATGTTTCAAAGTGAAGGTACAGCCGGCATCACGCTATCTGGCTGAGAGTGGCCCTTTTAAAGGATCCCCAACTAGTAACGCATGTTGGCCTTATAAGATTGATCCTGGTGTCAGCTATGTTTAACATGATTTAAAAACTCTAAATGCTTTAGATTTTATTAAAACGTCTAGAAAATTCCTTCAATTGTAGAGCTTGTAAACTACCGTTGCATTTTACGTAATTTATGTCTCAATGCTTTCTGGGTAAAAAGTTATATCACCTGGTTGCGTACAAGATTACGGTGAAATGAACACTTCCTCTGTCCAGCCTTTGCTGTTTTATCCCAAGCACACCATTAATCAAGAGGACTCAAATTTAAATGCAAAGGATGATGATCAGACAGTGGAACAATAAAACAGTGGAACAATATAGATGGTGTCTTTGTGTAGCAACAGCTTGGACAAAGACCAGCTCAACCAGGTGATGTCAATTTTTACCCATGAGGCATGAGGCGTAAAAAACAATGTCAATTTACAAGTGAAAGGATTTTCTAAAAAGTTTAGTACAACCGAATGCATTTAGAGTGTATTTAAATCATGTTTATATAGCTGACGCTAATGTCAGTCTTCAAAGGCTGACAGGTCTTACTTGCTGGGAGTCCTTTTAAACGTATCTCATTCACGTTACGCCACCAATTTTTCTTCTCCCCTCCTTTCCATTTTTATTCCCAAAACAAAGCAAAAGAGCAATAATATCATGGATGTAGTACCACCTTTCTAAATGGCAGGAACCCACTACAGAGTAAAACACATTGACATTTTAAGAGTAATACTTTCACAAATGTTATTTTAATCTACCAGTGAGGTATAAAGATTGTCTCTCTTTTTTAGTGAACAAAAATGAATATCAAAGGCTAGATTTAAAAGGGCACTACATATAAAATGCTCCTTTAACACAAAATAAAACATTTTATATGATTGGCATTTCATTATTTGTTCCATCATCCCTTTGCAGATATCTTCCAAAGATATTCAGGTGTCCCCAACATCATGTGGTGTGTTCAGAAGCTGTTACTTGTGTAAAGTTTGCTGAATTTGTTTTCCTGATATATGACCATGTGAAAGAGTTGAGCTTTTTTTGTCCACAAACTAGCATTTGTGTCAACGTGACCCATGTCCTGACAGATCAAAGGTCAGATGTACATAAAATGTGTGAGAGAAAGAGTCCAACAGTATGCCAGAGGGGACAAGAAAGACTACTGGTATTTGGGACTTGGGTCTGTCATAATATGGTGCACAAACATACATCCTTACTATCTGGACACACCAACAAACTATTGTTAAGATTCTTTATGTGTCACAAAGCTGCTATTGTAATACAGTGAAGCTGCACTACACTACACATGTTTTTTTTAGTAGTGCTTCAAAAAACTACATATTTATATTTAAAAATACATATTTAAAAATACATATTTATCTCTCCCTTTATTTATGCAGATATAATAAGAAAATACAGGAAATTTGTACAAAGTATTTAAGAACACAGTATGTACTTGGCCACCCAAAACATGCTTTAGGTCTCTCTTCATTGTACACTGAGGTGGGAATTCTGCCTCATCGGGACTCTTTGGATATCATCCTTTGGCCATTGGCCAGATATCTGTTAAAGGTAGCACACTAACCAGTTAACTTAACTAGTTTTGGACCTTTCTTTGGATACTTTCTTGCAATATCATCTCTTTCCATTAGTATGTGCTGTGTCATACACATACAGAACAGTGAACTGTGTTTGGCAGTAGCTTCACCACAAGTAGCAAAGCTACTAGCTTAACTACATTTCTGAGTAGCAAGGCTGTAGCTGACTTATTTTTTTGGCCATGTAATGTGAGGTAACTTTCCCATAAGCTACATTTCCAGAGCATCACCTCACAGCAGCGAATCTTCCTTCAGAAGAATCAGAATCAGTTCTTTTGCAATAATGTGATGCATTCAACATATGTGAGATGCCATATTTTAAAAAATGTCCATGATGTATGGAATGTGCATAGCAAAATCAGTTGTGTGTCTTTCACTCACGCACACATTAAAGTAAATGTAATTATTGAAAACATATTATAAAGCATTGTATATTAGAAAAACTATACTGCAGAATACTGTACTAATCATAAGAAATACTCTATAAACATAGGAAAATCTAGGCTTTTTTTTTCAGAACCCAATAAAGCAAAGCACACATGCAGATACCATTGACCAAATGTGGATGCCCAAAGATTATTGTTTTAAAACACTTTTTACCCATAAAAGTACAAGTTACTATTGTATGTCTATCATAGAGACCTGTTTGTTTGGTCACTAATAGAATCTTAGAACAAGGTTGGATCATTTAATTTCTTTGTATTCATTTTTTGTAAATTATAAAGTAGCTTCACATGTAGTAAACTAAATTTGCTATTTTTTTGTAACTTAACTTGCTACATTTTGTCCTCAGGTAGCTTCAGTGAAGTGTAGCGTCATCTGATGTGGAGTAACTGGTAGCTTAGTTAACTACATTTTCTCAGTAGCTTGCCCAACTGTGCCAGTGGAAGTTCCCCGAGGGTTGTTTGGAAGACTACAGGTCTGTGCAGACACAGCAGGTGTGCATGCCAAGGTGTAGCTCATGAATTACCTCCAAAATGACAAACAACGTTTCTGGTCCTCCGGCAAGTACGTGTTTACAGTCATCTTGAAGGTGATAACAGGCCTAACATTGTTCTTCAGAGGGTAATGGAAGGGATTTGGACTTGGATTTATGTATTATAGGGGTAAATTAGGTAACATTTTATGCAGTTTTTAGGTTAATTTACCAGTTTCATAATCAGTTTGATGGTCAAGTGACTCATTATGGGGTAAATGGAGGCTCTCGTGGCTCCTCCTACAGCCTCTTCGTGATTTTAGAGCACTTGCAAGATGCCAGCATTACCTTGAGAAAAGAGAAAATGTTGTACAACATAGACTTTAGCAGCAAATCTGTAGCTAATGCTAACTGAATGGTGCCAAGGTGAGTGACTGTCCGGCCCCATTCAGTTAGTTTTAGCAGAGGCCCTCCTCTTGTCTCTTAAGTGGTTAAGGGTTTAAGGAATTCAGTGAGTGCAAATGGCAATACAGGTATAAAAGATTTAGTGAAATAAGATTGGATCTATTGCATTAATAAATAGTGAGGGGCAACCAAGAAGAAAATATAATTTAAATTATTTTATATACTGTGCAACAGTCTTGTCTTTGTCTCACAGAATTAAATAAATATTTCTCAGAATTTCTCAGTCCTGTTTCTCCTACACCCCTTGCTTTGGAGAAAAAGACTTGCAGAAGAATATTTTAAGATTAAGTTGAATTTAAAATTTGACTTATGTCCAAATGGGTGTGGACAGTAGACTATTTCAGAGGTTAAATTAAGATGTGTGTGTGTGCATGTTAGGGATTCAAATAGTCAAATATTAGATCTACCATTGACAATCGTATAGTTATTTAGACTATCGCTTTGTATCCATAACTTAAGGAACTTAAGTAAAAATGATCAGGGAACTGGAATGAAGATGTTGCCTCCCCCACCTAGCAAATGCATATCCTACTTCAGTGTTCCTGCAATGTCTGTGCCATCAGTACGAGAGTTCTCTGCTCCGCATCTGGACTATGCCAATAGATTGAGCTCCTGTGTCACTAGAAACATGTGGATAGACCTGCAAAAAAATAAGGGTATGACCACTTGCTTTCATGGTTAAAACCAGTGTGTTAAAATGTTGTTGCCAACTCCAACAATCATTTAGGCTGTCTCCCTGCCAAAAATTAGGCATGTGCCTATCTGACAGTTTAGCAAAACTATCGGTCATAGCCCTACATGTTAAAATGGAGATGGAATAGTTGAGTTGAGCAATAGATGAGTTGCTTAATGAAGACTTGTCAAGATAATGCTAAGACTAGGTCAACCGTTTTAGCTGTCATGTAGGCTGTGCTGATTAAAAGATGCTCCAGTAGGCTACATTTAATTTGGAAAAACTTTGGCTAAATTTTGTTTACTTACTTCATGTCACTTTAGATAAAAAGTGTCTGCTAAATACCAGTAAACTTTACTTTACTTTTTACTTTTTCAGTTTTAGTCATATGATTACAGAATTGTTCTCCAGTGGTGTTCAAAAAAATAATCATATCACTTTGTCTTTTGTATGTGTAGTAATGAATTGGTTAACTGCCTTCTTTTTTTCAGAAAGTTATGACGTTTCATCTAAACATTGCCTGTAAATGTCTTAGCCACCTCTAGGATATTGCTCTTGGTTACACCACGTGCACTTCTCAAGAGGGTGATAAACTGTGTCCTAAGAAGTTTAGAAGTGGGGTTAAAAATGCTGTGATTTCTTCCTTCCCTTTTCTTACTTTCTCTTCTCTCCCTTCCTCCTTGATATTTGATGCTGTCATCTATTCCTGAGAATGTGCTGTCTGTATATATATATAGTATGAATGCCTTAGCCAACTGTGCAACAGTGCCAGCTTGTTCCTACAGCTAGCACCAGCTATGGTGCACCAAGGTGACTCATTATTGTTTGCTCTCTAGGTCTTCACAACTGCCTCCATTTGAGATTGAGTTTGGTCTGAATACTTGGCCATCATCTCCTTCTTCTCAGATTAGTAGTGATTTTGGTTGGTGAGAACAACAAATCACAACATTTGTCCCAATTAAAACCATGGAAGAGCCTTTGGGTTTCCACAGCCAGGTTATGAACTGCCAGGACTATCAGTCTGTGCTATTATAAGCTATAGCTGCAAAAGTAATTAGCTCTTCATTTATTCAGTAGCTAAGCATATTTTGGAAAAGATGAGAGTCTTGTTTGACAGCAAAGAAAATTAGTAATTTCTTGAATTACTTGTGCTATGTAGAGTCATCTGTTAACTTTCCAATTGAAAATGAACCGTGAACATGGTAAACTCACTACTACGTTTGTTTAAACTCCTCATACCTCTGTTTCTTAAAAACATTTGAAAATGACTTGGATGATTCAGTGTGTACAGGAAGTTTTGGGCCTTTTCATAATAGAGTACAGTGTGTGGAGAGAGTGTGGAGTAGATTACATATACCTTTCTTGGAGAATGAGAGTAGTGAATGCTTGGCTTCCCCTCCCTGCTGAGTTCTAAGAATATAGCTGTGTAATCTCTCCTCTCTGTCTGTCAACACCATCAACAGTAGACTGACTGCTGATCTCTTCACCTCACAGGTCAGGTTACAAATATGCTGCTGACTGTACTGATTGGTGAATGTTGTTGTGGTTGTGAAACCAAGATCCTGCAGGAACTTGCAATGGTTTTGGCCTTTGACCATGTCATATTAAGGCACATTCCTGTTCCTGCTCTAATGTGTCTGCCTCAAAACCAGCGAGACAAGGTTTGGAATCTCTCAAATGTGTTTGAAAAAGTGTTGGGCAGTGGTGGCGTAGTGGTTAAGGAACCTGGCTAGCATGCAAGTAGCCTCGGAAATTGTGCGTTTGAATCCTGACTGCCACCGTCTGTGCCCTTGAGCAAGGCACTTAGCCCTCAGTTGCTCTAAGGGAGACTGGCCCTGATGTAATTGATGACAAATATGTAAGTCACTTTGGATAAAAGCGTCTGCTAAATGCATAAATGTAAATGTAAAGAGTAGGCCCAATAAAACAAACATGCAGTCCAACAAAATGGCATTCAAAATAATTGCGTCATCTTCTTGCTTTGCTTGGGTTCAATTATATTAACATTACATTTGCTGGATTCTTTTTTGTGAACTCCCTCTCATTTCTGAGTTTATGCTGTCATACACCCTCTTGTTTTTAGACCAACAGTCGCAGTTATTATGCACTGGACACTCAGAACAAATAATGTTTTATGCTGGATGAGCGGAACTAAAGATGAAACGTTAGGTAGCCCTAAGCCAGTTGCTGTATGCAGACTTCTTCCCCATCATTGAAGGCTTCCTTTGTGCTGCGAAGGAGCTGACGTCAAATGCACTCCATAAAGACATAAATTCATCGTTTGGGTAGAACAACACAACATGTGGAGAACGATTCCTTCTGGTCCCTAATATGCATAACTAATTAGCCTGTTCTCCACTCCGGAGCCTTATAAGTTCAACTTGCCACGGCTCCTTCCTTGATTATCTGCAGTCCACTAGAAATCAAGCTCATAGAAGACCTCATAAAGGGAATATCTGCTGAACACTTAATGCTCTGAGACAATAGTTACAACTCTCGGCCAGAATGCTGGAAATGCTTGAATACAGTCATTACCAGGTGAGCCTTCATGGCACTCTCATTTGTTGGCATTTAACAAATTTACCAGTTTGAGTTCTGAAGTTTTAACTTTAGTAATCAGTTTGTTTTGGTTGTCTCTGTTTTTTTAGCCTTACCTTGATGAAACATGTTGTGTTACTTTTGAACACTTATCGACAAATTCAAACTTTCTCTTCAATACAACTGTTTGCATGGCTGTATTATTTTTACAAAGTGGCAAAAAAGTGCTAAAATCTTGCATGCTGGTTGTGTTTCCTGTTCAGGTCCAAACCCACCTTGAGAACCCGGCCAAGTACCACCTCCCGCAGTCTCAGCGGCAGCAGGTAAAGCAGTACCTCAGCTCTACTCTGGGTTCCAAGCTCGGAAGCCCGAGCAGCAGCGGACCAGCTTGCGGCAACCAGACCCCGGAGCACGGGATGCCCGCGGGCCCAGGCACCAGTGCTCCAAACAGTCCCATGGCCCTCCTGACCTTAAACTCCAATTGCGAGAAGGAGGTGAGAAAAAAATGTGCTGCCTCAAATTTTGTGAAATCTGTCTGATTTTGTGACATTCAACTCCAGCAGTGGGGAAGAGGTAGGGCAGACATGCAGTTACCATACCAAGTGTCACTATGGGTTTACTGTTCTATTTAGAGCTGTTGAGTCGGACAAGAACTACAGTAGGGACCGTTAGACTTTGGATTTGAGTTTATATCTTGTCTGTGTTTTCTGTGTTGTATCATATTTGCTTGAAGTGGTTAGCAACCTGCCCAGCTGACAGTGGATTTTGATGGAACTAGCTGTTTTGTTCACACCAAATCTCACTTGTTCTACAACCGCAGTATTCTATTGTCATTGTAAAATCAACCTATGTTAATTATGTTATGTCTAATACTATGTCCTTGTCTTACTAAGGATTTTAATACATTTTTTTACTAGCTGACATCAAAACAGTAATGAATCTGATTGATCTGCAATATAACCTATTGTAATGTTATGATTAAACTGCTGAACACAAAATCACAACACAACCTAAGCTGTTGTTGTACACAACCTAAACTCTTGACGACAACACTCCGTCCTGACTCTTCTTCAGGGTGATTTAAGGGATTCATTTACATTACCTGGATTAGAGAAATGTAAAAATCCTGAATCTAGAGATTCACTTACTACCCTAAAATGCAAAATTTGTGTGACATTAACAGCTGCTTTTAAAGCCTATAAACTTCATATGCGTAGTCTGGGAGATTGCCTTAGGGGCATGTAAATGGCCCTAATGTCTTAACCACATTGTGCATAATGTGACCTTTTTTGAGGGATTTGTGTCCACAGTGTGTTGCATTAATTTCTTTGACAGATGGACGATGTAATTGAAGACATTATTAGCCTGGAGTCAAGCTATAACGATGACATCCTTGGCCTTATGGATGCGGGTCTTCAGATGACCAATACGGTATCCTCCCTTCACTTGTCTTTGACATGGCAGAGAGAACAAATTTCCATTCATTTAATATTACTATTACTATTAGTATTACTATTACTATCTATCTATTTATTTATTTATTTACTTACTTACTTACTTATGTACTTACTTATGTACTTACTTACTTACGTACTTATTTATTCATCCATCCATCTAGAACCTGACTTGACATGGCTTGTCTTTCACTAGATTCCAGTTTCTGCTAACCTTCTAGACATGTACAACAGCCACTCCATTCCTCCACCTGGTGTGACCATCAGCAACACATGCCCAGCCAGTCTGCCTAACGTCAAAAGGGAATTTTCAGGTAAATTCTTCCATCCACTTCTCTTAGCCTCTCAGAAATGCTGATTTATTATCTGACAACATGCTGTTGAGTTGTTGGATGAATGGGATGCTTTTCTTCTCACTGCTGAAAGCAGATTTTCTTGGAAAGTTTGTTACATTTAACGATATACTGACAGTCTACTCAATCTAGATAAAGAGAATAAGGCAAGCAAGATTCTGATGTACAGTGACCTCCATAAGGTGACTGGATCTTTGAAATGTGTTGCGGATGGCCAAACACTCATTCACACACACATCCTATTACCTTTAAATGTATTGTATGGGAAAAGTGTATCATAATGATGCATTTCATGTCATCCATATTGTGTGCAATGTAATATGCACAACATAGGTCATATATGAATTGAAATATAATATTGTACCAAATAGTGGCACCTGCTCCAGGAATGATGCACATCCTGGACAAACCTGGACCCTGTGGCAAGTTTGAAAACTTTCAAAGGCAGGAAGGCTTTCCAGTAGGTATGTCATAATTTTACCCATTGGTTTTACCCTTCTAGCCTTCCTTTCCTACTTCATAAATTTGATTTACAAGACATGTACACATAATAACCTGTTATGTTGACGCCACAGTTTGGCCACACAAAGGTTACCAACCTGGGATCTTGCATTCCTTTGGATTGGTAGGCAGGTATGATAACAACCATGGGTAGCAAGGAAGCTAAAACCCATGGTTGTTAGCGTACATCGCTAGGACTATCTCATAAATTGTCAGGAGGGAGGTTGCACTGCACAGCTACTCTAAATGCTGACTACCATTACACTAACGCCATAAAACTCACTGGCTTGTGTTGCGTGCACAGTTCAACCCCTCATGGGTAGGCATGGGCTCAAACCTGCAAATTTGCAGCACCTAGGATTGGGAGATGGGTTGCTGGTGAAGACCCAAAGACCCATGGATGCTTGTGTCCATTAGTGTCATGTCTTTTAAGGTGGATGTTTATTCTCTGCCTCTCTCTTGATACACACAAATACATAAACTGAAGGCTGAAACTCTCTCACACAATTCATAATCCAGAGCAACACTGTAACACAGAAATCTTATGAAGGGGTCCTTAAATGCACTATAAACAGTGTGCAGTTTTAATGTAGCAGGATCTGGCATATTTAAATTGCACATAATATGGATAATTTTATGTAGACACAATATTGTGTCCCAAAATGAGAGGTTCAACCTTAATACAACAGAAGTCAAATTGTCTGGCTTGGCATTCAGCTTCAAGTTTCACATGATTTTTTATTGGCCTTGTGCCGCAGAAAGTGGCTAAACAATTGACTCTATTCTCGGAGATATATATATGACTCCATGTTCTGCGTTCACACACTAACCTCTAAACCACACTGCCCATTTGTTTTGAACTTGGGATTTTGCATTAATGCTTCTGATTTTGCTTAGTCACTGACTGACTGAGTGGTTGTCTTGCTTATTCCAGAAGCTGAAGTCAGAGCTCTTGCCAAGGAGAGACAAAAGAAGGATAACCACAATTTAAGTATGTCTATCTATACAGTAACCACAATTTAAGTATGTCTGTCTGTACAGTAACCACAATTTAAGTATGTCTAGCTATACAGTATTCTCACTTTAAGTATGTCTACTCACTAAGATGCATACATATTTTTCAACCAGTCCTGACAAACCTTAATTCTTAATTGTCTTTGCTCTTTAGTTGAAAGAAGGAGAAGGTTTAACATCAATGATCGCATCAAAGAACTAGGAACTTTAATCCCCAAGTCCAATGATCCGTAAGTACTGACAATGAGTAATTATGGAACAAAAATCCATAGATCTGCATTCATATTATGTGTAAAAGGCATGGAAAGCCATGTGAAAAATGTCTTGTGCTGATCTACAAACTATGTTCTTTTACTTTGTAATGACTTCCTAGTTTGCTTTCCTCCATGTTGATCTGGACACAGAGATCATTGTTGTTGTTTTTTTGGGACTGCTGCTGACAGTGACATGAGATGGAACAAAGGCACCATTCTGAAGGCCTCTGTAGACTACATCAGGAAGCTTCAGCGGGAGCAGCACAGGGCAAAGGAGCTGGAAACCAGGCAGAAGAGGCTGGAGCACGCCAACCGGCACCTGATGCTGCGCATTCAAGTACAAACTGCTTACTTACTGCTCTCCACAGGCTCTTTGAAGGCTGTTAATTGTCTGTCTGTGTGAGTGTGCGTGTGTGTGTGTTTTTGTTTGTGTGTCCATGTCTTGTGAGTGTCTGAGTGTTATATTCTCCAATTTCGGAGAGCAGCAAACTCTAAGTGACTGAGACGTAAACTGTATATTGTATGCATTGTCTGTGTGTGCCCCCATAAAGGAACTGGAGATGCAGGCTCGAGCCCACGGTCTGGCCGTGGTGGCATCCTCCACCCTCTGCTCATCTGAGCTAGTGGCACGGGCCATCAAACAAGAGCCCGGTCTGGACGACTGTGCCGCGGCCAATCTCTATGCCAGCCAGCCCCACTCCTCACCACCAGACCTCTCCCGGCCCACCACCCTGGACCTGAACAACGGCACCATCAGCTACAGCGACAGCCACTGTGACGTGGACGACAGCCCAGAAGCTTATGGCAGCCCGCCTAGGGCCACTGGCAAGCTGGAGGACATTCTCATGGACAACGGCCTGTCGTCAGTGACCTCCAGCGACCCGCTGCTCTCCTCCATTTCCCCAGTGGAGTCCAACAGCAGCGGCAGCCGTCGTAGTAGCACCAGCATGGAGGAGAACGAGAATGGGCAAGGGTGTTAGCCCAACATCCCCAACCCCCCCACCCTACCCCCCACTCCTCCGACAGCCAGAGCAGCCAACCAAAGGCCTATCTGTGTTGAGGTGGGTTTGTATTTGCAAACAGAGGCACAATTGGACTTTTGCAAGCAGTCTTTCTCTGCTTTGATTTTAATGCTGTAAACATTAACATGCAGATTCTTGGAAGCAGGTTGCGAAGGTAGTTCTCCAGAAACGTGTATGCACAGTACATAGACAATGGGTGAACACAAGAATGTAATTTCAATGAAACCATTTGAAGAATGGTTTGAAGAACACATTTTTGTTAAGGTCATAGTCCATAGGAGTGGAGAACTGTGCTACAAGACCAGTTTACCAATGTGAAGACATGCACTGGAAGGCTCTCCTTGTCAAAATAGATTTTTATATTTTTATTATTTTGGAAAATTATATGTTAGGCTGCAGTAAAAATTTCTATTTCAGTTGGATCATGAAGTTCTTAGTTTTTCGCTGCGTTTATATTGTAAGTTACTGAATCATGTATAAACTTTCAGGAAGGATAAATGCCGATACAAACCTGTGCTAGATGTTTACAGTGTCATTGTATTGAGAAACATGAATGTGTTTTTTAACTTGCGTGTGATGTTGTGTGCAATTAATTACTGATTTAATCACATATATTTACTATCATTGATTCGTTTGTTTCAGGAAGGCTTATGACATAATCCAAAGACCCAAACCAATCATTCTGAATAAAAAAATATCCCTGTGGCTGGACTGTTGCACATACTGCTAAAAGAGGAAAACATTTTCTGTGGCTTGTATTTATTCTCCGATGTCTAAATATTATCAATTAGCCTGTGCAAATGTCATACCACAGTTTCAATAATATATTTGTTTAATTAATGCTAAGAATGGCCAACTGATGTTAACTGAACATTATCTTAACCATTTAAGCTTAGAAGCACCAATATTTTCATGCATCAATTGATCAGTCCTTCATCTGTCTACCAGACAACACTGGTTCACAGCATTTTCAAAATAAAAGTACTTTTCATGAAATTCAAGAAATGTGAAACCTAATACATTTGTGAGTAAAAAAAACTCCATCATAGAGTCAGAATGGAAAGTACTGTAAAGTACGGAGAAAATAGTTCTCAGGTAGTTTTAGGACTGCACTGCACTTGCAAAACAAGTTCTGCTTGTAGTGATAGTGCAGTAAAATACATTTACACAATGCCTACAGTAGGCCTATATAAAGTTTCAAGATTTCTTAATGATTATTTAGCATGCTGTGGTTTCTTTTTGATTCCTACAGGCTATTATTTCTGTTTAGACCTGTAGCATTTACAAACTCTTCAGCGTTTACACTGTCATGCAGTATGCAGTGGTGGTTCTACATTGAATTACTCCCCAGGCGAGATCCCGCCTCCGAGCACCCACCCCCACCCGAAAGAAACCAAAAAATGATTGGCAATTCCCAAAACAATTTAACTTAAGCATAACTAACACACACAGCTTCTGTGCACGGCACCTTCTCAGCAAACAAGGCCGCCTGCAGTTAGGGGGCGCCAGTGTGCCAATTGCCCACAGAGTGATATGATAGATATTCAGAGATAGTTTTTTTTTTTTAAGCGCTCGTGCCGCCCCCTATGAAATGGCGCCCTGGGCGGCTGCCCTGTTCACCCGTGCCTAAAACCGCTGCTGGCAGTATGTACTGCTGTTCCTTGCAAGAGGTTCTCTCTTCCCCCCCTTTTTTGGCAGAGGTCTGACACTGGGAATTACTCAGGTGTGCTCTAAACATTTTAGAATGTTGAAATGATTAAGCAATTGGCTACAACATTTTTTGCCAAATTGAATTCTTTCTCTGCTTGGGGAGTTATGTGCCTAGAGGACACATTGAAGCGATTGTGTAAAAACAAATGTGATCTTCCACCCAGTAACAGAGATGATAGTGTGTTGATGCAGAATAGGCATGAATATTTTTCTTTGATTTACAGTAGATTACTGAATTAACCTTTAACGGTTGGCACAGGTCCCAACTGGAATCAAGAAATAAGGGCAGAAATAAGTTTTGTTTCTAAATAATTTATTTTACAAATTGCTTCTTATGAGAGGAGAATGAATATGAGTACCATATCTATAAAATGAGGATTTCACAATACATCTCATTTATGCTCTTGCAAGAACTGTGCGGTCTGGTGCAGCTTTTACAAATAACATTTCATACACATGACAATACAAGCGATTATTTTTCAAGTTATATAACCAATACATAACTCGTGTTATTTAAACAAAAGTGATAATGTCAGGGTCAACAACAAAGTCAAACATGAACTCTGTATCAAGGTTCACTAGGGATGCCCTGATTCCAGCTCGTCACACCACCTCTCGTATGCATGGCACAGGATTTCATCATCTGTGTCATTGAAGATTTCTGTTGAGAAAAGAGAAACTGTAAACCTGAAAGTTTTCCTCCTTCAGCTCAACTGCATGAAATTAAAGCGGCACTTGAGTAAAATGAATTCCTTCACAAGGGATTAACTTGAACTACAGGTCAAACATTTCGCAACACAACCTTAAAACAGGTGACAGGGTGGGAGACTCCAGGAAAATCCAGTGTGCGTGTTTCACTGAAACTCTGTTTCACAGTGATTAGCAGCGGTGCTGTTTTATGTTTTTGTAATACTGTAATACTATTGAGGAGTTGAAATCTGAAGAGCTGTCTATGCTTAAGACTACATTTTTTGTTTCACACTAATAAAAAAAATGGCTGTTCGGAGGAATATTTTTTGTAATAATTTTTTGGTGAAACCTGTTTACCTGTGGTCTTATAAAAGCCTCCTGTGGTGGAAGCTTACTTTACCTGCGCAGCCAAGGCCAGTGGGCAAAGGCATCCTTGTCACTCCTCCTGAATGCTTGAGGCGCTCGGCCAGTGCTCGCTGTATCAGGGCCAATGTGCAGTCCCCGTGCCACACTGGCAGCTCCAGTGCCAGCATGCAGTTAATAATCCGCAGCTTCTCGTCTTCAGTCACGAGGCCCCGGGCACGTGCCACGTACACCATGAATGCCATGTCAATATTCACAGCCTCCCCATGCAAAAGCGCCGGAAGCACTTTCTGCAGCAAGTTGGGGAAAAAAAAAGAAAAGAAAATACTATGAGAATACCATGCATTGACCTAACTTGCAAAAGCATCTGTCAAATTACTTAGATTATATCTCTCTCATCTTTTCAAATAGTGTGAAAATTGTTGTAAATATTTTGTCCGTTTTCCCTCAGGCATTGCATACACCAGAGAAGTCAACGGGTTCAGTCTCTGCCCAGACTTATCTCTTTTTCTTAGAATTACACATTCTTCTGTCTACCAGTGGCAGACTGCCAGGCTTTCTATTCTTTACAAAGTGTCAGCTAAGTTGTAATCTAAAAGAATGTAAAAGAATGCATGTTGTCCTATGAGCCTTACCATCTCCAGCTCAGGACTTATTAGATGGCCAAAATCCACCAGTCTGTCCAGGTCGTCCTCCCAGAGGTTAGGGGCCAGCTCCTCCAGCATGGTTTCAATAGCCACTTTAGTAGCGACCGCAGCAATAGGAGTCAGTTCTGTGTTGCTAGACTGAAACTTGGAGTCAAGCAGGTACTGGCCATGCTTCTCCAGCAGCTCAAACAGCCCTCTGTGCTTCATCAGAGCCATCTACAGGCCAGAGAGATCAGAGTAGTTAGGTCCACAAATTGTTTTCACAAGTCAGATTCCATGCAGATGAATTTGGCTGAACAACAGAGAACTGAAAAATGCACATGTTAGCAAATGTTAATGTTAATCTATGCATTTGATTATAATATATATTCTAAAAATATGATATGAAATAAATATTGAGTTTTAGATATTTATTTTCTCAGTTGCACGCAAGCAAAATTTTGGTAACCATATTTTTTACCTTGAGCATTTCAGCTAGACCATTTGAGATTTGCCTCCGTGGTAATGTTTGAATGAAGGATCTGTCCAGCAGTGCTGCAGCAGGTGGAACATATGAACCAAGCTTATTCTTACAGTTGGCAAAGTTGACCCCAGTCTTGGCCCCCACACTGGCATCAATGTAAGAGAGGAGAGTGGTTGGGACACGGATGTAAGGAGTACGCCTTCTGTACAGTGAAGCAGCAAGACCTACTATGTCCAGGCACACGCCACCACCAATGGCAATGATAGGCTCAGTGCGTCTGTCAATGCCAAACTTGTGGACTTCGTACAGGATCGTCATCACCATCTCCATAGACTTGTTATCTTCTGTGGCAGGCAATGGAAGTATTCTGTGCAGAACATTGCGGCTCTCAAAGTAATCTGTGACTAGGCAGCCGTATAACTTGAATACTGTCTCATCCATGACCACAAAGCGCTTGAGAGGCCTGAGGTTGCTTCTGAGGATCTCAAGCTGCTGGGGGTCTTTGATGTGACCAGTCAGGAGGGCGTCATTGCTGGGATCCAACAGGTTGGGGGTCTCAACTACATGGTAGGTGAAGACAATGGGACTGACCACTGTCCAGGTCGTTCCCCTCTCTTCATCGACCTCACGCCTGTGCAAATGAGAATTACGTTTTATGAAAACGTCAACTGAATTTACAAAATTGCACTCTTGCTTCACTAAATTGTGCACATATCTTTACTGTGCTTTACTTTAGCAAAGTGAGTGCATGATTTAGTAAATTCAGCACCCTATTTAGTGAAGTGAAGTGTAAAATGAAGAGCATGATTTAGTAATGAGAGCACTATAACTAATAACTATTGCTATAGCTATTGCACAACTATAATTTGTAAACAAAAACTTTGTGGGCATTTCATTTTAGGAGTATTGTGGAATATCTGAATAACTGTGTACTAATTGAATCATGGAATTAAAGGAACAACATGCAACACTTTACATGCATGCAAAACCTTGCCAGCACCACTCCGCCTTGATGGCATGCCAACATGCTGACGTCTTTTTACAGTGAGCTTTAAATCAAAACACAAAACTATTTCATATCGTTGTTATTCATATGTAATCATATCCAAATACAGTCAAAAATAACTTTGGAGATCATACCATAGTTGCTCGATATAAAGTATAACACGAAATAGTGGCATATTGTAAGGTGTTGCTTTAATTGGATGCAATACAAATTGGATATTACGATACGAACAGAAATAATAACATTAAATAATGTCAATACTTAGTCTTAATTAGGCTTACAGGATGCTCCTTCATACGCACTCGCATGCGACTGGAGTCTATAAGAGATTCTCTTGTCGTTTATGATGGTAAATGGTAAATGGAGTGACTCATTTGATTTAGGCTACCTTACTCACATTTTGGCAGGTGACAACCGTTCATTTTTGTTATTGCTCAACGTTGCTCGTTTCTTCCTGGTCCACGTACTCTCCACTCGAACTAGACTATACTCTGTGGACTTGATCTCACTGTGCTTGACCTGAAACTCGCCGATAGGTGAGGTCACTGACATGATGTCAAAAGTAATCAGTTAAAGAAAGTTTCGGGAATTGTTTCATAGACGTGAATATCTTGTTGCTTGTGCTTGTTGTAGCTTATTTCAGCGTATATATGCCAGCTTTGTCAAATCTACCAAGGGAGGGGCCAATGGAAACCGGTCAGGTAAAACTACCTTACAAAACTGTGGCAAAACTTTGACACGTGTAGTCCTAGTAAGGCAAAACTACGTTCTTACACAAGGTGTCATCAGTTCAGTGATATAACAGACACACACGCTATTCTTCGTCTTTTAACTTTGTTAAAAATTTGTCTAATGCGGCTATTGATTGAATTTATCAGGCCAGTTTGTTTGATTTTGTGCAAGATGTGTTGGCCTATTTTTGCAAAGTGCAAAACATGCCTTATACTCGTACTCGTACAGATATTTAGCCTTTGGGTGGTATTTGTCAAATCGACACTCTCACACACACTCTCACTCAGACCTGAAAAGGTACTGCCCGTTTTAACCATCTGTAGAGTGAGACACTGCATGTCATTCTAAAGCATGCTAAACACACCAAAATGCACCTGTAAAAAGCTATCTGTCAGTGTCCTTCAACTTGCCAGCATATCGAAGAAAATTGAGTATATACATAAGATACATAGAGACATACATACAGAGAATAAACTAACCCGGAGAAGAACACTACCACAAGCCAATGAGGGAACTTCTCAGCAAGTGATTGAATGAAAATTTAATTTAACAGCTGTTGACCAGATACTTAGCCTACATACTGTACATCTAGTAATTTTGCAATATTCTTGCATACTGTGAGAATCACTGACAGTATTTACAAGATTTCCATGCCAATTTTTTCCTAGGGTAAACATGATTCATGTCACTTCATTGTCAAGTCTTTGTGTAAATCAAGTCAAGTCTTTGTGTAAATTTTCATTTAATCATAAAGGTAGCTTAGATGAAATGAGACTAATCATATGATATCTATCAATTTGTCGAGAATTAACGGATTATCAATATGTGCATACAATATGAGTATACTTTTTAGGTAGCTTTCAACTGAAGTGTCAGAATAATGCTCTTAGTTAACTTGACCAGAACAGTCCAAAAGGGTCTCCAAAATATTGTGTACACATTAACTTCCTGGCCAAAAAACCCAGCATAGATTTTGGTAGGTAGCTTTTTAAATAATCTAGGGTGATGTTCCCACTTTATCAGCGTAAAGTCGTACCAATGCAAGTTTTTTTTTTTTTTCACCAGAATTGAAAAACCATAATTGAAATATATGAAACAACATTATACTATGTAAAGAATGGAACATGTTTTAGAGTTCAATTGTTATTTTTTTTTTACAGTACAAGAAGTGTTTTTTTTATTATTATTTATGTTCAAAATGATTTTATGTAACATTTGGCTCATGCAGATTGCCATATGTTTACCCATAAGTGACACGTTATCTTGCCAAACGTGAGTCGCTTTTGAACTATGCGCCTAACATTTTGTAAGGCATTTAGGCCTATTCTTTGGTGGGGGGTGAAGACTTTTACGCAAAGTTGTCCGTCACGTGTTTAGAGCACACCAGAGCGACGCATAGGCTACGTAAGAGCTGGGTTGCAATACAATTGTGCAGACTACCTGCTAGAACGACTAAGTTTCAACTTGGTTCTAGGAGACTACAGTATGCAGACGGCTAAAGGTACGTTTTATTCATTTCTGTTGAGTGTTGATAGACTGTAGATATCACACCACACGTCGCCAAAATGTGTGGGCTGTCTGTCACTGGAACCAGGAATAGTTAACCAGGAATTTAAGTGGTCCAGAGCAACTCTGTTTATTAACTAAATTAGCGTCTGAGTGAAAAGATCTGAGGGGTTCTTTCTTGCTTTTGTGATCATGTTTGGCTTCAAAAGCTGAGATGACAGACGTGAATAGCGATAATGGCTGTCAAAATGCCTGCAGTTCAAGAAGGCAGAAGGTTGTAGATCGTCACTAAGGGATGAATGAGATATGCAGCAGAACGTTGAGCCCGTTGGTTCTCTTTCATGACATGGAATAGACAGTAGCAGAGCCATTTGACTCTGGACAGTAGACGATGTTATTTAACACGTGCTTCAGCTTCCAAAATAAATTTTCTTACTGGTGATGGTAACCGACTACATGTCATAAAATATGTCGGTTTAGAACAAGTGCGAAATTCATGCAGTCTACAAGTCAGCGTAGGCATGTTTCTTTATATGAGAAACCGATCCAAGGGGTTGGACCTTGAACTTAAACACACCCCCTCATGCCAGACACACATGCCGACTCTCGAAAATAGATACAACAAAATACCAAAACCTCTTGCAGTATACCCTAATGTATCCACTATGTATTTTGTTACAATTACTCAGTAAGTCATTTATTTTGTCAAGAGCCCTGAACGGCAAATACTTTGCTCCATCAACTCTGCTGAGTTGCTGTAACTGAACAGGCATTTGCTACAGGGATCCCTGGCTAATAAGACAAGTTGGCCTTATAAAATTGATGTTGGTGCCAGTTATGCATAAACGTGCATGCAAAAACCGCAAAATGATTTTGGTTTTATTAAAAGTTTAGAAAATATTTCACTCCTAAACTGCCATTGTTGTAAAAAGTGACATCCACTGGTTGAATCCACTGATCTCTGAAGTATTCTTTATAAAATCAGTGAGGTCCAGTCAAGGTGCAGCAATCAAGCTAGTACTGCACAGAGACACCATCAATATCAACCAGGTGATGAGGTCACTTTTTATTTTTATCCAGACAGCATTGAGACTTACATGCAATGGCAGCTTACAAGCTTCTAAAAGTTCTAATAAAAAAGAAGGCATTTTGAGTGTTTTTAAATCCTGTTAAATATAGCTGATACCAACATCAGGCCAACATGTCTTTCCAGTCAATTAAGTTGGGGGGGTTGTGTAGCCACAGATTGACGAAAGAGCTGTGGGTTGCAACTGAGTGATTAGTTAAAGAAAGTTAGATAAATCATCTGTTATGTTTAAATATGTTTGGAAAGTCAATCTAAAATTTAAAATGAGGGCAGCCCATGGTCACCCAGCTTCATTATTTACTTTTCGTGTAATATTCAGTCATTTTGACATTATATTATAGGCTCAATTTACTTTTAAACTTTGAATTGTTTCTGTCCATCTCCAGTTTCTGACACTCCCTTGGAATTCATAGTGGAGTATCTTTCCAAAGCCAAGGATATAGCAGACAGTGATGCCGAAGTGCCAGAAGAGTTGAGGAAAAATCTTCAGAGGGCCCTCGACATTGCCAGTGGCTTAGACACCTACCTGGAGCAGATGACCAGCCAGGAAAGTGAGCCTCTAGCTGAACTCTACAAGTGAGTGTTCCTCTTTTCTGATTGTTTGGATTTAAAGGAGAAATCTGGTGTGATTCAATCCATAGCCCTGTTGAACCCTGTTGTTTGAGGTCACTGAGTGCTATCTGTAGGTAAAAGAATGAGAAAGCAGACTGAAAAGCAATCAGGCAGCTAACATGAATTGAATGGAGCACAGAAAAATTAAACACTGAAAGTGAGTTTCAGTGCCCCATTCAGTTAGGTGCCGATTCACTGTTTGGTCTATGGCAGCGGTCTCCAACAGCTAGCTTGGGAGCTACCAGTAACTCATCACCTGATGAAGAGTAGCTCTCCAAAGGGTCAAATGTAAATAAATCTTATAACATAGTCACAAATGGTGCTGAACCTGTTTCTCAACATCGAAACATCCCTTCTCCAGTACAAAATGATGCCAGTTTACTGCCATCTGATTAGAGTTGATATTGGTGCTCACCAGATTTGGCTATAATTATGGAAAATAAACACACCAGTAAAAGTCAGACAGTATTTTTCACGCCAGTAATTTTCCAGATGCTTTAAATGAGTGTTTGCACTGCCATGTATAAACACATTCACAAAGCGTTATAATTTATTCATAAAGCCTTATAACTAATGACATTAGTGTTCATAACTGTTTATACATTCTCATAGCTGTAGTTATAAGGCATAATGTTATCTTTTAAGCCTTTACAACTCAAAGTGTTACAAAGCATTGTAAAGCTTCAATTTGTTAATTGACTTTCATTTGTCTAATTGCTCATGCCAAATAAGAGTAACAAACACTCATGGAATACTCTAAGTAAAGTGATCACATAGCTACTCATAAAAATCAATAATTCACTATTACAGACATTAAGTAAAGTGGTATTTTTCCCTAGGATAAAAGGCCAAAAAAGCTATATAATACTTTGTGACACTTTAAGTAAAGGGTTATATCACAACATTGTAACGCCTACTGAGTAGTCATGAGAATCTATAAACAGTTATGAAGACTAATGTCATTATATACCTTAATGTACTGGGTTCATAGAAAGTGCTTATGCAATTATGAAATGAAATGAAAATATTTTCAAAATAGTTTTTTAAACTTGTTAAAGTTGTTCTGTTGGTATGTATACAGTGCTTTTGAAAAGCTTTAAAAAAACATGTAACCTCCCATCAAAGTTTGTCTGTTGATTCCACATCCACCATCAAATGCTGATAAAATGACATGTATGTTTATGATATGAATAATCATATGAAATTTAAATTTTGAAAGTTGTTTTAAGCTTTTCTGAAATTATAGCTATAAGTATAAAGGTTCCGAGTGCAGCCCATATGGAAAAGTCCTATTGAAAGCATATACAGTATGAATCTTATCTGTTTATTCTAACACTCTAAGAATAATGCAAGGACCATGTAATTCCCAAATATTTGCCAGAATTGGTATGTGGAAAATGTCACATCCATAATTCTAGAAATGCCCCTATTACTGAGAATATACCATCTGACTAGCTCTGTAAATTGTAAATTGAGAATATACCATCTGACTAGCTCTGTAAACTCAGTTTAAGTTGCATTGTGCAACTTCACTGATGTTTTTTATTCAAATAACCCAAATAGTATTTGGTAACATGCAGGTTTGAGGTCAGTTTACAATTTATTGTTGTACGCAGGAAGACAGTGTGTCATGATTGGGATAAAGCATATGAGGATGGGAAAACCTTGTTTCGTCTTCCAAAGGAATGCATCACAGGACATGTAGAAGGTTAGTCGGGCATGTGCAAAACTAAAGATTTTCAAATATCTGGGTTTTTCATCAGTGTGAGATTATGTACTTTGTGGGGGTTTCATGTTATTTACTCATGTACAACAAACATAATAAAGACATTACTTTATTATGACCTTTGACAAGACTCAGTATTGATTCTGTTCTGCGCTTTTATGGCAGGTCAGGTTTTGAAGATGCTTGTGCACATGAGCAAAGCAAAGAGAATCCTTGAGATAGGAATGTTCACTGGCTATGGAGCACTGTCCATGGCAGAAGCCCTGCCGGAAGATGGTAAATTAATTGCCTGTGAACTGGAAGCATACCTGAAGGAATTTGTCCAGCCCATTTTTGACAAGTCCCCACATGGCAAGAAGATTAGTGTGAAAATTGGGTCCGCTATGGATACACTCAAGGCAAATTCTTTTTTTTTTTTTTTTGTTTAACAGTATATTATGACATACGGTGGGGGTCACAGCATGCACAAGTTGCTTTCATAAGCATTCTATAACTGTTATTTAAACTGCAATGGAATGTTTTGAATGTTAATAGTTTTACCTTTTTAATATTGCAGGAGTTGGCAGAAACTGGTGACCAATTTGACATGGTTTTCATAGATGCAGACAAAAAGAACTATATCAATTATTACAAGTTTCTCCTAGACAACAACCTCCTCCGTATAGATGGTGTGATATGTGTGGATAATTGTCTGTTCAAAGGAAGAGTTTACCTGCAGGATTCTAAAGACGAAAACGGTCTGGCCTTGCGGGAATTCAACGAATTTGTCTCCAGTGATCTGCGTGTTGAACAGGTAGATCAAGACCGCAAATGCATTGATTGCTGTGTGAATGAGATAGATGTGGGGTAGGAGGTGAGGTTTCAGAACTATAGTCAAAGTGCATGGCCAACTAGTGGAAATGACCAGTATATTAGGTACCTACTTTATAGAACCATACCATTCAAACGTATTGCATTGAAAATGTACATCAAACTTGGGTAAAAGGCATGTTTTAAGTAAACTTAAAGTAAAAAACTTTTAATACCAACCTGTTTTGAGTTCAAGATTGTGACCATTGGGGTTTTCTGGCGGTCCTGTGGTTTTGTTTTAGGTGGTGATTCCTATAAGAGATGGCATAACCATTGTACGCAGACTTCCCCCATCACAAGCTACATGCACAATGGTGAGACTAGGACTTTGTACTGTGCAATCTGAAGAGTTGCCAGTAAGGCCTCAGCGACCAAACTATTAATTGAATATTCGTCAACAACAGATCAAACAACTTATTAATCGACAAAATAACTGACAGATCAGTCAATAATGAAAATAATCACAGCCCTAATAGCCATAATTTTCTAAATGCCATTATTGTATTCTTGCGTTACAACCCATCATTAGCGGGGAAAAGATGATTTTGTTTAAGGAGTTTCTTTGTTTGTTACAGAACAAAGTGACCAATGATGATGTTTTCCGGGGCTTGAAAGGTAAGCTGATCCTGGACCGACTACGCTTAGATGGGAAGGTGGCGTACGTAACAGGAGCAGGCCAGGGCATTGGTAGGGCCTTCGCTCATGCCTTGGGGGAGGCTGGGGCCAAAGTTGCTGTGGTGGACATGGAACAGGGGAAAGCCGAGGCTGTAGCAGAAGAGCTTACTTTAAAAGGTAAAGGTCACACACATCTGTTATTATTCATTGTGAGAGTCAGCTGTGATCTCAGAACCAGGTTTTCACAAATCTCTGCACATTAGAGGGTTGAGTCTTTCACCACCAGAGGGAGCCATAATGACTGACACTGACTTGCTTTTTGCTGAGATGTTTTTGTGCAGTAATAGAAAATAGCCTCTCTTCAAAAGCATTTCTTACAGCATCACATGACCTGCCATTTAATAAATCATTTAACCTTTCCAATATCCAATTGGAATCCAATAAGTTGCACAAAAGACTGATTGTTCTACCATAGCCCACAGAACAAGAGTTGACATACACTGATATTTTGACCTAAAATCTTCACAACTGGACACATCTGTCAATTATGTTACTGATCAGTGTCTACAGACAATGTGGTCCAATCATATTCAAATCCATTATGTATAGTTTGTATAGTATAGGTGGTTGGAATCCTCCCATTATGACCAAGTTGCCAGTGCAGATTCCATTACCAAATAGGTTCCATTTTCCAAATAGGAAGCTTTTCTTGGGAATTATGGCAATAAACAAGGACTTTAAATTAACTAAATTTAAATTTCTTTAAATGTAAAGAAACTGTGGCACGGAAACCCATAAATATAAATTATTTCACTGAGCCATTCATTATTAAATTGAACTACAAAAACATTGTTACTAAGAGTGAACTATGCTTTTTGCTAACCAGAAGCTGACTAGAATAAGAGTTCTGCAGACAGCACATCACGCATTCATCAAATAGCAAAACATGCACAGATGTAATATATTGAATAACATAAAGCAATAATCTGGAGTAAATCAAGCCACAGCCCTGTTGTTCATGACTGCCAAGTGTTGTACATAGCAATAAGAATGAAAATATTTGGTACAATGGAGACCAAATAGCAAAATGACAGCCAAGGCTAACCAATGAGGGCATGGAAACATTGTTTCATTTTCTGTCCCCCGTTCAGTTAGTTGCCAGTATGCAAATTCGCTTTTTCAAAAGTGAGGATTTAAGGTATGTAGTGATTGTTGAGTGCAGAGACAATTAAACTATAACATTTTGCTGTTGCCATGCAACCTAGACTGAGGGGGCACAACTTGCTAAGGCTGTGCAGAGCTATTAGTCTGACTTAGCTCCTAGTTAGCAAAAGTCAGTTCACCTCTTAGCAAGTAACAAGGATCACAAACACCACTGTCTTTTTTTTTTTGAGGAAGTCTCAGAGGAAGTTATAGACATCGGCAGGGTTTGAGGATGTTGAAGTTAATTTGGAGGTCTATGCATAATGCATATAAGGGGTATGGTTTCAATAGCTCTGCAATAAGTAGTGTGCTTGATACTGCACATATTTCAGTAGTGTGCTTGATACTGCACATATTTCAATAGTGTGCTTGATATTGCACATATTTCAGTAGTGTGCTAGATAACTGCACATATTTAATGTGCCAGTAATTGACTACATGGAATAGATAAGGAATAGATAATCCACTGCATTTAATTCAGATTTGATTATATTGACCAGGATTATGCTACAGTATATTTGTATATTTTTAGCATGTATTTTTAAGTGTTTGCAAAGTGTGCTAAATTATCAAAACTTACTTAGTTACCCATGTACTAAATTATTAGAGAAACTTTAGTCATTTGTCTCTGTGTAGACACCAACTTCTGTTTATGCATCGGGTTTTGATGTGAGAATTGACAGAGGCAGTGATATCAGATTTGTCTTACATTCTCTTGATTAAAAATGTGAAGCTTTGGAGGTTTGAATATTGTATATCAAGTTGAAATTGTATATCAAAGGATTGATGAATGTGCTTATATACTGCTACCAGCAGAGGGAGCTCTAGCATTAGGTAACATTTTGTGAGTGGGTATTCCTAAATGGTTATAGAATTGTTGATATAAATTAGTTAATAACACAAATAAAAAAAGGTTTTCTGTGTTTGGCGTAAACAGTAATTAGAAAAAGATCATTTGTATTTTTGTTCAAGTTACTTTTCTATTGTTTCCCTTTTTCTAAAATGGATTTCTCAACACTGTAAAGGGATACCAAGCATGGCCTTGACTGCAGACATCAGCAAGGCAGACGATGTTGAGAAAATGGTGGATGCCATTGTCTCTAAGTGGGCGACAATCCACATAGCATGCAATAACGCTGGCATCAACATGAACTCGGCCAGCGAGGAGACCAGCCTCGAGGAGTGGGACAAAACATTCAGTGTCAACCTGAGGGGAACTTTCATGTGTTGCCAGGTAGGTGATGCTGCCAGGTCCTTTCTCTGCTCCACTGACTGTACATTTTTCATCTCTTTGTCTGAACCACTGACAGGGTCGTTTGGGCTTTTTTTTCCCTACCTACCTTATGTTTGTCTGTGTGAGGCAACTCTAGTCCTGACAGTACAGCTTGAACTTTTGCCATTATGAGAGGGAGAAAGAGGGAGAGAAAAAGAGAGCAAGAGAGAGAAGCCTTGATAGGTGTTTGAAACTGAGAGAAAATCAAACTGTATCATTGCTGTTATTACACGGGTCTGCTATTCATCCAGGAATGTAAAGCTAGAATGATTGCATACATAAACTGAGGGAGAAGAGAGAGGTGTGCACGAATAAACATTATACAATTATGATATGACATTCAATATGGAGGGAGGCTGTCTCTTTGCTGTGTTTATTCTGGTCCGCTCTTCCTGTGCAGTTGTTTGGTTAGCCAGCGAGTTGATACTGAGACGTGTTTGAAAGCGTGTCTCCCTCTGCCTCAGGCTGCAGGTCGGGTTATGCTGAAACAGGGCTATGGGAAGATCATAAACACAGCCTCCATGGCCAGCCTAATAGGTAAGTCAAAAGCTCCCTTGTATTCCTCTTTTTTTTTCTTCCTGTTTTTCCTAGGAGAAGAGAACAGGATGTAAAAGAATGAAGGTCAGAGGTGTGTTGGAAGTGCTCAGGCAGACCAGTCAATACTGGGTTTCAGAAATGCTGAAAACTGAAATAAAAGGGTCATTTGGCCTGATTTGGCTTAAAGTAAAGTAAACTTTAGGCCGTCAGCCAAACACATTATTTTAACACATGTCCGGTAGACTGCTTAGACACACATTTGGCTGAGCTGTTGAAGTGTTAAAATAGAATCTTCGGACTTTGAAAGACATTGGAGCAGGTTTAATTGATATGCACAATATTCTCAATTTTAACTCAGTGTTCAAACACTTGATTGTTAGTGTCTTGTGTAAAAATGCTACTCCATGCCTTTGAGAACTTATAATCTCTGCACCCACAGTGACCTCAGTGGAGAAACTCTTCGTTTCAAAAAATCTCCCTCAAAAGTGCACCCCTGTGCCTCATAAACATCTATGTCTGTGCCATATTTTAGGGACCTTTCATTGCCATTGAGGAGGCAGCTCTGAGCCCTGTGATCTCTCAAGACAGTGGTATATATTAGTTCAAAAAAATAAATTGTATTTCCTACTGCTCTCTATTCTGAAGGCCCTTTCACACCAAGACCGAAAACCATAACTACAACGGAAAATAATTTTCACTTTTGTTATTATTATGAATGACAATGTCCACATTGCAAACTATAACAGCAACGGCATGTGTAACGATATTGTTGGGTTCAGTTTTAGACTGTTTTTGGGAACAATACAAACCTGACAGCCAATCAGAAACCATCACATTTTTAGATATTACATTCACTGATGTGAAGAGATACTTCGTTATCACTAGTCAGTGTGGACACTAATGTCGTTATGGTTACAGTTACAACTACAGTTATCTTTATAGTTCTTATTGGTCAGTGAGGACACTAATTTCATTATAGTTACAGTTGATGTGAACAGACCCTAACACTGCGAGGGCTTCTAGAGGCATTTATCTTAAACTCTGAGACTTAGAGAGCATAACTACACACGATCCCTACTTGGGACCTCTCATCCCAGGCCATGCATTCAGTCATATTATTTCTCTCCACACCTAAATTTCTTTCTTGTTTTCCTTCATTGTTGTTGTCCCCATTTTTTAGTTTTTTGTTTTACAAGCAAAACACAGCATTGTTGTAAAGGGGGAGCTATTCGCGGCACTCCATAATTCCTCCAACAGGTTCCTCCAGGAGAGCCGCGGCACTTCATCAGCTGTGCAGTCAAGTAGCCAATAAACTTGCCGACCATATGGGCCAGAGTCCCAACTGTGGGGGCAATCTGTAAAACAGGAGCATGCTGGTAAATCGAGGGCCAGTGTGTAAAAAGCGAGCAAAGTGATCAATTACTCGCATTACAAACAGTCCTATAGGAATATGCTTTATTGGTCTGGACATCTGTTATTATATTGTCATAATGTATAATCAGATGGGGCTTGTTGTAGCCAGATTGGGTACAAAAATGGAGACAGTGAGGACTATTAAAATGCACAATGACAGCGCTTGGTCCATCTGCTGAATAATATTGTTTTTTTGCGTGTGTGTGTGTTGGTCTGTGTGTGTGTGTGTGTTTAAACTCCTTCTTCCCCCTCCTCCCTCTACCTCATGAGAATGCAGGTGTGCTACCTGGTCGCCTGCTGAGATGAAATATGACATTATTAGCAATTCAGAAACGTAAAACAAAGTGGTGTCTGATATGGCTGTGGTAGCAGTGGATGGGAGATGGTTGTTAGTGAGCCGTCATGCCGTGCTGAGAGAAAGGAGAAAATCCCACAGATTCTTACTCCATGTTTGGGGAGGTTAGAACCAAATGTCAAACGTCAGATCAAAGCTGCCTTACACTGATGGAAAAAAACCCTTGGTGACGCTGGCCTGTATCTACACTTAAATAATCAGAGCCTTGTTGGCTGCACTGCTTGTTTGCCTGCCCTTAGTAAGAGGACTAAATAGCTGCCTGGATGTTAAAGAGGGCTTTTGGAGGCTCTTGAGCTCTCTTTTCTGCTCCTCTCTCTGGGGACTTAACAGGGCTGGAAGAGGAGAACATCAAGGAGGCTTTATTTGATGGATAAAGGCAGTTTTGAACTACGCAACGCAGCTGGTATCATCAGGTCTTCAACACGGATTATGGCTGCCGGGCTGTTTTTGATGCAGTCTCACCATCCCCCCCACCCCCACCCATCACACACACACACACACACACACACACACCTCATAAGTAGGATTTCAAGCCTGTCTCTGTTTGTAAGCCTGAGGCTTGTCTCCTCCTCAAACACAGCTCACTCCAGGTCACTCAATGGTGGCTACCTCTTCCGCAATCTTTTTCATTTACCTTGCCAACACCATGATGATGATAATCATCATCACCATCACCATCATCATCATCGTCATCATCATCCTCAGCCTCCTCAGCCATTTTCCTCCTCCTGCTGATCAGTGGCTCCCACCCCCTGCTCCCCCCATCTCTAAACAAATGAGGGCCTGGGAAGCTGGAGCCAGAGCCTCTCTCCTCTCCTCTCGGCAGGACCAGCCTCTGCCGCTCCGTGCAGCTGTGTCATATTTATCATCGTACGCTCGCGGCCCGGGCTATTTGGCAGTGAGATCACCGGGTGATGAGGTTAACTACTAAAGTTGTATGTAACTTGGAGCCCCGCTCGCGATGATTAATCAACCGGCGGAAAATGAGGCCCTTTCCCCCCGCATCGCACGCAGCGCGCAGCATCTGTGATGGTCAAGGCAAACAAATGGCATGTTGCCTTTGTTAGCGACGGCGGCGCACAAGCGAACATCCAGAGTAATTAATTTTACATCGCCTCATCTACAGGGTCCCGGAAAGCTAATGAGGAGCCCATCTCCCCGTCGCTTTTGGTTCAGGTCTGAACGTTGAGTTATGACAGGAACGATGGTGGCAGTAAAGCAAGTCAAAACACACCTCAGCTCTGTAGAGTAGAACACATTTGTATAGATTTGTATGAAAATAATGGACTACTGAAAACGGTCAAAGTAAACCCATGGATTGATGTAATGTGACGGTCTACATGATCTGAGAAGTGTGGTGTTTACTTGTTTGTTTATTGTTTCGAGAGTATGACTGGATGGTGGACAGAAATGCATTATGTACTCAGGCAGGATGGAAAATGTGGTTCCTTCACTCACTTTGATCCGTCTTGCCCACCCTCGTAGTTCCTCACCCTCAGAAGCAGCTGGCCTACAACACGTCCAAGGCAGGTGTGGTGAAACTCACCCAGACCCTGGGTACAGAGTGGATCGACCGAGGAGTCCGCGTCAACTGCATCTCACCGTAAGTGTACCTGTCACCAGAGCAGACTTCAGTCTCACAAAGGATGCTAACTTGACAAGCTGTCAATAATTTTATGTTTATGTTGGGCTTAGAAGATGCTTTTATCCAAAGTAAACATCCAGTAAACATTACCTTTGTAAAAAAAACAATTTAAGGCAATAAATCAGAAACCAGACGAATCACATCACAGAACTGTGGCAGTTTTCAGTGTATTTTGAGGAGACGCAGGCAATGTGTACATCCTACATCTGACATTAAGTGATGTAAACTCCCTCAATGAACATGATCTGATTCACTGACAGACAGTTAACATGTCTCTGTATTAGCTAAGCACTTTACATGCTTTATAGGCAGGAATAGTGCAGCTCAAATGTATGACTTCATGAAATGCAATGCTATGCTACTTGATTGAGTCCCCTATGCCCCCACTGGCTGTTATTAAAAAAGACTCAGCTGCACAAATGCATTCATGTGTAGACAGAAATCCTTAGCGTTACTGCCAGCCCTTAAGTTCCTGTGGGGACCAAAGCCCAGTCATGTATTTTGCACGACAAACAAGCAATTTGTTGTAATCCTCTTTCTTTATTATTATTTGTTGGCTTCGCAAAGCTGTGATGAATGAAGAAGAAAAGGGACAAAGGGGGAGAGCATTGTCAGACACACGTAGACTGGGGGAGACATCAGAGATTGAGGCACTAATTTAAAGGGCTGCAGACAATACTTTAGTGCTTAATTTGATGACGGCTGGTGGGGCGAGTCGAGAGAAATGCGCTTTTTCCTCCCTTTTAATTGTTAGATTCAATTAGGGAATCAAATTAGCCTCTTGATCCGGAGGTGTCGTCACAACAATGGGGCCTGTTGTTTGTGTCTATTTGTGTGTGAAACTGTTGCGTGTGGCCGAGAGGAAAAAAAGAGCAGGAAGAAGAAGAGGAGGAGAGGAGACGCGTGTGAAGTGGAGCATCCCTGAGCCCCTGCCATCCCCGAGCAAATCCATCCGGCTGCAGGAGCTGGGGCCCTCCATCAGCACTGGTGGCGACGGCGGGTGGTGGCGGGAACAAAAGAAACACTCGCCATGCTCGGCCCCTCATTTTTATTTATCGCTGGCTTGTTTGCTAATTTTAATTTGCAAAGAGAAGCAATTCTCTGCCACCAACTACCCCCCACTTTCCCCACTATCAGAGGGCCGTCTCAATGGGCCACTGATTTCTTTGAAGTGACAGTGGGTAAATATGCATAAAAAAGGGGGGACACAATTAGCGAGTGTGAGGTTGACTGCCGCCTGATTTCATTGGCAACTTTAGCCGCCGCGGTGATAAGCCACATTATCTAGAAAATTGGCTGAGGGAAAACGGCACCTCTGATTGCCAGGAAGGGTTCCAGATAACAGGGTGCTGAAGAGAAATATAATTGAGGTGGAATGTGTTAACCAAGGTGTCACAGGCTCCTCGGAAGCGCTAATTTATCGGAATGGCGGAATTTGTAGTAAGGCAGCGGAATACATTTAGACCTGGCTAAACGGGGGGAGATGGATGTTCGGCTTTTAGTCACTGTCATGCTGATTGTTGGAGAATGTCGGCTTGAATTTCTCATTAGACGTCCTCGTGTAAATACATTTGTACCTTTCGTGAGCGAATCACATATGATCTGTCTGTGCAAGTGTGTGTCGTGTGCGTGTGAAGGGGATGTTTTTTTATTTGAGAGATTGCTGTCATTACTGTTGAAAAAGATCAGGTCTGGTGGGATCTCACTGACTGCATCTGCTTCAGGACCACGGAGGAGCTTTTATAGTGTATTTACAAGTCAGTCTTACTTATCGGCTAATGTTAGCCGGAGCATCAGCATGTCGGACTGAGTGGGGGGCATGGATAGAGATTTTCCGGAATGCATTTTGGGCTACTGAAATCAAATTTGCAGTGAGGATCCCACACACTCACGCTGGTGCCGGGAGCGGGGCAGGGGGCGAGTCATTAAGAGCCGGGAGCTCCGGCGTAAACATCATCAGAGGGCCGCTCTGAAATGCTGGGGCTTGCCCTCAGTCGCGCACGGATAATTGGGTTTATTTTCGTCATCCCAGTGGTGGCTGCTGTGAATCGTGGCTGTCACTCTGCCTGTGATGTTTGACGTGTCTGGCTCATCTTGTTTTGTTTTTTTTTTCTTCCTATCCTTAACCTCCACCCTTCCCATCCACCCTCCATTCCCCACAACCCTTACTCCCTCTTTCATCGCTCCTTGTCCCCCTTCCATCTTCCTCTCTCTCTCTCTTTTTTTTCTCTCTTTTCTCCCTCTACTCATCTCTTCTTCCAGGGGGATTGTTGACACCCCTCTCATCCATTCGGAGAGTCTGAGGCCCCTGGTGCAGCGCTGGCTGTCAGATATCCCGGCTGGACGACTGGCTCATGTGACAGACCTGCAAGCTGCAGTGGTCTACTTGGCATCTGATGCCTCCGACTACATGACAGGGCATAACTTAGTCATAGAGGGTGGGCAAAGTCTGTGGTAGAGAAACTTTGCCTTTGTTCTTACGAACCATTCAGAAAGAGAGAGAGAGAGGTGGCAACACACCTACACCACTCTCAAGGGACTGTAACAGTGTGGCCAGCAATCTGTGTCGAAGGACAACAAACAAATGCATTGGCAGGTGGCCCTCAGGGTTGATGCTACACTGAGCCATGCACATAGTAGTTTTCCTATGCTACCTCATTGCAGAGAGAACATTGAAAGGGACCATTTGTTGAGGCCGTGGAGTATCTTGACCAATGTCATTGTTTCCTGTGGTGTTTTGCCTGGTTTGCTTGAGCCAATACAGATCTTTGAAGTAAACTGTTGTTGTACTTGTTCTGTTTTGGTAAGAAGGTTTTCCATTCAATAGGCTAATGTCAAACAAAACTGACCCACATGAGAAACTGGGCGAATGTAATTTGAGCAAAAAGTACCAATTTTATATAGCTTTTCTTAACAAAAAAAAAACACAAACTAAATTCAATATTCAGTGCAGCTCACTTGAAGACAAAGACATAACATACCATACCAGTAATTTGGATGATGTGACTTTCCAGACTCAAACCACATAAAATATCATAAATAGCCTGTGCAAATTTTGTGAGTTATTCAAGTGGAACAACTGTGTCATTCTGAATGGAAAATTGCTTTGAAATTTATGCCATGTTTTCATGTGCTGTGGAAGTCCAGTGAAAATATCCTGTTCAGGAGATTACGTGAAATTTGACTTGATATTTCACATAAGAGTGTTGTCCATGTCCATGGCTGCAATCCAAAGAGAAGAACTCAGAAAAACATAATTGCAACATAATGGGAACTAAACAGTGTGTTGTCTGCTTTACATGATCGTGTTGCGTTAATACACACTCTCTAACTGGTGTTACTTTCTCCATTACAGTTGCCTATTATTAACATCATAATATAAAAAGATAAAAACTTGGAAAGCATGTTCAGTTTTTATGCTTTGCCCCCTAAACACATGCATGTCACATTGAAGGGTCACACTCCCTCCCACGCATGTCGTTACTTGTGAAATCGTGAAATTTTGGGGCAGTGAAAGTGCTGTCTTATTTTCACCTAATCCACAAATAAGATTCTTCATATGTGAAGGCAGTATGTGTGGATTGTTCTCTGTCACTCGTGAAGCTGTTGTGTGTGTGTGTCATATGATCGGTGTGCAGTCATCGTGTTTATATGCTGAAAAACAATACTTGACAGAAAGGCGGGCAAAGAACTTGACCTTGGTCACCGCAATTATTCCTAAGGAGCGTCCAATTAGGGCCATTACTAATGCAATGGGATAGCGGTCAGGCACGTGAGCATACACAATTCATTTACTGTACTGACACTTAGAGAGGGGGGTATTTACATAATTGGGACAGGCCAATCATGACAGTGGAGAAGAGGCTTCCATTTAGATCCAAGACCAATCAGAAAATATCCACTGCCTAATCAAGTGTGATGCATTCCAAAGTCCATCACAACAACAACCAAAGCCTGCGTGTGTTCATTAACTGTTTTCATTTAGTTTTTTTATTATTATTTTGGAGGGTGTGGGATCTTTCAACACACAGATTAACAGTATAATTTACAAACAAATCAGTCTGTGAAATAAACTAAATGTCTAAATGGAACAGAGCAGATGAAGCTGGCAATTGAGGGTAGTCATTTCTCAAGATGAGGCTGTTGGGATGAGATCAGGCTGATGGGGGTTTTTTTGGCCCTGGTTCTTCATCAAATGGCCACAGAGTGGCAGTGTGGAGATGATTTGCTGCCTTCCCCTCCTGGGGAACTAAAACGAGCAGAGAGTCATCAAGCATATCATTACAATAATCTGCAATGGGTATCAGGGACTGCAGTCAATATGTAATAATCTCATACAATCTTACATCAGCAATTAAATATCCAAGAGTGGAAACTAACACATGGGGCCGTACATAAGACAAAACACAGGCTGAAGACCAAACCGATCAACCAACCCAAACTGAAAACCAAGCCTCTCACATGTGAGTGAGGATAATGGTATTTTCTCAACCTTGATAACAATAACTAAGATTTATTGGTCTCTCTAGGACATTCACTGCAGTTGTCATTTTAGTGGATAAACGAGGACTGAATTGTTAATTGACACAGTGACCCAAAATAATGAAGTTGTATTTGTGACAGAGCTAAAGTAGATACGAGTGTTGATCAGTGAGTGGTTTGTTCAAATGCCTTTTGTGCTTGCAGTATCTCTCTGCTGTTTTGGTGTTCTGATGATGTTTGTATTGCTCTAAACTGGAGCGAAGTCCTCTCTGAAGGTCTTGTTTTCCCTCGAAAGTGTGGGCGAACGAGCAAAATCTTCAACTATCAGCGGCAAAAGAGGGTTATCTCTCCTGAAACCTATGGCATGCTCCATGAGGTGTAAGTGATCTTGAATGCATTATTCACAACCTCCTTGTGCCGCAATTACCTCACGGAGTGTGGGCAGGAGTGTTGTGCTAAACAGTTTTTCAGCCCCGAAAAAGCACTTGTGCCTGCGTACACTCTCTCTCTCTCTCTTTCACACACACACACTTGAAATGAACTTTGATTAATGTGGACACTGCCCCTCCTGCTCACATGCAACATTTTTACAGTGGAGGCACTGAAAATCCACAGCTTCTGAGCCCACATGACAGCAGAGCAGAATATATCAACACACACCCACATATGGCAGCAGGGAGCCATTTACATGTTTTGCCAAAAAAGCCCTCTTTTACTGTCACATCACTGATATAATACACTTTACAATTAAAAATATGAATGCATTTAGTGCCTTATTTGGTGTTAGTTTGAAGAGTACTATGAAGTTAATTATAAGTAAATAGTTTAACGGACATAGATTTGAACTGTGTTGATTTTACTGTCAGCTTGTTTATAGAGGTGGCAGCAGGGAGCTGGAGGTAGGAGGAAATTTGTCTCCCCCCCGTGTGGGTTAGCATTCTGGTGTGATGCTTGTCCTTCAAAGTTAAACAACTTCACTTTAATTGGAACAAATTGGAAAAATATGGGACACTTGCAGATGCCACATAACCTTTCCAAACTGCAGAGTGGCTGACATTTGTGGGACCTTGATTCAAACTTGGGAATAATAGAAGCTTTTAATTATATGCATGTTTAAATGAGCAATTATTGATAAACCCTAGTCGCTCAAGCCCAGGGGATGGAAGTGGCCGTCAAGGCTGTTTAATTTATTTCCTAATGCTCCTTAGTACATTTAATTTAATTTTCTGTGTGTATGGATGTCTGTGTATGTGTGTGTGTGTGTGTGTTGAGGGGTGGGTTTGTGCAAGGGATGAGCCAGGAGGGTTCAGCCTAGCAGGCACGGACAGGTCTTTGAGGTGAAGCGTCGATCATGGCAACCGCATCCCCCAGCCCTGTGAGACGGGGCCTTGTTTACGCCATTTGTGAACTCATGGGTTATTGATGGCAAACAGGTTGCGGCGTTTGCTTGGATCACGTTCACCTGCTGACTTACACCACTCACAATCAGGTGGCAAGCATGTGCAGCATATATAAAAAAATGTGTGGGCAATAAATAATGAAAAAGGAGAGAGCATCTCTGTGCACCTGTGCTGTGTTGTGGTTATTGTATGTAAATAAAGTCAGCTGCTGGACACATAGCTGTGCATTATTGATGTAAATTCCAGTGGAGAGAGCCCTTTGAGCTTTTTCGCTCCCTTCAATTACTTTCTTCTCACATTTCTGATCTGCCTGAACAGTAAACCTCATGAATTTCTTCTTTTTTATTATTATTATTATTTCTTTATTTCCTTTTTATTGAAATAAAGTTGGTCTGGTCTGACATGCACACACATGTACACACACACACACACACACAGATATACATCTCATAAACACATCTCATAAACACTTTCACACTGATACACACATGCAGGCACACGGACATTCTCACTGATATACAAGTGCAGATACACACACACACTCACACACTGAAGCTGGGTTGTGCTGACCCAGCAGTCCCTTGTCATGTCACATTGAAATGGACTTTATTCAATGAAGGAAAACTAAATAATTCACCTTTTAAGTGAATCTCAACATTTCCCCTCCTATTGTTTCCAGTTATTATTCATTACCTTGCTGCATCCTGCTTTGGGTTCTTTGCGCCGCTGTGCTCCAGTAATGCCACCCTGAGAATACTGTAAGTATGAAGACTGCTTCTCACCCCATATCAAAGGAGGAGGGGAGAAAAAGCTGATAACTTCACTATTTTTTCCACTGCCTTGAAATTCATGTTTGTCTGACCTCATTTTTTGAGGATGATGTGATCGCCACTGCTTTGCAACACTGACATCTCTCATCTTGAAACAATGTGCCCTTTGCCGCCTTCTCTAATTACACAACAGCATTATCACCCTCCATTTAAGGATTACTCTCATCCCGCTATTAAGATGCACGTTTTGTTTGCTCGTCTCAAAATTACAGGCCCCAGATTAAATCGGACCGGGCAAAAAAGGCATCGATCATAACTTTGATAGCGCCACGCCGCTTTTGATTCAATTTTCAGTTCCATTAATATCTATGAAACGTCCGATTGTCATTCGGTGCATATTGATGGTATTGTGAGCTGCGTCTTCATATAATGTGGCCCCAGCGGCAATGAGAAAATGTTACAGGGAATTAGCGTGTGGGAAGCGGGGCACAGTGAGACCAGCTCACCATTTAGAAATTCATTATCCTAATAAATAGAGGCAAATAAGCCAAGATCTAAGAGAAATATCCATCTCATCCCAAACAGCAGGGGGTCTTGTGGGAATGTGTGTGTGTGGGAGGGGGTGAGAGGGTACAAGGGGACCCGGAGGATGCTACTTTGGAGTGTTGTGCTTCTCATTACTGAAGCCTCCTCCACCCAAGGGTGCTCACAGCCTCCCTTGCCGTGAATTGAAGGCCCAGCAGTTCTCTTAAAAAGAAGACCCCCATTTATCTCTAACTATCCAGAAGCCATTCATCCTCCTTGGATATGATTCATCCTACTTGGATAGGCTTTACACATGATTATGCCACCATACATGTATTCCCTAATTTCAATTTTTATGTACACCCTTCTGCCAAAAAAAAAAAAATCCAAGTTCTAAAAATGTGTCATTTTTAACAATAGGCCTGCTCTGATGGGATTAGTTGCTATCACTGACCCAGCCCTTAAATTTTAAATTAAAGTATAGCAAAAGTGAAACTTGATCCAAAATTACAGATGCTAACTGTGATTAATGAGATGGCCCTGCATTGTGTACTTCTCCCTGTTAGCGGCTTTGAAATGCTACCTCAGGGGAGTACACTGTTGGGAGGTTCTCTGCCTCTGGATGATTAATGAAAAAGTTGTTCAGTATCATATGTGATGTAAATAAGTCATCAACAACACTCACACAGTAGAAATTAATAAATAAATACATACAGTACATCCAAACATATATATATATATATAAACACATGAATGCATACTGCACATAGATACATATACTATTCATACATACATAAATGCTTGCATAGATACAAACACAGTGACTAAGAATTCTGAAATTTTATATTTTCAGACAATGTATGTGAAATCAGACAGACAGAAGATGGCCGCATTACTGTGGTTTTCGTGTGCAACCACACACTGCCTATAGTGACATAGGACTCTGTGTCCTAGGGCTTCATCACGAGAGAAAAATAAAATATAATTTCTCTTCTCCATCATGGGCCCGTAACGGGGAAGCAAGGAAATTGCGCTGCTAATAGGTAGCGACAATAAAACCTCTTGATTCATTCAGCCCTCAGTTCTTCATCCCCTGTGGTCCCCTGAAGGTGCATTGCATAGCCACCATGAACCTAAGTGATCTTTGCTATTATTTAGCCTTCTGTTCACAGGCCCCCACCAATGCACAATTAATCCACAGATGCACAACTGGGTGATCAAAGCAGCAGCAGCATTACATGGACGCCTGGCATTAAATTGGGGCTCTGTGGCATTAAATTGGGACTCCATTCTCCTGCCGAGGCTCAGGCCGTGATTCATTGTCTGTTAATTAAAAGCAGGCCTGAACTAATGTGCTGGCCTGCTCAGGTGGCTTGTCCCGTGAGCGTGGGGGCGAACGAGAGAGAGAGAGAGATGTGTCGTAAATAAAACTACATTTGGAATTCTATAAATAAGTGGCACCTCAGGACCTCGCATGATTGCCAACATCCAATCGTTTAATTTATGCGTGACTGAGGGGGGAGGCTCATTAAGATGCAACCCAGTGTCATTCAGGCTGACTAGCAGAAGCGTTTCAAAGGCAGAGGCAGACAGAGGGGCTGGACGGAGCATTGATGACTACTTAACAGCCCTCCCTTTCCCCTCTTTTTTTCTTCCTTCCTCATTTTCCTCTGTCTCTCCCTTTTTCTCTTTCTTCCTTACTCTCTCTCTCTCTGTCTCACTCTCTCTCTGTCTCAGGATGAACAGTGTTTAAATTTTTAAGCTTTCTATCTACAAGGTAAATGTGAAATGGAAAAGAAATGTGGCTGCACTGTTTCTAATAACGATCTGCAATGATCCGTTACGAATATCTTGTGTGAGTTTCAGGGAAGAAAAAAATAACTATGAAATGTGCATCCTTATCTACAGCCATTGTAATCATGCCAAACTGGAATACTGAAAAAAATACAATTTGCATGTCACCAAGAATGTAAGATTGTGCATCACATAATTGCCATGTATTTAACCACAAAAAAGAAAAATACATGGGTAACATTGCATTATGAAAGCTCACCTGACTGTGTTTATCTGCAACTATCTGCTTCACAGATGTTTTTTTTCTCATTATTATATTACATTATTATATAAGTGCTGTGTTTCTGAACTATAGAACATCCTATAGCACAGATTCTCAGTAGAAAACGTGCGTATGGGCTTTGATGTACCGTATGTAGCTTTGTTGACAGCTGTTGCTATAGCCAGACATCTGGTGTTACAGCTAAATACAATGCAAAATAATGTAAATAGGAAGGAATGTGTCTTAGGCCAAGGTTCTGCAGCTGTCAACAACATGCCAACAACATTCACCCAGTGCTACATCATCACATCAATGTTACAACTCCACGACTAATCAAGGTCATAAACATGGAATTAATTCAAATCAAGTTTTGATCTGATTTAATTGCAATCAAATTGAACTAGAAAAGCACTTGGAGAGCGCAGACCTCCATCAAGGAAATACGGGGTCACAGACACAATACAAATTCCAAATCACCACCAAAATTGAATCATCTATTCCTTGTCCTAATACCGATGTAATCCAAATGCGCACAGTACAACAGACAGACAAAAAAACAAACAGACAAACGGCGGTGAAAACATAACCTCCATGGAGGAGGTAACAAGTTCAAAACGCAGTCCGGAAGTTGTCTCACAGAAATTCCTGATCTTCTGTGCAATAATCTATTGTTCATATCTGGTCAATGCCCAGCCCTCTTCTTTTGTTTAGTGCATACAAGAGCTCTTACGCAAACAGTCTCCTAATCTCATAAACCAAGCAAAACAACATATATGGTCTTTTAAAGTGATCTCACTATCAGATTTCAATGTGTGGCAATTCTAATTGTGACTAATACAGTACAGGGCTTATCCTCTTAACGAGGGCCCTGCATTGAGAGTTAATGATGTATTGTTTATGGGTTGAGTGGCCACCTCTGGCCCCACTATGACAGATGCATGTGAGGAGCCCGCTGACGGACATGAGTGGGCCGAGGCAGACGGAGGGAGATTTACTGGGGTGGTGGGAGAAAGGTGGAGATGAGGAGTTATGGCGTGTTCATCTGCAGAGGGCACAGAGAAAGAGAGAGAGGGGGTGGGGGGGGGAGGGATAGACACGATGGGACCAGAGAGAGAAAGAGTGAGTGAGAGAGAGAGAGAGATCGATCTGCAGCTAATGCAGCTCTCATTAGTTCCCCGAATAAATTCTCCAAACAGAGGAAGGCACAGACACTAAAAGCTGGTCACGCTGGAGAATGTGCTTGACCGGCTGAGGAAGATAAGTCAGCCTCCACCCCCACCAGCACTCCTCCCCAGTCCTTACCCTCTCTGTTCAAGGGCCCCAGTTCTGAAAGGGAGGCGAAAGACCATTTCTTTCCCTTTTTTCCCCATCCAGTGGGCCTACATACGGGCATTTGGATGTCTATAACAAGACCACAATAAATTGCTCCTCATTATTCAGTAATTAACTCCGGTGAACGCTGTCTCTCCCACACACCCCCAACCACACCACCACTACCACTATCATCACTACCCTACTACCCTACCCCCCCCAACACACACACACACACACACACACACACACGCACGCACACATACACACACCCACTGTGTGCCGCTTTAAATCACCTTCTTCCACCTCCTCCTGTTCTTGCAACACAGCTCTTTAATTTCCTCTTCACAGTGGGGAGTGTGTGGGAGTGTGCGTGTGTGTGTGCGTGCGTGTGTGTGTTGGAGGGGCATTAGTTAGACAGATAGCTTGATGCACTCCATCATCCTATTGCCATATGTCACCCCACCCAATCCCCCCTCACACACACACCTGCCCTGTTCTCCCTTGTGCCTCACCCTCACAAGGGGGTGTCCTGGCCCCAACATCAGGAACACCTGGGAGAGTCAGGGCTGAGAGTGTGAGTGTGTGTGTGTGTGCTGGGGGATGGGGGTTGCTCGGGTAGCATGAAAATGAAAACCACGCTGCATGCTTTGGTCTAGGGTCATCACACGCTAACTAAAGGATAAGCAGGAGGCATGACCATGTGGGTTTTATGAGCAGGCAGCTGCTAAGACACCTATCCCTGAGGACCCCTACCTCCACCATTATCACCCCCTTGCTGTCCTCTGGGACACTCCCTTCCTCCTCCTCCCTTAATTGTTAAAAACGAGGTCATTAATTGGACGTGGAAGAAAATCACCTGTCATTCCAGATGGGATTGTGGCGTTGATTGAAAGGTATCTCTGCAATCATGCCATAAGTTGGTTAGAAATCACCCACTGGGACAGAGCCCACAGGCTTTTTCTCCAACCAAGTTATTGCCTCTTCTCTCTCTGACACACATTCACACACACTTGGCCCAGATTTAGACAAACTATACTGTAGACCTCCACGGGTGTTAAGACTGAGCACTCTATCGAGAAAACGGCGTTCTCATTTCTTTGACATGTTCATTCTGCTGTTTAAATGTCTGGAAATTGTGAGAATTCTCATTTCTTTGATATATTCATTGTGCTGTTTAAATCTCTACTTCATGTTTCTTTGACTTGTTCATTGTGCTGGTGAAATCAAAGTGTACAAGGCAGTTTGACACAAATTTACGGACAGAAAACAAGCCAACATGCAGAAGTCAAAGTCTTTTGACGAGCAACATTCACTGACAGAAAATAAGGCAACACACAAATGTCAGGCTTTTACAAAGTTGATATTGTATGCAGTCATTGTTTATTATCATGAAATATAAATGCCACATCATGTGCTACATGTTCTAAAAAAAACAAAACCACTGCATATGCAGTATGGATCAACTGTGAATTATCACACAAGAGTAACCTCTTTCACTAAACATATTGTATATCCCTTTATTGTAAAACATACAAGAGTGAGAAAGTCTAGTTGATGCACTGGCATGAAGTACTGTTGATGAGCTGCTGTTCACACATAAATAGAGAGAGATGACACAATCATGCAAGATAAAAGAATAAACCGTTTCTTTCACAAATATTACATGAGCTTGCAGTTCCCATCACCAAAACATTTTAATGGTTGGAGTTTGCAGTGCGGAATGAAAAACACCGCCTGCAAAAGCATGACAGTCGCCTGAGTGCTCCATCTGCCTTTGAAATCACTGTGAAAATGTAGCCGATAATAACACAGAAAGACCATTAGAAAAACATGCCTAAACGACACGGAACAACAGCATGCACTGGGAGCACGTCTCCTCACAGGCCCCGCACTCCTGAGGAGCTAGGTACATAAGATGCTGACAAAACCGCTGTTTCAAAAAGAGCCTCTAAACACATGGTGTTAATATTTCATGGGTTCCCCCATCCCTCTTATCCACACCCCTACCCCACCTCCCACCTCCACCCACTGACACAGCCACCCCTGGGGAAGCAGCTGCCGCTCGCTGGATGGAGACGCCACTGATGAGAGGCCGCTAGCAGCACTGCGTGCTAGGCTGAAGCAACTCACCTCTCAGTAATGCAGCCAGAAGGAAACAATCACATTCTCATGCACATACAGTGTTGCATTGGGACAGGAATGTGTTAATGTGAGACCTCAAACATTGCACTGCAAGTTGCCTGACATCTCAAACCCCAACTCCAAACAGACCTTTACTTTTTGCTGATTCACTGACCATATTATTTTTTTTACTCCTAGCTTGTACTTGTTGAAACGGTACATTTGTACAATTAAAAACCCTAGACAGTCCAATAGCTCACTCCGCTCCCATATCCAGCAGGTAATTTGACTGGTGGCCAAAATTTTTTAGGATGTGCAGATGTTTTCTGTTTAAGCAAGCATCTGTTTGTGCAGATGCAATTCATGTTAAAAAAAAAACCCACAAAGGGCTCCCAATTGCTTTTATGATATCGTATTAGCTTGGGTTTGTAATTACGCCCCAGCAAGTAATAAGCAAATTGGTTGCAAACTGAGCCCTCCCTCCCTATCCAGCTCAATATGGCCAGCGACTCTAATGCAGCCCATGCAGCCGTGCGTCTGTGCCTAACAGGGCCTTTGGAAGGCCCCTTTTTCTGAGGAAGCAATAAAACACAAGGACGGCACTGCGTCTCTGTGAGAGCAGCTTAACTGACTTCTGAACCTTTAAACTTTGCTCAAGTGCAACTGAGGCCCATCCACAGGACACAGATGGTTTTCATTCCTTCATCGTGCAGAAGGTTGCCGTCTGATCTGCGACTGGAGAGCTTCTCCAGGGGCACAGAGCCTCTTACTGGAGAGGAGACACACAGATACGGAACGCAAGCACAAGGGCAAGCCTATTATTTGCTTGGTGAGGTTACTCTGTTGATATCCATGTCTGTTAGCAGAAAACAAATGTATGTCTATCATAGACAATACAGCAACACTTGAAGTGTGAAGTGTTTGGGTATCAGTGCCTCATTTTGGACTGACCCCCATTTGAGACAGATGCTGAATTGCTAGTTTGATTTTATTTACCCAGACCACACATGCACAAGTCTTAGGAATGTTACTGATGTCATTACACGACAAGGACCCATCTGACAAGGGAAGGATGAACCACATAGTTGATGGGCTGTGCTCTTGAGAGAGAGAGAACACTTTCACATGAAACAGGGGGCAAAGGTTGAAGGGTTCTACAAGGACCTGCAAGTGTCCTACGGATGCCACCTCTGAATGCTCTCCTGTTAACAATCGCACTTGAACCCAAATAGGCAAGCTGTGCTGTAAGTTTCACTCTTTTTTTTTTTTTTAAAGGCTGAAGGCTGAAGCACCAATTGTTTGTGGAGGTCTTGATGAAAATATCCTCCAGCCATGTTTCAAAATTGCTTACTGTGAACTAACCATAACCCATACACGGGTTATTTTCAGTGCAATTATAGACAAATATACTGTTCTGTAAGGATGACATCATTGACACACAGCCATTTGAAGTTTCATTGTGCTTGGAACAACACTGTTCACATTACTCTTCCCCCTATTATAGCAGTAAGCATGTTAGCCTGATAGCCTTGCTTATAGCCAATGTAATTTCCTCAGTTGTCATTATGCGGTTTTAATACAATAGGTCATGCTTTCCCCCTCTGCTGTGCTGTGCTGTGGTTGTCTGAATCTGGTCTCTGTCGGAGGACAGCAGTGCCTATCAGTGGTAGCACACCTCTGAGATCTCCATAGCCAGCTCCAGGCACTCCCCGGTCTCGTGGCAGTCATCGAACAGGCTGCAGTCAAAGTTGCAGTTGCAGTTGCAGTCGCTGTTGGCATTGTTGTGTGAGGCCTCGCTAGTCTTGGCGAAGTTCTGGTAAGATGGGCACAGATGCTGGGCGGCCCAGTCACAGGAGTTTGGAAGCATGAGGCACAGGTCATAGAAGCGGCAGAAGAGGCAGGCCAGCACGATCCCAGCGCAGTCGTCTGTGAGAGGACGAAGGGGGAGGTGGGGAGATCAGGAGAATGAGAACATGAGATGCAGAAGCCTAAGAGCTCTTGAAATATGAAGGTGAATAGATACACTTGCCATTATTCACTACTGTTATCCACCTCAGAGCACACTGGTGAGCACTTGAGGAAAATATCTCACAATGATGCCACATTGAGTAGTTAAAGTTCTCTCTGTTTTTTTGAAGTAGGCTAAAGTAAAAACCACAGATTGCCCTCCCTCTCAGTACATTATCAGCACAGATGTAAATTACATAGACTATGAAACTGAATGGGCTCATTCGAAATGACAAATAAAGTGTTATGTGTTTTTTTTATTAAGATTATGATGTGTTGTGTGAATTTGTCAGCTTGCAGATGGAAAGCCCCAGATGTTCCCATGAGGGGGTGCTTGAGCAAAACTGCTGTGGACGGAAAATTATTGGAGCTGCATGATGCTTCCCATCCTTTACTGGGCCATTTAAATGCCACTAATGCTCCAATAAAAAAACAGGGGAGTTATGGTCAAAATGGCTCCTTGCAGAGCCTGCCTTAGCCATACCAATCCAAAGTCAGCCCTGAACAGAAGGGAGGTGGGGTTGGGGGGGAGGCAATAGTCTGAAAGAAGTCCCCAGTATCCATTAAACTGCTAAATATTTATCATCTTTGCATTCTTTACTGACCTCACACTCTTGAAGAGAAGCAGACTTCCTAGGTTGGATCCCAGTAAGAAAGGCTTTAGAACCATAAATGTATATTTACATTTATGTATGCGTTCTATCTACAGATCCCAAGTCATTCTATCTACAGATCGCAAGTCTAGATTTGGTCAAAGTTATATAATGTTATTAATGCTATTTCACTTAACTACGGAGTCATATCATATGTTTGCATTATAAAAGCGGTCCTCAGGGAAAATATGGCCCTCTTGTGGCTCTTTCATTTAAAAAGAAAGATGCCAGTCATTAGAAACACACCTTGTGAAGTCACACAACCCACCATTTGTCTGCTTCTAAATCCATCGCATTGCGACTTTATTGTATTCTTGTGTTAGATTTGATGGGCAACCACTTAGGGGTTCATGGCAACCTTTAGATCTGCATCCATTCTCATGTATAGCTTTTTGGGAGGGAAACAAATGAAAACTTCTTAGCTTAGAGGTACTGCTTTAGCAAATAGTTGACAAAACAGAATATTAAATCAGGCCATGTTAGAAGATGCATAGTTCTAACTGTTCATTGTCTATCCCAGCACTCACTAAAAAGTTGTACTCCACTCCACTCTACTTCCAAAAGGACATGAATATTTTTGATTAATAGCAACAATGCATATCTGTCCCATTCTCCTCTTACTGAGTTCTGATTGAAGTTCTGAAGCTATATGAGATGGGGTTTGGTCACATGAAAGTCAAGCATCTGAAGTTAGGAAATTTCTTCAGCACAGGTACAGGCATCTTTAGAAGCTGGGTGTGTGTCTGTGAAAGGCACCCCTAAATCAACACTTGCTGCAGGTTTTTGGACTTCCGCAGGAGTAGATCCTCCTCTGTGCCCGTTAACAGCCCACGCTCTGTCCTCACTTATTGTTTATAACATTTTAAAAGCCTCCTTCTCCTCCTCCCTCCACCCCTCCTCTCCCCTGGCATTTCTTTACACATGCATAATTTACGAAATCACCCTCCTGCTCGCTCACTGAAAGACAAGCGAGGAAGCTGTTTGGAGACATAATCAATTACTATCAGCCTTAAAAGTCTTTTTCAAAACATGCATTTCCAATGGACACGTTGGCATTCCGCTCAGGCGCGGGGCCAACGCTCTCACCGTAGCCTACTGCTGTAAACCCCTAGGCCTCTGGGGTGCAATACAGTGTGAGATCATAAGCCTGAAACAATGACAGCAAGGCGGCAGGCAGCAGCACGAGTGGAGTTCCTGGAGGTCCATAACTAACACTGCCAACGCCACAAATAAAACTGGACGGTCGCAATTACATGCATGATTTCAAATATCTGTAGCTCAACAGAGGAGGACTGTTTCCGAGGGCCTGGTTGGGCATTGTACAATGTATAGCAAAGCTCAGTGCTTTTTGCCCTTAATAATTAATGATCTTCAGAATTTAAGTTTAATCGAATTGAATTTACTTAAAAGTATTTCCAGTGTGGTGTCCAGCTTTTATTCTGGTTTCTGATTCTAAATAATGGACAAGTTTCAATTATTCATGTCATAAAACTGCATAAAGGCATCCTCATGGATAAAGGATATCATGTGTCAGCCTGCAAATTCCTCAGAACATTCCAGAAGCATCCTAAAAAACACTATGATACCCCTAGCTTTGTGCTACATAGTTACACTGGCATTTATTTGATTGCTGAGTAGTATAACCTCTAAGATAGCTAAATGGAGACCACACACATGCGCACACAGCCAAGATGACTGGGCTTTCACAGGCATGAGCAGCCTGTGGACAATAAGGCCATTTTCTGCGCTGCTTCACTAAAGACTTGTCGACCCCTGCTTGGTGGGGAAAAAATGGCTATGTGGTTATGTGCACAGCTCAGCGGGCCTGCTTCACTGCAGATGCACTCAGCCTCCTCAAGTCATCATCTCCATTACGGGGGGTATCAGACTGGGATTGTTTGGCAGAGAAAGAAAGAGAGAGAACTTGCATGCGCATGTGCGAGAGAAAGAGAGAGAGAAAGACAGAGAGAGAGGGAGGGAGGTATAACTCAGGGACTAACCTCCAATGTCAGGCGGATGGGCAGTGGAGGTGTAAGACTCTGCGGTGGAGGAGAGGCGGCTGCTGCTGTGCTTGTCCATGGAGCAGAGGGAGTATGAGGAGTCGGTGGGTTGCTTGGCAGCGGCAGCGCTAGCAGCAGAGGCAGAGGCGGTGGTGTGCTGGTGCCAGGGCTGGCCCAGCTCGTGCTCATGCTCGGCTATGGGGCTAAGATTCAGACGCAGCAGCCGGCCTGGCTCTTTACTGGTCACTGCTGCCAATGACAGGGGCCAACATAGTGGGACAATGGGGTAGCATCTGTCTGACATGCATCTAATTCAGTATGTCACATATGCACACACGTACACACATGCACATACATGCATGCATACATCAATGCAAATACACATACATGTACACGCACAATCATAAACAGACATCAAACACAAGCCACAAACACAGGCTGGCATGGCTAACTTAGGCAACCTATACAGCTTTTTACCATGAACCACCCTCAACTGATGATAAAAGCAAAAAGGAAATGGTGCAGAAGAATCCCAACTAGGAAGCAAAAACACTTTTTAATATAATTTTCTCTAGTTCAAGCCTTCACCCTCAGGTGTAGTTTTCTCTGTGTAACACTGCACAACATGCTGCGATCTGCTCTGTTAATCACAGCTCTCCAACCGGGTTTAATAATGAATCTGGTTTTCATGGAAAGATTTCAATGCTAACTATTAATGAATTATTGCTTTGGCACAGCAACCCTGTTTATTTTTCTACCACCTATCCCAAATGAATAATTCACTGATGCTTTTCTTTCCCTTATGTTTAACATTTAATGTCTTATGATTAATTAACTCATAGGACATATTTTTCTGAACAGGGATAAGCATTGTTAGTCCACACACAAAAGGAGACTGAGAGAGAGAAATGAAAATGGCTTTAGGCTGTATTGGCTAATTTTCCAATTGAATAATTAGGGAAAAAGGGTAAAAAGTGAGTTTTTTTTCTCCCAAAATATAGGATCACAGTGGGTAATGATGGAATTGAACTGACAGAGAGCAGAGTCTTGCTTACATAAGGCTAAAGTACAGTGTTGACTTCCTGGCAACAAGGTTTCGAGTCATTAATTACATTGAATGTAGAAATCTAAGAGGCCATTGTGGAGCTCTTGCAGTGCAACACTGTATAAATAAATACATGCCGCCATATGGCGCACATTTTTCTGGCTTAAAGGATGTGCAAGGACCTGTTTTGATTTAAAACAAACATAAAAACAAAACTATCTCATATTGCCTAGTTTCGGCGAGAAACCGATGTCTGTGATCATATTTGAGCTTGTTTGGTAGTTTTTGTTATTTTTTCCCACACACAAAATGCGTTGGCCTCTGCAATGTATCCAAAGTGAATGGGCATGCATCTCAGTACAAAGATCTTTCAAGATGCCGGACATATTATTGAATTTACTAATAACATTTACAGATTTATTGATTGGATACAATCAGTGTTTCATAACGCAGACACAGTTGCTGAATTTCATGCAGAAAACACGTAGCCTAACATTTCGGTTACCAGTAATTGTCGTCTGACAGCTCTTTTCACCATGCGACTCACCATCATCCTCGTGCACACAAGTAACCGCTTGCGCTGTACTTATAATGTCAAGTTCAGTTTCCTCGAATGGTGCTGTTTTTGGCTCTGCCATCTGTTCCAAATCGCATCATAAGTAAAAGAGTCAGTGACAGGAAATCAAATTGTTTCCTCTTACATGTTCGTTCACTAAGGGAAAGTTTCAATGGACACACTACTACTCATAAACGCAAAAATGTCATTCAAAACTTCACCCTATAAATTATTAATATGACTGTGCAGTGTCAGTATCAACCGTAAGCACGTATTTTGTTAAAAACGAAAGGATTTTTTTTATCTGCTCTCTGTTGTGGTCAACAGATTGAAAGAGAATGCACAATACCTGTCGAAACTTCACCAAATTCACTGGCAATGTTTTTTCTCCGTAAGACAGTCACCATCGGTATCCCATCTCTGCATCCCCATTGATCCACGCGACCCACCCTGTGTTTTCGATGACGTCTGCCCTTGGTGTCTTATCGCCGGTTTACGGTAGTTATAAGTTTGGATTTCGGAAACTGTGCTAACATTCTTGATTAACCTAAATAACATGGATGTTGCAGGGAATGTATTGAATTTCAGACATTACTAAACTAGGAGCCGAATATGTGTAATCTTGAGCCTTCACATATTATCTAATGTAATGAGTATTTTAAGGTTTGGGCTCAGACAGATTGGTCTAAAGCAGTATTCACTTTTCCCAGTCTACAAGCCTGGCTGTTCTGCCTAATTAGACTTCATATTAGTGTTGCATTTTAAAAGATGGCCTGCTGTGTTTGCATATGTTTGGAGAACAAGAGGCTTGGTAATTGAAAAATTAAGATATGAGAATGCTTGTCTCTGTGGACCATATGTCTTCTTCAAAAGCAACCTGTAAAACAAATCACCTGCACACACACATACATACACACATACTCCTGTTCATATGAAACGAGCCAGCATAACCCTCACCATGAAATGATTGCTGGATTTGTTTCCATGTGATCTGTGACCTGTCTCTACTGTCAGAGTAGCACTGATGGGTGAGATGAGTGTGCTTTGAAGGTGATAGTTTTGTGCTGTACCTGAAAGCCCTGATCTACTCATTCTGGGTAATGACTGACACATTTTCCATTTAGTACACCCTGGCATGATTGACAAGCCACAGGAGATGCAATTACAACATAGTAGATACAAAATTGCCTAAACTACTGCAACTAATGCATTGGTTACCCTCAATTGTGTGGTGTGTATCTGTGTGTGTATATGTGTGTGTGTGTGTGTGTGTGTGTGTGTGTGTGTGTGTGTGTGTGTGTGTGTGTGTGTGTGTGTGTGTGAGTGAGAGAGAGAGAGAGAATTCTTTCAAGATGACACTACTAGCCTCCAGACAGAAAAAAAAAACATATTGTCTGGACTTTATAATACTTTTCTCACCCATCACTTTGACACCGTAGAGCAAACTTGATTGCAAAATATCTGATCGTGCCAGTTATGCAGTTATGTTGATTCAAGTATTTGGAATAAAATATCACCTTTAAAATTCTATCATTAGCTTTATTTATTAACAGAGGGGAAATGCATCTAAGTACATTTATTCAATCATTTATTTTGACAGATGCTCAGTATTCCGGAACATTGTTTTGGCATTGTCTACCTATCCCCCCAGACTTTATTGCATTTGGGTACATTTCTTCTCAACTCATAACATTCAAATGGAAAACTGAAAAAAGATACTTAATGGCATTCATTGTCTCTCAGCACCTGGCTTTAGTTACTTTTGGCAAGTAAAACTCAGAAATTGTTTATTCGCATTGCCTGATCTGTTCTCTCTATTCGTCTCAATTTCACCTGCCCTTCTTAAGCCATGCAGTTGTTCCACTTTGGCCTCTCACTCATTCTCTCTCTCTCTCTCTCTCTCTCTCTCTCTCTCTCTCTCTCTCTCTCAGGTCTCAGTATGTGCTTCAGGGAGTCTTTGAGCTCAACTCATTAAGTGCTCAATAATGCCATTTCATTCTAATTGCGCACTTCTGTGCAATTCAATTTCTTTCGGCTGCTTCAACATGTTTGAGGACACCTGCCTGGGTACCCTTCTTCAACTGCCTATCCAATATGCACAGCAAATGACAGTGAGGAGGGGAGACAAAAAAAATATTACAGATTGACAATGGAAATAGATATCCATATTACCAAATTAAGAGTGTGGATAAATGACCTTACAATCTAAAATATATCAAAGAAATATGAAGGGGTGGGAAAATTGGTTTGGCGGAGCCTGACGCTATATGACTTAAGTCACTTGGGAATTCTTTAAATAGCCGAGGAAGCAGGGCTTTCCTTAGGCAACAGTCCCACCCGGGAATTGCCAGGATGATCCGTAGGGGACTTGAAAACCGCTTGAAGTTATTCAACTCAGTAAATGGCTAAATAGATTTTTTTTTCTATTAACTCAGTGATTTCTATTGTTCTTTTCCATCCTGTACTCCCACTTTGGGTTGCTGTATTATTGAGTGTTCTTTATTTAATTAGCTATCAAAGAGGGAGAAAAAATGGCTATCTTTAATGAATGTCTGCTGAATTCTAACAAGGGTCGTCATTGCCCTACATTGATGATACTGTGTTTAGCAGTGTTAAACTGAAAGTGTGTGGTCATACGCTCATATTTCCAAACATTTATACCTCAGGTACACATGCACTTTTCACTCTCATTAAAGGAACATTTCTCATCATGTTATCATTGTCTTGAAAAACATACAATGGGCATTAGAAGTGTTTCTGTTGGGATTATTTATTTGGCTCTGAAAGAAATGGTAGTAGGTTCAGGGTGAGAGTATGTGGGGGTTGAGAGCATCAGTGTCTATGATTGCACTGTGCAATCATGTGACTAATATGTTGAAATGGATCTTTACACACTGAGAAGCAGTTTAAAATGACTAATTGGGATGGACTGGAAATAGCCTAGGCTTTTACCATTAGTGCAATTATGAAATGGCATCAGGCATTTTCAGTAAAGTATTGTCTTGTTGTTATTGCACAAGACAGATTATGATTGGGTTTAAGGCACTGGACATTGTCTAGCACTCCTTAAGTAGCGTTCATGAAGAAATCCCCCTACCCATGTCAAGCAGAGAAGTATAAGTGTATGATTCATATATGCTCTAAGTGTCTAAGGTAACAAAATGCCATTTTCTTGCGTATGGCCTGTGCTATTAACAGTCCAGGAGTTGGGTATTTGCACCATTTTAGGATGTTCACACTGGTACATACCATCTCATTAAAATACTTTAACTGTTTTTACACATTGTCAATTGATCTCTCCCATTACTCTTATTAATAAAGACTTTGATACATCTCATTACAAGGTTAATTGGGACAAATCCTGAACCTCTCTTGACTGCCTCTTAAGCAGCAGTTTGTGCAGGCAGATTGCATGAAGTGATGAGAGTATGTTTCAGAGAGATTCTTACGATGAATTGTGAAGGATTTTAAGAGTGGTCATTAATGTTGCAGTCTAACAATACCCTCTTTTATTAATCTCTTATAGTTGAAACAGTGTAAGAAGGGCTCATTAAGATGTAGGTCATTTGATTGCCAAGGCAGATGGTCCAATTCCATACACACGTTTTTAGAATTACACATTGTCTGTTTTACCTATATTAATGTTACTGATTATATCTAACACATTACCATGATTATTTCACATTCTTAGTATTTTTGAGGAGATTTCTTGCATTAAACCTACCACTAGGTGAAAAATATACTTAAAATATATATTTTTATTTTTATTCATATTATTACATTCCTTCTCCTCCTATAACTTACCAGAAAGTCTCCCCCAAAATACTGACTTTGGGATCTGATTATTAGGCAATTTCCTCCCAACTTCAAATTAGCCACTGAACAATTATTTTAAGGACATTATAAGACCCAGAAGACCCCCAAGGTCTTGAAACTGATTATGCAAAGAGATAATTGCTATGAAGATTTAAAAAAGAATTAAATTGGTTTGACAAACCTATAAGTTCTTAACTACTCCTCAATGCTAAAGAATACATTTGCTGACTAGGCCACAAAGATCCAGAGCTAGAAGACGTTCCTGTGTGCTCAGGTTGGTGGGAGGCAGTGTTCTTTTTTATTATCTGAGCTAATGGCATTCCTGATCTTTGTTCAATTATGAGGGATGGGATGAATGATTAATTAATAATTTGTGTGATGGACAAATTCTGCTAAACTCAGCAAATGTGTGTATCTTGTGTTGGAGAAAACGGAATGAAAAGACATGATGATATTGACTAAAACAGAGAGAGAGAGAGAGACGGCTCTCAAGGTTTAGCACGGCACCGGACAGAGCAGTGCCATAGTCTTTTAACTGCCTGCACTTCACGATATACTCTGATTTAGTGTGTGTAAACCCAGTGTTAAGAGGAAAATGTGAACATGGAGATTTTAATGGATTTCTTTTGCAATTTTTTTTTTTCTTAGGAGGTAGGTTAAATGTTCATTCAATGAAAAATGACGCATTAACAAAGTACTTTTGGAGCAGAGCCTGCAATTGTATAATTTTCCCATAAAATGGAGACATTTAAGTGTGGAAAGCAGGCCTTGCACGTCAATGAATGGGCCTCCTAATAGTGGCATCACCTCTACGAACAAAAGAGTGCAGAAAGACGATGGAGCTCACAGTATCACTTTGGTCCCATTGGCCACTTCTGCGACCACACCATACCACTAACCTCTCCTGAACTTCACCCAACCCCCCACAACACCCCCAAACCCTCCCTCCTGCACCCCTCCCCACTCTACTTAGGTCATGCCCCAAGCGAACCAAGCAAGAGCATCCTTGACTGACAACACAGCCAAGACGAATGGCCTGCTCTCCCCCCTCCACACTCACACACAGACACAGAGACACACATACACACACACACACACACACACAGAACTTGTTAAGACTGAAATCACTGGAAAAATAATAGTTATTAAATTAATTGCAGTCATAATCTCATAAAATATGTGTCAAAAATTATATGCAGGTTCGATTAACACATAACATGGGTGTCAGATCCGTAATAAAACTTTGATCAATAAAACAATAACCATGTTGTTAAAAGCAGTCATTGAGAGGTGTTGCCGGCGGTGTGTTTCAGAGGTGAACAACCCTTTTAATATAAACGGATTTCATCTTTCCACTGTGTCACCTAAATCACCCCAATGTTTGTGTATACAATTATAATAAGATAATAAATTGTGGCAATGGATGGATTAGGAACGCTCTGTTCGACCCCATATATCAGGCTTTGTCATGGCCCCAGAAAATGCATGTCTAACAATCTGTTGATTGCAGGGTGGTGTGAGCAAGGCTGGTGAGACAGGAAGGATGACTATTGCAGGATACATTATTTTAACATATTACAACGCTCAAATCGATAAGTCTCAAGTGGGCATTAACGTCGGCAAATTAATGAGACTTAAAAAAAAAGAATCTTTTATTTGAAAAAATGGCCACGGCGTCTCTGGATTTAATTAAATAGGTTTATTATTTCATCTCGCTGGCTCAGGCGGTAATGCCAGCGATTATTTAGTCTGTTGGTCCTTTGTCTTTCTGAAGGATTAAGCCGTGTGGTACTGTATTATAACGCTTTGTGCTAAAACCCACCACACTGCCATTATTGGAAAAGGATATGAGATTCAAGGTGATCCTCTGTATTATCCCAGATGCTCATCTGTACATCTGCACATCTGCATGTATACACAGTAAAGAATGAATACAGGCCGCTTGCTTGTGATCCACTCCTGCTTTTTAAGTGTGAAAGGGGAAAGAGAGTGCAGTAATTCTTGCGGTACATAATTTCACTTGCCTCCAAACCACATTAAAACCATTTTCATGCTTCATTACTTCCCCTGAAAATATTAGTATATTTATCAGTGTTTATATGAGATGATTTGAGAGGAAGCTGTTCATTTTCAAATGATATTTTCCCCTGCCAGGGACTCCTCCATTGGAGCAAATTAATGGTATGGCAATTAAAACTAGGATATTTGGTAACAATTATGATAACAGCATTAGCTGGAGGTGTGAATTTTGTGGAGAGGGTTATTAACATTGGTTCACTACTTCCAGTGCGACTCCTCCTTGGATTTTCAGTGGAGTCAGTGGAATAAGGCTCTGCCTTGATAACTCACATGTTACCTCACCTACGCCAAGATAAGGTCAGAAAAATGTACTGGAATTCTCTTCTAGTGTTTCCTCTGTTCTCAAGTTCTCCAAAGTGAAGACAGCTGCTGTCGGCTACAAATGTTGTCTGTTTCATTTCAATTATTTGATATTTTCAGTTTATTCTTGAGGCGACGAATACGATAAAGCCAACTCTAACGAACTGATCTATGTCAGAAAATATGTGTTAAGAGTGCAGCTTGGCTTGCTTGAAGGGTTGAAAGCCATTATCAACAAAGTGACCAGAGTTTCAGCAAACTGCACCATTGAGTGTGTAAGGGCTTCAGCTGAAAGATGTCCTTTTTAAATGAGACTTTTTCCTTCTTTTTCACATATACTCCAACCAGACCTAACGAGTGTTTATAAATGTATGCATGTTTGGAGACTTCAGAGTCAGTGACAGATTTCTTGCATCTTCTCCCACTTCCAGCCACATTAGGCTTGTTGCTCTCAGCTGTAAGTGATGTTTGTCAGCCCTTCCTAAACAACATGGAGTATCATCAGCGGCAAAGACTGATGCCGTTGGTGGTTGTTTAACATACTTGAGTCCAAGTGTGTAGAAACCCATTGGGATAAATGACACTCTTCCCACAACAACTGCAGCTGGTTTAGGAAGCTGGCCAATCATAACACCCCATGTCGTCTCTGTGAAGTGGATAAAACGTGGCTCTAAAAGCAACGATCGTATCTGTGGGCTGAATATGTATGATATGCATTTATTTGTTTTGGCCGTGGCCTTTTCAGAGCCAACGTGGCCGTCGTAGCTCAGTAGCAGTAACCGATATTTCATGCAGTGCCTGACGGCTTGTTGAGGAATGGGATGTGAGTAACGACACACAGCACACCCAGATGCTGTGGCTTTTTCACTTCCTCCAAGTGACTCCAGCTCTAAGCCCCTTCAGTCAGTCTGTGGAAGGGCAGAAAATTGCACATCAGTGTTTTAACTGATTCAGTGGTCAATAATTGAATGAGCAAAAGCCCATTGTCCAATTACACGGATTATCTATGAACGCTCGTCTCATTGAGGACGAAGGCGGAGGGAATAATTAAAATAAGATTTGCGGTGCGGGCACTTAATGATGGTCCTTGCCTCTGCCCGTTATACACTTGAGAAGGCAGTTAGGATCATGTTATTCAGATCAAGGGGAAACCCAAAGAGAATTGTTTGGTGATCTCATATGCCTCCCAAACAAGAAAGTAATAATGAGAATAACAGTAATACAAATAAAACCAAGATAGACAAAAAGCAAAAGCCGTTACTTTAGAAAGGAAACACCAGTAGCTGACGGCCATCATTCATGTGATGGCACGAGGTGCGGAGTGAGGCGTGTGGTTGGGGCCCTTCAGCAGAGCCCTTCAGCGAGTGGTTAGCACTGAGCGCCTATTGTTCGCTTCCCAGGGCTCTTGGCAGTTAGTGCCACATACCTGTGGTGGGAATGCCGGTGTCAGGTGGATGTTTCAGTGCACTGTGAGGTATGTCAGCAGTGCTTCAAGACACACTCGCCCCCACTCCACCCCACCACACCTCACCCCTCCTTGCCCATTTCTTTTCCCTGCTCCTCCACTGCTGTGGAGAAGTAAGGTTGAAATCACTGCAATCAGAGCGAGTAACTTCATTCACATGTGCGTCTTGCGCAAACAGGACCTTGCTTGTGTGATTTTCTCGTTCTCATTCCTCTTCATTCTTAAGTTATTCTTTGGGAAGTAGGAGCGAATAAAAAACACAGTCGATGCAGTTAGAGAGAGTGAAGTTACAGACACTGAATGAATGGGCTTTCTTTTGTAGGCATGAAGCAAAAAAAAAAAAATGGACTTTGTCCATGTGGTGGTGGTGGTGGTGGGGGTAGTGGCGGCCATGCAAAAATTCCTGGAGAGAGTGAGGCTCAGCACACCGGCCTGCTGCTTGTTTGTGTAGAGGCTGACACTCGCAGCGAGCGAATTGAACGGGCAAATGAATGCGGACAGCTGGCAGCCCTCCACCTGCTGCTGTGGGGAGAGCGGAGGGAGCCGTTAGAGACGGTTAGCAGGTACAGCCAATCTAAACGCCATGCGGACAGGAAGGTAGACGGTCACGCATGCTAATGAACGAGCGTCCACCGGCAGAGAAGCGATAGCTTAGTGTGGAGAAGGGAAACGAGTTTGGTTTGGGTTTTTTTTGTTTTGTTTTGTTGTTTTTTTTGTTCTTTTTTAATGGAAAAAATAAAGCTGAGAGACACCAAAAAAAGAGTGGCTCTTCACTCCTCATCTGGAGTTGTACTGTCTTCTATACAACCCGTTTCACTCATTTCCTTTTTCCGTTTTTCATACTTGGGATTAACCAAGACGCACTGCTCAGTGATGCAAAGGCGAGCACGAGATAAAACTGACATTTGACAGACTGTATAGGTGACGGCTCCTCTTTGTTTGTCAAATCCAGTCATTTGTTTGCTAATGCAATTTTCCATCTGGGTAATTCCGTCAGCGTACTCCTCGGAACCATCTGCAAGTCATTATTTTAAGTGAAAATCTTATTCCCTTGCCAACTCTGGAAACAAAATAAATATTTATCAGACAATGGAGCACAAACAGAGTTTAATTTTGCTACAATCAGCCCTGCCTTTGGTAATTTTGACACCATGGAAGACAGAAGAAATTGTTCTCTGATGAAGCGTATCTGAGCCCCACTGTTTTGTTCATCCAAACACCTCAATTATAACAATGGGTTAAAATGGTGGCGAATGAGAGAGTAGTAACAGCACCGGGAAAGCGACTGGCCTTAAAAATGGCTCTGAAACTACTTTTGGCTTGATGAAGAGCACGGTTAATCTTGCTGTTTTTTTTTTTTTTAAGAAAAAACAAGGCAGTAGGGTATGCCCTCTTTCTATGTTTTGATGTATTGGACTTTGCTTGTGGATGGTGAACTTTTAACAAAGCCTTCCGGAGTTGTGCCTCAAAGTTGAGAGGTTCAGGCCAAGGATTTTCCTTAACCTTTTTAGAGAACTGTACCGGGGGGTGAATTCATAAAAAAGTGGGCTGTTGAACAATTTGTCTTTTGACAGGAGGGAACAAGGGGGCGGGGAGGAGGTGTTAGTGATGAGGAGGGCAGAGGGGTGGGGTGGGGGCTGTGAGCCACCAGAGGCTGGTCAGCAGTGAGTGGCACAGCCTTGCCTGGGGCGATACTTCGCCGGGGGGAGAGAGAAAAAATTCCGGTGCTTGATTCTTGCCGGATGTATAGGTAAGGGTGGTAGCTGCCGCTGCCATCTGGACCCGACGTGGGAATTGGGAGCTGGAGTGGTGCACGGACATGCGGGCACGCAGGGGCCCGGTGTCAGGGAGCGCCAGCGAGCGGGGCTGTGTGCGAACAGATGTTCTGCGGCGCTCTCGAGCCCAACAGGCCCAGGAGGGACGACATGTCCATCAATGGCTAAAGACTTTCAGGGGAGCCTCAGACTCTGACCTTGAGGACGGGGCATGTCAACGTCTGTCTCACACACACACACACACACACACACACACACACACAAAAGAATAAAAAAACATGGCCCATGGAGATCTTTTAACAGCTGAATTATTTATTTAATTTCCCAAAGAGAAGCACACACACACAAGATATTTGGCCTTATAATTGTCGCTGTGTTTTTAATTTAATTTTTTCCCCTCTTTTTTTCTACAAGGACCAATTACTTACAGTATGAGGCCTCCATCATTATTATTTCGCCACTTTTGCAGATTAACGGAGTTTATTAGCTTAATATTCCATGTTAATTAACTTTCAGTGCACCAGATAACTGCCCAGTGGTTTATTACAAATACCATGATTAAAATGTGTCATGAAACCTGTTTTCCATCTCCTTAGTGAATTGTGCCGCCACGTCCACAGAGTCCAAAGAAGCACGTTTTTTTTTTCTCCCTCGTGGGGAGGGAACGAGGCAGCTTGTATCCAGTGCCTTCATCGCAGGGGCCTGGGCAATCAATATGCATTTAATCAGTCAATTATATGCCATTCATTTAACACCCTCCAGGTAGGCCCATCTTAGAGCACTTCTCCATGAAAACGCGCAATAGGAAATTTATCTTTCGGAAAATGTCAAGGCTCACAATTAAGTTTTCAAGCGCGGATGTAAAAATCGACAACATGTCGGTCGAGTGGGTGAGATAGAGCACATGGCCTTCACTCGCCAACTTCTCATCATCGCCTGGCCCAGGCTCCAGTTGTGAGTGTGTGTGTGTGTGTGTGGAACAGGTTGGTTTAGGGGGACAAGGGAGGAAGAAGGACGGCTGCATATTTCAAGAAAACTTGGACTAATCTGTGCCTCCTATGGTGCACAGGCAAAGGCCATAGACTGATGGAGCCTGAGGCTGTGTTACTCAGTGGAGAGAGTCACCACCAGCAGCAGCAGCAGATTTGCTAGCCAGACAGTGGGGCAACCAAAAAGCAACTCAGCCGGGTGAAAAAAACTCCATTCTTTCAAGGGGAAGTTGTTCCCAAGCTCAAGTGCATTTGTTGATAACTTTTTGTGTATGGAAGGGGGTGGGGGTTGGGGGGAATATATTTTGAATTCATTTGAAAATCAGAAAGTCTAACCAGGACAGATGATGGAGGTGATGGGAGAGGGAGTGTTGGTGGCTTGGGTGTCGTGGGAAGATGAAGAATGCTGCGTTCCACTTGTTCTGTCCTCAGACCTGTTGACTGACACTCACTCTGCCGCCAAACAAATTTCTCATCTTCTTCCTGCACCTGCTTATTATTTATTCAGCAAATTTGCCTGCTTTCTTGCTGACAACAAGCGTATTTGTAAAAACCTACCCTGCACTGCAAAAATGTTTATCACTTTATAAACTACAGCCTCATGTTTTATTTATGAGCAATGATGAGAGAAAAACAGAGCTGAATTGATGTTTACCTAATAGGCCGCAAAAATAAGAAGCCGAACATAATAGCCAGAGTTCCCTGGTGGCCCCGGCATGTAATTCTTGGTGTCAATATTTGAATTGCTGAGGGAACTATTGCAGACACGGCATATATCCGAGTGTCGTTTCGCTCCTCATCGATAAAAAACCAACATCTGTTGGAGCATACATTATGTTTAAAAATAGCTGTGCAGAGATCAGCCGGTAAAGTACAGTTTACCAGATGTCGTTTTAAAGTGCCAGATGGAACAATGAAAGTGGGCCTGAAAATTAAAAAGCTATGCGAAAAGGTCAGATCAATTAAGGAACCTGCGTCGGCTCCCATATGACAATTAAGGCCATTTTAAAGTGCCACAGTGACGGGCAGCTGTGGCGACAGTCGCCACGGCGAACTTCTTTAGGGGGCATAAAAATGTGTCTGCGCTTGGAAGCTCCTCAAAACCTGAAGTACATTTGCACCAGGTCAAGGTTAATAACCCGCGCAGATAAACCTGATAGAAATGCCTCACAGCATAGATGGGGACCTTTGTCCGTCAATATTAAGGAGCTAATAAATTATGGCAGTGACTTTATGTGACATTGAGATTTACATCCCATCCTCCTTCTTGGAAAGACAGAAAGGGGGAGAGATAGAGAGAGATAGAGAGACAGTGGTTTTGAAGGAGAAAATTAATTAACAAATTAGACAATTAATTGGTTGGAAATGGATTCTGTTTAGAGAGAGTGGGTTTGTGGAAGTTGCAATATTCTGATGTTAATCAACCAAAATGCATCCTACATTTTAATGCGGCACAGAAGAGTGCTTCTTTTTGAAGTAATGAAGTGAATTTCAGTGCTGCTCCACACTGCAAAAAAGGGGAGTTTATTTCTAATCAGCTCAGTTTTTCTCCATCCTTGGAGGTGCTCTAATGACTGCCCATGTTCAGCATATGAAGTAGACCCCCTCTCTCTCTGACTCTGGCCAATCCTCTGATTCCTCTAATTCCTCTGTGTTTCACTCCACACACTACAGGCTCAAGCCTGGAGGTAGAGAGGTCATCATTTGAGTCATAAGGCCGCGAATATACGCACTTATGTCAGTGAAACAGGAATAAAAGTTCCTCACATTTAGGGCATGCTAGTCTCTAACATTTGTCATTATAGGTCCTCATCAGATCAGACATAACCAAGATGGAAAGAGGGAACGAGAGAGAGAAAGAGAGGCGGGGGGGGGGTGGGGTTGCCAGCTAGGTTGCTTCATTGTGTCTGTAAGTGTTGACATGTCTTCTTTGGAGGCACATGTGACTGCAAACGAACCACAAGGGGGCAATATTTGCATTGTTTGTCTGTGCTTTTTTTTCCATGCCACAGTCATTTGTAACCAGTGTCTCTGAATTTGCATGTGCAGATCAAAAACAGTTTAGTTTGTTCATTTACATTACAACATGCAAAGAAAGTGTTAACCGGAGCCAAGATAACACATTTCCGGCAGGCAGCACCGGCACAGCACTCAATGTGCCTGTTGTCTGGTCTGTGTGTGAGTGTGTGTGTATGTGTTTTTTTTTTGTGTGTGTGTGTGTGTGTGTGTGTGTGTGTGTGTGTGTGGTTGCACGGACATATCCATTTAAAGACAATTATCTCAAATCGACTATCACCACCCGCAAACAGGGGCCTCTTTCTTTCCTCCTCAAAAATGTTTTTAATGCTTATCTCTGCGTTTGCAAATGTGCAAAGACAGCATCTGTTTTTATTCTCCTTTTCCCCTCTTTAGCTGAGGATTAAACGGCCATTGTTGTGTGTGGTCAAGCAAACCATTTTTTTTCTTTGCCTCTTGGCACACCACACTTATGGTGAAAAAAACTTTATTCCCTAAACACTCTGAACAAGACCATTTAACAATTTCTTAGACAATTTGTTCAGCTGATTCCCATTTGGAAAAAAAAGTTCAGCAGTAAGCACTTTCTTCCGTGTGCAAACGGAATTATTCATTGAATAACGATAACACAAATGCAGTGGTGACAGAATTTAATGTAGTCCTGGAGTGAAACTTTATTTACTCATAAAAGGAATAAATTAATTGAGCTAGTTCTCTTTTTTTGATCTCACAGGGGGCTCCATAAAATGATTCATTTGAACTTGGTTATTATATTGGTAGCGATATGTGTTGCCTCTGCTAATGTGTCCATTTGCATGTCTCTAGAATACAGTTTGAATTATAGATAAGAATAACCTGTGATAGTACCAACATAAAGTTATTACTAAATAATGTGAAACTCTCATATAGTAATGTACAGCAGATAATCATTTTACTCCATTTTTGATGTTCAGCTGAAGAGAAATATTCAAAGCTTTGTTGTCAACCTGTTCATCGTGTTTGACATTTTGTGTCTTTAATACCTTGTTTACAGGTATTCATCCTGAGGTATCCTGAGGTACTCATCCTTTTTTACACTGCAAATATTACACTCATTTTGCAAAATGGCTTTGCGCCACAAATGTTTATGATAATTATTTTCTCAAGGAGGTGAGAAAATCTCCTCAAGAGAACAAACGTGGAGAAATCTCACAACATGACTCACAATAGCCATAAATACCGTTCTCAGATGCATTTTAAGAGTTTTTCCTCAGCTGTTGTTGGTATTGAACTGCACTCTTACTCATAAACCACAGATATGTCAAATGAAAAAAATGTAAATGCAGAGTTTGAGGAAGGGAATCATTTGCCGTGATGATGTATGAGAGGAGAATACATTACAGCAAGCCAGATAATATCAGACTGTTGAATTCTAATTTACATTTTTCCACCTCAGGTTTTAAGGTATTGAATGGCACAGAAGTAACAAAATAGTGTCACATAATAATATAACACTATATAATATCTGTAGATGTTTTTTATGTGAGTGTATGTCTCTGTGTGTATGTCTGTGTGTGTGTGTGTGTGTGTGTGTGTGTGTGTGTGTGTGTGTGTGTGTGTGTGTGTATGTGTATGTCTGTGTGTTTGCGTGTGTGTGTGTGTGTGTGTGTGTCTCTGTGTGTGTGCTTATGTATATCTGTGATTCTGTGATTGGAGTGGGCAGATATGAGCATGCCAGAATATGGATCAGGCACACATGACCGCACATGATATTTGTATATGAATGTGTGTGTGTGTGTGTGTGTGTGTGTGTGTGGGTGTTATACATGTGGGTGAATGCATGTGTCAGAGCAGTGTGCACCCCCCACCCCCACTCTGGAACTGGGCTCCATTCCCAGTGTTTTGTCCACATTGATAGCCCGTTGCCGGAGCTGCTGGAGTGTCTGCATTAATTAGATAATTTGTATAATGGACTCGGGCACATGGAGCCGAGGCGGGGGTCTCAGGGCAGCGGTGGCATCCCGCAGGCTCTGCCGTCCTTGAGGAACTCTTATCCAGATGTTCAAACGGATTGGAGGCCGACCCTGATCGCCCTCCCCTAATTACAATTTGAATGACAACATGCCTCAGATCAATAGTTCCCAGTCACAGTCTGAAGATCATGGGATAAGAACTCACCTTGTTGTCACTGAGAAAATGCTAATGCAATTAATGTACAATAATCCTCTGGCCAAAGGCACAGGAGTGGATATGAATGTATTAGAGCAGGAGGATGTGTTTACTCTAAACATGTGGAGATGTGTGGGAACCGTCTATATTGATGTGCGTTGGCGAGCCTTTTAATTAGCACAGGCTAAGGGCTGTGTCCTGAACAGAGACCACCTCCCTGGGAGCAGCTCATAGTGTATGCATTAGGATGGCTGCTCTTGAATTTCATCTCATCTGCCGCAATTAAAAAAGATGTAATTCCAACTTCCTTTTTCCTACATTTATACCCCCTCTCTCTGTAGCGCTGCTTTTTTGGGAGCTTATTGCAATAATTTGACATGGTTATGATATACAGTAATCACAGTGTTGAAAGATGTCTTTTCTGTGTGTCTTTTTTTGCATTTTGAAAGATGCTATGTGGCTATGTTGGCTCACAGACCACCACCATACAGGACATGACTGGACAGTAATGTGACTATGCAAGTATACTGTGACCATGCCATATGGCATTGGGCGTGATCCTAATGCACTCGGACCTCTGGTCATGCAACCACTGCAGCCCCAACAAACAATGATTTGATTACTGTAGCCTTATTCCTCATTGAGTCTCTTCTTTCTTCCTCTTGCTGCCCTACTGCCCCTCTCTCTCTCTCTCGCTCTCTCTCACTCTCTCTCTCTCACTACTCATTTTTATTTATCCTCTCCTCTTTCCCTTTTGTCTTATATCTGCTCCTTCTGTCTTCCTCATCCATCTCCTCTTTCTCTCTATATCCTCTACCACCCCCAACCACGCCCCCCTCTCCGACACACGTGCACACACACACACACACACACACACACACACACACACCATCTCTCTCTTTCCTTCCCCTCTTTCTCCTCCCTCAGAGTGGCCTCCTTCTCTCTCCAACCTGCTCTGGTGCCTGCCTGGTCTCCAGACTACCACTCACAGCTGACCTGATTCCAGCGGTGCTGACCCAACCTCCTGTAATCTTATAGACTGCACTCTCCTCAGGGTCAATATTACTCACAGTGCTGATGTGGTGATCCGGACTATCTGTGTCGGAGCCCAGAGCTATCTGGCTGTCGCTATGAGTTTATGCTGAACTCTCTCTCTCTATGTCCCTCTCTCTTGATCTCCCTCTCTCTCTATCTAAATGATCACTTTGAAATAGATGGCATCGGAGATGGCGATTTCGCTGAAAAATGTCGGGCCCCTCATGATTCTAAATGATAAAGCTGGCGCGTGGTGGAAGTGTGCTTCTGGTCTCTTCCTTTGCATTGGATGGAGAAGAAAGACTTGCAGCGAGAGGAGAGGCAATTGACTGGAATACACAATTAAAGAAATGGCTGTAGTGAAATACTATCGCATTGGGGCTTTCTCTGGGTGGTCATCACATTTCAAATGAAATGATGTATACCATGCTAACAATAAAGCAGAGGCAGGAATATGTTTATGTGTGAGTGGGTGTTCACTATGAGCTGGAGAGAGAGAAAGAGAGAGAGAGAGAGAAACTGTGTGTGTGTGAGAGAGAAAGGGAGAGATGGAGCAATACAATTTATTCCTTAAGTGAGGAAGAGGCCAAATGGTTTGCCATTAACGCTGCCGAATCTACACACGCTCTGATAATTAAGTAATCCACAAGAGCATGGGCAAAATTGAACAATCACCAACACCAAACGCTAACATCCCGTCATGTCCTCAGCCAGCCATGCTCACGTTACTGCCTTTCCACGGGCATCAGTTCAGATTACGCTCGAAGTGTTCTTGCACTGCAATTTCAGATTGCAGCACATGCTGCTAGGTGGGCTAATTGTGAGAGAAGAGCACAATTGGCCTTTTCACTGTGTTCCTGTTGCTCTCTAGGAGAAGCTGTCCCTTTCATTTGGACACTGAAATCAAGGAGCTTCAGAAGTCTTGACAGCATGACCCTCAAAGCGTGATTTGCCTCCCTGGTTTCGATTTTAGACAGCTGTCCTTTGTGGGGGAGACTCATGGTTTTAACTTTAAAAAGTTAGTGTCTGGGCTGCCTAACTATTTTAAGTTGACCAAATTTAAGATGAGTTGTGGTGACTTCTAAAGACACCACACACAAACACAAAAAAATAGTTAACACAACAATTTCCATATTCTGTAGTTATTCTGACAAATAATTGTAAGTTATCACAAATGAAAGCAAGTCTTATTTTTTACAGTGCACAAACTGTCTTCTTTCTTTCTTTCTTTCTTTCTTTCCTTCTTTCAGCTCATTGCAATATCATCTTATCATCTCTACTTTCATCTAGCACAAAGACAACTTTGTACTGATCATGATGAGATGCAAGCTGCCATATGAACATATTAATACAAGTTGTGTGTAATAAAAGGAGTGTGTTTAATAAATTAGTTGCTATGACATACTTTTCTAAGTACATGTATGATATCTTGTATTAATGATAATTTTCCAATTTATAAACCACCTGTAGCAAAATTTTACAGTCAAATGTACTGAATTAAGCTGTCAACAGATTGTTTCACACAAGGTTAAACATAGCGTTTCAACAAACAATAATGAAAATTGGTGTTGAAAAGAAAAAAAAACAGATGGCTTAAATCAATGTAATGTAACTGCTCTTACCGATGTCATGGTAAACACTCAATGCAGAGTTGTAATTAAGATACAGATGAAACACATTACCGCACAGTGATTGGAATGGTCTACAGTTTGACTTTACAAACTTTTGTAACTCACATACAATATGTTCTGAAATAAAACAATTAGCATGCTGCCTAGCTTTTAGCCGTGACAGCTGTGCTGTTGTTGTTGTTTACAAGACATGAAAAAAATGCAGAAATTCAAATACAGAGAGCTGTCATATTTAGATTTTTGTTGCTATACTGCTGTTGTCAATCAAAATCTCATGGAAACTGATAGAGCTGTTTCAGTGAAACATTTTGCTGAATTTCTTCACAAGCTAAGATTCTTAAGAGGATGACATACCACACAAAATCTCCAAATTAGTCTGACTTTTTGTCTGACCTTGCTTCTAAAACCAGTTAAACTTACTTCAATTACTTCAGATTTTCTCTAAATTTTCCATACTTTTCCATTCACCATTTCCATTTTTACTTCAGTTTTTGCTCAGCTTATAGTTTAGGTAAAGATAAAGGGTACTTATAGGTTAAGTAAAGATAATTCTATGTAAGCATCATTTTGAATACATGAAGCTTTACTTATGCAAGTTTTGTTATGAAGTGGATGAACATGTGACAAAAAGTTAATCTAACCTTATTAGAAAATAGATTATGACACTGTACATCTTGTCAGTGACATGTCAAAAGGTAGCCATGTCACATTTTGAGATTGTATTCTACTCTAACAAATATAAATGTGCTTGTATTGATATCATATTTCCCTTTTTCCTTCTTTTCTTGTTGAAAAGCATTTGATATGCCATAGAATATTTGAAATAATGCTACTGCAATGTTCCCCACAAGGGTTTCTGTTGCAGGCTACATGATACCTTAAAAGTATAAATCATTTTTAAATGTATATGGATTAAAACTCAAGGATCTATCCCAGGATCATCCTCGAAGGAAAGGTTTTCACTTCTACACATATCAGGTATCTGGCATTGATAAGATTATAATCTGTTAAACTGTGGCCTTCCATTTTATTGGAATCATCTGAGCTGTGAAGACTCTGAACAGGAAGAGAATTATCTGAGTAAATACTGACTGATAGAGAGCAATAGTGATTCTTTTATTGATCATTTTATTCCATGTTATTGTTTATCATACCTCTCTGCTCATACTAAGGACAAAGCAAGATGTAAGTGTAGCCTTCTGTTTCCTCCCCTATGCATGCACTGGTGGTAAGGATGTGTTTCAGTATAACATTCTGACCCTTGGATTTACCAGTAAAGAGATAAACATTAAGGACAGGAGGAGTACTGACTGAAACCTGGCTTTACACCTACGTCATTGTAGCACATCCCAAAAGTATTTCTTTCCACATGTACACAAGTTTTAATTAGTCTCTCTCCACAATTTTTCTTTGCCCTAAAAGTAGATTTCGTCTTGAATGTTTATGCCATTAGATTAAGTTAACATTTAAAGGTGACAGAATGAATGGAGTATTGTACTTTGTTGTCTGATGTTAAAATAGAATATATTAAATTTTAATTCATTAAACAGTGCAGTTTTACAAGCCTAATTAAAACCTTATGTTTAAGTTAGGCATTAAAATGATCCTTTTTGCTAAATGGCGCCCTCTTTGACAATCACAGTTGAACTACAATGGCTTTGTGCTATTTGACATCACTTGTACGCTTTGTTCTAATTCGCCCATGTTTTAGTGTCTATTTTTAAATCCCAAATTTCCATATAAAGGAGAGCACAACAATGTCTCATGTTCATGATATCTCTTTGGCAATGCACAACTTGATTTTCCATTCTATGTCTCCTTTAACGACCAGAACAGAGTGATGAGCCCCTTTTCTGACAGTGTTTTTTCGCCATAAACTGCTATGGTCTATTTGCATTAAACAAGTAGTTTTGATGCAAACACCTAAGAGTGTCAAAACATCCTAAAGCCTTTGATGACAGTTGTTTAATGAAAGGGAAAAAACCCTGAAAATGTGCTATGACAAAATGACTCCCCCTAGTCAGCTATCACACAGATTTAATATATCACATTATCCCAGAAGTCAGGAATGGTGATCAGCTCACTAAGCTCTTGTTGCTGGAAGTATGCCCCAGTGCTCGCATCCATGCAGTACCCAGTCTCCAGCATCAAACCCCCACTCACCCCCTCCACCCTCTCTCCACCCAAATAGCCCACCGTCTCTCTTCTGTTGAGCCGAGGCCCTGTAGACCTACCAGCACAGTAAGTGCTCATCCACCTTGATATCATTGATGAGTATTGGGCCCCATTTGAACAGGTTCCAGCGCTGGGACGTGGGGCGCCTGTATTAATAATAGAAAAGGTGGCCGTCACTGCTGCCCAGGGAGCGGGGTTGAGTACAGTCTCCTTGCCGTACCCCCTTTTTCTTTCATTTGTTACGCAGTTTACCCAAACACGTCTCGCACCGCACACGTGCTGTTGGGAACAGCCAAATGCACAGATGTGCCAGCTCAGAACACACACATACACTGACACACACACACACAAGTGTGTTGAGGCACTTAAGGATTCTGTCGCCTCGCAGAGAGAAGTGTGGTACAGAGATGTGTGTTGCGCTACAGTATGTGTTGTTTTCCCCTGCATCAAATCCCCTCTGCTCCCTCGACTAACATTCCTGGTAAGTACCTTGTCTGTCATATTAGAGCATGGCTTTAAGCAAGAGCTTCTTATTTAATTCATTCCACCCGTTGCAAGAAAAAAAAAATACAGTAATTTCCCTTGTGTTGATGTGCTTCTGCTCACAAATCTGTTAATCCAGTTACTTGCCCAAGTGTAAAGGAAGTTGTTTGACAGCTCGCTGACGATTATCTCTTTAAAAGGCTGATGCTGTGGACTGTCAAATAATCACTTATCACTTTGACTATAAATCAGCTGGTAAACAAACTGTAGAAGCCTAATACTGCAGAGAAATGGAAGGTTAGAGATGGATAGAGGGCTATGCGCTGCTCTCCTTAAAGATACCATCTCTGTGTTTATTAATGCACATATCATCTAAGCCATGTCTATTCAGCCATTGTACTGGTGACACAGAAAATTGATTTTTTTTTAAAGATGATGAAGCCTCCCCACACACTCACACACACACACACACACACACACACACAAACATGCAAATACACATACACAAACATTCACACTCCAAACTGTATCATTCCGTTTCTTCAATATGGATGGAAAAAATAGTAAGTGGGCATTCTTAATGGTAGCTTTACATTAGAGTAATGTACTTTAATTCAGAGCAAAAAAAATGAGCTGTCAGATTTCCTATTTGCAGATGCTGTAGTACCTATCGTGGGTAGGCATTACAAAAAAGCACTTTAGGCAGAGCTAAAAATTGTATCGGCCTTTGTTCTTTGCTTAGATCACTTTCCACACCATCTCCTGTTTAACCAGCAGGTCAAATTAAAGTAGGAGAACAGGAGAGAATGAGTGTGTCTGTGTCTGTGTATGTGTGTGTGTGTGTGTGTGCACGTGCGTGTGTGTGTGTGTGTGTGTGAAAGAGAGAGAGAAAGAGAGATTGCAATCCCAAGCCTGCCCATTGTCTCTTCACATACTCCTGTGGTGAGAGTCTGTAGGTGCCAGGCCATCACTGCCAGCCACTAATACAGCAAATGAATGCATGAGTGAATATGTGAGTGAATAACTGAATGAATAAAGCTGCATTTACATAATTGCACATAGGCTATGTGTTTTCTAGTGTCTGAAATACCATTTGCATATGCACGCTCTATAGAAATTATACAGCTCTGTATAATAGACATGTAAATATAACTCCTTTGAATTAACAGGGCTGGAGCCAGGATAAGAGAGAAAGAGAGAAAGAAAAAAGTCAAATAATAATAATGTTAATTATGTTTTTCTGCCCTCGGGGTAAGGATCTCTCGTTGCCTCTAGAGCAATGCTTACTTGTCAGAACAAAAGTGATGGTGAGGCCCAGCCAAGGGATGAGCCGCTCAGCACTAACTAAGGATGCTGAGAGACAACGAGGAGGCCTTGGTAAGAGTGGAGTCTCTCTCTTTTTCTCTCTCTCTCTCTGTTTCTCTCTCTTTTCTTCTCTCTTCTTCTCTCCTTGCGAATGATCAGAGCAGACGGCGTCGGCTCGGCCATCGGTTTCAAACATCGGGAGGCGCGGGCGTGGCGGCGTGTGATCAGAGCCCCGTGGAGACGAGCGAGACGAGCGAGAATCCCACACTGTCTCTGTGTATCAGCTGCCGAGAGGCCTCTCTCCCCTCCTCTCTCTCTTCCTTTCTCTTTTTTCCCCTCTCCCCTGACTCTCTCTCCTTCTCTCTCTCTCTCTCAAAGCTTCTCTCAGTGGTCCCATCCCCTCCTCAACTCTGACTCCGACCCCAGCCTGAGCTGTGACTCCAGCACATGGACCCCCCCCCCCACACCACCCTCAGTTGTTGCCTTTTTTATGTTGTTATTGTTGTAGCAGGAGCTGTAATGCATCTTGACATCTGTTAGCCGCCTCAGAAAAGATAAAAAAACTGGGGATTCCAGCCTGAACTGCTCCCTTTTGTTTCAGCGGGTCCCAGTAGTGGGGGGCAGGTTAGTACTACCTGGAGGTGGAAGGGGAGAGTCCATTAAAGGGGAGGGTGCATTTGAGGAGGAGTCAGAGGGGTTGGTATTTGTGTGTGTGTGTGTGTGTGTGTGTGTGTGTGTGTGTGTGTGTGTGTGTGTGTGTGTGTGTGTATGTGTGTGTGTGTGTTGGGGGGAGGAGGGGTGACAGTATGAGATGGTGATAGGGAGGTGAGGAGGACCAGCAGGGCAGCTGGAGGGGTTGGGCACTGGAGGCCTATGGGGGTCTTCACTCACCCCCCTATCCTTCACCTTTGTCTCTCTGTGGCGCCGCTCTGCTGTGTGTGTGTGTGTGTGTGTGTGTGTGTGTGTGTGTGTGTGTGTGTGTGTGTGTGTATGTGTGTGCATCTGTGTTCATATGTGTGCACATATGTGTAATGGGAGTGAGAATGTTTACGTGCATGTGTGCGTGTGTGTGTGTGTGTGTGTTGGTACATATGGCATATGGTACATGTGTTGTGTGGGTACATATGGTTCTCCGAGAGCAGATCCAGACTCTGTCCAGATGAACCACATGCCACTGGAGGCCCAGCAACCCAACTGGAGCCCCTCTTTCTCCTCGTCTGACCAGTCAGCTGACCTGCGGACAGCACAGGGACACTGAAGAACAAGCCTGAACCCATTTACACATAGGAAAGTACAGAACACACAAACACCATCCTACACACACACACACACACACACACACACATACACATTCCAATAAACAAACACACACACATACACACAGCCACACGGTAGTCCACCCCACTATATCAATTCGCTCTTCTCTGTAATTCATTTCACTCTAGATCGGTGTTTGTTTATGGGTGTTATCGATGCGTTGTGTAGACGTTGTTGTGATCACATTAACACAGCCAGGACTGGAGGCTGTGGATGTGTTATTAGCTTGAGGGGATGGCCCTCTGATAAACATCCTGTGGGATGATAAACATTGATCTATGATGATGCGTCAGTAGGACTGTATGGGCTTCAATTGCTTCTTCCAAATACTAATTATCAGTCAGATCTGTGGCTTTCTGGATCTCTCTCTCTCTTTCTTTCTCTCTTTCTCTTTCACTGTGAGTGTGTGTGTGTAAGCGCACGAGTGTGTGTGTCTGTATGTGTGTGGGTGTGTGTGATGGCATTTCTTAAACCTCAGGCCCTGTGCCTTTTCCTTGAGGGTGGTGATACACGCTCTGACCTATGCAGCGTTGTGTAACAGGCAGCTCATAATTAACATTACTCATGATGAACTAATTGAAAATGTCTAAATCAGACTTCACTTTGGCTCAAGGGTACAGAAATGTGTAAGTTCTCAGATAATGCAGAGCAGAAATATCAGCAGCTATAACCATCTATATCTGTACAACATCACAACATGTATCTCTGTAATGTCTATGTAAAAGTGTTTGTGTGTGTGTGTGTGTGTGTATTCTAGATGTAACTAATTGGAGTCAACAAGACAAGTGAATATAACACTAGCATTCATGCAATGTGTGAGTGTTACAGTTAGCACAAAATGTCACTGTAATTAAATGAGTCAATATTCAGATGGGGTAAGACAGCGCTGCTGGTGGTCCTTTGACACTTTAGGCCCTTCTGTTTTGTAATATATATGGGATGCCAATAAGCACACCAATCTGGTGAGAGGAGTTAAGAGAGAGAAGGTAAGGTGAATGGCTTTTTTAGTCACAGTTTGTGAATACTGTGTGCTTTCCATCTGGGGTTGCAGAGAATAATGCCAGTCAGCTGAAGCAGCCATATGGTTGTCTCTTGATCATGGCAAACAGTATACATTATACACAGCCCTTTTCAAAACGTACCTGAACCGACTGAATTCACCATAGTCTGGTCTTTGAGTGCATGCAAATGTAAATAACATGAGATATTTAGAAAGGAGTGAAGACATTCCAGAGTTTACATCCATCAATGTCAAATACCTGATTGAAACAGAAAGTAGAGAGGGAGAGAGAGAGAGAGAGAGAGAGAGAGAGTATACCACCAGTAGAGGAAGTAAAACAAGAAGGGGCCTAAGTAAACATCTCTTTAGTACTTTAAATAAAACATTTGTTTGTGATTGAAACGTCATGATGCGAACAGCATGACCTGTTTTACTGGTGCTTCTAAACATCAGCATCCTTCTGCACAGAAACAGATCCTGGGCCTCTGAGCCACCAACTCACAGCCTATTTATATTACATGAGAACAAATTTTTCTGACAACTTGAGTGATAGATTTGTACAAGGCTTGGATGGCTGTTTTTTTTTTTTTTTTTGAAGAGACCCCTTTTGAGTGACATAAATTGCTATTAATAAAAATTTTAACAATACATGCCAAATGAATTTTTTCTGTTAACATGGCAGCAGCGTGAGCAAATGGTGTCTGTGGTAGGTTTCCTGGGAATATGTTGGCTCTCAGAGTCTACCTTGGAGTGAGAAAGAACAACAGCGAGAAAAAAAAAACATTGAATGCTGGGAGCCAGTGTCTCTTCTGCACGTGTGCTGAGCATAAAGAAAAAAAAAAGAAAAAAAAACAGCTAAACTGTTAGTGTCTTAGACTCTGACAGCATTTTACAGTTTTCCAAGCTGTGTGGAGCACCTATTATTTATTTACTCAGTCTAGCAATTGTTTCAATTATTGCTAGGAAAAACCTAATGGATATTTCATACACTCACTTTCTCTCTCCACTCTACTCCAGGACAAAATGCAGACATCAAACAAAAGCTTGTTCCTGTCGATTCCCTCTTGTGCCTTTTTGGCATTAGTCATTATCAGTTGCTCATGCTTTTTATTTCCTCTCTGTTCGGTGCGTAATTGAAGAGAACTGGAACAGCTGTTAGACATAGTTTCAGTTTACAGCAAGAGGAGAAAAAAGAAAAGAAGGGAGGATTGGAATCCAGACTTGGCGCTGAATTCTCCCCCATCGTAGCCTTTTTGTCTGTGAGCCTCAGCTGAAACAATTAACCATGCGCATGTTTGAAGGCGGGATTATGGTTGTCTAATTGTGGTGTGCGTTGTCATGGAGACTATCAGCCAATCGGTGGATAAACACGGCGGCTTGGCAGTGTTGGGCTAAAATAAAGCTTTGTGCAGATGTCAGCCTTAGATTTATGATGGTGAAACAGATTTTATTTGGCAGCGAAATCAATAGCCTGACCACTCAGGCCCCAGCTTATTTTGATAAACAGTTCGGTTGATGTAACCTCTCTAGGAGCCCCCCCACCCACCTCAACAGACACACACACACACACACACACACAAACACACACACTCAGACTCACTCACTTCTTTGTCTCTAATGAGTAAGTGTTATGCATATAGAATATTGCTGTTTTTGTCAAAAAGTAACCTCTTCTAAGCGAAGTGTCATTACACTGTCCTTGTCTCTGCATTATAAATGATGTTTTCTTTGAGCACATGTCCGCTTGGGTTTCCCTCATTAGAAACAAAAAAAGTGCTCTTGCTACCATGTTTAGTTAACAAATACAGACTTTGTCTGTCATTCATGTTGGGAATTCAGTCCAATATTACAGATGATATCAAACTTTGCCTTTCAGTTCTTTATCAGTGTACAAATGCCTTTTTACAACCACCGTGCCATAAACCAGACTCCCTGCTACAGGAGGTTGCTCGGGTGTGTTGGTGGCTTAAGGAAGCCATAAAAACCTAATTCAAATGCGACATTCTGCCCAGCAATTTTCAGTTTTCCAGGCACACATGTGGATCGCAACACACGCAACATGTTCAGTTAACCAGGAGACAAGACAAAAAGGGAAAAAAGGCACATTGCAGGAAGTCAATAAAATCATTCCCCCTCTGGGTGCACATTATATTTGTTGTGAGCTAGGGTTAATGCACTCCAAGCCCGCTTATTACATGTCGCTGTGCGCTATTGAGATATACTCCACAACACGTGCCCTGCAAGGCTGGATCGTCCCTGCATGTGCTACTCTGTCCGAAACCATAAACACAGAGTCAGACATAACACCATGGACAGATTACCCTAAAATCGACCTAACCGTGTGAAAGCAAACAGCTGTGTAGAGCTGAAATAGAAGCCTCAAACAGAAGGCAGAATCTCATTTTTCTCAGAGCTCGAGGAGTTCGGTGTGATGGATACAAGTAAGTACAGAGTTCCTAATAGTCTTAATTCTGTTCATTGCTAAGTGTTGGTCACAATGCAAAAAGCCAGAAATGTTTTGGGTGCTTTCCATTTGACCTGCTGCTGTTGTCTATTAGTCTATTGGGTGAAGGGGGGGGTCACATGTCATCCCGTTTTTCTCCCCCCACTCCCCCTCCAAAAATGTCTCTGGCCCAGGAGATGCTTTTAGGGAGCTGGGGCATTGCCTGTCCATAAATATTGCATTGGGAGTTGGGAGTGTGGAAGGCTGGTGTCAGAGGTTTCCTCTGGCCCTAATGCACAAACACAAACTCTGGAAAGACCAGAGGTGGTGGGGGGGGGGAACATATACAGCTGAAAAGGCTTGATCTCAGGGGGTAGAGTGAGATTCCCAGAGTCTACCCCTGAGCTGGTAAATAAATCATGAGAGTATAGAGAGGTCCACTGAGCTCTCTTTTGAAACAGTTTTATAATGGTAAAGGAGACAAGTGCATTGTCGAAGGTGCTCCGGAGAACAAGCACTGCTCACGCCGGGGTGCCCTGCCATCAAAGCTCCCAAACTGGGAACGCCCCCCATCCCTCCCGAGAACATCTTTACTGTCTTTATTTGGGGGAAGAAGCAGTAGAGGGCTAGGAAGCCATACACATTGACACACATCACACACACACACACACAGGAAAGGAAATCAGCACAGTGTCAAAGCAACTCTACAGCTGCCACACCATGTGACCTATGCAATGACCACCGCACCTCTCTTTCTCCCCGCAGCCAATAAACAAGCTATCTTGACAGCCACTGGCTCTTTTAGGTTTCCTCATTCTGCCTCCCAGCAGACGACTGCTGCGCTCTACCTCAAAGGGGTGGAAAGATTACCTTTATTTCCATTATAAAGTACTTTAGATGTGACTGACAATCTTTGAACACAGCGGGGACCCAAAACCCTGTGCCGTATGGTATCATTATGCCACCCTACCTCAGACGAAGGGCCTACTATGTTACAATGAAAAAGCAGTGAATGGAGCGCATCCTGTATTGACTTGTTTGCTGAATATCAGAGTGGGCTTTCAGATGTATTTATAATGGGCTGATTAAAACCTGCTTTGATCTGAAGAATGCAACAACAGCACACAGGATCATTTCTTATATATTTCCCTCTCTTTTTTTGGCCAAGATCATACAAGCAGCTGGTTTACCTTTAAAAAGTACACATATCAAAGGATTATTATTTTATTATGGATGTTTTTTTTCTTTTCTTTTCTTTTTTGACTGTTTGCGAGAGGTAATGTTTTCAGGTGTGCACTGCGTGTAGTTGCATGGCAGAAGTACCTGAACAAGATTGTGATCACTGATGCAGAGCTACTCACCCATATATAATGCTCTGTGTAAGCCTTTTTTTGTTATTTTGTTTATGAAATATTCTATTTGATATACACACACTGTGAATTATTTAACCCCTGTGTTCTTCTCCTTTGAATGGACAATTTACTCCCATTGTTCTCACATTGGGAATGACTAGAGGTGAACTTTGAAAGACTTCTGTGTGGGAATCTGGGGGGACTTCTCTTCATCTGACTTAAGAAGTGATTGACAAGGATTAGATATGGAAGACAAAAAAAGACTGGAAAGGGAAAAAAAGAGATTCATAATTTAACCTACTATCTGTAGAGACTTGATATTTTTTCAAATGTACTCATAGTCAATTATTTCTAACCCAATGCATCCTGTAGTCATGAATGTGAGAAATTGGAACACTGACCCCAAGATGTAGTTATTGCAAGGAACAACTACAACAGCATCCATCTTGTGATTTTCTATGAGATAAAATCAATGAAATAATTTGCGAGCAGTTGATTAATTAAAGAAATGAAAAGTAGAACTCACAACATCAGTTGCAATTCAAAGACCTTTAATATGACCCAGGGCAGAGTTTGGGAGGTATTAATTATCAAGTGATCATGTCAATAAAACAGCAGTGCATACTGAAAATCTCACAAATACATTCAAACATGGTGGCAGAGTGCATTCAGGGTGAATATGATTTTTTTTACCAGTAGAGCTGTGGACATAGATGACTTTCATATATTTCATATATTTTACATGACTGTTTAAAAACATAGTATGAACATAGTTTGGAAAAGAGAGAAAAGCACATTTTTCAGTCACATACAAGGTAGAAGAGGTTTTTTAAAACATTTTTTGGAAATTCTGACCTGAACTTGGGAAGAAATAGAGCCTAACCTTTCTGTGTTTACACAAAGCATTGGCACTGTCTCAATAGAAAGTAGATCCCGACAGCTTTCTCCTGAGGTTTATGACAGGCTTCTCTCTCTTTCCCTCTTTTTTTGTCTAAATCTCTGGGTATGACAAAGTGAAACACATGCATAATTTGGATTGCAGCGCCATCCTGACTTTAAGCATATTCACAGCAGTGTTTGATGAGCAAATCTGTCAGTGGTTAAGAAGCTCGGGAAGGCACCGAAGCAGGCGAGCTGCTGACACGACAGACAGTCTCCTGTCTCTGACCAAATGAAAACCCCAAGCCTTCGCTCATCGCCGACACATTTTGGTTCCAGTCATTATCGTCTCAGAAAATACAAATTGCTATGATACTTGCAAGAGAGAGGGGGGTGGGGGGTGGGGGGGGGGGGGTGAACATGTGTGTTTGAATAGGAAATGGCTCTCCATGGCATCTCTGTTAATGGTTTACATCCTTACAACCACTGGCTTGTTTTGTTTGATGCATCTCGACAAGTCATTGAGGTGGCCGAACAGCATCCTGTTTTTCCCCCAGTGGACACAAATAACAGATCAACTTGTGCTTCATATAACATCTGTTTTGCAAAACGCAGACTGTTGTGTGAGCTACAGGATCATATACCATATGTGCCATGTGCAAGCAGGAATATGAACACTGGCTGCATGTCTGACAGCATGAAAGTCCCATGAATATTATTATTTGCATGTAAGAAAACTGCGGCAGAACATGAAAGGGGAGCCCGGTCTCTCTATAATGCATCCAGGCCAGTCTGGCTGTTGTGTTTGACTATAATGAGTATCAGGGATGCGACTAACAAGGTCGAGATGGTTTTGATTTGCAAATATGCACTGCTGTGGCTCTAATGAATCCTGACAATGAAAGATTTAACAAACACATGACACATGAGGAGACTCGTTTTATTCTGAACACCAGGTATCTGATCCAAACCCCCCCCCCCCCCCCACACACACACACACCTCTCTCCCCTCTCTCAACCTTCCACCCCCCCAACACACACACACACACACACCTTCCTCCCACCCCACACCCTCCCTTACTCAAAATGCAAAGAACCCGTTGATATTCAAACATTTAGTAAATTTTTTTTTCAGCCACGCTCCTTGCTTGTGTGTGTTTGCCAGACATTTTTTACTGCCCACACTGCCGTCCCACTCCACACTCACACACAAGCAATGCTGATTTTCATTTCTTTTGTTAGGACCTTGAGCTTTTTTGGAGAGAAAAGAGGAAAAGAAAAACAGGTTTAAGGCACCATTTTGTCTGAGCATGTCTTGTGAATATGTTACCAGTTCAGTGTGTGAAAAGTGTGTGTTTTTACAACTCAAATCTGTTGACCATATTTGGGCAGACTTGGTCTGTTCTCCAAAATATAATTTTGCTTGGCAGGCTTTTAGATGGGGCCAGTTGCTACTGACGTCTGCTTTTGTAGTTGCAAACCAGAGACAAATTTACACTCCTTATGGATCTTGTCACATGGAATTATAGAGCCAGACAATTTCTAAACAGTTCTCTCCTGCAGAATGGCGATGCATACCTGTTTTAAATTAGGTGGATACTTGGCTCTGTGATGTTTTGTTGCAGCTCTTTAATACTTCAGTATGTATTCCATATTTAAGGGGGTGGTGTTGATAGTGGTGTTTTGGGAGGGGTGGGGGGTGGAGGCCAAAATGTAATGACCTCACAACGAGAAGCACCAAGGAACTCTGGGAAGGAAGGTTAGTCAAATAGAACAAGTTGGGATACTGTCAGTGTGAGATCTGATAAACCTGCAAACAGCACTGCAGGGGAATATGATTATGTCTCATTGAATATAATCTAGAGAAGAGAATTCCTCCATGTTTGAGAGAGATGATGTGATTGCCAACATATACAAATGTTGTTCAAATACATGATATATGAAGGCCAATGTAAATAGAGACTGTGATTATATTAAGCTCAAATGGATTTGATCAAGTGTAAGTGTAATGTATGTAAGAAAATATTTGGTATGCATATGTAAGATTCCATGTATATGTAAATAAATCATTTACTCACATACACACACATGCGCGCGCACGCACACACACATGCACACTCTTTCTGCACCTCTCTTTTTTTCTACATCTGTGTGCCTCTTTATGTTCTTTTTATGGATTCCACGGTGTTGAAGGCTACTTTACTACCGAAAGAGTTTTTTTTACAGGTCCCTGAATATGCCTTTTATTCTGAATCCATTCAAAGTGCATAAAACCATCAGGAAATTTTAAATATCCATAAATCACTTAACTGCAAGAGACTGGCGGAGCAGCAAGGCCTTTCCAGATGTGCTGGTGGCAGGCAGGCAGAGGGGAAGCCGTGTCTGCAGCTCCACAGAGGAGAGAAAGGCCAAATATTTCTCCTTCTCTTTGCGTTTGCCTAATGCAAAACCTATGGCAGTCTGGCTTAAAAGCTGCATGTGGAAACTCTGAGTGTGACAGCAAGGTATGCTACCTCATTATCTTCACCCATGTTTCTTTGGTGGTGCACAACACACAAGATTATAAGATATAATGTACTCTTGTGCATTATATAACACTTGGTTTACACACATCTTAAGACTTTCCTGTTTCATGAACATTTCTCCTCCACCACCACTGTTTAGCATACTCCCCCTGTTGTGTACCTGTATCTGTTTGTCGTGTTTGTTTGTTGTTTATTTGTTTGTTGTTGAAAGGTGTTATATCAGTACCATTTATTTATTTATTTATTTGTTCATTCATTCATTCATTCACTGATGGGTGAAGATACAGAGCTGAAGTTTGGGTTAAGGAAGAGTGACAACCCTGCATCTAAAAACCCTGGCAACTGACAGCAAATGGTGTGTGCTTTGGAGAGACTGCATCCTGTTTTTTGAAGCATGTTGCGGTTTGTTGCCCGCCACACACACACACACACACACACACACACACACACGCACACACCACCGTCTTTCCAGAGAGAGAATTAAAACAACAAAAACCAAATAAATAAACAATGCTGTTTCTCAAAAGAATTCATTCTTTCACATTTCAAACAAAACATCAGCTAATTATAGCCTAAAGCCATGAGCTTTGATGCAGTTTTTTTTTCTCCACTCGCCTCCGTCTTTTTTTCCTGGAAGTGCTTTTCTTTCAGGACCTGCGGTAAATTAGCCAGTAGCGCTCAGCAGGCTCTGATGGTGCTGGGGCAATGATCCACACAAAGGTGCTCTCACAGCATTCTTCCCATCACGTTTGCAAGGACAAAGAGAGAGAGAGAATCATTTACTCTCTGAGGAATAAATACAAATGAAATCAGTCAATTGGCATCAACACTTACGGTTATGAAAGGAAGACAGAAAAAAAAGCTTGATGGCAACACACCAAACTGTGCGGAGAGATGGTCCATCTACTTCAAATCCTCCCCCCACCATTGCAGAGACTGATGCTGATTAGTTTAGATACAGGTCTTGATATGGGATGAAATGCAGCTATGCTACATAAGCCTGAGAATAGCCCCTCCTTTCTGCTGACTGGACATCTTCTATGAGTTTAAGAGCATATAAAGAGCGTGACTTAAGGCTATTAAAGGGCCGGTGTCGACTGGCCCGAAATGTAAATCGCTGGCATGTACGCCAGCCGAGGCAGCATACCATGTACTGTGGGCACAGTTGTTTCCGCTTGGCTTGCCGCCCAAGCTAGCCTACTTTTCTGCCAACACCCCGTGTTGGCACTCTGGTGTTCCGACCACTGTGAAGGCTGTGGAACAGAGGCTCCCTTTAGGGCTGTTTGGCTAACCCCTCTCAGCAGATCCCTGGCTCTCTGCAGGCATTAAATAAGGACCCAGAGGTCCATCTGCCCAAGGGATGGCCTTTAGCATTACCACAGTAGTGTCATCTGATGTCCAGATACGCCGGGTGTACTAGCCCACCCCGCCACCACCAACCCTGTCGACTCCCGACCTCTGAAGCTTCCTACCCGGACTCTTCATCCATGCTAGGGGCTCACCGCCTCACGTCCGACCTCATGTGTTTCCCATCAAGGAAGTCTGTGGTTACCTTCCTGATTCTGCTGGACTGGAAAAACAGAGCTAATATGGTGTGATCTGGAAAAAGCTTTGATGCGGAGGCTTTACAAATAAACCCCCGAATGCCATATGGTCTGTATTCGTCTCTTAATTTATTTCCTATAAATGTCTGTTGAACACTGGGCCCAGCCAACACGTGTGTAACCAGAGTTGGAAAACAGAAGGCCGGAGAGAGCAGTTTTGCGGCGAGGTGCGATTATTATATTTCTCTCTTTTGGTTTGCCCTGTCTGAGCCCGGAGTACACACACACACACACACACACACACACACACACACACACACACACACAGACACACACATGCTCAGGGCAAATGACTCTTCCAAGCCCCACCAGAGCCATCCAAATGAAACAAACAAACACGCGAGTGTCCTCGCTCTGGTGGATCAGCGTCGCTGTGTCGCAGGCCTGGATGAGCCAGTACTCTGACACAATCTTAATAAAGATCAATCCATTTTAAAACAAACAAACAACAAAAAAAAACTCTAATTTAAAAAAATTGCACTTTGGAAGTGCAACAGCTGAGCGCTCGATGAGTCACCCGTCTTCCATTCCCCAAGGCCCTCGCCCCGTCAGCGTTCGGATTAGGTTACCATAAGGTTTTAGACCATGGGCCGTGGCTGGGGCTCCTGCCTGCCAAATGCGGAGTGCACGGGCTCGAGCCTGTCCAAAAAGGAGCTGAGTTTCCCTGTACCGGCTCCAGGCCTCCCAGAGGCGAGACAAAAGTAGACATAACCTGCTTTAGGGGTCTGTAGCTTTGAGTTCTGACACATGCGCTCAGGCATTTCACATCAACATTTCTGAGCTGCAGATGGCTGCGTGTGTGTGTGTGTGAGAGAGAGAGAGGGAAGAAGTGAAAAAGAGAGGATAATAGAGAGAATAAGAGTCTGCCAAAATGTGTGTGTGTCTGCATGTATGTGCACGTGTGCGTGTGTGTGTGTTGGGGGGGTATATATATCAGTGTGTGTTTGTGCTGGCATGCGTTGTTTTCCATGTACAAAGCAGCCTATCAACAACTGCCCCCTTTTTCATTTCAGCCATCTGATTCGATGCAAAACACACATAGCCACTGGAACACTGCAAACAGCCAAACGTGTGAACAACAATCAAAATGAGCCAACAATAAAAACATTTTCTTCTCCAGTCAGCCTCCTGTCTCCCGCCTGCTGATACCCCCCTCAACCATGGCGTTATCTCTGAGCCAGTATGGAAATCACACCGACCAGGAACTCATCCGCCTCATTTACAATCTGCCACCAATAATCTCTGTTTGGTCGCCTCTCCATTACTCATGTAGTCATTGGCAAACTGCTCTAGCAACTGCCCTTCCCCATCACCTGTGTAATTTAAGCTACCTCAACACAATGGAATGCCAGCAGTCGTTGCAGTATGATGTTTCTGGCTGCCTTTCGTCCATGAAGTGTGTGAAGGGATCAGGCTCCATCTCATGTACAGTAGCCTATGCTAGTTTGAATATGTGTGGTTTTGAGAATTGCTATGGGGGAATTCAGGTTAGTGTGATGAGAAGTTTAGTGCAGATATACATTCAGTTAAAGCAACACTATGTAACTTTTAGCACTACTTACCGCTTAGTCTGACACTTTGTTTTTGTACTTTCTCCAAATTAATTTGGATAGCAGAGAGTTGTTATTAGAGGCCAAATTAATTTGGATGGCATAGACTTGTTATGACCAATCATCAAGGGGGATGCGCTGTGCAGTTCTGGGTGGAGAGTAGGAAACCACCACAAAATAAAAGAAAACATTTTACAGCATAACATTGCTGGCTGTATTACCATCAAAGACTAATTCACGTCTTTGAACAGTGCCAGCTATGATCTGGGAAGTGTTTGGGCTTTTGAGCCTTTTAGGAAGCTAGTCCACTAGTTTTGCACCAACAACTCCATACTGTTGCTTTAAGTTGAACTTTTTAAAAAAACATCTCTTGACAAGTATGATTTTTCAGGTATCTTATTAAAGGGTCTTGTAGATTAATGCAGACAGATGGAGGAAGCAGTGTTGTGACATGCCAGGTGAAATTTTCCCTGCACCATCCCCTATGTCTGTTTTGTAATCTGATAAAGAGCAAATGAATCACTTGGCAAATAACAGACCACATGTTTTTTTTTTGTTCATTTTAAAAATGTTCCTTTTTCACAGTTAATATTTAAAGTAAAGAAGATATCTCCAAACTGCCCACACACAATTCATTTTCTCTCTGTATGAAAATTGGATCATGGCATCAAGCAAATAAATGATACTCGATGTCCCTTTGCTGTGTTTTACAGAAGATAAACTCTCTCTCTCTCCCCCTGTCTCTCTCTCTCTGTCTGTCTGTCTGTCTGTCTCTCTCTATAGTGAGACAGGGGGCAGTTACAGCATGGTGGGGCTGTAACTCTTCCTGCTAGGCCTCTGCATGCTTGTCTCCTTCTTGACTCGCCTGCCACCACCTAAGTCCCTCTTCGCCCACTGTCGAGCGGCCTTGACAGGCCTGGATTAATCGGGGCGGAATAGTGACAAGCTGTCTCTGAAACACACCCTGTCCGACTGTAAACAATAGGGGTGTGGATTAGTTTTGAAACAATGTGTTTATTTAAAAAGCTTGCTTCCTGCATGCATTTGACACAACTCTCCCATTAATTTTATTGGCAGCCAGTCCAGCACAGAAAAATGTTATCATTGTTTAGTTTTGAGGGGGGTGGGATTGGGGGGCAGGGTGTTGGGGCGATACAAAACCAAAACCAAAAAAAAAGAAAATGACTGAAACAAAACAAAAAGGAGAACTGTGGGGCTCTTGCAGTTGGTTCCTGTGAGATATACGTGCATTAAGAGGGTCCACCGTGACATTTAGCACAATCTCAGGAACGAGAAGTCATTCCACCGTTTTGTTTAGACTGTTGCTCTGTTTGTTTGGGGTTTTTTGTTTACAGACTAAGCAGCTTCGCCCTAACAAAAAAAAAGGGAAAAAAAGAAAAGCAAGAAGAAAAGGAGGGAGGTTGGGAAAGGGGTGTGGGGTGACGGTGGTGGTGGTAGAAAAAGCTTGAATGTGCTTTATGCATATTTCCCTCCCAGCCTTGTGAGTGGCTGCATGCAGTTCCCTCCCCGGTGCCTGGGGGTGCTGAAAGTCAGCAAGCTTTTTTGGAGAGCCCAGGAGCGATACCCCGAATCCCTCACAGCCTAAAGCCACTTCCCCTCCAAAAACGCTATACGCTTGCACTTTTCCAGTATGCAAAAACAAGCATTTACCTCCAGTTAAAGGGATTATTCGCCATACCCCCTCAAAACCAGCATAATCTCTCTCTCTTTCTGCATTAACCATGAAATTCAGAGCATCACACTGTAGTGTTTCTGGGTGATAAATTACTGTCCATGATATTCACATTTATTTTCCAGCCATGCAAGATGTGAGGAGATTTCGAGGGGGGGGGGGGTAGCATTAGAGGTAGTTTATGTTTGTATAATAATAACACTAAAAGTCTTAAACTCACATACAGCAGAGCTGAGGAGATTATGGGGCCTTAGAGGCAGCAAAATAAGTTCATGTGCTCCGACTGACAACTGTGAACAGAAGTGAAAAGGCACAAGGGATCAGTGGGGCAACCTTAGCCATGCTGGAATCAGAGAGGAGAGAACAGGTGAATTTTGGAGGGAGGGAGGGAGGGGAAGAGGGTGGGAGACAGGGAGGGAAGGCAGGGGTCGGGTGGGGGGTTAGGCAGGCTTTTTAAGCCCTAGTTTAACATGTAAATCCCACCCTTTACAGGCAAACCGCTCCACTAGATCCCTGTCAATTTCCCCGCGGCTACGCTCCTGTGGATTTACATGAATACACTCTATCACTTAGAGTACAACCTTCTGCTCGTTGCGAGAGAGAGAAAGAGAAAGAGAGGGAGAGGGAGAGACTGAGAGAGAGGTGGAAAGGCTAAAAAAAAAACAATCTCTTGCAAACTTTTTCTGTACCATCTTTTTTTTCACTTTACTTCGTCCCTTTCTCTTCCTTTCTCTCGTCTCTCGCTCTCTCTGTCACATTCTCCTACCTCCCCACTTTTGTTACAGGAAAAATAAGGTGTTATTTACAAGCCTCTGCTGAGTCTTCTTTTGTAAATGGACTCCTCGGTTGTGTCCACAGGCCAGGCGCAAGGAGGTTGGCTGCCTGTTCACCGATAAGCTGGCAGAACCTATCAGCTCCCGACGAGCGCAAGCAGATCGAGCTCTGTGTTTCTGTCACGCTTTATCATCAGCTGAGCTGAAACTAAACCGGTGTTAAGCAGGAGTAGAGAGAGGGGCCATTTCTGTGGATTACCGACGCCGACTTTAATTTCAAAGACCAGTGGTGTATCCAGGGAAAGGTGCAGGCTTCACTTGCCACAGATTGGCAGCGGGTTGCTGATAATGCCTTGCCGCTTGCTTGCCCGCACCATGCCCACACCCCCCCCCCAACACCCCCTCCCTTCCTCTGCTACCCCCACCCCCACCACCACCCCTCTCACCCACCCACTATTGTTTGTGTGTGCCACCAGGGCGCCTATTGATCTCGGAGCTGCTAATTCATTTCACGGCACACGTGAGAAACGGGGAAGATGCCGGGAGCCACGTTGTGGGGCCCCGCTGGTGCACTGGGGCACGGGGAGCAAAGCGGAGCGATGCCAATCCAACCCACCGTGGCTGCGGCTGCCACTGACACCGCCAGGCGCTGCTGTTGCCACCGCCTCTGTTCCACCACCATTCCCTCCGCTACGCTCCCAGCACCAGCACCAGCTCCAAGCTCAACCCCACCCCAACCCTGTGTTTGCTTATGTGCTGGATAGCACAGGAAATGCACCACAGGAAACCACTGAATCTCCAAGGAGTCATTACAGAAAAAAATGAATTGGGATGGGGGGTGGGAGGTGGTAGTGTTCAAACGGCAAGCTTAGAGGCATTTACGATATAGTATACAAAGCCAACTGGGATATTACCAGTGCTTTACTATCCTAATCAGCTGCAAACCATTTGGGAACTTAAAATGCAACAAGAGGAGCCTGCTGGTGCGAACATGTCACTATAGGGTCTGTGTTGGACAGGCCTCCCTTAAGCTGGTTTTCTGATTTCTAATGGACACACTGATTTGATAGGGTTGGAGGATGATTGATTGAAGACCCAGCGCCATTCGCGACTGTGGACAATCCCAATATCTCCTGAGCTCCAGTGATCTAGATTTAGTGGGAGGTGCATAGAGTGATGGGGGCTGCATGTGAAACAGACCTTGAAATGTTTATGAGGAACCTCAGGGAGTCTAAATATGCATAAGCTTTTGTCTTTTCCTTTCAAGACACACTTCATTCGGACTGTTTTTTATTTTTATTTTTTTTTCTTTATGGCTCAGACCAAATTTGAGAACATATAATAACACGAGCCCTTTCATATTATTAGCAGTGGGTGATATTGTTGTTAAAAAAAGCATTTCAAATGATGCGTCACAAGGGAGCAAATATCATTTACAAATTGCTAATGACTTGCAAACACTCCCTTCGCCCCTGGTGAAAAATACCACTGCTCCCTGTGTGTGCTTGTCAAGAAACACCAGCCATTGCCATAGAGCCGCACACACACACACACACACACACACACACACACACACAAACATACAAACAGACACAACCCTCTCAGATGGGAGATGGGTGTCCCATGTAACTGTACAGGACCTGCTTGTCATCTCTCTTAAAAGGCAATAACTCAAAAAGCTTATTACTATTCATCACCAAAAAAGAGGAGGAGACCCATCTTCCCCTTCTAATGGCTTCTCTCCATGTTTGTTCTGAATATGTAAATGAGGCTTTAAAATATGTACATACCCCGCGATGAGATGGATTAGCTTAAGATATTCATTATTTAGATGGCATTATTATTATTACACTTTGCATCTTCTATTAGCCTGGATCGAACTTACCTCATGCTGGACTGACAATAATGAATCATCAATAAAACATTTTCATAATGTCAGACGGACACTGCTCTAGTTGCTTGATCTAATTTTACATTGACTCGCTTGGTCATTAGTTCAATATGGTATGCATGCCACCTTGTAAAAAACAAAGAGGTGAAGACTTTTTGCTTATGTGGACTGACAGCTGATGCACAAAGCTGTTTTTAAATGCTTGCTCAGGGGTTAATCATTACAAGATGATAAACGCACTGAGGCATTACTCTCAAAGGCATGTATCTTCTTGCTTATTGCACAGATGTAATGAAGGGAGCAGAAAAGTTTGTGATGACCTGGAGCTTATGTGATTGATAGATGGAGGGTGGTTGGGATTTGCTTAGCTTTGATACCTACAGATATTTGAAAATCTCCAAAGAGGAGATGCAGAATTATTCTGGGCAACTTTGTCGATAACCGGTGAAACAAAGTTGGAGTCCATCAATTTTAGGCAGAGCTGTGAAAGTGGCCAAGTTTGGAGGGGAGATATGAGAGCCCCGGTAATGGAAAAATGAAAGGAAAAGACTATGATCGCATGGAGGGGGATGTCTTTATTGCTGCCCAGATCTAATAACTTAATGCAAATTGTAACTAGTTAAGCACAGCAAAATAATATGATACTGTTGTCTCAGTCAGATTGGCATTATAGTGTTAGCATGTGCAAATAATTACATTTCCCCCCTGATACAATTACATTATTTGTTCTGGTTGTATTATACACCAATAAAAGCAAACATCATATTAGGATTCATGGCACTTTTCGCATTGCGTTATCAATGTGTGGAAATAATTGTCTGCTGAGAGATTAAATTGCATTATTGTGTATCTTTTTCATGCCTAATAAATAATGATGGATGGCTTTTATTTTCATCACCACCTGCAACCATTTTGTCTTCCCCCTGAATGTTAAGAATGAAAAACAAGACAGTAAGAGAAGGTGGGTGTTGTCTCCGCAGCTGCAGAGTAGTCAAAACAGAGGTTGATTTCTTTTTTGTTAGTGCTTCTCAGGGACCCTTCAAGCCTGAGTGTTTCTTCTTAGCTTGAAAACAAGCCAACAACAAGGTTATGAATTTGCAAAGTGAGATTGGATCAGCTTGCCATCTTCCTTTTATTCATTTATTTATATGGCCGTGTAGCTGGGACTGCCACCAAAAATTAAAACACCTAGAAGTGACAGGGAGTGAGGTGGTACCCTGAGTGATCAGCATTCCACACTCACACACACACACACACACACACACACACACACCCACACACACACACACACACAGCCTTTATTTGCATTGTGAAGGTAATTAAGATTTCAGTCTAATTCCTGATGCCTGATTAGCCTATTGACAGGACCGTCAGGTACAGCCAGGCTCACATCAGACATCTGACAATGATCAGGGGAAATCGCATTAAGCCAGTGTTGATCAACGGGACCAACTCTCCAAGACCATTTTGTCTGGCCATGGTGACCGATTCCTTATTTGCAATTCTTTGCCATACAGTGTTTTTTAGCCCACCACACCACACACACACACACACACACACACATAACACACACACACACACACACACACACACACACACACACACACACACACACACACACACAACTTTAACTTTAATCAGTGAATTTGCACTTTGTGAAGATAAGAGAATTGATTAGCTACCAGCCTGTGAGTCTTCATGTTTTAATTGGCTTCTGTATTTTTCCCCTTAAACCACCCACACACCTTAATAGTCAATACTTCTCCCTGAATGTCCTGTTGCGTTTGATGCTCTGTAAAAAGAGATTAAAAAAACAAGCTAAGGACATTACAGTCCTGGTTAATTGCCACCAGAAAGGCGAATGGTGTTATAACTTCATAACTTCTTAAGTCATGCCTTGTGCTCGGCTAGGCGTACGCTATTGTAAAATTTACATTTTAATGAAATATTTGAATAAGTGCTTGAAATTCACTCTGCCAGGCCTCCTGGTTCTAAAACCAACATGGCATGTTTGTGTTTTGAATGGCAGCGTCGGGGAAATTAACATGCCAGTCACTCAGATTAGGAGGGCATCAGTGTAAAGTCACAGGCCGCCTCAATCAAGGTTCACTGCAGGTGAACACTGTCCATGACAGCTTTAAATGATACGCTACAACCCTCCCCCCAAACCTCCCCAACACGCACACACCATCTCTCTTCTAAAGGCAAACGGCACATTTAGAAACAAATTGAGAACACAACCAAAACGAGGATGTAGCACAGTAGCCTGAGAGTCCACTCTTCTGAGGGACTTAATTATTATGCTTGTCAAAAGAATGCCTGGGTACTACTACTACTAGGTGGTGCCGTGCTATAAGTGGTTTTGTTTTATGTAAAATGTATGCCACCATATTTTCATGGGGCCGCATCCATTATGCTAATACAAACCTCCACATAAGTGAGGATACCTACACGTGGCACTTGATGACAGGACAGCTGGTCATTTGCAAGTGCAATTACAATGATAGGACTTTTGTGTTTCACTTAAGTAGCAAAGGAAGGGGGTGAGGGGGAGTATTGTTGCCTGGCTTAATGTGACATATTTTAGGCAAATGTCCAGTGCTTCTTACTTCTCTGCAAAATGCAAAAATGTTGTGTCAACCATTAATTCAGAATGACAGAAAGCAGGAAGACTTGCAATTATTCATGTTGTTTTGCTCTTCTTCAATTATTCAAGGACGCCTCTTTTCAGATGCATATTTGGAACAAATACCAAGAATGAAATAAAGGATGAACAAAATAACAAAGGGAGGAGTGAAAATGAAAGTCAGATAGTGCTCGTATCATTTAATGGTTTCTACAGGGGTTTTCATGTTGAAGATACACATTTGCGCCTGCAACACGTAGGAGAGGACTTTGAAAAGACTTCAAGTTTGGTTTATTTGTGTGTGTGTGTGGCTGATTTTTGAGATTGAAATCTCTGGCCAGTCAAGTGAATGAAGGAACTAAAAGCTGAAGCTGTTCTTGCAGTGGTTGGTTGATAACGAGAGTAACACACCAAATTCATCAAAATATGAAAAGCAATCAGAACAGGTTTCCACAGTATATGGAGAGAACTAATTGAGATTGATGATACCAGTCTATCATCCCTCCTGTTGAGGTTTTGGAAAAAGAGGCCAATCACCAAAAAATGTCAAGTTTTTCCAAGAAATATGAAAATATTCAATGTAAACAGTTTCCAACATCTTCATTATTTCTTTTCATGACTATTGTAAGGGGCTGACTATTTGATAGACACAAACCAACTGTTTAGATATTTTCATTACACTGTTTCATCTGCCAGTGAGATAATAAAATAATAATAAAACTGCATGTTTTGGGAATTCAAATCATAGTTCTGCCAACATTACCACTGTAGATAATATTGGACATTTCCACAATACGGACTTCCTCCTTCAGAGGAATTAAATTTTCCACCTACACAGCAAAACTTACAGAGCCATACTTTACTTTTTATATCTTCTCTCTCTCTACTGTCTTATCACTAGTGTTGTCTTTCATGTTCAGTTTGAATGACCTTGACAGCGCCATTACATATGTTAAAAGCTACTCCCAACAGTTCACAGTTGCGTTCAAACATCTTTCTTTTTTTTGCCCTATGGGTGAAGACACAACCACTTTGTTAAACAAGTGGCATAGGCAATACCCCCCCCCCCCCTGAGCTGACAAGTAATGTTATGTTAGAGATTCACAGGCATCTTTCGCATATTCGGTGGAACTGCACTTTGAGTTTAATTGCTGTGAGTTGCCTTGAAAGGCCTCTACATAAATCAGACATACATAATTTGTCCAGTGCTGGAGTTAGGTATGAGAGTGGCCCAGCCGGAGTGCTGGGTTGCAATGCACTGTGCTGTGCTGTGCTGTGGAGAGCAGGGGGGAGGAGGGAGGCTTGCCTTTTGAACAGCAGGTGGTAATTGAAACAAAACAAGAGCTGATTAGCAGAGCGTCTGGCAACTCATGATCCAAACAAAGCACACTACACTAGGACGGGCACGCACGCACACATGCACACACACACACACACACACACACACACAAGCACGTACACAAACATACACACACACACACACACACACACATTCAAAAACCAAACACAAGGGCCCTGGAATAAAGTGGTCATCATCTAATTAACAGAACATGTTTTAATTACCGAATAAACCAAGCAGTGCCGTGTGTCAATTTAACTGATGTGGTAAGTGCCAGTTTACAATATCAGAAACAGACAAATAATTGGAATCTAATTACAGACAGGTCTACTGCACACCAGCGCCTCCAGCCCATCTTAATAAACAAGTTTTTACATCAAACCATGAATAGCAAATACTGTGGGGTTGCTAATTGCCACACTGCAATATTGGGAATTTGCCAGCTTAGCCTGTTAAAGGAAACCTCTTGTGTGGATTGCTATTGCCGCACGCAAGCTTTAATTAGAATGAAATGAGGAGCAGGAATCAAGCTCCGTTTCTGGCAATTCAATACATGTAAATAAGATAACAGACTAATCTTCCCTTTTCATTTCTTGGAGCCAGTGCTGGAGGTGGAGTTGGTAATAGGGATAGAATATCCCTTTGAAACTCAAGGAGCTGAATGGGACTGCAACAAGGGAACACACAAGAGATGAGGGTGGATTTCTCTCTCTCTCTCTCTCTCTCTCTCTCTCTCTCTCTCTCCAGATTCTGTCACAAATGGTCCAAACTGTTGGTTTCCTGTCACCACCTTTGCATAGCTGCTGTTGTTATGCAAGGTTCAGTGATCTAGAAAACTGTATGTAATTACATACAGTACTTTTTTTGCATATTGCACAAAAACGTATAAAGTGTTTCATTTTAGCACTTCCTAGGCAAGCACTGTGTACAGCATTTGCATAGCCAGCTGCTGAACTGCATATTAACTCTGACTCTCATCACCCAAGTCTTAGTATGCATCTATTTTAGGTACTTGATGTATTTTCTATTTGTATACTTTGTGTTGAAAACATTCCAAACAGGATATCCTCTTGGCTAGCAGTGAGGTGATGCATGAGAGAGGAGGAGGGAAAAAGAAAAAAAAGAAAAGAAAAAGATATTCATTTTGTGGAAAGGAAAGACCACATTTATCACATGGCTACATTAGGAGTCTGTTAATGAGGGCCTTTCATTGTTTTGCACAACCGTTCGCCACCCAACGCATTCACCAACATAGCAATGTCTGATTCAGCCAATGGGCCAAGGATATATCTTACATTAATCTATGATTTAGCCAATGAGGTTAAGATAAATCCACTATTAATCAGTTACTTGCCCAATGAGGTTAAGACAAATCTGCTGTTATGAGCTGAGGGAATAATGATGCGATAACAACAATGAAATACACAATTCTAAATGCCAGATAAAATATTGCTCGCAAAAAGATTGGTCATGATTTTATATTGTTTCCTTTAAATCTTGTTGCTCTTTGGCTTTAATTAATAATATATCCTCTGACATTTATGCATTGAAGCAATAAGCGGAGCGGGAGGGGGGAACAATTTATGTCACCCAAAGCTTTTTAACGAATCAATGCAACTATTTGTAATTGCTTGTATCACAAGATTAAAAGTGCTTAGACTTGATCCCGGTCCTCTGTTTTGTGGCTGCTGTGACCTGTGCTTCTGTCGTAAAATCGCAAGACTTAGTCATCAGCATTAATTTACATCAAGAAATCCATATCGCTAATATTTTCTGGGAATTTTAATGCCTTAAAAATTTATAGCTTTTCAAATGCAGTTACCTAAATTGCTGTTAGGAAAAGACAGTTTAACTGTCTCTTTTTAATTACAAGATAATTTAATGTTGAGGCCTGAGATGGAGGAGCAAGTCAGCATCCAGCGACAAACAGAGCTGAAGCTATGGGAGGCTTCTCAGGCTGGAAGGACTGCACTGGGATAATCACCATATTTTAGTTCAATAGGCAATCAGCTATTAAACACTAAATGGACTTGTGATGTAGTCAAATGATGCATTCATCCTTGTTTTTTTCCCCTATTTGACCTCTTTCTGAAGACTCTTGGAGATGTGAGACACACACACATACACTCACTACACACGGTACAAACAGACACTTTTGCTGTACTTCAAGTCACCTTTACTTTCCATCAAAATAAGGAAGCATTACAATGTGATGTGAACAACCAGCATTTTTATTGCATTTTCAGAATGCTCAAGTCAGTTTTTTTGTGACTGACTACAACATCAGTGTCTGTAGTAACACAGACGAGGAACGATGAAGGGGGTGGGGGTGGGGGAGAGGAAAGCTTACAGATGAGCAGGTGGAATGGTGCATACGTTTTTTCTTCAATCAACAGAAATCTACTGTACAGATTTTACAGCATCAATAAGGGTCCACTGTACAGGTTTTACAGCATCTACAGAAGTCTACAGAGCTGCTGAGACAAAGAGATAAAGAGAGACTGAAAGAGAAAGAGAAAAAAAGAGGGAGAGAGAGAGTAAAGCACCGTGTCTTCCCCTTTGGACTGTACCTTATAGAGACCAGAACAGAGGATTGAAAAGGGGGATGGTTGTACAATGAGACAGAGGAGGAGACAATGGAAGGGCAGGTGAGTGAGAGAAAGAAAAAATAAGAGATGAACTTCTAACTGAAGGAGTGTGGCCATCCAAAGTGTTTTTCAGGAAGTACAAAACCACCCCAAAAAACCCCTCTGAGCCACAAGGACTGAGCGCACAGACATTAAACAGAAGGTTGCAAAATACATACAATGCAGATGAGGAGTGAGAGGAGGTGGGAACTGTGTCCAGTTCAACTGTTAAAACTGTGTTCAACTAACAAAAAAACATTACTGTGCTTGATTTGTCATCTAAATTAAAAAAAAAAAAGAAAAAAAAAAACGATATTTATATCTGAAAACCAACTAAAACACTATGTCTACATCACCTACCAGCTACACGGACTGAATCAATGACATATGTGTGAATGGTTTATTCTTGAAAAAGAGAAGCATTTTACAAGTAATCTTTACATCTTGGCACTGCATATATGTTTTTAGTCTTTTCCTGTTTGTTTTCATATAAAATATCCGATACACTCCCAGCATTATCAGTGACCACTTCACAATTATTCCTCGTCTTCCCAGTGACCCCTGAATGACTCATGCAACCAGTAGAGACTATCCCCTTCTCTGGGCAAATGCCCATTTTATACACAGTACAGCCACAGTCAAGAAGGCAGTGGTTGGACCATCAAAAAAAGGGAAGTATCAAAAACAGCTTAACACCAAAAAAGAGGAAGAAAAAAATCTGTACAAAATGCTTAGGTCAATGATAAAAGAGAGAGAGAGAGAGAAAGAGAGAGAAAGAGGGAGAGAGAGTGAGAAAGAGAGTGTGAGAGAGAGGAAAAAAGTCTGTTTTTTCTATATTTTACAGTTTAAAACCCAAAGTAAGGGATTATCCCTCGTTCCCTATCCCAGCCCTCCCCGTCCCACCCCGACCACCTCACGCAGATGCCCGTTGGTTTCGACTCTCTTTTTAAGCAAGGATTACTAAGTAAAATACATTTGTAGCACAGTTTGCTATTCCAATACATACAGCAGATTTTTTCATAGCTTTTTTTCTTTAATAGTAAATACAAAGCAGTTGTGATAAAAGAAAAAAAAGAGAATAATACAAACATTTCTTGTTGTTCTTTGAAAGGAACAAGGAAAGGAAACGAGACAGGACACAAGGTTATACTTCATGTATGTACAACCTGATGTAAGAAAAAACCCACTATAACACAACAATCAGTGGTGTTCAAAATGAAAAGCTATGATAGGAGATTTAATCAAAAAAAGCAAGGTGACGTCTTAATGGAAGAAAAGCCTGAGGTTTGGACTGGTTCGCAAAATGGTTTGCAAAATAAAAGAGTGTGAGATCCTCCAGCTAAAACAAGCTCTAAAATGTGTCTGTATTTTTAAAAATCATTTTTATAGCTTTTTAAAATATTTTCCCCGCTACAGTTTTAGACTAAACATGCAAGACGTACAACTAAGTGCAACTGAGTGAAATGTTTTTTCTTTTTTTTGTCTCTTTTTTAAATTGAATCATTCCCTATAGATTTGAACTGAGGTATGTGTACTAACAGTTTTCTCATGCTGTTATCTTTAGTAATGTCAAGCTACACATGCTGAGAAGGTCCAAATCCACCAGCTTTTAATCCACGTTTTAGATGCCAACCGAACTGGATGGCAGACTAAGACTGGGCTGAGCTTGAGTCGTTCTGATGATCTTGGACTGTCCGTCTCCAAGTCTCAACCCACAGCTGCCTAGGTGGTGGTGAACGTGTTTCTCTTTCTCCACAGATTGCCCTTTTCCTTAGAATCGATAGCGAAAAACGTATGGTTACAATTAAAACAAACAATCAAAAAAGTAACTGCCATAAAGTACCTTGTACCCAGCTTATTTGTGGACAGGAGTGTTATTTTTTAATATAAAAAAGTAACTTGACAGAAACAAAAAACACACAATCATAAAGCATTTGCCAAGGTTAACAAAAAAATCCAAAAGAAAGAACACCAAACCAAAGAGGCCTTCTCAGGAAACCAGCACTCTTGCAAAAGAGCAAACCAAAGTGGCATACAATCTTTTTTTTTCTTTTTTTCTTTTCCAAAGGATACAGAAAGTTTTAGAAAACAAAGTAAAAACATGTCATCATTGTGTGGTCCAGTTGAAGTATACAACTTTTTCACATTTGTGTGTTTGCAAATTGTGTTGGCCTACTTGTATCCCTCTTGTGTATTGTTACATCTTATGACAGTCACCTTCTGATGGAATGCTACTCTGTCCCTTCACTGGCCAAAAGATAACTCCTTGTTTTGGAATTTGGTCATTTGGATGGTCTCGATCACGCCACCTCCCTTTCCATTTTGGTCATTGCAAAATAAAAGCTTGCAAAGCTGTTCGACAGACAACCCCTTTGGCTTCAAAGCTTGCTAAAAAAAAAAAAAAAGTCAAACGCTTCTCTAATTCACTCGTGATGAGACGGATCTCAACCTTTTTGATTTCCTTTGCATCCAGTGGGAGAGAATGGAGGATATTTGGCCTTGTCTGCTATTGCATGGATCAGAGAATATCTTTGTAGTTTATCTTTGGTAATCACAGATATCAGACACATATACAACTTAGGCAAAATAACACAATGTAATAAATTAAAAAAAGTGGTTGGTTGCAGTCATATGAATCAAGAACGTTGGCATTTCAAGAAGCCCATTCGGTTTTGGAATCATATACCTAAATTTCGAGGGATCAAACCCTCTGGTATTGTATTTCTATTTTTTTTTTCTGTTGTTGTTTACAGCTGTGGGACTTTCCATCCACTACCACTGTTTAGAAGTGGGTTAGAAGTTGCATAATGTAGCTGCATCTCCATGCAGACAAAGTCTGTTTGGTTCTGGTGACGGATGCTGGCGACGACGGAACAGCCACTGTTACAACGGTGCTTGTGGGATGCCTGTGCTTACCATGGGGCTATGTGCCTCCATGCTGTAATGCTTAGTGGTTGCCTTTAATGCCACCCCTTGGGTTTTTTTCCTCCTTTAATCCCTTTGCCTTTCACTCTGATGTGTAATTACAAATAATCACTAATAAAAGCAATAGGGGAATTGGCTGGCCGCGCGCGCAGTAAAAACTACAGGGAATGGACTTTTTCAAAGTCTCTGAGCATGGCTGCAGGGTCCCCTTGACGCTCTAAATGACAAGAACGGGGAAAAAAAAACCCTTGGGAAGTTTCATTTACTTTTTGACGCTTGCGTTAAGGAATGGGAGGATAAAGAAAAGAGAGAGAAAGAGTGAGAGAGAGAGAGAGAGAAAGAGAAAAAGAGAGAAAAAAGCAAGAAAGAAAGAAAAGAAAAAACACAATTAGTTGGTGTGAAGTATTATCTCACAGCCTCAGTCTGACATTTCATTTCTGTTCAGACCCGGCGTCGAGATGGGTGATTTGGCCACGGCTAACACGCCCTGCACGGAACGAGGGAGAGTTTTTGAAAGTATAATTTGGTAATGATAAATCTTAACCTGCATGATTTCTCTGTCATTCATTCCCATGTGAAATTAAACTTCATTGATGCGTGGAGAGAGCCTTCATTATAAGTAGTGCATTGCCGATGGACTTCATGAGGTGGTCGTGCAGCAGGGCTACATGTTGGAGAGCTGGCATTCTGAAGCACGTGGAATAAATGACAGAAAAATACTACTCGGCATCTGACATTCTGTTTGCATGTGTATATACATACAGCATATTTATATATATATATATATATATTTATATATTAAAAAAAAGAATAAAAGAGATTCAAATGGAACAACATGGAAGGAAAAAAATCATAAACATTCATCATCATCATCATCATCATCATCATGTGCTGACCATACGGAATCTCCACAGCATGGCTATGAGGTCTGATCAGTTTACAGGAAACAAACAAACAAACAAAAACAAAACAAACTAAAAACAAAAACAAAAAAAGCAACAGTGAGAGACCCAATGCGTAGATTCTGTTGCACCCACCCCCTTGAGACACATACACAAAAACAAAATAAAAGTCTCCTCGACCGTGATGGAAGCAAAAAACCAATGATGACTTGAAGGCAGTGAGAATGAACTTAATACACACAGTTAATACACAACACGCTAGCTCACACACATGGAGAAGTCTATTTTGGGGGGTGCTTTGAATGCGAAGGTGTATAAATGTGTAAGAGAGTGTGTGTGTGTGTGTGTACTTGTGTGTGCGTGTGTGCGGACCCCCCTCTTCAGATCAGATCTGATGAGCCTCAGAGTCAATGTCGGCAGTCTCTGTCAGCTGCACTAGTCCTTGTCCACTTATGAACTTTGACCTCTGAGTCACCACACTGACCTTGTGAAAGTCCCCCAGTACCAAACAGGTCTATCCAATAACATGATTTGTAGAAATGACTCCCCCCCCCACCCTTCTTCTCTAAAAACCAAAAGTACAAATAAAAAATACCCCCAAATGGAATATGTTTTTTTTGTTGTGTTGTTGGTGTACACGTGTATTCCACTGTTTGTAATGGCACTAAAAGTTCATCGAAACATTTTATAGCTGTCAACAGAGGACTGACAATTCAGTCTTGTGTGTGTGTGTATGTGTGTGTGTTTTTTTGTCTTTGCAGTGACCTCACAGATGACTTGAGTTAGTTCAGCCCCAAAGGCTGGGGCAGGGTAGAGGGTGGGGGTGGTGGTTAAGTGAGGAGTGGGGGAGGGAGGAGGGCCGGAGGGGGCCGGCCTTACAGCATGTCATCATTCCCTTGGTCATCCTCGTAATCTCTGTGGTGATCAAAGTCTGGACTGTGATTGGCTGTTGTCACCAGGGAGAGGGGCCCTTCGTGATCTTCAGGGTCCAGTGGTTCCTCTTTAACACTGATGTGATGCCTATAAAATGCAGGTAGAGAGAAAGAGAGAAAGAGAAAGAGAGAGAGTTGGAGAGAGAGATGGAGAGAGGGAGGACGTGGTTAGATCTTAATCAGTGTCCCCAGCGCCCCCGTATCCACCACAAACACAGACGAGTCCGCACAACAACAGCAGTAAAAAAAACACACACAAAAACACCTAAAATACCCTTCACCCTCTCTAAACTAAATGGAGAACTAAGAAGGGAGAGTTTTAGTGCTTTTAATGAATCCCTAAATGTGGCTTCTTGCTGACTAGACCTCCAGACAACTCTGGGAGGTGCTGAGGGGGAAGCCGGTTCCAAGAAACCTGCCGACTTGATTTTCAGTCACCCCCCCCCCTAGAGCTGATAAATGAGGAAGATTAACAACGTGAGGCGGGCGAGAATGAGGACGAAGAGGAAAGAGGATGGAGAAACAGAGGGGAAGAATGGAGTTAGCAACGCGCGTGTGGGGCGCCTGCTTCTCAGGCTCCCGATGGAGGTGGTGGTGGTGGCGACGGCAGTGGCGAATCGGCAACGTTGACAGCAGCAGCAGCAACGGAGGTGTGGATGGTGCGTGCTGTGTGTTCCTCTCCTCCTGCTCGTTAACATGCAGAACCCGCGAGGCGGGTCTCCAGAGGACGACCCCGCGCCGGCTTCTATCATTAATCAACTTCAGGCAAACACCAGCCGCCAGACCAGACGCCTGATGCCACTCTGTGTGTGTGTGTACACGGTTTTTCTAAACTACCCCAAAATTAATGCGCATTTTCCACAAAGTGTCAATAAAGGGGTGAGGGAAAAAGGAAGTGCTGGCAGGCGGGGAGAGTAGAGCTGTGTGTGTGTGTGTGTGTGTGTGTGTGTGAGAGAGAGAGAGAGAGAGAGTGTGTATGTGGAGGTGGAAGTGGAGGGGAGGCGGCTGGTGTGTTGAGACACCGTTGCTCGTCGCTACACGGTGATAAGAACCAGAGCCCTTAGGAGAATAATAACGCTGTCAGCTGTAAACAAGGCAACATGCGACACCCCCGCCCGGCCCGCCGCCTGGGCACCAAAGAGATGAGATCTGCCAAATTTCTCATTATTGTCTCACCACAGGAGCAGGGCTGCGGTGTGCTTGTAAGAGGGGGTGGAGGTGGGAAAAGGCCTGAAAGAGAGAGAGAAAGAGACAGAGAGAGAGAGAGAAAGACAGAGAGAGAGAAGGGGGGAGAGAGAGAGAGAAAGAGAGGTGCAATTCTGCTGCATGTGCATTCAGTGCTTCTGAGTGAGTCTGAGGCAAGCAGGGCACACCTTTACTGTGCCTGTACCTGTGACAGCAGGTGCAACTGACACTCAGTGGCCACCAACAGGCATACCTACACACACACACACACATGCACGCAGACACATACACATGCGCGCGCACACACACGCACACACAGTCACACTGGCCGTGATTTTCCTGCCTCCTCCCTATCTTCCAGCTTGCAGATGTTTTAAGTGATGTGGTGCTGTGATGGAAGAGAGGTTGCTATGGTAATGATATTACACGTTCTCTTTTTTCGTGCGTGTGTGAGAAAACAATATAAAGAAAGGAACACCGGAGACAGAGAAAGGAAGAAAAAAAGGAAAGATGAGAAAGTGTGCAATTTTTTTTAACTTTCACATCAAAGCAACTGCATAAGTTGCATCGCCTCAGGTCCCAAATGCTTGGCTGGAGGGCGAACATGAAAATGTTATTATGATGCTACTGAGCGGAGAGGAGCGGAGCTGCCTCCCGCATGTTGCTGCTGGAGTGTAATTAACGTCAGATTCACAATTTCACTCCTCAATCTTTTGCATGCTGACGAGGAGGAGAGACTATGAAGTATTTAGCCCTGCTGTTTCCTCTCAAGACTCCCGAGATCAGTCACTCCAGGTGCAGCAGAGGCTTCCAGTTATTTGTATGTTTGTGTGTGTGTGTGTATGTGTGTGTGTGTGTGTGTGTGTGTACAAAGTAAAAGAGAGAAGTGGAGATATGGAGAGGTTGAGGGAGAGTGTGTATGTTTTGCTGTAGTGGATGAAACGAGTCCATAGTGACTGAATCTAGATGGTCAATTCTCAGTCATGGCATTTAGTGATGATGTTAAGAAAATGTCTCCTCTCCTCTCCAGCCTCTTTCAGTATAAACACAAGAGTTAAAAAACTAAATAAAAAGTGAGCACACACACACACGTATGGCTCATTACCCACCTCTTAAATCTCTGAGATCGGAAACAAATTTGAAAAACTCACAAGAGGCAGGGTTTTATCCTCTAACGCTCAATGCACGGCAACCTGAAACCTACCCGCCTTTGCCAGGACGACGTTTGGCAACGACTGCTGTGAGAGAGAGACAGAGCCGGGGCATGAGACAGGCAGCAGCCGCTGGGCCCAGTACGGTCTTCCTGTGTCGGGCTTTCCTGCTCCTTGGCCATGCCCACGGCTGTGTTCACAGCGATTAGGGACACCACTTCTCAACACTCCTCCCAATAGCTCATTATGCCGACAGCACCTCTTTTTTCATGCTCTCTCTTTCTCTCTCTCTGTGTGTGTGTGTGTGTGTGTGTGTGTCCACACATTCACACATGTGGGTTAAATTCCCTTCTCTGCATCCTGATATTTCACAGGGATGACGATAAATCTAACAGAACTACAAATCAGTGGCTCATAGTTGTGCCACATCTGGAAACCATACAGTCTGCTATGTATTATTTTAGGCTTTAAGCGCGCGGCCTTGCGGATACGTCTATACAACAAGTGCGCGGGGATCTGTGTTTTTTTTTCACCCGTGTAGTGCCGCTGTGCTGCCCAGGCAACCTGGAATGGCTGTTTCTGCGAGACTAATTACGCCTTTGTTGTTCGTCTCTCAGCGCGGCGGCTCCCAGGCCTCGGAGGCCGCGAACTCGGGCCCTCGTTTCACTTGTTGAAAAGACGGCAGCTCTGGAATTTTGTAAATATTTAAACAAATCACAGCAATAATTACGAGGGGGGAACCCGACACGACGCAAACCTTCATTATTGACCTGTAATAAATGGGGGTTTATAAACTCAATGTTGAAATAATGCCGGGCTCCAGAAATCTCCCGTTTTTTGTTTTGTTTTGTTTTGTTTGCTCAAAAGGCGCTTGACATTAGCAACCTTCTAGGTGGAGTTTCCTTCTGGAGATGGGAGTTGAGGGGTTGGGTGGATTTGGAGGGTGGGGGTTTGGCAAGAGATGCTGCAGCCACATTTTCAGTCATGAACTGTCTAGTGTTTCACTACGTCTCGTAACTGCTACAAAACACCTACTTTCTCAGGGTGCATTGCTAAGAAAACAGTGCATTCCTATAATAAATATACATCCAAATCTATACATTTACACAATACATTATGCAAGCCTCCTGGCGCATGAGCCGTCACTCTAGGAGGCTTCTGCCAGCCCAAGGCAGGGTGCTGCCTGTCTGTAAAGTGACACTCACATAGCTGGCAAAGGGGAGCGTCCCGGGCTGCTGTCACTGCCGTTGCTGTTTCCATGCTCCAGCGCCCCATTCATCTCCTCACGGATGGCGTTCGCCAGCGAGTTCAGAGTGGGACTTCCAATGGAGGCAGTAGTGTAGAGAGGTATGTTGTTTTCTGCCATTGAAGCCTGAAGAAAGAGAGCGGGGAGTAGGAGGAAAAAAAAAATCAGTTGTGCGCGTGACCGGGTGAGTGAGAAGAGGAGCCGTGAAAAAAAAAAAAAGAGAAAAAAAAAGAAAAAAGAAAGAGAGACAGAAAGAGAAAAGCCCAAATGCAAACGTGACAGAGGAGTAAAAGTGTGATAAGAAAAAGACAAAAACAGTATGAGCTGAGATGTGAGGGTCTTTACCTGGAAGGCAGCTGAGAGGGCTGGGCCGTACGCCAAACTAGACTGGATGTTTTTCACCAGGGCCGGGCTGCTGAGAACACCACACACAAACATTACAGACCCATCCCAAATGACTGCCTATCGCTCCCCTAACGCTGTCCAATCCACCCCTCAGTAAAAACCTAAAGCTGTGCACATAACGGCTGATTTATATGCTAATAAATCTGGAGAAAAATACAATTAGTTGCTTAGATCAATGTCCAGACCATAACCAGAGCTTGTGTAAAGAATACACTCTTTCTCTTGTTAGGACAGCATGATGGCGAGTTGGTTCAGATCAGACACTATAATAGTGTATAGATTGATGGATTCTTGGGTCTTACGACCGGACTGCGATCCAGTTCCTAATAAAATACTGACACAAAATCAATAGGTGGTCATAAAAGCCTACATCTGATGTTCCAATATTTATGTGAATATTTGACATGCTGTTATATATAGCTCAAAGAGCAGCCTTTAAATACACTAACACTAAAGCACACACAGTCTCACTTAACTTCAATCTGAGATAAAAAAAAAGAGTGTGATAAAGAAAGACAGAAAGAGAGAGAGAGAGACAGAAAGAGTGTTAGAGAGAGAGTGTTTCAGAGTCAGAGAGAGAGAGAGAAAGAGGGGGGAAAAGAGGTAAGCTGATGGGAGGCAGGTGTTTTGAGAAGCATGATATGATGTGTGTATGGACATGGCAATGGACTGAAGCTGTGGGGTTGAGGGATTGAGGGGAAGGAGGGGAGGGAAAGGGGGGGGGGCAGCTGCAGAAGCAAGGCATGCTGGGAAGGCGGGTGTTGGGATTGTGGGGGTGGAGGGGGTTTGACGGCCGGGGTCAGGGAGGCGCTTACTCATCCAGGCTCCCGTCGGCCGCCGGGCACTTCCGCGGACGGCCTCGCTGCACGTGGCGGCCGCGCTTAAACTCTTCCTCGTCAATGGTCCAGTAAGACCCGTACTCGTCCTCCACCCTCACAAAGCACTTGTGCAGTGAGAGGTTGGTGCGCACGGCACCCTGGGATGGATGGGTGGGTGGATGGAGGACAGGCGGGAGGGTGGAGCGGCCATGGGCAGACATAAAGGTGGGGGTTCGTTGGGGGTGGGGGATTGCAACAGACAAGACAGGGTAGGGACAACAGACAGACAGAAAGGCAGGGAGAAGGACAGTGTGAGGATTCAAATGCAACTCAAGCAGATGAGGGTTAATGCGTCCTACAACAGCAGGAGGAACTGTGCTGAAAGCATGGGGGTGGGTGGCTGGGTGGCTTGGCTGGGTGGGCAAGCGAGCGACTGAGCAAGCGGGGCATGAGAGGTGAGAGTTCACGCCAGAAGCAGTGGGAGGGGGGTGGGGTAGGAGACAGCAGCACTAGGCAGTCATGGCACACAGACATTGGGGATGGATGAAGCAGCCTTGTCCCATCAGTCAGACAGACAGACAGTAGGTATAGGGCAAGGCAGTCACAGCAGCCCCCAGAAGGACAGATGGACGCACATACCCGCTGATCTTCTGCGGCCGTCGTTTTTGGAACTCTATCTCGTCCACCGTCCACACCGCCCCTTTTACGTTTTCTACTCGTACAAAACACTTGTGAAGACTAAGATTATGCCGGACTGCGTTCTGCCGTTGGTGGAGAGGAAAGGGGGTGGGGGTACAAACAAACAGAGACTTTTCTTTAATTTCTTTTCCAAAAACTCTTTCAAAGCCACATAATTAAGCACTGGAGACTTGATGAATGGGTATTTACACAACAAGTTTAACAGCTGTGTGGATGGATGTTTTGTAAATACAATAAAGTACAGCCCCAGCAGAGTTATAAATAGACATATATTTCACTACAACAATATGAGGTGAAGACCATTTTCTTGCTAAATAAATACAACACCCTTTTGATGAAGGGCCAATTGAGCAAGCCACGTCTGACTACAAAACAAAATTCCAGACAGAACAAACACTCGAGCAAATAAACAAGAATTTTTGGCCCGCTGAGTCTTAGTTATGGCTTCACCCAAAACCCAGAACAATGAGGGGAAGACCCGATCCTGCCTGCCTGCCCTGGATGCTGGCCCCCACACAAGCTTTTCATCAAACCATTCTGTATCGCGGGCAGGCAGCTTGGTAAATAAGCACCCGGTGTTAATGAATGGCTGTGTTGTGCGGGCATCAACCTTTTGTCACCAAGGTAGTTTGTTACCCCTACTGTCAAAAAGTCATGGTCATTTCTCCTCGTTAAAATGCTGCTTCTAAAAAGAAGCGACCCTTCTGCATAAATGAATGCGTCGCTTCGAAAAAAGGACATCCTGTTCAAAGTGCAAAATGTCAAGCATTTGTTCTCAAGAGCCGTTTAAAAAACACAAATAATTGCATAATTATAACACAGTAGTATTTCTTTCCAAAGCAAAGCCCAGTAATTGCACACTGGAGATTCTTCTGTCCTTTTAGCACAGCAACGGCTGAACACGGCAACATCACTTCAAATTCTTTCTGTAAGGCAGTTATGTGAAGTTTACCTTTCAAAGAAAGTTTTTTTTTTTTTAAGTTTTCCAATTATGTAAAAGACCAAAGAGACCACATACCTCTTCCTAAAGACATAACACCTGGATGTGTCAATGCAATTGGCACAGCACGTTTTCACATGCGAGAGAGAAAATAGGTGTTTGGATGCCTGTGCATCACTGAATGTTTCTTTCTGTAGGAGTATGAGGGTGTGAGTGTGTTCCTTGTTACTTAGATGGACAAGGTGCAACAGCAAGTGTGTGTGTGTGTGTGTGTGTGTGGGCGCACGCATTGTGAGAGTTTCTGGTCTGTCTGCCTGGTAGGGCATCTGTGAATGTACTGTGTCTGTGTGTGTGTGTGTGTGTGCGTCTGTGTGTGTGTGTCAGTGAGTCCTCACCAGGCCTAGTTCAGGAGAGTGGTGCAGTGGGGACTTGGTGTTTATGACTACAACGTGCCCCTATGGACAGACTGTCAGTGGCTGCTGGAGCATAGAGCTAAAGAACCGAGACAAGCCCCAGACACACACACACACACACACACACACACACACACACACACACACACACACACACAAGATTCACCACATGCTGAAGCCATCACTTCCTTACACACCTCTATACTCCCCTTTTCACTTTCCTCTTTCTCCTGTCCTTTGGAACTCGAGGTAGACAGAGAGCAAATGTGTGTGTGTGGTCTGGCGTGTGGATGTACGTGTACGTGTGTGTGTGTGTGTGGTCTGGTGTGTGGATGAACTGTATGTGTGTGTGTGTGGCGGAGCAGAGGAGACTTTTGTGGAAGATATTTCAGCACCAGTTTCAGCTGGCAGCCAACGCGTGCATTTAACAAAAAAAAAAAAAAGTTTGAACAGTCTCTTGGCTTCAGGGCGGGCCTCTTATTCCTCTTTTAGTCGAGTGTTTATGATATTTTCTTCTTTTGGGCTTCACCGTGCCACAGCATCAACATGATGCATTGGGCCCGGAGGCCTCTCTCTCTCTCTCTCCTTCACTCACTGCCTCCCTCTCTGTCTTTTTTTCTCTCGCTCCCTCTCTTTCTGTCTCTCTCAGAGTGTTTAACTCGAGTGCGTCTCGACTTGTTGAAATGCGCAGATGTTCCGAGAAAGGCACTACGCACTTCGCCTTAGCTGGCGCCGACGTGTGATGACTGGTCAAGCAGGCGGTGGAAAGAGTGAGAAGGGGGACAGAGCGAGGCGTTGTCATTACCTTCCACGTGGCCGCGTTGCGTCTGAAGTAGGCGAACATTCGCGTGAACCAGTTGTAGATCTCGTTTAGTGTTAGCTGCTTCTCCGGCGACTCAAGTATTGCCTGGAAAATAAATACACAAACAATGAGCCATGAAAACAAGAAGACAAAGGTGTGTTATGAGCCTGAAATGTCAGTGGTGACAGTGTGCTAATGGTTCGCCCATCCACCCCGCATCCCCCATCCACTCCACGTGCCACACGTGTGTTAAACAGTCCGTCACTTGTCCGGTCGGAGGTGCTTTGTTTACTAACTGGGGCCTTTTTTCATTTTAGTATTCAAATATTCAGATTGGAGCAATTCCCCTCTCTGCCCCCTAAATGACGGAGAGAGGGAGGGATGCATATTTCACAGGCAGATTACAGGCCAGCAATTATCCGGCGCCCAGATTAATTCCTGCGATCACAGATTACCGGCCTGGGCGATAATTGACTAGGCATCTTTTAACAGGTTCATTCCTACTGTTGTGTGAAATGAATTTCGTAATAATCACAGTCACTCTAAAGAAGCCTAATCAAAAGCAATTGTTGTGTATGGCATGTGTGTTTTTTCTCCCCACCACATCACACCCCACCCCTCCCCATCCCCCCAACTCACTCTCTAGCGGAGGGACAAGGACTCATTTGCTGATGGTTAATTTTGCGCTGCATGTTCGTTGGATTGTGTTTGGAAATTTAAAAAGGGGAAGAGAAGGGATGGGGGTGGTGTGTGTATGTTGTGTGTGCGTGTGTGTGTGGGTGGGGATTGCTGGTTGAGAAGAAAGGGATAAGCTGTTGTGTTGTGTGTGTGCTGCGCGTCTGCGAAGTGTGTTGCATGTTTATGTGCTTTCCTTGCCCTTTGAATGGATCAGCCCATTGAAGCAGATGAAACACCTCCCCAGTGGGCCACAGATTGCATACATCAGAGGCTGGGTGACCGAGCCTTACCTGTCTGATTAGAGAGGCGTACGTGAACGGAGGCCGGACGTCCGCATTCATGTAGAACTCTTTGTTCTGCACGATATCTGTTCAAAAGAAGAGGATTTGTAAGGGGGTATGTTAACATCATTACCCTCGAAATGCTAAAGAAACATTTTCACTTTGACACAGGAGTATTTGAGTGTGAGGATGATGTCGGGCCGAAGGAACTGCTGGGATAATGATGCATCATTAATAGGTTTGTTTGTGTCCCCATCTTCTCTGTACACATTCGAGTCAGTGCCTGCAACTACTGTATGTGTGTACCATAAATCAGTGACTCTCAATGTAACTCTTTGTGTGGTTTGTGATGTGTATATGTGTGTGTGTGTGCTGTGTTTGTTTATAAAAGAGTTTCCCTAGAGCTGCGTGAGCGTGTGTGTTTGTGCAGGTGCGTGTGCGATCGCTACCTGGGGAGATGGGCATGTTGTATTTGTCGGAGTAGCGACGGCGCATAGGTCCCACGCTGTGCAGGCTGGTGGGGGTGATGACGGGGTGGGCCTGCGACAGCGGCGTCAGGGGGGTGGTGGGCGTGGTGGGGGTCTGGGGAAGGCTGAGGGGCGGGGATGCCTCAGGGGCCGTTTTGGACAGGGTGATGCTGGACACCAGGTTCAGCTGAGGAAACAAGGCAATAAACACAGAGTCATAAATAAGACAGAGATACTCACACAGGTGTAATGGAGAACAACAACAGGTTAACTAGCATTAACAAGACTTTATCCAAATAAGCAACAACTACATACAAAGCAATAACTCGATCTGCGCTTCCATTACACCCTAAATAAATTGCAGCAGTAATGATGGAGCTCAATTGGTAGAAGGTGATGGCATTCATTCCCAGGAGGACTAAACACTGATAAGATTACACCCTTCTAAGTAGTTTAAAAGGGATCTGTAAAGGAAGAAATGCTTCTGTAATTGTAAGTCATATTGCTGTAAGTGAGGGGCTGTAGAGCTGTTGAAGAAGATCACACACTAAGATCCTGTCTGGTGTTGACTGCATCCTGGGGAGACTAATGGCGCTGGATCACAGCAGAGCTCCATCAACATATTTACCACTTGGCCCCCTCTGGAAAGACTCACAGATAAGGCAGTGAAACAACCTAAAAGCAGTCTGGATCTGTCCTGGCTCACATCAACAGTCCTCCCCCCCTCCCTTTCTGCCTCCCAGGGATGCTATCCCTCTCTCTTTCTTGCTGCCATCTCTCTCATGCCAGCTCTCCTGCTCAGAGCTCTTTTGTGTGGCACCCTGGCATCCCCAGTGTTTGGCTCCCCTCTCCAGCTCCAGCTTAGCCTGGGCCAGGCGGTGCTGATGGGGAGGGGGGGGGGGTGACAGAGGAGGAGGCGGAGGAGGAGAGAGAGAAGGAGGTGGAGGAAGAAGGGTGGGGGTGGGGGTGGGAGGAGGCCAAGGGAGGTGAGACTCTCCAACAGCCGTGACGAATGACAGCGGGCTCCTCACCTACCGCTGCGAAGCCACTAATAAGCCGGCGACAGGAAGCAGCCAATCTGGGCTAATTACCAGGGAAAATTGTATTGTAAGGACTCTAATTAGGAGATGCTTATGGTGGGGTGATCCGATGATTAAACACTGGAGCCGGCTGACCCCCATCATCAGGGGCTGAGCCCCGGCGAACCATGCTTCCAGAACATTCTGCCATAAAAGTGTCGCTCTTTTTTTTGTGTGTGTGTGTGTGTGTGTGAGAGAGAGAGAGAGGGAGAGTCTGTGAAACGGGGTGTTTGTTGTCGAGAGGCAAGGTGAGGAGAGGGGTGTAATATCACCAATAATGCCAATAAGGTAAACTAATTAAGCAGAGAGCTCGACGAGGTAAGCAGGGCAAGCAGCAGCAGTGGCAGACGCGCCGAATGAACGAACGGTGGCGGCAGCAGCGACGGGGGCCAAGGAGGGGAGGCGAGGCGGGGGCTGGCTGGAACCGGGCGCTGCCGTGGCAGTCGAGTGGAAAATGTGCGCCTGACCCGTGCTCCCGCTATTAATTTGTGGGAAAACTAATGACACATATACATATTCTCGCAAAATTGTTCTAATTGCTAATTTGCCCAAAGGAGGCCCGTTTCCAAATTAAACATGACTCCAGTCTGGAAGGAGTGAGAGGAAGGGCTGGAAGTGGTGTGTGTGTTTGGGGATGTGTGTATATGTGTGTGTATGGGTGGGGGGGTAGAAGTGAGAGTGCTGTCAGAACTAGCGGTTAACGGGGGTGTGGTGTGGCGTGGTGTGGGGGAGGGCAGGCGTGGGTGGTGGTGATGGTGGTTGAGAGAAGGCGTCTCATCTCTGACAATCATTCGTGGATTGTGCTAACAAATTAATGAAATGTCAAGGCTGTCAATTGCTTTGGTGCTATCGGATGTCTAATTTTTTCTGATAATGGCATGGGTGACAGTGGAGACGGTGGTGGTGGGGGGGTGTGGGGTTGGCGGGGGGTGCACCCAGGTGCAAGTGAGCAGACCGTGTTTAACATCTAACCCCCCAGCGCAAGGATCCTTCATGGCCACCCAATTACCACCTACCCTATTAGCGGTCATTACCGCCGAGATGTTCCACTTGATGGACAGGTATGTAATAAAGAAATCTGGGCCTGCCACCGATGGCAAATTTTTCTCCTTGACATGGCATTGTCTCCACCCTGGGCATTTGTGACCATCTTGCATTCTCCTGACGTGTCTTGATTCGCTCGCCGTCTCTCTCTTTTTCCTCTCCCCCCACTCCTCACGTTGTTTTCAATTGCTACCCATTACCATGATAGGCTGCTGGCTGAAGTGTTTTTTATTCCCAGTAAGCGGTGCGATTTGGTTCTGCAAAAATAATTACACTCGTTTGTTAATGTACCGCACATCTGTTTATTTGCGCAGTGCGTGTCTCAAACATGGCTCTTGGCAAACCGCACGAATCTTGCGCATCCGTTATCTAACAGTACATATTTTCTTCCGCTGTGACAGTTTAAAATCACAAGTTAAATAAATGACTCCTCAGTTTGTTATTTTGATTCCACCCCCTCTACACCCCTCTTCCCTCCCTCCCTTTCTTCTTTTTTTTTTGGACATCAACAGCTGACTTTTTTCCCCCCTTCTGGATTACCCGTCTTTGTGGGGCGTTTCATGCATATTCGTCAGCCCTAAACAGAGCGCTGCCTCAACAATGGGCCAGACAGTCGAGTAATAGCCTCCCCTTTGTCTCCGTCACGATTTGGGCTCTTTCCAAAGCCCAGACAAAATGAGACTTCAGACAGAAATTAATTAAATGGTAATTGGTGATCTAATTATACTGGCTTTGACTCGCCACGCGGCCAAAGAAAATAAACAACACAGACACACACGCAAAATAAAAGGCTCTCCTTAATTATGTGCGGCGGAAAGGTCAGATTTCTGACAAGAATGCTTCATGACATCAACTCGGCTAATACACACAAAGCGCCGTGATAAACACATAAGCATGTACACGCACACACTCGCTCACTCGCTTCAATCACTCACACATTAACACTTACAAACAAACAGCTTGTTTAATCAAATCTCACAAACACTCTGTAAATGTTGTAAATAACAAGAATTTGGCCTGAAATAGCATTTTCCTTCTATATCACAGAAGCATGTTGTGTGAAACGACTGATTTCTTAACATTAAGACTGAGTCAGTAGAAGCAAATGTTGTGGAGTCCTAGTGGAGGCCTGAATGACTTCCGTGATGGTCTGCTAAATAGTGGACAAATAAAAACAATTAAGAAGATCAATGGAGACAATTAAGTGGATCGATGCACCTGTGTGAACCTCCTCTGACCTGCATGGAGGTTAACTCAGGCCAGTTTCCCCCACTACAGCTAAGCGGAGGGCCTCTCCACACACGTGCACACACACAGACACACACTACCCCCTAACCACACAGAGCAGCAGCAGACGCTGCGTGTCTTGCTGTCTGACTGAATGCTGCCGAGGACATTTGAATGGAGCGAACAGGGAAATAATAACCCCCACGAGTGGCATGCTTTACATCTAGCCCCCCCATACACACACACCCTTACTCCCCTCAGGGAGGGTTAGTGAGAATGGCTCACAATGCTATCAGACACGCAGGGCCACTTTTCATATCCAAATGGCTCTGTGTCAGGGGCCCGTCCCGCTCACTAATCCTCACAATCAGGGAGGGTGACACAGGCGTCAGACAGGCAGCCCGAGAGGAGAGGAGCGGAGAGGACAGGAGAGGAGAGGAGAGGAGTGGTGGTGGGCTGTTGTCACCCGCATGTCTGCGGGGGCCACCGCTGTTGACTCTCTGCCTGCCTGCCACGGAGAAGAGAAGAAAAGAGAGGAGAGGAGAGGAACCCTGGTCTGAGCTGTAAATAAATGATTAGTGTGCCATAGCGCGAAGAGAAAGAGAGAAAGTGAAGTCCTCTCTCTTTTCACACACAGACAGGATGTGTGTGTGTGTGAAGGCCATGGCAGGCCTCTCTTTCTTTTGCTCTCTCTCTTTCTATCGGTCTCTTTTATCCTTTCTTCCATTCTTTTCTATTGCTATGACATTATCCCTACAGCATTGATGCTTTTGACTGCTTTCACTGGCTACAAAGCACTGCCACACAAACCCAACATGAGCAAAAAAAGGGGGGGAGCAAAGCATGCCATACAACAACAGAATAGTTTTCACCCGCCACTTGGTTTTCAGGCGTTACACGCGGTACACACTGTTTGCGACACCCCAAAAACTGCTACCCCTGATCACCACCATTTCCAAATGAGAGACAGAAATCTCACTACCTAAATATCTATGACTCCATTTGGAAGTAACATACATATGTTACAAATGGACGTCCACTGTAGAGCAAATTCCCTGACTAAAGCTCTGGTGGGAGTCGGGGTGGCATTGATCTATAATTATCTGTTGACACAGAGTGCGCCGTTTGTTTGAGGGATCACTGCGGAGACGAAACGCGGAACAGGAGATGTCAACAGATGTGATGAGGCGAGCATATTTATGGCACGCGGGCGGCATCCAACAGCTGTCTCTCAGCCGACAGCCCAAGAACGCAAAAAAAAAAAAATGAAAATATGTTAAGAAACACATCCGTCTAGCAATTAGACAAATGAAAGAGGGAGAGAGAAAGGGAAAGACATACCGACAGACAGACAGACAGAGACAGAGAGCAGAGAGAGACAGACAGAGAGAGAGAGAGAGAGATATGACGGGGCTGCTACTCACAGGCTGCGGGGTAGTTTTGGGCTCAGTGGACTTGACATGTAGATGAGTCATCATTGCCTGCAGACGTTCCTTATCTTTCGCTAACTGTAATAAGGAGAAAAGAAAAGGAGAAAAACAAACACGTGGATTCAAACGCATAATGAGCCCAGAATCACATTGTAAAGCTACTTATTTCTGTTTGTCGTTTTTTCCCCTCCTCTCTCTTCATTGCATCGTCTGGCATCTTTCAGATCTGTGTGGTTTTTTTGTTGTTGTCATTGTTGGATAAAAAAAGGAAAGGCACAAATAATCTCCATGCCGAGGGATCAAAGGGACTGGCAGGACACTGTAAATGAAAAGCCGGTCTGTTCATTAGAGGCCTCTTTGCTGTGCTCTGAGGCTTGCTCTTTGACACTGGCAGCCGTGGAAAGAAATAGGCCACAATACTGCAATGACTAGCAGCCATTCATGCCTGAGATGGGGGCAGTGGGAAGGGCATGGGGGTGGGTGGTGTGGTGTGTGTTTGTGTGTGGGGGGGGGTTGTCTGGGCTTAAACTAGGACCTTAATCTTCTACCTGTTCTCCTCTGCTCTCTTTCTTTGGGTCTCTCGCTCTCGCCCGTCTCTCCCATGCCTGCTCGGCCACTTCATATCAAGGTGGGAGGACACGCTCTGTCCGATAAACTCTCGTCATTTGCCACTCTCTTTGGCTGAGGTGGGGGACACTCCAGGACACTTGCTTGGTTGGTCCCGACTAAGAGTGTGCGTCCTGTGTGTGTGTGTGTATGTATGTGTGTGTCCACATGTGACATGAGAATAGTCAACTACAGAGATTTGGGAAATATTTGAGAATATCTACTATAGGTACAGATTGGAGACTACTGTATTGCCTCCCTGCTGTCTAGACGCTATAAAACAGCATTCTTGAAAACAGTGGGAGATAAGAGTAGTTTATCACCCAGAGGTCATTAGGGATGAAGAGCTTTAAACTGCTGAGAGCTTCGCTGGTGGACCTGACCGACTGTCCGTGCACTGGTGTATCAACCTGAAAATCAAACTGAAATCTCGATTGTCTCGTCAATCATTCTCTTAGAATTAATCTCTACTCTTTCGAGATGCCTTGAAAGGCGGGCGCATGTTGTGGTCTGTCGGACACACGATTCATCTTTAAAAAAAGGAGTCCTCTGCCTATTCTACCATATCCATAATACCGGTCCTCTGGAGGACTGAGTCTACACCAGTGCCAGCTGCCCAGAGTATTTCACAAAGTGTTTTATTGTAGCGCCAAACAGTTAAAAGTCATAAATGACTTTAAAAGCCAGTAAAATTCAAAATGTAATTATCTTCTGTGCGTAGCCCCAGGCCCTTCATATATCTTTTGCCTGGCTGTCATGCATACATAACACAGTTTTAATGACTGGTTACTCACAAATGTACAAAATAATTTCATTTTCCAGCCCCCTTCCATCTCTGACCCACTGGTCATATCTTGCAAACGGGGGGGTGGATGGATGGGTGGTGGTGGGGTTGGGGTGGGGGTGGGGGGTGTGTGTTGGAGGGTGGTGTTGGGGTGGCGGTGGTAGATGGGGGGAGACACAGAGAGATGAAGGGAGAAATAAAAATCACTTTGTTGAGAGGCAAAGAGGGGAGAGGGTGGTGCGGAGGAGAGAAGAGTACCTGGAGTTCCAGCTGCTGGACCACCTGCATCTGCACTCGACACTGTGCCGTGCTGCGGTCATCTAGGGCGTGCTCACTGTTCAGATGCCTACACACACATAATAGAGAGATAGAGAGAGAGAGAAACAGAGAGAGATGAGATCAGTTCACTTGACTGTCACGTCTCTGCAGAGACCACAAGGCACAACTCTTGACCACGGAATATGCAGCACATTTCATGACAACGGCAGCAAAATGATTTACGTTTTCTAAGGGTGGCCATTTCTTAAAAAATCTGAGGAAACAACTGATGACTAAAAAAAAATCATACAGCACACACAAATGCACAGTAGTGTTAAGAAGCACAGACACAAAGACACACGCACACATATTTTGATAATGAAAAGCAAATACAGGTATATCAGCCCTGCAAATATATTACATTTCCCTGGACACTTTACGCAAACGTGAATCACAAAAGATACATAAAATCTCAATAAAGTTAAAATCGATGGAATGCATATTTCATGAGGTGGCAATATCTACAGAAACTTAAGTTGAACAGATAAGGGAAAATGACATGGGCGCGTCAGGTGAAAATGTGCGTAGTGAATAATGCCTTCCATGTCCTTCTCTCTGTCTCCTCTCCTCTGCTGTGAGGGCACTACAGAGAGATCTGCTCTCCCTATTCTTTCTGCTTGGCAGATTCTCCTTATTTTTGTGCCTTTCTCCATTGTTAATTATGTCATCAAGATTAAGAGAACTCCGATGAAGCCAGAAGGAAAGGCAGAGGACAACAAGAAAAAGAGAGATGGAATCTGTCACCGACTTGAATTATGAATATAATTATGCGCGATTATTTTATACCGGGGCGAAGATGTTCTTCTTTCCAGCACGTTTATAACTAATCTAAATAAGTAGCTCTCTCAGACACAGACAGTGCACCCCCCCACCCCTCTTTTTCTTCCTTCTTGCTCTCCTCTTTTTTCCCCGTGATTTATATAAAATGGCGCAGATAAGGCTGGCGACTGAAGGAAATATGATTGGAGGATTTTTATCAGCCTTCGCATGAATTACTGTTTGAAAATGCTTATGCAGGGGCATTCCATTAATCATTTAATCATAATCCGAGCAGGATGTTTGAACTGATTTCACAAATACCCTTTCATTTCACTACTTCATTATGCTCACTAATGGATCCAATATATTATATATATCATAAATTATATCACATCTTCGGTGACCATGTAGGTCACTGTCACCAAGGCATGGCTGTGGGCTCAGCAACCGTGCCGGGAGAGGAGAGAGGGGGGGAGGAGGAGGAGGGGAGTGTGTGTGTGTGTGGGGGGGGTGGGGGTGGGAGAGATACTCTCATCTGTTCAAATGCACTTTTTTTCTCGTCGCTTACTGCAAATCACCAGTGGGCCCACCCTGGCTGAGAGTTGGGTGGTTGGTGGGATTGGGGGGCATGAAGAGGGGGGAGACGCCTTGACGGCCTTATAAATCTGGGGCCAGCGTGGCAGGTCGGGGTGTGACGCGTAGGCGCCTGACATGCACACAACATATCTGTGCATTTAAAATATGAGGGCCAAATCAGGAAAAGGCAGCCATGCATGTCCTAAGCTGTGGAGGATTGATGTGGAACACAGATAGATGCCACAAGTCTGTGTGACTGTTCTGAAGTACTTTCAACCTTGGGAGGGAAAATGTATGGGCACCTTTGCAGGGGTTATTTTCAATTGGCTATTTGCAGAGTGAAAAAAATGGGATGCTGGTTGCCTTAAAAAAAGTGGGCAACTATTCTGCATTCTGTACATATCACTAACATGTCCAATGAACCAAAATGAAAAGAATACTGGTTATGTTCAATAAATCCATGTACACCACCCAATTTGACCTTGCTGAAATCTACTGTCTTCTTTCTTAATATTAAGAAAACCAAATAAATGAATGACTGAATAAATAAAGAAACAGAATCTGATCAAAATTGCAAGCAGGGCTTAAATCTCGGAGCATCCAGACCTCGTCTCGGTGAGCAAGTGAAATAGGCAAAGACATCTTAGCCTCCGTTAAACTGGCCTGAAGTGCATTTTGAATGAGGAGTGCCGCTTCGCCTGGCCGTACGTGACGAGCTTTGGAATTTTCACCGCTCACGGAAGCTACATCCCGCCACCGCCCCCTCCACCCACCCCCCCACCCACTCCTCCTTTCGCACACTTCTTTTCATCCTTTGTTACAATTCATCTTTTTCACTGCCACCACCATCCCCTCATCCCCACCCCCCTCCCCAACCCCATCCTTTCCCTCTAATGACATGGAGAGTCACAGTGCATAATTAAATAGGAAATGAAATATTCAAATGGCTCTAATGCAGGCCCCTGCACTGTGTCTGGACAAGAGGAGTCAGGCATGGGAGAGGAGAAGGGGGAAATTGACATTGGGAGACACTATGAGCGTTGGCATGTGTCACTTTCCTGGACTTCAAACGGATCCGATTTTAAAAGCTTTCTGGCAGCATGACAGTCACTAATGTAAATTGCCACAATAAAACAAGTTAAATAGACATTCCTTAAATAGTCAGCATTTTACATCTCATTGAGTGGGCCTGTTCTGAACCTACTTTTGGGCCATTAAAGAGGTAAGATGGAGAGTGAGGGAGACTGGTTGAAGTGGTGGGTGGATGACCATTCGCAGGGAACCTTCACTAGTTTAATGCTTTTTTTCCTTTTTTTTTTTTTTTCTTCTTTTGTGCAGCTCTGGCAGTGCAAGGCACGGCTGGTCTGGGCAAACATACCCGCTAATGTAAAAAAAACACCATCATTCATTCCATGCAGCTTACGCAGTCCCCAGAGGGCTTTCTGCATATGCTTCCCATCCAGTGTGCATTGGTAATGCCCAGCCTATATTGTATCAGAGCATATGTAATATCATTTATCTGCGTCTTTATTGTGTGTTTTCAGTTATCTGTATCTGTAATTTCCCACTGCACTTTTGGAGTGTGACACAGGGATTAGAGCTCACCCCCACCCCCTCACCCCCCCAAAAAAAGACAAAGAAAAAAAAATACTGCTGTGAGAAAGCTGAAAAATCGCTTTCTCACAGTTTGCGGGTTTGTCAGCAAGAGAGAGAGCGGGAGAGAAATTGAGAAAGCATATGTATATGAGAGTGGCGGAGACATAAATAAGAAAGCCACTGTGGGCAAAGCACTAGATGGCAGTGCAATGTTTGCCTTCACTTGACCTCTGGAAAGGTCACAGAGGTAGAGGTCATGACCCCTCCTGAGGAGCCCGGGCTGTACACCCGTGGACGGAACCGCACCCTAGCTTCTGGAGCCCAGCGCTCAAAAAGGATGGGGAAAAAGAAAAGAACAGGAATTCCATTTGGCCTCTTTTTTATTTATCAGGATAGTGCAACTAGGTATGTAATGTTTTCTTTCAAAGATAGAATAAACACACACTCAGTTTAAAACAACATTTCTGGGGGCCTGAGTGCTCTGTTTCTGTTGGCATGGAGAGACGAAAATCTGGTTGACGTTAGCGTCCTCCTCACCTTTCTCATTACCGCCGCGCTGCTTTCAGCCCCGGCCGATGCCGACTGCGCTCTCGTCTAACCTCCAAAAATCACGCCACACAACCGCAACTCCCCTCCCCTGCTTTCTGGGGGAAGGGGGGGGGGTACTGTCATCCACCTGAACGATTTTATTCATTTTTGTCGTACGTATGTGATTAATTTAGAAGAAACTGGGAAGGGAGGAGAGGAAAAGGGAGGATTTTTTTTTTTGTGCTTCATGTGGAAGTGCTTAAGAACTGGAGAGTTAACACCTTGGTGAGCGCCGAGCACTCCCGCCCCGTCGTTAAACAAAGGCGGCTTTGTGGAGACTCTCCAAATGTTTTCTTAACATGTTCCAAGCAGTTTAGGGCAGGCAACTAAAGTAAACAAGATGTTGCCATGATAAAAACGCTTGTAAAAACAGCGCGGAGTGCACTTAGTAACTTTTTAAAGAGAGAGGGCTTTTAGAGAGTGCTCAAATTCTAATTCCTCTCATTTCTATAAACAAAAAGCTAGGGAGTCGGTGTCAGAGCCCAGTTGAAAACGCAGCCGACTGGACCAAGCCCTCGGCCGTAATGCACAAACACAAAGCAGTCTTTTTACAACACCTGGAACTAAGTGTAACAAATAATATTTCAACGTCAGTGAGAAGGAAAACAAGAAACGCGCACCTTACTTTTTTCGGGTTCAACGTTCCCTCCCTCACACTGGTCAAGGCTTTTCAATATTTCTCTTTGGTAAACAGAAGTCTAACAGAGCTTAAACTATTATCTGCAAAGTGATCTCTCCACAGTTTACTGTGCCTTGAGCTTTTTAAACATGGCTTTGAATAAACCTGTCTATGGGTGACTGCCTGTGGCCAGGAGAGGTAAGAGAAACAACGTGAGCTCAACACAGCTGTGGACTCACCTATCTGACTACATGCTTTGTGTATGAGGGGTTTTGTGTGTATGTGTGCATGTGTGTTTCTGTGTGAGTGTGTGTGTGAGTGTGTGTATGTGCTGTTGCTTTGGGGCCCCTTGGTGTTCCACTCTCCCTGTTTTACTTACACCCTCCCCATATCTCTCCCTCCTCCCATAATGGAATTGTGTCATATCTTGTTTAAAGTGCACCTAATCCAGGGTGACAGAAAGCCATTGATCCGCTGCCACACTACAGACGTTTTCATCTTCGGCCCCCCCCTGTGGCCATGACCAAGCTATGTGTTGGATTACACACAGGGAAGATTACCACAGCCATCCCTCCACCTCTCATCCAGCCCCAGCCCCAGCCCCAGCCCAGACCGGCTAGAGGCCAGCAGGGCAAACAAAGGACCAGGTCACCCCTGGATGGGTGGGGGAGAAAGGAGTGGAGAGTGGAGGAGGTAGGAAGAGTGGAGAGGAGAGAGGAGAGAGAGGAGAGGAGGGGAGACTGGAGAAGAGAAGGGGACACAGGAGGAGGGGAGGTGAGGAGAGGTGAAAATAAGAGAGAGGGTGGTGCAGAGGAGATGAGTGGTGAAGAGCGGAACAGGGGAGAGTAGAGGAGAAGAGAACAAAAAGAAGGGAGAGAGGGAGAAGCAGAGAGGGGAGGGAAGGAGGGAAAGAGGGAAAAGAGAGGAAAGTGTGTGTGTGTGTAGGGCGGGTGGTGTCAGGGCTGAAATGGGCCCAGTTGTGTCTGGCCTGTGCTGTGCTGTGCTGACTGAATGTGAGGAAGCTGGAACTGTGCTCTCACCCGTCAGGTGGCAGAGGGCCCTCTGAGCCAAACAGACCATTTCAGCCGAGAGGACATTTACCGGGGCGGTGACCCCTAAAGCTGAGCTTTACAGCCAGGGGAGGGAAAAGAGAGAGTGCAGAGAGCAGAGGCATGGGGGAAAATGACAGGGGAAGGATGTGAGAGAGAGAGAGAGAGAGAGAGGGAGAGATGGAGATGGAGATGGAGAGAGGGAGCAGGAGAGCAAGAGGATGGGGTGGAGAAGAAGACAAGGGGAAACAGTGGTGGCCCTCTCCGTGTCCAGAGACAAGGGCAAACCCGCAGCGCGCGGGTCGGCGGCCGCAGATAAACATCCTCCCGTTGTTTGTTTGGGAAAAACTGCCAGCGTCGCACCACGGGCACGCGCACTTTTATGACAGGAATTACCAGCCCCTCGCTGAGCCAGAGGAGAAACCACACCTCTGAGCCCAGGCTCAGACCCTAGACCCCGTCCACCTCACCTGCCCACCTGCTTCCCCCGCTCACACAACCCCCCCCCCCAGTAAACACTGCCTACACCTGTAGCGGTGAAGAAATACACAAGACAACGGCTAAAGTCGAGGGTTACGAAATAGAAGAAGAAACAAATAAATAAAATAAAATAAAATAAAATAAAATAAAATAAAATAAAACGCAACACCAAAGGATCTATGCAGGGGCACTGCTGAGATAACCATCTGGTTTGAAACTATCAGCGAGTTTGCTTTTTTTTTTTTTTTTTACTTTTCTCTCTTTTGAAGATTACAGATGACTCTCAAAGGACTGAGCAGACACTTACTTGAGGAATGCCTGGAAGTCGTCAAACACGGCCTCACAGCCCGGCCATTTGCACACGCCGTGTCCGTAGAGTGGGTGACTGTGGTGAGACTGCTCCTCTAGCGTAGAGCTGTGACAAGAAACAAGAGAGAGAAAGAGAGAGGGGGAAAAAATAGAAGAACAGATTAGGTGCGCTATACAAATGGTCATACATGTGACAGGTAGGAATTTGCTGTGTAACCGACTTTGCTGGTCAAGTGCAAACAGACAAACAGCTGAGGATGTTTCAGAGCAAAGAAGAAAAAAAAAATATACGCTTGCCCAGCAATTTCTTTTGTGTAAAAAGCCAGTGTTTTGAGGTGACCTTTCAACTTTGGGAAGTGTGTGATCTGTGTTGCTATGAGACCCCAATTTCCTCTCTGGAGGCTGGAGGTGACCACTAGTCTGTCTGGAGGAGGACATGGTGGTGGTGAGCTGAGACAAAGCCAATCAATAGGTAATTATTTCGTAAACTTGACCGGAGTCATGGAACGTTTTGATCCAGGCAGCGTGGGGGCCGCACGGGACGTTTGCGGTTGCGTCCCTCTGCCCCGGCCACTGAACCATGTCCCCGGCGTCCACCTGGAGGGAACGGGGGCCTCTCCCACAACAGGAAGCGCCTTAATCCATCTGGCCCGCTCTCCTGGCAAGCACAAACAGTAAACACTCCGGCCTGTGATCAATTTATTCGCTGGACCAGGCCACAGCAGCATCTGCGGCGGGGACTCACACCCGCACATCTGATCAGGCTTACGGGGGAGGTTGGGGTTTGTGAAGGCCGGGGAGGAGGGGGTCACAAATGCCTCTTGGTACCCGCTCTCTGCACCCAAAACAAACTAAACAACATCTTCCATATGTCCTGCAGTAGGGTAATGGAGAGCAGAGGGGGCTGGGATGGGTGTGTGTGTACTTGAGCAGGATTCCACCACAGTTTGCGATGAGGGGTATGAGTATGTTAGTGTGTGTATGTGAAAGTATCTGTGTGTGTGTGTGTTTGTATGTGTCTATGCCAGTGTTTGTATCTAAGCGAGACGGGCTGCCATATGGACTCAGACAGTGAACAAGCCACACAACTCTGTACTACAAGAGCCTGGGGGACTGGCCTATATCGCTACCACCTGTGTTGCTGGTCTCTCACAGCAACCGCTCGCCTGCCTCAGACAACATCAGGCATGCAACTCCAACTCAGCTCACTGAGGAGGAGGAGAAGGAGGAGGAGGAAGAGAGTAGGAGGAAGATGGGACCCACCACAGTCAAATTCCCAGAGTGCCAGCGCTAGGGAATTTATCTTAGTGCCTGTCTAACATACCTAGACATGGATACCTTTTTTATTTTTTTCCTTACGCATAGGGTTTTTTTTTTTTTTTTTTTAAAGAAAGGCTTTGTGTATTCTGAAACCGACTCTGTGTATACCCACTGGAATACATCAAAAATGGAAAAAAAGAATACAAATTTAAAATAAAAAAAAAGGAAAAGGGGAGAAAATTCATCCATTTTAATTTGATGTATGAGCCCCACAGAATTAAACCACAGCAATGTTGAGATTAAAATCTCATTTTGTGGCAATGTTAGCAAAGCTGTACCTCAAGTAAGAATTTTTAAGGGTCGTCGCAGGTTCCCTTGTATTATAATTACTTGCTTAAGAGTTCACATTGTTCATAACAAGTGATAATTGCATAGCAATTAGGAGGCAGTGAAGCATTCATGAATGTGGTTAACAGTTTTTTCCCCCTCGCAAAAGGCAGAAATATTTTTTAAAAAATTCAATTATGAATTATGCATACACATTAAGACGTCTGTTTTGATACAGCTAATAAATAGATGTGGAAGATCTCCTATAATGAGTTTTTAACAAGGAATGTCTCAACTGGTGAACGTAGCACTGATTTTTAATTTAAAGACATGCTTTCCTTTTTTTTTTTTTTAAACGTAATTTCTGTCTGAGTAGGCATGTTGGTTAATTTTGTATTAATAAGATATTGAATAGTGGCGAGAGTGGAGGGAGAGTGCCCTTGCTAAATGGCTGGATGACTAAATAGTAGTAAATGACAGAATTTGCTCCAAATGATCTACATTAGTGAAACTGGAGAAGTGTTTGGGGTTCAGGGCTTTTCCTCTTCTTCCTCCTCCTCCCTCCATCCTTCCTCATTGTGACCTTATTTGGCAGTAATGGAAAAAAGAGAGAGAGCGAAAAAAAAAAAAAAGAAATAGAAAAGTGTAAGCTCCTGAGCCGGCTGAGTTTTAAAATTTGACTGAAGCAGAGCTCTCTCTCTCTCTTTCTCTCGGTGTGCAGGTGTGTCAGGAAGCGGCACAGTATATGGAGCAGGCAGGCAGCCCAGGGGGGGAAAGGGAGCTCTAATGATCTTGTTACTGAAAAAATGTGGGAAAAGCGTGTCATCTGCTTTACGAGTGTGTGCGAGAGCAAGGAGGAGGAGGAGGAGGAGAGGAAGACTAGATTGGTAGAACAGAGAGGTGAGGGAGAGAGAAAGTGATTAAGCAGATGTGTAATTTTCGACAAAGCATATGAGCTCATTGAGGTGCGTGCATTAGTAATGGGTAGCTGTGAATGAAGGGACAGGAGGTTGGCTTTGTGTCGCAAGATAATTTTCCGCCATGTTGGGTGCGCGTATCGAGGTGCCGAGCAGCGTTGCGGCGCCGGTGTTAATGAGCGCTGAGCGGGGCCGGTGTCTGCAGAGCCGCGGTGGAGTTTAGACAAGGCTGACACTGACAGTCATAACACCACTCACTGCTGCACTAAGGCCTCTTCACTACACTACACTACACACACACCACCTATTCACCAACAGTGTCTCAAGGCTCTCTCTCACACACATCACACCCCACAACACCCCCCAGACCCCCACACACACACCTCTAACACCACCTCTAACACCACCATCACCAGCCACACGCAGGGGCTTTCAGCAGAATGATTTCATTATCATCGTTTCTTGGAGTGCTGGATCAATTAAAGGGGAGAATGGTCAGGGTGGTGGGGTGGGGTGGGGTGGGGTGGTAGTGATGGCTGAAGAGCACTATTCATCTCCTCAACAGCTCAGAAAGCTGGGCGCTTTGGTATTGGCTGACAACAGTAGTATCAGGCAATAGTGCAGAAAGGAAGCTAAAGTTAGCTTAAATTCGCAAATACGCTTTCTGGTGTCTGTGTATGTATGTGTGTGTTTGTATATATATGTATGTGTGAGGTTGTATGCATCTTTGCTCTGACAGCCTCTCTTTCTTTCTGTCTTTCTTTCTCTCTCTCTTTATTTTCTTATCACTCCTTCTCTCTATCTGTCTCTCCCTCAGCAGGTTCATCCAAACTGGGCCAATTTTCATTAAGTAGCAAAAAAAAGATTCAGCCACGGGGGTATTCAAGGCATTTGTTCATCCTTGCGGTTTCCTGACTGACAGGCCCGCACAGCCAGACAGCCAGACATACAGACAGACAGACAGACAGACCAACCAACCGACAGCGATTGTCTCCATCCCTCTCTCCCTCCACCCGCCCATCCATCCATCACATTTGTGTGCATTTGTGGAGAATTTGGAATGTGGCTCGGTAGGAGAGAGAGGTGGGCATCTTGTGGGCCCGTTAAAAGCAACAGCAGGTCTCGTCTCGTGTGTGTGTGTGTGTGTGCATGAGTGTGTGTGTCTTCACTTTTCGCGGCGATTGAATTTCCCCTCCCTTCCTTTAAGGAGGAAGTGAAAGGGCCGGTGAGTGATGCCTGCGGAGGCACTTAAGGTTTTAGTTGCAGGCGTCGCGGTGCCTGGGCAAGATTTTATATGACACATGAAACTAACTACACGGTACTTAGGCTCACTGTAAACCAATCTGAGATGCGCGCACGGAGAAAACAGGTCCATCAGCAGAGTGGGTCGTGTCTGTTGCCTGACAAAAAGGACTCGCGGAAAACCACATCAATTAAAAGTTCATTAAGTTCAGGCACTGGCAGGATGAGACGCTTTCTATTTCGGTTTCGGCCAGAAAACCCATTATCTATTCAAATTCCTGGATTAAAGCACAGCTATTTGTTCTTGTGGGGATAAATTGCATGAAACAATATTTGGGTCTTTTTCTTCTCCTGCAAGCAACTGTATGTTCGTATTTATCACTGTGGATGTGGTTGAGACAACACTCGATGTTTCAAATTAATGTTGCCAATTTAAAATATAACATGACTGAAATAACATGACTATATATCAATGAGTGTACTCTATGGAGCATATTCTTTTTAGCCATATGATACTAAACTCACTGCTTTGAATTTTGCTTTCAGTCAAACTGAGGAGTCAATGGTTAAAAGAAGAAAAAAAAAAAAAGAAACACCTGCTTGGTTCCTGACAGATCTAACATACTTGCTGAATATTCAGCCTCAGAATGCCTTCCTTACGCGTGTGCGTGCTGAACTGCTGTTGACATCTTCTTTAATCTCTGACAGGGAGTGCCAGTGAGGGAAAGACAAAGAGAGAGAGAGAGAGAGAGAGGGAGGGAGAGGGAGAGAGAGAGAGAGAAAGAGAAAGCGAATGAGAGAGAGAGTGGGAGAGGGAGATATAGAGAGAGAGGGAGGGAGAAGAGAGAGGACCAGATTTTTGCAGGTGTCTTCCAGGATGTTTCGAGGGTGTCTGGGCTGGGAGGTGTAGTTGTTTTATTTCAATACACCCTCCCACACACACACTACCACCATCACCTGACCTCACCACCACCAGCGCAGTGTTGATGAACATAAAGGTGTCAACACATTCAGCTGCGCGCCTTTGCTATTCTCCAGTTAAAAGGAAGAGGCTTCGGCTTAGTTAAGTGGGGGACGTGCACATTGTGACCACAGGGGAGAGACCACTGGATTATGGCTGTGTGTAACATAAGAGGTGCGTGCAAAAAATAGTGTGAGAATGAGAAAGAAGAGATAGAGAGAGAGACAAAGAGAAAGAGAGAGAGAGAGAGAGAGAGAGAGGATGACTGGATGAGAGACTGGAGGGCAAAGTGAGAGTGAGAGATGGAGAAAGAGAGGGATGGAGGGAGTGATGGGAAGGGAAGGGAAGGGAGGGGAGAAGTCAGGTGATCCATCGTCTTGGTTCAGCTCTGCTCACGCATCTATGCTGTCTGTCTCGCGTGGCTAAGTGCAGGCTTCCGTCACGCTGGGGGGTATTATGCGCTATCAACAGGAGCAGGCCTGGGCAGGCAGGCGCTAAGAGACGTGTTCCACTGACATAAAGATATGGACTGGGGGGTGAGGTGGGGGGCGCGTTATAATGTTCACTTATTAAACCTGACAATCGGATGAAATGTCAAACCTGCTTTCAGCTAACAATTCCCGGCCGGCGCGACAATTTCCACGCGGATAAGGCCTAGCATGCTATTTAGCATTACAGTCGCATGCTCCTCTAGTCTTCTATAAGTGTGAGTGTGTATGTGTGTGTGTGTGTGTGTGTGTGTGTGTGTGTGTTTTCCACTGCTGAAGTGGCTCTCTCTGCGGCACTCTTCACAGTCGCCGCAGCTGTAATGGAGTCACTCTGAGTTCATCCACCGCGATAGCCCTCTGGGAGACGCAGATCAATTCAGTCACCGGCTCTGTGTTTGGGGCTTTCCGGGGGAATGAGAGGCCTTTGTCTGTGCGTATGTGTGTGTGTGTGTCTACCTTGAAGGACCGAGAGGCTTTCAGAAAGCTTTAAACATGTTTTCATTTGCACAGCTTTCCCAGCGACATGTAGGGTTTGATCAGGCAGACTCAGGTCTGATGTAAACGGGGGTGAGCTCATGGTGCCTGGAGGCTTCGAGCGCGCGGTTCAAAGATCACGCCTCGACTCGCACAAAAACAAGTAAACGTGTTGCGGGCCAAATGAATTTTTTTCCTCAAAGACACACGCAGTTAGGGAGGGATTATTTTCCCCTCGATTTCTTTCTCTCCTCGCTCTCTCTCTCTGGAGCTGTTCTTCCAAATAAACATTTAGAACACAACGTGAGCAGCCCGAGTTAAAATTGGAGGAAGGGCAGGACAGAGAGGCATTTCTGTCATACCATGCAATTACTTAGGGAACAGTATCAACAAGGCGGGATTCATAACTAATGATATATCATTTAGGGGGTTATGGTAGGTTTAAGTAAACAGACTTATTTTCCTCTTGCAGAGAGTCTCTCTTGTGACCAGAAAAAGACAACAAAGAAAAATTAAAGTTCAAATGGAACTTCATTATCACATGGGGCACCATGGGTTAAAGCATGTGTATTTTTGTGTTGCTGAAGGAGGAAGAAGCAGGGGGAAACGAGAAAATAATAGCAAAAAAAAATTAAATAAAAAATCTTTTGTGAGCAATTTGATTTTCTACTTCACAGCTGCAGTTGGACAACCGCAAAACTGAAATAGTACACACACACACACACACACACACACACACACACAAACCAACCACTCTGCGTCCCCACTAATTAATACTGAAGTGATCCCATTCCCATTATGGCAATGTGCTCGCCAAGCCATCCTACTGCCTCCCAGGTATTTCGTTTGAATTCCCTGCTGACCGTGGCTATGCAGGGAACACAGGGAGGGGGGGGGGGGGGGGGGTGCACCTTAATGAAAATAGTGAGGTACTTACAAACTACAAATTAATATTCATTTGTGGGCAAAGCCCTATGGGGATGTGTCCATCAAGCACAGTCCCTGGGAGGACTAGTGTGCCTTTTCCATTGGAGGAAAGTAGGCCTACACTCACCCCACCTCCACTGTCTCTCTTTTAGGCAAGGATGATGGGGAGGTGCAACACCTAATGTGCCTCATTTCAATTTGAAGCCTGGGCGGGATGGTTGGGGTGGGGTTAGTATTTGGGTGTGTGAGGGAGAGGAGATGCTGTGAGAAGCTGTAGTTCTATCCCAACCATGTAGTTATGTTTTCTTGAAAGAAAACACTGCAGTTCCCTCTTTATTTTTCCGCCTCTTGCTTTTCCTAGAAAAACCTTGACCCATATTGGCGTGCCCTGCATGTAACAACCTTAACCGTGCTGGACTGACCCAGGCTGGGCCTGGTGCATGCCTAGTTAGCTTCTAGGGCTGGCGGTGTCCGACACTCACCCTTCCCTCTTCAGGCCCATGTACTGGCCGTTGGTGGCCGGGTGCTGGTTGAGCAGCGGGTTCTTGGCGGGCGTCGGCGACGATAGGTCCAGCCCGCGGTGGCCGTTACTGCTGCCGCCACCACCGGTGCCGCCGCCTCCTCCGCCACTGATGCCGCCGCTGCCGTTGTTGTTGTTGTTGTTCTCCTCCTTCACGTGAGCGTTCGTTACCTCCTTCCACAGCTGCTGCAGCTCGGCTGGAATCATGCCTGCAACAAACAAATTGGATAATTAAATCAATTAACCGCTAATCCGACTCTTCGTCACATAATTAAATCAAAGCATGTGTAAACAAAGGCGAGTATTAATTAGGGGAATTAAAAAAAGAAGTAATTCCACAACAGAGGTGATGCTGTGTGTGCGTGCGTGTGAACGAACGGCGCTGCTCTCTCCCGCCCACCTCCTCTCTTTCTTCTCCTCCCACTATCTCTCCCCCCCCCCACGTCCTGTGATGTGCCGTGTGTTTGTACACAAATCCCTGGCATTCACACACATTTCATGCCCTGAGTAAATAATTAACATCCAGACCGAGGCATGAAATCTGAATAACCACCATCATTTTTTTCCACACGAGCAAAAGAGGAAAGCTGAGGGAGAGCTCACACACACACAGCGACAGAGAGAAAGAGAGAGAGATAAAAGTTTACAATGGAACATCACAACAACAACACACACACACACACACACACACACACACAAGGCCCTGGGGTAATACTCTGGAAAGCGCATTAATGTGCAAAATACTTAAAGCTGTGCACCGCCTCCAATTGACACAGAAGACTTAAACCTCATTTAACAAGTCAAGCACACAGTGGCTCAAACATTCTATGAAAGGGGCGGGGGGAGGAAAAATCCCTTGAAGACAAGACATCTCTCCTGCTCAATCACAAATGTGTGTATACATGCAAACACAGACATACGCACACACGCTCTTTCCCTCCCGCACATGGACACACACACACACACACATAAAGCGTGATTTTTCTCTGTTCCTGACTGCAAAGTGATACACACACCCAGGGCGATATTGGGGACAGAGAGGAGTGTGTGTCTGTGTGTGTGTGTGTGTGTGGAAGGGGGTTGGGGGTGGGGTGGATGTGAGATGCTATGTTTGTACTCTGAGCGCTCCGTGTCAGAAGAAACACAGCCACTGTCTGCACAGCCATGTATACGTGTGCCAGAGCAAATATACAATGTCTGGGAGAATGCAAAATGTGGCCTTCAGCTGACATGAAGGAGACAGTGCAGATCAGACAGGACGAAAGAAGAGGAAAAAAAGAAAGAAGACAGCAATGGTGGGCACAGGCTAAAGTTTTTTTTTTCTTTTTTTTTTCTCTCTCTCTCTTTTTTTTAAAGTGCTTGACTATTTGAAATGTATTTGGCCATCCTATATCTCTAATGGCATATTGAGAAACCCAATATGTACTCATGAGGAATGGGCACAAATTAGCAGTGGGTATTCATAAATGAATACTTCAATGGGGGGGCAGGTTTTTAAATATGTTGAAAGACCCCTTGGATATGCTGCTGAATTAAGCTGAGAGAGAGAGAGAGAGAGAGATGGGAAGACCACTCGCTTAACATTACAATTAATTAAATCGATTTTTGAAAATGAGCAAATGGCAAATGAAAGATGATTTGCACGTGCTTATCTAGGGATGGGTTTATATTCTTTAGACTGCCAGTGCCACCCCACTCCCCCCCCCCACCCCCATCCCTCCACAAACCATCCAACCTCCTCCCTTCCTCCCTTCACACACACATACACATACACACACTCATACACATACACACACACACACACACATCCCGCCTCACTTTTTAATCGTTCTCCATAGATACGAGAAGTGGTCCTTTTCAAGCGAGCACGAGTGCAGTCAGCTTCCTAATGCATTGTGCAAAATGCTTAGTCTTAATTTATTCCTGTTGTGGTCCAAAATAACGGGCGAGCGGCGAGGTGAAGATCTCAATATGATCAGCGAAAAAAACATTTTTAATTTGATAAGCTCCTAAAGATTTTAATTACGCTCGTAATGGAGAACAGTGGCCTAATGAGGCGCGGGGCCTCAGGAGAGAGTGGGGCGGGGTGGGGTGGGGTTGGTTGGGCTGGGGTGGTTGTCGTGCAGGAGCAGCGAGCAGCAAGCAGAGCAGGAGTCGCAGCGCACTCATACGAGGCTGATAGGATTGCTGTAAATTCATGCTGGATCGTTTGCATATCAAAGAGAGCTGAAAATTATTGCAGGACAAATCAATAACCTTTACACGTTCCAAGGAGCATCCTTTTTTTTTCTCTTCTTGTAATTCATCCTGACGCCAATATAGACACACAGTCTCTCCTTCCCATTTCTCTTTTTCTCTCTGTCTATCTGTTCTTCTCTGCATGTCTTTAAATATTCTTTCTCTCAGCTGTATGTTGATGTGCTGTTAAGACCTTCTGTTGACCACTGTGCAAACATTAAATGTCAGAGGCTAAGACCTTACAGCAAAAAAAACATTAGAACGTGCTGGGAATTAGCTTTATTGCCCTGCTTTCCCTCTCTTTTTTATGGCTGGTCATTCAGATGGTTAAATCCTCGGAGGGAAAGTTTTGGGTTTGATGTTGGATGGGGAAGGTCATTGTAGTTGTAGCAAGTGTCCTGGGTTGCAGCTGCAGGAACAATCATTTTCCCCCACTTGGTGCCCGGTGACAGTGTGCGATGTATTTTTAGCCGATGTGCTTGACAGGGCGGCCCACTCTCCCTCAATTACCCAACAGTCCTGCTGACCCCGACACCACTGTTTACTGAGACGAGACCACGCCGGATAGACTCGTCTGATGAGAAGGGGTAACGGAGTGGGACAAAGCCGTCTCTCGCACATGCTCCCTGATCCCCCTTCTCTCCCTCTCTTTCTCTCTCCCTCTTTTTCCACTCTGTAATCCCTCTATTTCTCCCTCTCCAGTTCTGACTCTCGTTCTCCCCTTCTCTCTGTCCTCTGTTTGACTTGTTTCTTCTGTCATCACCAGGGAGTGAGAGAAAAACCGCACATCTTTCAAAATCTATCACTTATGACAGTCGAACGTATTAATATCTTTAATATAATGCATTCCTGGACCCACGGAGCACTGCCTCAATAGGCGTCTCATTCTATTAGGGGTTACACACACGGCTCCAAAACCCCCTTGCGTGCCTATTTTCTACTCCTAACGTTTCCAGGTCATTCTTTTCAAATATCGGCGGATTGGTTTATCTCACCTTCCGCCATTTTTCAGCGGCGGTCCGCTCCACTCATTAAAGGATGAGGGGGGGAGATGCCGACAAACTCTCTAAAAAATGTATGTTGTTGGGACACTTGATTGATCACCGGAGGCACAACTCAATTTTTACCGCGGCAGGTAGCTGGGGCCGAGCTCTTCAACCTTTTCCCGTCCTTGTACCTCGGCGGCACCCAGGTGACCATGTTCGAGCAAGCAGAAAGTTGATTTAAGGTTCATAACGACATCAGTTGCGAGCCATCATCCGCGGCATAAAAAATGGCCCACTGCCCTGGTCTCTTTTAAAGTGGGCTGTTACCGCTCACGCTGGCCCCAGATGCCACGAGGGGAAGGGGGGGGAGGGTGTGGGAGGCTGGGAGGTAGGGAGGGGGACGAGGGGGAATGGAGGACGGTGACACCACTATTAGTTTATTGTTCCATCAGGGCCTGGACCTCTGGTGCACCTCTGTTTATGTTCCTGTAATCACTGCCGGCCTGATATGCACCCCTCAGGCCTAAAATATGTTCCGTCCTAATGCTGCAGGAACTATTACCAGTTGCTGTGGCGGCCGGCTAAATCAATCACTGCCACTGGGAGGGTATTAGCCGGGTCCCCGGTGCTCCCCGCCGTGCTCTGCCGCGGCAAACGCTTCACGCGCCGCCACATTCTTTGCTTTCATATTAGTGGCAAATTTGTCTTGTCACCGTCCCGTTGCCCTCTCTTGGACAACTTAACTGATGGTCTCTGGTGGTGGCGGCAGAGGAGGCAGCGTGTGTGTGTGTGTTTGTGCGTCTGTGTGTGTGTGTGTGTGTGTGTGTCTGTGTGGTGGGGGGCCGGTGGGAAGAGGCCAGTGGGCCACAAACACACACGTCAGCCGGTGGCAGTGTTTGGAGGAGGAGGAAGCAGGGAGGAGGGGCGGAGGCACACACCTGGCAGCCACACCTGGGAGTGCTCACTGGCTGCCACACAACTAGCAGAACACACACACACACACACACACACACTCACACAAACACGCACACAGACACACGCGTGCCACAAGCACACACATACACATTCTCTCTCTAGGGCTTAAGGTGTGTGCTGCATGCTCAGAACAGTTCCTTTTGTGTGCAAGGAGGATAGTGGAGAATGTCCTCTAACAACACATTTTAATAATAGAAAACAGACAAGGGCCTGTTCGCAGACAGCAAGAAATGACGCAAAAATAATTAGCCGCAAGAGGCATCTGGCCCTGCTTCTCCCAGCCTGCTGTTTAACTACAGCCATTTCCAGCATATCATAGAAATGACAATTAGAGGCCAATGGGAGAGTGTTTATTTCTTAACCCATTAAGCCAAATCATCAAATTATTTCTCAGAGCCACCCACTCTCTCTCTCTCTCTCTCTCACTCACACACACGCCAACATAATGCCATATACTTCTCTCAATAAAATAACTCAAGATGTATTTTTGGACTCTTTGGGCCCTGTCTGGCCTGCAGAGCAAACAAACAGGCCAATGGGTGATCTCTGGGGTGCCAAATATCCCTCCCCCACCCAATTCCTCCCAGCAGTAATCCACTATCTGCTACTGCAGCCAAAGGCATAATCGCCAAGGTCTCGACGCGGCCACACGCCGCATAATTCATCTCTTGCGCTTCCTCTCTCTTTCGCTCTCCTCTTTTTTGTTCTTTCTCTCTTGCAGCAGCGCTAACTAGTTGCCGAATATTGTCGATTAGATCTGGATCGGTGTCGGTCTCTCTCACTGGTGCATGAAAGGACTCAGCCGTGTGGAAAACAGAAAGGTCATCAATAACTTCAAACAGCCAAGCAGAAAATGTGGCAAATCGGAGAGATAGAGAGAGAGAGAGAGAGAAATAAAGAAAGTGACAGACAGAGAGAGAACCTGAGAGAAAGACAAAGAGACAGAGAGAGAGAGACTCCTGTCCTGCGGTAAGTGTTTTAACAGCTGGCTCACACTGAGTTAACTGCCGATGGCTTTCCAAGGACAGATCCCTCACTGGCAGAGAGCTGCTGCTGCCTAACCAGCTCTGACCAGAAAACAAGATCTCAGAGCGCCAGTGAGACAGAAAGGATTCCTCCACGAAACAAAGTGATTACGCAGTTGGGCCGGAGGGATAGAATGCTCCTTCGCTGGTCGTACACAAGCATTGATCTGATTCAGACATTTTGCTTTGTTTGTTTGTCTCCTTTTTTTTTTAGCCCCGAATGATTAAATACACCCCATGAAAGGCCACGTCATAGACACAAGACAGATGGAGTCTTTCTACAGTGTGTAAACACGTATTTGTTTGTGTGCGTGTACACTCAAGTTCACATTTCCCAATGTTTGTGACCATGTTTGCTTTTCCCAGAGCATGGTGTGTGTGAGTGCGTGTGTGTGTGTGTGTGTATGTGTGCATGTGACAAACATCTGCATTGTACAGTTTGCTGGACTACTAGTGCCTCCACGCCTGTGCCTCTGGCTAGGGCCTGATCTCAAGCGAGGGTGTGTGTGTGTGTGAGTTTGTGTGGTTACACCATGCTCTCTCCAAACAATAACAGCACTAACAGCAATAACAGCAACTAGCCCTGTTTTTGTTTGCCTATTACCTAAGAGCCCACCCAGGCCTTCCTTTTCTCTTCCCCTCCTTATCTGCTAATGTGCCACTGTTTGTCTTACCCAAGCAGTGATTGCTGTGTGTCATACATCCAACAGAAAAACACCGTGTGAGAAAACGCATTTGATCATCTGCACGTGTCCCCCCCCCCCCGAGCCCCCCGCCGTAAACACCACCTTTTATACATAAAAACAAGAAAACAAACAATAAAAAAAAACGCTCAAAAAGCTCGAACTATAACCCTGTCTCTGACACACACACACACACACACACACACACACACTCGATGAATGAGTCTTTGTCAACCGGGTGGTGCTCCTTGTGAAAATATTAAAAAACAAACAATGTAAATAAACTTCCTGGAAAACAACACCCACGCACACACGTACACACATATATGCTGACTCATCAACCTCTTATGAAATCTGACACAATGTGTTCCACAGTTACGGGGCTAGCCGTTGAGCAACAATGGGTTTAGTCTTCCCCCCCTCCCCCAACACACACACACACAGACGCACCCGTCAGTGGGCAAGCGAAGGACAGAGACACCACACCCTGCTTACTGTACTACCAGGAAAGGGCATGGACACAGATCATTTGTCCATCTTCCATATTCCATGGAAATAAGCAGGGAAGGAAGTTGTGTGTGAAATACACTGACTGGGATAGTGGCGATGGAGGAAAAAAAATAAACAAATCTGATAAAGAAAACACATGGCTTACATGAGTAGGTAGAGGCTTGGATGTGCGATACTGGTGTCTTGTTTGAGGGAGCGTCTGGCAAACAAGACATCACGTGTCTGTGATCTCGACATGACCTCACTGCCAAACTGAACTGCTGAGTGTGTATGTGCTCACTAAATGGACAATGATGCCATTAAAACATCAGTACTGACTGTGTGTGTGTGTCCTGTGTATAGTATGTGTGGAAGTGACTGTGTGTGTAAGTTCAAGTGTGTGTATGATATATCTGTGTGAAAATGTGTACACATTATGCATGTGTGCATATGGAAGTGTAAGTGTGTGTGTGTGTCTACTCACCCTGAGTGAGCGAGTGCAGGGGCAGTGGGCTCTGTCCAGGCTGGATGGTCAGGAGGCCCTGCCTCTGCAGGTTGAGCAGGTGCTGCTGCTGTAGCTGCTGGACCTGAAGGAGCTGCTGCTGGAAGGCCATCTGGGCCTGGGACTGGGACACCTGGGAGAGAGGGGGGGGGGAGAAAGAAGAAGAGGGAGGGAGGGAGGGAGAAAAGAGAAGAGTTGTTAAAACTCAGGCTCAAATTTAGAATCTCTCTTGTTCTGTCTCAAACAGACATTCAAAAACACAGACAGACACACACACACAGAAAGACAGAGAGTGAGAAGCAGTGGCACACATCTTGACCCACACAACAACTGCACCACAGTAACAAGCTGCTAAGGCACAGAGATTTGCTACAAACTCAGGCACGCACGCATGCACACACACGCAGGACCACTCTCATCGTGTGTGGCTCCGTCCCCCTAACGGAGCTGGAGACAGGTACATTCCTTTTCCCGCTTAATTAACGACGAGTGGCCCAGCGAATGACAAACAATGAAACAACATAGTTAATCATTCATAATAAGAACCGCGGGATTTTAATTACGCCCATTCATAATTCAGCAAACAACGTGTGACCGAATCAAAAGCTCTTAATATCCACTGCCGCTGGAGCGCCAGAACCGGTGCCAACGTCAGCGGTGGTAAAAAAGCACCAGCGTTACACCGCTGCGCTACGTTTTGCTGCACTGGGCTGGGTTCTCGAAGGTGGCACAGAAGCCAGCTGCCATGCTTGTACTCTCGTCTCCGTCACCGCCATTTCCAAAGGGAAAAAGAAGCAAGAAAGCTCAGAAGGCCAATCTGAGGAGCGGGATCAAGTTCTGGACACCCTCCATGTGTTAATGCTCTCAATTAAGAAAAGAAAAAGGAGACGATTGTGTTTGTAGTGACTATATGTGTGTATGTGTGTGTGTGTGTGTGTGTGTGTGTGAGGAAGAGAGAGAGCGTTTGAGCGAGAAAGGGAGTACACACCATGGAGTCAGAACAATAAATAGAAGGCTATTATCTAATATCCCCAATTTTCCCACAAATCAAAACAAATGGGAGATGTCTTCCAAAGGAATGAGGTGGACTTTTTAACCCTATGAACTATCCTTAGAGAGTACACAAAGCATACATAATTTAAATCAGACTTTCTAAGTCATTAAGGGGGAAATTTCCAGAAACGTACAGAATATTCATATTTTGTTAGAGCTACTGATGTTTCAGTTCAGATCATACTTCCAGAGTAACGCTTTGCAAAACACACCAATTACGTACACTACACAATACAATGACAATCATAAAACAACTTAAGAGTAACTGAACAGTTTGAAAGAACTTTATGTGAAGAAGCAATGTTCTGCATTCTGCATTCACCTGCACAGCAATAGCTGGGAAATAAAACAACTTTGTACGTTAACCAGACAAGATGTTCTGAACTTTTAGGGAGATCACGCAGTGGTAGACAGGGTTAACGTGTGTGTGGCATGACAGGCGTACAGGATGTGAGAGAGTATGAGCAAGCAAGGCTAATTCCAGAGGGAAAGTTGTTGGGTGGGGGTGGGGGTGAGGGGGCATTAAAAGCAGCCCAGGCTGCCAAGCTGTGTGCCGCACCCTGTTACCAAACACAGGATACTCCACTTTTGTTTACCCCTCACAATTGAGCGCACACAAAAAAGGTCTCAGCGCAACACGGCCGTCAGGTCACCCGGAGAGGGCTGGGAGAGGGGCCTGACATATCCTGATAACTCACCCAGTTGCACCGGCCTACATACACACATCAACACACACACACACACACACAAACACTGACGTGTGTGTCAGTGTTTGTGTGTGTGTGTGTGTTGATGTGTGTATGTAGGCCCTCACACACACATGCAGAAACACACACATATGCAGAAACACACGGGCACACACACACACACACACACACACACACACACACACACAAATGTACATAGACACAGGCACACCCAGAAACAAACATTCACACACCCACACACACCCCTCACCACACACACACACTCTCACACTAACAAAATCCTTGAGTGGCATTGCTGCATTTACCTATGTCTATTTATGCTATAACCTGAATTACACTGTCAATACTTTGATAAATACAAATCATATTTTGTAACTGCAAAGCAAATGCAATGCAAATGGTAAAAAAAGACATCATAAGGCCTAAGCCATTTCATTGTCTTCAAGACTTGTAGGAAGATGAGGACGAAGAAAAAGAAGAAAGGGAGGAATGTAGCTATTTGACGGAGGAGAAAAGGGCGACTGACAGACGAGATTAGCGTGGCTGACGGCGGGGCCGGTGACTCGGAGTGCTCTGTTTAAGTGTCACTTCACAGCAGGAAAAGCTCCCCCTCCAACCACATTAGATGAAGTCTGCACACTTCCTCGCATAGCAGGGAGGCTCATACGCCCTTTCTGTGTGTGTGTGTGTGTGAGAATGTTTGTGTGTGTGAATGAGATGGCTGATGAGGTGGAAATGCCTTTGATCATCTGCACGTGTCCCCTCCTCTGTAAACACATCCTTGCCTTTTATACATAAAAAAACAACAAAAAAAACGACAGTGAGCTCAAACTTTCACCCCCTCTCAGATTTTCAGTCTTCTTCTTCTTCTTGTTCTGGTCTCATCATCTGACAGGAGCTCCAGTGCTTGCTCTCTTTCTGTATTGTATGCTCTCACACACACACACACACACACACACACGCACACACGCTCAGGCACACAATCGTGCACCCTGGCTGCGTTCGACCAATCGGAGGCTAACGCGAAATGGCACGAGCGTGAGAAAAATACCCACCCTGACGGATGACACAGAGTGGCTGTGGCAGCCCTTTATTGTGGAGCTTCAAATCCAAAGTTAAAGATCTTTGAGAAACTCAAAATTGATGTCTTTAAAATAAGAGCGGCACAAAGCAACAACAGGGGGTTATTGTGTGTCAGCCGCAGGGGAGAAACTGCGTAATTCGCATTCTGTCGTTTGATGGCTGCTAGCAACCTCATTGAACCAAAAAAAAAACATACAAAATGAGGGGGCACTGACAGAAGGAGACACAGAAAGAGAGAGACAGAAAAAGAAGACAGAGATAGAAAGAGAGAGAGAGAGAAAGAGAAAGGACGCGTCTCTTGAGACTTCACTCATTTCCTGTGATCATACAGAGAACACATTTGAAGTGGTGCGCGCCTTTGTTTTGTCTCTCTCTCTTAGCTTCTCTCTCTTTTTTTCAGAAATGTCTTCTGTTTATCTGTCTTCACCTCCTTCAGACAACCCCCCCCCCCACCTGCCCCCACCTCCGCGGGTGTTTACATCAGATGCAAGGGACGGGGTGATGGGCCCTATCTGGGCCGAGGAGCACGCCTGTCACGTTGATTTATGGCCGCATCACACCACAACTTGTCCAAACTGAAGCCCGCAGTTCATTAATTAGCAAGCGGGGACTTTGAAGTCAGGGGGTGCACTGAGAGTGTGTATCTGTGTGAGCCTGCTTGTGTGTATGTGTGTGTGTGTGTGTGTTTAACATTCAGCTTAATTTATATGCTCTCTCCCTCCACCTTAGCCCACACCCCCCTGCACACACACCCCAACCCCCCAACATGACTCTCGGAGGGGAAAAACGAAAATTCCCTGATTGTCTTTGAACTTCTTTTGACCGCGCAATAATCATTCCTTTGTCCGGAGCGCGGCGCGTATCCGGCAGTCATTAACACGCAGCGAGCCGCGGTGGCTGCTCTCGCCGCTGATGAGCCTAGTCTGCACCAGCGCTGGAGGACAGACGGACGGACGGATGAAAAAACAGAGAAAAGAGAGAAAAGGGGGGGGGGGGAGAGAAAATGACAAGTGAAAGAGAAAGCCTGAAAGAGAGACAGACAGAGAACAAGAGAGAAAGAAAGAGAGAGAGGGAGAGAGAGAGAGAGATGAGGGGAGTGAGGGAGAGGGGGAGAGGGGAGAGCCGGTGCAGAAAGCACTCCCCACACTGATATCTCACAATTACATGCCTTCTCTCCTTCTGCCATTTCCATGCTAATTAACAGAGGAGCCACTCAGCTCCGAACACACAGCCTATTTCTGTTGATTCGCACTCCACCCCCACCCCCCCTCTGTCCCTTCTCTTGTTTTAAGGGGATTGAACAAATGACTCTCCCCTTGCACTTCACATCAAAGCCAGATAGAAGAGAACCAGAAACGTGTTTACTTCAGGAATTAGCTAAAGAGAGGAGCTAAAGCAGAAGAAGGAAAAGGAGAAGGAGAAGGAGGAAAAAAAAGAGAAAGATCTCCAGCACTTTGATTAATGAACGAGTGGCGCGCACAGGACAAAGGACACGCAAGTGAGTGTCGGTATCTGTTTGTGAGTAATTACTCCTGGGGCGCTAGGACGGCCTAAAAGTGAGAGCATGCCTCTTAATCTCTCTCTCTCTCTCTCTCACTTTCTCTTTTTTGCCTTTAGGTTAGTGAGAGTCAAACTGCATACGACACAAACACACACACACACACACACACACACACACACACACACACACACACACAAGAACAACAATAAAAAACAAAAATGTCTCCCAGTTTAAGGTGGGTGATAAATAGCGGGGCGGTCACTGGGTGCAGCGACAGGGGTGGTTGTGGAAGTATCAGTGCACCTCCTCCTCCTCCTCCTCCTCCTCCTCCTACTACTACTACTACTGCACACAGACATGTACACACACGCACGCACACACACACACACACATTAACAATTACACACATACATACAGACACACACAGAGAGAGAGAGAGCAAACAAGCGAGAGAGAAGGAGAGAGGGAGAGCGAGAGACAGAGACAGTGAGAGAGAGAATGAAAGAGAGAGAGAGAGAGTGAAAGTGAGAGAGAGAGAGAGAAAGAGAGAGAGAGAGAGAGAGAGAGAGACTCAAAGCTGCCGAACCTCTTTAGCCTGTTGCTTGGTGCCATGTTGCTGCTGTAGAAGCTGGAGGTGAAGCTGCTCCTGCTGCTTCTTGTAGAACTCTTGGAGTTGCTGCTGCAAAAGAGGTAGATGCCTGTGTGTCAGCTCAACACTCTCATTCACTCACAAGGCAACACACACACACACACACACACACAGCTTTGGAGCCAATTATGACACAAAGTGGAAGATGAATAAAATACTTCTTACTGAACGGAAAAAAGAAAGAGTGAGAAAAACTGAACCAAAAGACACCCCAATCCAGTGAGAAAGAGTCCGAGCTCCATCAATTTAAGTGTGTGTGTGTGTGTGTGTGTGTGAGAAAAATAGTGGTACCTCATCCAGCCTAACACTACACGGCAGCTACTCAACTTTGATTTGAGTGGACACAAGAGGCCTTTGTAGTTGGTCTCCTGATGGGAGTTTTGTGTGCGGCAGGGAGCTCCTGAGATAAAGCAGGAGTGTGATCAGAGAGAGCCTGAAGGTCTGCTCTGATGGCTACTGCTACTACTGCTGTGTGTGTGTGTGGTGGGGTGAGTGGGTTTGCTGTGTAGCTACAGCTGGCATTGCTGCTATTACATACGGATGTTTGAAGACATGAGTCTGTGTTGTTGAATATGAATGTGAGTGTGTATATGTGTGTGTGTGTGTGGCAGTGTGTTTCTTACCTGCTGTAACATGAGAGCCTGCTGCTGCTGGAGCAGGACCTGAAGCTGCTGAGGGCTCAGGACCTGCTGCTGAAGGATCTGCTGCATTTGCTGGGGAGTTATCACCTGCGGTGTCATCATAGCCAGGGACACTGGGACCTACACACACACACCAGACAGAATCCAGAGAAGGTGGTGTTAGGTGGCAGCATGAATCAGATTCATTGAAGTAGTGTGTAGGCAAGTTAGTCGGGCACAGACAGGAAAAAGTGTCTGAACGGAGCGACTGAACTGAAGCAGCAGCCGTGATTCACGGGTGAAACCGCATTAGTTCTGCATTCTGCTGCCGTGACGTGCAGGCAAACAAGCGCCAAGCATAAACGGCCACACAAAAGAAAACACACATATGCACACGCAGCATTAGTCACTAGACACAGCTGACATTTCATCCACAGAACCTGTCTGTCAATGCTTCCCGAGAAACACAGCTCCTAGACAATTGAGGCAACTCTCCAAAACACACACACACACACACGCACACAAGAATCCTCCCATTATTAGGTACACACACACACAGCAAAACCAAAACCATCATATATATATAATTCAACCTTTACTGACGAGATTTACTGCCTTCCCAGAAATGCCCACTTCACTAACAAAGTTCTTGTTACACTGATAAGTCAGATTGGGTTCCTTTGCTTTGCTTCCATGTGTATTTATTGTTTTTGTTGATAACTACACACACGCTTAAGGAAAAAACACAAAACAAAAAACAAAAAAAAAAACATTTGTACACTACCAGCAGCCCCAAAGCATACACAGAAAGCAGGCAAATACAGCCTTATTTTGACTATCAAATTACAACCCCCCCAAAAAATAAATAAATAAAATAAATAAAAAGATAGAGCTATAAAAAAGAAACCCATCTCATTACAATATTGTCAGCACCGATATTAATGCACACAAAACACTCCCCACAGATTTCAAACTAACGCTGTCGCGGCATGAGACACAAACACACACTGTTAGTCAACCCAGCAGAGAAGGAGCGGACGCGTGCCTCCTCAAAACCAGAGTGATTTGTTGTGACATTGAAAGAGGAGAGACCCCCGCGGTTGTCAGGGCTGGGTCTAATTGCCGACGAGAATGCGACCCGCCGGAGTGGCGGACTGGCGCGAGCTTGCTGCCACTCTTAGCTATGATGCGTCGCACCATTAAAGGCCCTCCTTCCTGTGACATTTCTGCGGTGACAAGCTACAGAGATGAACCTGATAGCCAGCCCCTGCATTTGCAACTGTTAACACGCGGCCGTGACAGGCCGTGTTTGTGATGTGGATGGGGGAGTTGGGGGTAGAGGTGACTGTGTGAGTTTAGGGTAAGGGAGACAGGGAATGGGGGTAGGGCGGTGTGTGTGTGTGTGTGTGTGTGTGATGGGGGGGGGGGGGGGGGTTTACGGCTGCGACCCCACCGGCTGATGTCTTCGTTTGATAGGGCAGACATTGAGGTGACAGTCCGTCTTCACCCAAGGTTAGCCAAATTGTATCCCACGCTTGTGGCTTAATGACAGGCCTGCTGAATTTTTCATGCACGCATGAATGTAATTTAGCTATTTAGAATCTATTTAGCGGGCAAGGGGGTGTTGTCTGACGCTGGCCGCATGCATATTACCTGATTTCAACCCTCGACCCCCCCATCCATCCACACCCACCTCCACCCGAGCCACAGCCCTCATCCCCACAACTCCAGCCCACCCCACTCCCCAATAACCTAAAACAAAAACAAGGACCAGCCGTGTCATAATGAATGCTTTGCTCTTGCTTGGCCGAGGCTTGGCTTAAAGGGCAACAGTGTCAAATGGGACGGGGTGGAGATGGAAGGAAATACTCTGAGAGAGAGAGAGAGAGATAGAGAGCATCTGCGGCCGACAGCGACTCGATTAAAGGCGATTTGTTGTCCCGAGAGCCGCAAGAGCTGTTCCACGCCTGGAAGACGCACTTAACAATTCTCATTTTCACAGCCCGGCAAGGAGAAGGAGAAGAGGAGGGAAAGAGGGGGAAGACGGAAGAAGGAGGGAGGAGGAGGAGGAGGTGGTGGTGGTGGAAGAGAGGAGAGGCAGATGAAAATGCAATATTAATTCCCCCCCTCCTGCATTACGTCTTAATATGCAGTCCATCTTGACTTTTTCACATGGCTTGTCCTGTCATTTGCATAGCCAGGGCCCCCCATTCCTAATTTCACAGTCATTATGCACTGATGTCCTTATTTCTCAGCATCACTAATTTTGATGAACTATTTTGAAGGTCAAGCAGGCAGCCTGTCTGCCAGGCCCACTGCCTTTAGTGCCCAGCGTGATTGGGCTAGACGACAACGCACTACATTGCCGTAGCCACCACAGCCGCCTTCACACGCCGCCCTTCTCGTGTCGCGTCTCACGAGAGCGTTAAATAGCGGCCCTCTGACACCAGCTTCACGCCGCACCCATTGGAGATGATCTAATATCCCTCTGCTTTATTAGATATATTTGGAAATAATCTGCGCTAACACGCTGGGATTTACTTCAATTAATCACCCGTTTTTAACAACGGCTGCCAGTTATTTAACGTACTTTTATGCATCTAATCACCTTGCGAAGAAAAAAAAAAGGCAATGTAAAGTCTTATGGAGGAGCAGCACTGACTTCCATGGAATAATGAAGAAAAGTGTTGATACAATACAATTAAGCCCCCCCTCCTCAGCTTCGTTACAGCAAACGTTTTATTTGCGATTCCTCTTTTCAGCCTGTGCTCGTTTGCCTCTATTTTTAACAGCCGTCAGATTGATGGCGGGAGCTGTCGCCTTCCTTCGGCTGGCTGTCGGGGGGTGGGTGTGAAGGCAGCAGCCAGGCCGACCTGATCCTCCTCCTCCTCCTCCACTGGAGCCATGAGGAGGAGAGGCGAGAAGAGCAGAGAAGCGGCGAGCCTATTACATTCCACGTTTTATTACCCACATTACTAGCGAGGTCATTAGCAGCGAGAGGGATTGGGCGCTTCTTAACCTATTGATCACTGTAACTACTACCATTTAATCCCGTGTTGAATGAGCGAAAATCTGCTTAAGACAGAAGAGGGGGTGTGTGTGTGGTGGTGGTGGTGGTGGGTGTTAGGGGGCAGCTGTACAGGGGGTTCATGTGAAGGGAGGAAGGGAAGAGAGAGAGAGAGAGAGAGCAGGAAGGGAAGAGAGAGAGAGAGAGAGAGAGAGAGAGAGCACTTTAAGTAAAAAATATTACCCTGGCCACTGTATCATAGGCACTTAACACACGACAAACTCAGGACACGGCTCTCAGGATGAAGCAGCTCTCAGCCCAGCCTTAGCAGCAGGAGTATAACTCACTCGGCTGATGAGAGCGTGTGCACACACACACACACACACACACGCACACACACACACACACACACCCATTCAAATGAATGCTGTAATTTTATTTCAATCTATGGAGTCATCGCCTCATCAATCTGTGCCCACGAAACTTGTTCTTGTCTCTAACAACAATAACTACAACAAAACAAACCACCACCACCACATCCACACAGGTGTGAGGAAAGGGGACATTCTGAACGTGCCAGAGATAGAGCTAATGAATGTCAGAAAGGTGTGCATATACCAGGTGCCCTCTATGTATACATAAACATTGAGTCTCCAGGGTTAGAAACATTCTCTCGCAGCTGCGCTGTGACTGCAGGCGATGAGCTACACCAGCATGGACCTGCAGTCCACTCAGCCAACACTCACTTACTCAAGAACACACACACACACACACACACACACAAAACTATACTGAGCAAACATCCCCCACACCCACTGTCTAAAATATCTAAAAAATAATTACGCTCTCCTTGCTATTGAATTGGACGTAAGCTATATATATATATATAATGCTATGATTTCAAATTTTCTGAATCACAAAATCACAATTTAACCTCATGAGGAATTAGGATTTATATGGGAGCCATTAAAACCATTAAGATATTTCTGTATTACTGAAACAAATGAGCCACCATTATAAAGTGCCATTAGTGTATATTAAGACTAGACTAATAATGACAGCACTGTGAAATTACACACACAATTTGTTTGCTTTAAGCAGCCAAAAAATATTTAAGTAGCAAATTTAAAAAATAAACAGACATTTACTTTCATTTTCTAAAAACCCGAGAGACACAGATTGTGATGAATGTTAAGATCCATTGTCACAGCATAGAGTGATACAAAAACAAAATAAAAATCTGCATGCTTCAAAAGATATGTGTGCATGTCTCTCTCTCTCTCTCTCTCTCTCTCTCTCTCTGTGTGTGTGTAGAGGAGAAAAGAGAGACAGTATGCGTTTTAAGGTAAAACACGGATGTCTGCATGAGGTGCAGCACTGGGATGAAAAGGCAGCTCAGCGTCTCCTCTTTTCGCACACGGCGGCTTTAAGTGCGCAGAGGAGAGAGAGATAGATAGAGATGGATAGAGAGAGAGAGAGAGAGAGAAAGAGAGAGAGAGAGAACCATATTCTAATGAGGAAACATGGGCCTCACATCTGAGAATGAGCCCGAAGATCCACTGATTCGTGCTTTAATGAAGAGGAACATTCTCCCGCATGAGGCAAAGGTCGAAGCACGGGGAGAGAGAGAGAGAGAGGGAGTTGGCCCAAACCAGCAGAGCCAGAGTGAAGCAGGAGCCTACGTCTCTGAGCCGGGGCAATTAGGAGTGATAGTGAAGAGGGCAAGAGAAAAAAAAACAAAAAAAACACAGGGCCAACTTCAATGAGACGATCGCAGAAAATTAAACCGGCTGTGCAGAAGAACAGGTGGAATGGAGAGGAAATAAAAGACAAAAAGACAGAGAAAAGGAAGAAGAGGGGGAAAAAAAATCAAATTTTAATGCCCACTCCCTGGTGTCATCTTGTTTTGTCGAGACATCAAATAGAATTGAGAAGTACAAAATAACAAGCCCTTGAGAAATCACAGGGGCCAGCCTTGTTTGATGCTGGTCGGGTTTACCTTGTCCAGAGATATTGGAATAGCAAATGACGGCGGGCCTTAAATGGCAGAGAGACGTGCCCGTGGAAATGTCTTTGCAAATGAGAATTTCATGGCAAGCTTTTGTACCCAGGTGAAGCATGAACATAATTAGTTCTCAGCAGTATTGACATTAGCCTACTCACTCTCATTCTTCATGCAGGACTATGAAAATGCTCAAAGCTGAGGGGCTAACACTACTAATCAGAGCCAGAAAATTCTACTTCTTTGCATAGTCTACAATATAATAATAAATATTATTATATAATAATTATTATAATCATTATTATACAATAAGTAATGATTGTTATTATTATTATTATTATTATTATTAACAACAACAACAACAACAACAATAATAATAATAATAATTGTAACATTATTATTTTAACATGTAATCAGACTGAATTGAAGGACGAACTACATAACAGGTTTTGTGAGTGTGTGTGTGTGTGTGTGTGTGTGTGTGTGTGGTTGTGTGTGAGAGTGTGTGTGTAAGTGTGTGAGAGTGTGTGTGTAAGTGTGTCAGAGGAACGACAGATGAGCAGGCTGATTTGCCACAGGGGCCCCCGTCATTCCTCTCATGTCTTCACTTTTAAAACATTTACACTAGAGATAAACAGGATAATCAAAGTCACATTTGCTCCCCCGTTTCGCTCCACGCATTGGATGGGGAGCCCGGGTGGACGTGCGCAGCGTCGCAGGGGTGGGGGGGGGTGTGTGTGCAGGGTGTTCAGCTCAATGCTGATACACGGCAACTGTAAAAACAAAAATCCCCGATTGCGTTTTAATTAACTTTTTAAAAGCGCACACAAACAAGTTTTCAGCACAGGCCCCTGGTCCAGGCCGGCACGCTGTAAAACAAACAAACGGCCCCTGCGACGGCCTTTTTTTCCATCTAACAATAACAGCCCATCCCAATCAGCACTGCCGCTGCCTTTCCCACAGCCTGCAGGATGCCCACACAGGACCCCAGGGCTCAGGCAGCACCGGGCCGGGGCGGGATGGGATGGGATGGGAGAGGAGGAGAGCTGGAGGAGAAGGGACGGGGGTACAGCCTGAGCCTGGCATCCTTTTTACGTGGGTGGAGCAGCACACAGTCAGTGCCCCGTCTGGCTGAGGAGCTGAGATCAGCATAGATCAGCTCAGATCAGGGCTGGTCTTGCTCGGTTCGCACTAAACACACAAGCTGACGCCAACTGATCACACTAACTACACAAGCTGAAGCCAACTGATCACACTAACTACACAAGCTGAAGCCAACTGATCACACTAACTACACAAGCTGAAGCTAACTGATCACACTAACCACACAAGCTGATGCCAACTGAACTGGCCTGAGAAAAGCAATGGCAAAGAACAGCAGCCTGTCAGTGCGTCACCTCTCTCAACATCCGATGAAAAGTAACACAAATAAATGTTACTGTCAAACACTACGACTAACATTCATACATTTGGGCCTTTTTGTGTAACTATTGTGGATGGATGAAGCCATTAGACCCATTAACACACACACACACACACACACAAACACACACACACTCACAACCCATAACGTCTCTTACAAACCCCTCAAACCTCAATGACCCTTGAAGACACCAAGGCACTCTGGGTGACCCCGAGAGCCACTCCCCCTTTGTGCTGATCACAGCCCCACTTCACAGTGAGTCCCATCGACCAGCCCCACCCCCTACATAGGCCAGTCACCATGCCTTAAACTCGGCGAACCAATCACCACACTCTGTCACCTTCCCCTTATAGGAAAAGAGAAAAAAATAAATTCCAGGACCCCCTTCTTTCCCTTTCCATCGTCATTTCAGCCTGCACCCCAACCAATGGCCACCCCCACCTCCACCCACACCCCCACCACACCCCAGGACCTCCACCCACCCGTGCTGTCAGGCCGACGACGTGCGCCACTGATTCGTGATTAACCAACTCAGCAAGGTTACGCAATGGCGCGTGTCTTCAGATGCCGTTATTGCAAGCCGGCTGAGATTTAATTAAGATCACACAGCCTCCAAAATCCCCCCTTCAAATGAGAATTTACCCAAAGACAATGGCCGACACATCTTCATGCAGATTGTTTCCATTCTCGCTGCGCACCGACAACACGCGCCTAATCCGCGTTTCCATGGCGGCAGACAAGGGGGTCCAACAAACTGTGTTGCTGTTTTATCCCGTGTGCGTGTTGTTGTCTTTTGTGAGTTGGAAAACTATGCTGTCAATTAATAACAACAGAGAGAGAGAGACAGAGAGAGAGTGAGAGAGAGATAGACAGACAGAGAGAGAGATTCACATTGGCAGGGATAGAGCTGGATCTCACAAACACAACTGTATTTATCTGGATGAAACATGCCGAATTATTCCATATCAACTCAAACTTTCCCCTTCCATCTCAGACAATCAGAAGAGGCTGATAAAAAAAAAGACTAGAATTCATGAACAGATGTTGCCCCTCCCAAAAAAGTGTACAGGGACAGTTCTTGACAATCAGTATTCTTTTGTTAAAGGAGACATTGAACAATTCGACAGGACATGATAGACTGTCATTATTTTTACACTACAGAGTTCTTAACTCAAAAATAAAAGTAAACTATTTTTAACAGTAGGTCAATGTACACCAAACGTTGCTGGGGAGGAAACAAGCAAACAAAACAAAGCAAACAAACAAAAAACTAAACTTTCCTTCACAGCATGAGGAGACAGCAGCTGGGACTCTATTTCCTAACTAAACAACCCATACACCCCCTCCTTTCTCAGTTACAACTACACTACAAAGCCCAGGCCGGGCTTGTAAAGGATCTCCCAGTGAGGCTGAGCAACTGCCCAGATGCCCCTTCAGATGCGGCGGCGGAGGCTTAGGACTGTGCCGCTTGTGTCACGCTTTAGAAATGACAGGTGCTGGCAGCCCTGCGCTTTGACAGGCCACTGCACAAATACCGTCCTGGGCCTCGGCGGCCTAATGCACCGCTAATGAACAATAAATCAACTTTGATTACAAACTGTCAAGCCAATCAGCCCGCACTCCAGTTCCCTCCCAAACCGCGGAGCACCATGCGCACACAAACACAAGCATACATTCGCGCGCGCGCACACACACACACACACACACACACACACACACACACACACACACAGCTGTGTGGCATTATGGCAAACATGCATCTAGGTTAAGGCTGTGCTTTTTGCTCGCCTCTGATCAGTACCTTTGAGGAAGAACAGTAGGGGAAAAAAGGGAGCCAGCACCAGTCAAAAATATTTCAACTTCTATCTCCCCTGACAGCCAATAAAATCATCATCAGTGCTGAAAGTCTAAAGCGCTCGGGGAAACCTGCCTTGTTGTCTTACAGATGAAATGAGATCAGCAGTCAAGGCAGTTCTATCAGGTTTGCACAACCTGGTAAAGATAAATGAAAAAAAAATAAGAATAACCCTGGAAGTGAAAAAAGAGAAAATATAGATCTTTTTAAATTTATCATATGAATTAAAGTGATTCTAGTTTAGAGGGAAAACTCTAGGGGCTTTAGTGGCATTAAAACTTAAAGCACTACAAAGACAATATCGGTCCTCAGACTAACACCTCAGGGGTGTGTGTGTGTGTGTCTAGCAGAAAAAAGAGAAACACAGAGAAAGAAAATGCTCAAAAAAAGACATGCTTAAGTTCCTTCCCAACTTCACCACCTATGTTTGTCAGTTTATCCTTTTCCTCTGTCCAGTAGAACAAATAGGCACACACACACACACACACACACAAACACACGCACACACACACACACACACACACACACACACACACACGCACACACACACGCACACACACACACCCTTTACGGGAAGATATCCCTTGTTGACGTCTCAGATGACTAGCTTTAGATGCTGGTAATGGTGGAGGAAGTGTGAAATGTAGACCCCAGCTCATCTAGTCTCTCTTCATTTTACAGCTTCAGGAGAGGAGAGGAGAATAGACCCCCCCCCCACCACTACCTCTATCAACAGCTACAGCAACCACCCCCTACACACACACACACACACACACACACACCCTCCCTGGCAGGACCTAACTGGCCGGCGCGTATGTCTGATCACAGAACACATGTGCTCAGCCCTGACACACACATGGACTTCACTGAACAACACGAGTCTCCAAATGGCAGTCTGAACATCAAACAATTCCAAAAAGATCACGTTCACTTTCATGAACACTGCAGACAATTTCGCATTATGCAACAATTTTCAAATAGATTTTTTTTTAATTCAAGTGAAAATAATGGTGGCAGTAAAATAAAAAAAAAAAAAACAACCAGAAACAACAAATATTACACCTAAAATGCTTTTAAGTGATTAATACCCATGGTTGACAAATTGTAAAACAAAAATCCAACATGTGCTTCACCTCCACACAAGACCCATCTATTTCAGTAAACACAAAATAACTAAATCACCAAACTATACTAATATAGTACAGTCATAGTACAATAAGAAACTGTTACACAGAAAATTGAGTCACTTAGAAACATTATTACAATGCCCACAATACACCTTAACAAACAAACAGGTCACCACAAACACCAACACACTTACAAATACTTATTACATGCATGCAAACACTTAAAATATCTACATAAACTCTTCTCACAAGTGCACAAGCAAACAAGTGAAGAACACTAGTAGTGTCTGGTCTCGTAGTCCTAACCTCTCACCATAAGAGTGTCATGCTCTCTTTTTTTCAAAGAAACTGCATGATCAAATCCACCAATTACCAGCTAAGACACAGGAGCAACAAGAAGACTCAGCAACAAACAACAGACGTTCCCTTCCCCTTTCCCTTTCCCCAGCACCAATTAAATTGTCACATTTTACACAAGTAAGCTGGTAAAATTGTAGAATCAATCATATTGACAAACCTGACAAACCCCATTTAGCTGGCAGGGTAAACAGCGCGCTGGGCCGTACGGAGCTGGTCGGAGCTGCGAGAAGCGTGCGTGAGACCAAGGGAGGGAGAGAGAGAGCGCGAGTGAGAGAGAGAGAGAGAGAGAGGGAGAGAGAGGGAGAGGCAGCACGAGAGAAGGGGGAGTGAGAGAGCGAGCGCGAGAGAGAAGCAGGCGGGCAGGCTAAGCACTGCTGAGCTGTGGCGTCTCCAGCTATTTCCTCGGGATACAGACAGATTGCACGCGCTAAGGTTGCTCCCTGGCTGACAAGATACTAAACTACCCAATCAACCACGCCCTTCTCCACCAATCACAACCAGCCCCTAAACATAATCAATTCAAATGGGCCGCACAATGAGGCTCAGCGGGGACCCCCGTTTGCAGGTGAAGACATGCCTTTGTGAGTGGGCCCCTTTAAAAAAAAGAGAGAGGAAAAAAATACACAGTTGACGGCTGTTAACCCCTTGACCCCTGGCCGTGCCACTGAAACAATGGAGCCCAGAGAAAGAGAAGCCCTCTAATTAAACAGCAGATAAGTAAACACAAGCTATCTGCAGGGCAGAGGGAAAAAAAGAAAGAAAGAAAGAAAGAGAGAAGAAAGGAAATGAGGGAAACAAAAAGGAAAACTAACTCTTTATCAGCTCTTTATTGTTCTCCTATGCAGAGTTGTTTACTGGGCCGGGACAAAGCGCTGACCCACATTTCACATTTCAAACAAAAACAACAAACAAAAAAATGGTTAAAGTAAAAAAAAAGAAAAAAAGGAAAAAAGGAATTTCAGTTCCCTGTTAATGTTTACCACTAAAAATAATAATAATAAAAAACAACAAACAAAAACACTGTGTTTGTTTGTTCACTTGCTTATATCAAAATAAAACAATCTTGCTGATTTTGATTGATTGTTATCATGCTAACAAACACTGTGGAAGAATAATTGAAGTGAAGTAAAAGAAGTGTTCTAATTATCTTCAGCTTGTAATTAGTGAAGTCTCCATTACAATTTTTGTACTTTTTCTCACACACAGTTCTATATGTACCTTCTCTCACAGAGGACAACACATTTAATAAAAACAAATATATTAAATAAATAAACAATGATATTAAAGACATACAAAAATGTACCTTATCCTCTAAATGCAAACTCACTGCAGTATTCCTGAATATGGAGGACACATTTATCTTGTTGTTGTGTTAATACCACAACTTTTAATATATTCTGTTATCTCTGTTGATAATTAATAAAAGTATTTGTATCACGTTACAACCCTTTCAGTGTACTGAAACTATATTACAATTATTTAAATTGTGTTATTTAATTATAACTGAGTTTATTCCTTTTAAAGTACTTTGTACTTAAAGTACTTAATCAAATAAAGTACCAGTACTTAATCAAAAAGATTCACCACAAACACACAGCTACACATACAAATACAGGCACACACACACACACACACACAAACATACACAAAAAAACATCCTTATTTGTTTTAGATTATTATATTCCACAGCTGTACAAAGAGCTACAAAGAGCTCTGCCCCCTCCTGGTCAGACCTGTACTACACATGAAGACAGACAAGGCAACAAGCCATGAGGGGCTTTTTTCCCCCTGCTCTCTGTCATTTCAATCACTTCACCTACAGTTCTTTCTGCTTACTTTCCCTCTTCTGACAACACTATCACACAATAATTAACAAACAACCAAGCCTAAAAAACGAAACTTATCAATTGATTATAATAACAAATAACTGCAACACCATCACAAACACAACATAAAAAAAAACTATACTAAATAAATTGAACAGCCTAAACAGATTGATGTGTTCGATGAGTCACACACACACACACACACACACACACACAAAAAGAATGCCTCCAGACAATTAAGACAGGAAACAGAAAGGGCAACACTACGCTAAATGTGATCTAACTGTGACAAGAGCATGGATGGAATGGTGAATATTAGAGCCACTGTCCCAGTGTACTAATAACCAACAAGCAGCTCTCCCTGTCAGGTGACCTATATAAATTATTGACTTAAAGACCTCATGCTTCAGAAGTGACAATTCCAATACATATCGCAGTGAATAATTAAATGGAAGAAAAGGCTCTTTATTGTCTCTTTGACAGACTCCTTCTCTGGTCCCACTACAACTCCCCCCTCACCACACACAAACTCACACACTCGCACACACACACCACACACACACACACACACACGCACACACAGAGTGGTCTCTCTTCTGGCCACACTTCCTCTCCCCAGCTGTCTCCCTGGGGTGGCATGTCGGCATATTCTCAATAAAACACCTTCTTAGCAGTAATAGGCCACTGTTCTCATTTCAATGCTCCCAACGGCCTCATGATAAATTTAGCAGACACACAGTTCAAGCTTCGCACGCTTCCCCCTGTACACTGCCGTCCTGATCCTCTGCCTCCCGTGCATGGAGTAATTACACACAGCCATTGATGTGTTGAAACAAACTGTATGTATTTTTCCTTCCTTCTCCTTCTCTTCCTTCCTTTCTTGCATTGCTTTTTTAAAAATTTTTCTCTCTGTCTTCCATGTACTAAACATCAATATCTTGGTTTGAAGAATCACAGGAAGAGCGAAGAGTGAATTACTGTACGTAGGAGAGTCATCAGACAGCACGGTAAAGCATTACTAATCTCTGTGGTGAGACAGAGAAAGAGAGAATGAGAGCGAGAGCCAGAGAGAGAAAGAGAGAGAGCAGTTCATGTCTCATCTGAATGCATGTCTGAGCTGATCTGACTGATAGCAAGGACTATAACAATGACTGGGGGCTCACATTACACAACACCACAAATAGTGCACACACACAACACACACACACAGTACTGACAGTGTAGAAAAATGTGATCTTTGCCTTCAAGTGTCTCTTTTCTGTACTGTTTAGTGTAATCCAGTGGAGTGAGTTTCTATAAGCAGTGCAGGGATTTCTTGGCCTGTGTTCTTGCATGTGTGTGTGTGTGTGTTGTGTGCGGGAGGTATGGCAGGTATGACGTTGAGGGCCACATCTATCATCAAAAACATACATCTCTCACGCCTCCGTCTAAACTAATGCTATTGTTTACTGGAACAAGGCACCCAGAGCAGGTGTGAAGCATAACAGCCAACAGCTGGTGCTCTGAATATAACCTTCATCCGCAGGCTCCAGCCCTCTGAATGTCACTCATTTCATTAATGCTCAGGGTGTGAGAGGATCTTTAACCTCAGCCTCTCTCTCTTACTCACTCGTTTTCTCTCTCTCTCTCTCTCTCTCGTCTCCTCTCTTTAGCTCATTTTCTCACTTACTCACTCACTTGTTCACTCACTCCCTTGCATCCGTGCGTGCTCGTGCGTTCTGCATCTCTACCAGAGGACCAGGCTCATTAGTGTACGTGGCTCAGCAGCTCCAAAATGACATCTGCTGATGCAATATGCTCTTGTTTAACTATTAAGCACGAATTTAAATTAACAAAGAAACAACACATGCTTCTGCCTGTCATTTTGCATGTGTGCATGTGTGTGCGTGTGTGTGCGTGTGTGTGTTATTGCATGCATGGGACTGCATGCACATTTCAACCAGAGGAGGAGCACACCGTGTTTTATAATTGACTAAATATTTCCTGTGCTGGCTCGTCAGCATGTACTGGAGCTTGGCTTTCTTTGTGTTCTCAGTCGGAGCTGTGGTTTTCAGTTAGTCAAAACATGAACTTTTTCACTTGGTGCGCCGTACAAATTAGGTGGGTGGGGGAACATTGTTTTCATTACATATTATTGTGATTTACTCATAATGGCTTGCTCTGAATGGACGTCTCTCCCAAAATGCCTCATCACAACATTTCGAGTTCAGAAATGACCAGAAACCTATGCTGCCATTTTAGTACAAAACTTTTTTTTTTTTTTTTAGTTTTTAAAACAGCTGGTTCAGCTGAAAACAGACTTCCTGTTTTTAAATGCACAAAAAAAATAAAATGAAATAAAATAAAATGCCTCGTGACAGAACTGCCGTCCGCTGGCCACACATAAACCGACATGGGAGTCCATGAGAAATAGGACATGAGAGTGACGAGGTGTCCGTAAGATACAAGGACAGATGAGGAGCTGTGGAGAGAGGGCATTCGGCCCACGCCACTCCTCCATCATGGCTGCCGACTCCGCTCATCTGTTTTCCGATAAAGTCATTTAGCGCTTGATTTAGCAGCAGCAGGAGTTGCCGCTCCCTGTCCGGCACTCACAGAACCCCAATGCACTTTGCACACACACGCACACACACACACACACACACACACACACACCCTTGTCCCTGGTGCGCATTCCTTAACTCCAGCGTTGTGCGGAAGCACTTTGGATAAACATCACTGGGTGAACAGAAAACAACCTGTGTTAAATTACAACTAGAGGAAACCTAATAATCGATGCAGAACTGGCCATGCTCATATTTCTGCCAGAAAGTGACTACTTTGTACAGGGACACAGTTCAAACAAAATAAAACTGTTAAGGTCACGAGGTATGGAGTGAGTGCATGTGTGTGTATGTGTGTACCAGGGGGTTTGTGTGTGTGTGTGTGTGTGTGTGGCGGGGGGGGTCTGGAATAAAAACAATGATGGCTAAAGTTGTGGAATACAGATGTGCGAGCGACTGCACTGTGAACACAAGCTAACCTCAGAATGTGCACACTAACCACACAGCCTCACTGTGAAGCTGAGGCCAGGACCAAGAGGTGAGCCACAGGAGGAGGAGGAGGAGGAGGTGGAGGAGGAGGTGGACTCTACCACAGACAGGAATCACTGGAAACAATAAACTTCATACAGATGTGTGGGGAGGGTGGGTGGCAAGGGTGGAGGAGGAGATGGTGGTGACGGGGGTATGCATGGGATGCTGGAACCAAACATGCAGCAGCCCCTGCGCCCCCCCGTCCCCCCGTCCTCCCTCACCCCTCCCCTCGCCCATGGGCTATGGGTGTTTCTCTCTCAAGCGTGATGTACTGTATATGGCTTGGTGTACATCTATCCATTACCCCCCAAGGATGCATGAATCACCCACTAACAACATACGGCTGACAACAAGACACTGTGACAGCGAATGATGGAAGGACACAAGACTTGAGGGAAGAAAGAGAAAGAGAGGGAGAGAGGCAGAAAGGGAAGGAGAAGAGCATGTGAAATAAAGGAAGAAAGAGAGAGAAAGAGAGAGATGAGCTGGAAGGCAGACGTCAGGACTCATCTAAAAAGGTCTTGAAAATGGCAATGGTAAGGGCCGTGAGTGGAGTCGGCGCGACAGCCATCTGATGTCTGCGCCTCTCCTCCTGCGTGAGCCACGGCAGCAGAGCGTCTGGAAAAGCGTGAGATGACTTCATTCCGACAGAATTACTCAAACCTGTTTCTAATACACACATAGTACACATAATACATTTTTACAATATGACAAGAAAAAACAAACCATGAGGGGCGGAAAAAGAAAAAAAAGGAAAAAAAAAAGCCTGATCCTTGCTTAGAGAGATGTGGAATCAGTGATATGTTGATCATTCCTGGCATGTGATATCACAGCGGGGTAACGAAGACAAATGAAATAAGAATTCATTACCACACAACCTTTTAGCTCCTTTTCTCTCTCTTCCCCTCTCCCGCCCCCTTTCTTTCTCCCTCTCCTCCTCTCTCTCTCACACACACACACACACAGAGGAAAGCACATCTGTACGTACACCCACGCAATCTGGACTTTCAATGAATGCAGCATTTTAAAACAAACCAGCCTGGGACGTGAACTAAAATGAAAGAAATGAGCTCAAACCACCTCAGTCCTGACACAGTCCACAGTGGGTTTGAGTTGACACAATTTCTCTGTTTTCATTTTTTCTTTCCCTCTCTCTCTCTCTCTCTCCAGAAAGGATCCCTTAGCAAGAGCAATGTACGTCTGCGTATCCATGATTCCAGTAGATGATCGGACGGCCTGTGCCGGAGCATGCTGCTGATTGCTCTTGCTGCCTGTGCCTCTCGGCGGACCGCAAACGCCTCTCCACATGGACAGCGCGGGCCTTGATTGCTTTTACTAATTTGAGAGCAGGGGACCCGTGTGGCCGGGAGTGTATCAAGGCGAGGCGGCAGCGGCCAGCTCCATTGTTCCCGCTATCGCAGCTGGCCTTCCTGCTCGGCCAGAGTGTGTGTGTGTGTGTGTGTGTGTGGATGGGGTGCACTGTCACCTCACACCAACGCCCCGGAGTGTTGAGGACAGGGGAGGGGAGGGGAGGGGGGGGGATGAGGACATGGGAGGAGAAGATGTGGAAGGGGGAGAAAGGATGAGAAGAGAAAAAAAGAGATGAGAGGAGGATAGAGCTAGGGAACGGATGGTAAGAGAAAATAGAAGACCAAAGGCAAGAAAAGTGGAGAGGGTGGAGGGCAGGAGAAAAGAAATGAGAAGAGAAGAAAAGGGAAGAGGAAAGACAGGGAGAGAGTGGAAAGAAAGGGGAGAGGAGAGGAAGATAAAGAGGAGAGGAGAGGAGAGGAGAGGAGAAAAGAGAGCAGAGGAGAGGAGTGGTGGGCTCGGCTTCTGCGTTGGGGCCTGGGAGCTCTGGAGCGGCTCCAGCCGGCTACGGCACCGACCGCGCTCTAATGACTTACAGATTGCAGCACTGTGGTGTACATGTGTCAGGACAATGCCACGGGTCCACAACAAAAAACAGTAGTTGGAGAGGAGGGGGCACACACACACACACACACACACACACACACACACACACACACACGCACACATACACAGATCCTAAGCCAAAAAATGACAGTGAAAGAGAGACTGACAAAGATGTGAAAGAGGGACTGAAGTGTGTGCGTGTGTGTGTCAGAGTCAGAAAGAAAGACAAAGAGGATAAAAAAGAGGGGGTAGGGGGGCCTGTGGTATATCATGAAACACTCGTCAGGGGAGAGCAAATGAAGGAACACGTAGAGAGGGCCGCCAGCCAACGAGACAAGCCTTGGGGGGAGGCATGTGTGTGTGTGTGTGTGTGTGTATGTGTGTGTGTGTGTGGTGGGGTGGACTTAGAAAGGTAAAATTTACACAGCTTTCATAGAGGCTAAAAGCAAAAGCACTTCACCGTTTGACCTGCAGTTGCCCCCCTGCTGGGAGACACCACGTGACTACAAAGCTACAAAAGGTAGCACAGTGGCGACAGGAAGAGCACACACATGTGTGTGTTTGTGTGTGTGTGTGTGTGTATGTGTGTGTTTGTTGGGGGAGGTGTATGTGGGTGAAGGTGAAGGAGGGAGGGAGAGTGTGTGGTTTCCTTGACTAAGTACATGCTTATAGTAGACCTAAGCCTGCTTGCTTTCACTTTAATTTCTGTTTCCTTTACATATAACATCCACACTCTAGTCAGATAACACCAATAACGTCTTGAATAGCTTATTCTTCTGAGAGGAATTCTGTCAGAATGCCTTATAGAACACACATCCTCTGTCGCAGGGGCACAACATGGAAACATAGCACACAATGAGAGAGGAAATAACGATAATGCACAAAAGGCCATTGGAATGGTTTAACCTATAAGCTGAGTCCTACAGATAGCGGGAAGAACACGTACGGGCTTGCCTACAGAAAGGTGGAGCCAAATTGGCACAGAGTAGCTGCTATCACAGAGGGGTATCAGAGTGACAGCGATGCAACCATTCCAAATGAAGTCAGCTTGGTTCCTAACCACCGGCGTTTTCACTATTTTTTTCACACCTTTTATTCGAGGCGACGGTGTCAGCTGAGGTGGCGGTGAACCGAGGCGGAATTTATTTCCGGGCACAATTAAAAAGACACTAGTCAGGAGAAGGAGAGCTGCCTATCCCTCCACCCCAATCGGGCACCCTGGTGGGGGCAAGACCATGTTGGCAGCGGTCGCCATCATCTCATCACCGGTGCGAAGTGGCTCGCCACTTTCCCATGATCCCTTGCAGCTGCTAGTTAACCATAAAGGCCTCTCTCTGTCTCTCTTTCTCTCTCTCTTAATACGGCTCCTTAAAACAAGGCTCGTTTTTTGCTGCAAGTACACTCTAACACACTACACGGCGAAAGTGGACTATCAGTGAGGGTCCGACAGAATTCTTCCCTAATTACCTATTTCTCCACTCCCGATCCCGCGGCTGGCATAATTAGTTACCTGGGGCTGCAATCCAATTTGAAGTGATGACAAGAAAGTGATCCATGAAAAAGTAATAAGTTAAATCCAATTTCAGCCTGCCACTAATTAAATGCACATGGAACTAATGACTCAGGCTCCACCATTCCAGTGATAACCGTAATTAGCAAGGTGGGAGTTTTTCTCTCTCTTTCTCTCTCTTTCCATCCCCCTCTCCCTCCCTCCTTTCCTTTGCCACCGCTAGGTGTAAACGGCGAGGTAAAGTGGCGCGTGAGCCCGTTTAATTACTCGTGTCATTCCTACGCTAATTTACTCGAGTTTTTTTGACCAGTCAAGTGTGTTTGGGCTCCACTCGAGCCCGCGGCCCCGCTGACGCGCCCGCCGGCAGATGTTTGCCTGCTTTGGTATGACGAGCAGACACAGCCAGCAGGTGCTTTCAAGTGACAACGGGAAGATCTACGGTTATGTCAGAATGTCGTAGAAGGAAAATAAAAGAAGGAGAAAAAAACAAAAAACAAAAAAAAAAAAACATGGGATGATCAAAACACACGCGCGTGTTCAGATGAAAAACGACACGAAGGAACGCATTTCATTTAAGTCGACTTAACACGACTTTAATTCTCATCAAGAGAGGCTTTCCAGGGTTCTCTTTGTAGAAGGTCTGGCAGGAGCAACCCCTGCCATTGATCCATATCTTCCCATTACGGTGACAGGCATTTGCAACAGTGTCGTTTACTGACGCCTTTTTCCTGCTAGAGAAGGTTGATTAACAGGACGGTTGGAGAGACAGCTGATGAGGCCTGTGCTGTTCATTAGACACATCTTAGAGAGTCTTACACAGAAGCAGCTCCCCTGAGTAAAGGCTGCTGAATCAAAGATCTTTACCCCCTTGCTGTCAGAGACAGATGCAACCTTTGTGAGACTTAATAAACCAGCCAGCCAATGCAACACAAATGACCGAACCCACTATGCCTATGACAACAAATGTTGGGCATCCTGGTATTTGAGTGCACATAGTTTGCATCATTCAAAATTAATATCTGTAATATCTTACTGTAATATCTTTACTGTAAATGGTATCATTTAAACCTCAGGGCTAATATATATATAAAGTATATATAAAGTGAATAGAGCTGTGGGGATGGAATGGGAGTGAACATATTTATGCTGCTGTGAGATGCCTCATTTCAGCTTTCCTGCTCTTTTTAAAAGCACCACAGCCTAAACTAAATACCAGCCTAGTAACCACAATGTTAAGACAGAAGGGAAGGCCGTTGACAATCTGCTTGGAAACTGCACTGAGCATATAAGGTTCACAGCGGCAGCACCGCAGAGCAAGGAGAAGGAAGGGAGGGGAAAGAAAAAAATGGGAGACACACATACACACACACACACACACACACACACACACACACAACCACCACCACCACCCTGGCGTTCCTTTCAATAGCTGAGTGACAGGTTGGGCAAGCTCTCTGTATACATTAATAAATTAGAATTTTAATTTTGCCTTTGTCTGCGCGAGAGCAGGGGCCGGTTTCTTATGTACCAACAACTGCCCGTGCGGCGGAATGTGCTCCCCTTCTCTCTGCTGACCTCTGCTACACAATTCCCAGCCTGACTCGGGGAAACTGTTTGGTTTGATCCTTTCCACTTTATTTGAATCTCGACAAATACGCACACAAGCGAAAGGTCAGCACAGTCATATTTCATCCTCCGGAGCTCTTCCTGAGACATCTGCACAACAAAGACACTCTTTCACCACCTGACATTAGACCGAGCTGCTACAATTGCTCATTAAAACAGAGCCCCCTATGGGAAAGTAGGGTATTATATTTTATATATATATATATATATATATACACACACATATATACACACACACAAACACACACACATATGCATACACAAACACATCTGTACACACATGCACAGATCTACCAAATAGGCCCCAGTCGTATTAATTACCAAATGCCCTGAAGTCGTTTGCGATTTTGCGGGGAAACAAACAACCCCTCCTTATTTAAACAGAGATGCACATCTGCGGGTGTTCCAACGGCCCTGCCTGAGTTCAACTTAAATATTGCATCAGACACGGCTCTGAACACGGAGCTGTTCTTATTTAAGAGGAGAAAATAACAACAACAACAACACAAGAGAGGGGCCCACACCGCTGGATGAGATGAAAATGAGACAACGTGTGTGTGTGTGTGTATGAGTGCGTGAGTGTATGTGTGTGTGCGTGTGTGTGTGTGTATTAGTGCGGTGTGTGTGTGTGTGTGTGTGTGTGTATTAGTGCGGTGTGTGTGTGTGTGTGTGTGTGTGTTGTGTATGTGTGTGGGGGTCCGGATTTGCTTTTTGCATCACAAAGGGGCCTTCCAAATAAATGCCTCTCATCAGCCCTCAGGGTGGAGGATGGGGGGTGAGGGGTTGGGGGGGGGGGGGTATGGCTGCTCCTGTCTGCCACCTGCTGACTGAGACCAAGAGCAACAGTGCAGGAACACTTCTGTTCTGAGAAGGGGGAGAGGGAGAGGGGGACAGAGAGAGAGACAGCGAAACAGAGAGAGAGAGAGAGAGACATTGTGTGTAAGTGAGAGTGTGTGTGAGAGAGCGAGTGAATGATTGTCTGAGTGAGCAAGTGTGTGTGTGTGTGTGTGTGAGAGGGAGGGGTCGAGTGAGAGTGAGAATACGAAAGAGGGGGGTAGAATGGGCAGTGGCAGATCTCTTCAGAATAAGAACAAGCCATCATGTTCACCTCTCTCTCATTCATTCATTCACTCACTCACTCATTCATTCATTCCCTCTTTTCTTCCTCCTTCTCCCTCTGTCTTTCTCTCCTTTTTCCCTCTCCTCCGTCTCTCCTCTCGTGTGCTGGTTCTCTTTCATCAAAAGCCCGAGAACAGAGGAGCCCTAGAGCACCTTGCAGGCTCAGAAGCTCCCAAGCAGCCTCTGTTCTCTGTTCCTTCTATGCCTTTAGCCAGCCTCTGTTCAAAAAATAACAACAGCATTTCCATGCCCCCTTCTGATCTAGAGGCACCGCTACATTTGAAAGTAAAAATAAACAAGGAAAAGAAAAGAACATTGTGAAGGCAACACCATCCACACAAGCAGATGTCACACAAGCTACACCTGACCACGTGGACCCACTGGTAATAGACAAAAATCCAAAGCGCACAGCGAGCAACAGCCCTGCCTTTGATAATTTCCTGTTTATGAAGTTGGCCTGGTACACTTTGTACTGAGACACATGCAGCGAAGCAGCAAGACAAACAAACAACGCTGAAGAGAGAGAGCAAAAACAAAACAAAACAACATAAAAAAAAATAAAAATAACAGCACTAGCTAAACCCTAGTGAACTTCACTTTTTTTGTTTTTGTTTTTAAAGGCTTGGTTTTGTTTACTTTTGAAGCTGATAGCTGTGTCCATGTGACTGTGTTGCTATATGTTTGTGTGTGATTGCATGTGTATGTGTGTGTGTGTGTGGGTGGGTGAGTTTTTGTGTTGCAGCAGTGAGAGCAGCATGAACCATTAAAAGGGGTTTGTGGTGAAGTGAGAGTGCTTCTGCTCGTGTGTTTCTGAGCAGCCAGTGGACGTGCTGCAGCATCATTCATACCTGCAGTCCGGTTGGCTTCTCGCTGCTCTTAGGAGACTTAATGGCACTCTGTTGCTGATGAGCCTGTTGCTGTTGCTGCTGCTGTTGCTGTTGCTGGAGAAGGATCTGGCGAGCAACTTGTAGAGCCTTTGAAAAAAACAGAAAAAAAATAAAAAATAAAAGGAGGGGAAACAAAAAAGATAAAATGGATGAGAAAAATAGCCATCCCACAACAGACAAAATATTTTTTTTATTGTGTTTGAGACTTGAGACATTCCCAAGGGACCACGCTTATTGGCTTTTAACACAGCAGATGTAACCCCAACGACAGTGTGTTCTTGGCTGAACTGATACAGTTCTCTGCACAAACAGACTGTGCAAAGAAACAACAGAAAAGAAACAGAGTGTGTGTGTTTTTTCCCTCCATCTATCTAGCTGGCTTCCTTCAAACAAATTTACATAGTTTCCTTTTGGTGGAACACGCAGAACAAAAGTGTGTTGACCAAACAAACTTAGTGTGAAGGGAGTGAGGGGGAGGGCAGTGTGTGTGTGTGTGTGTGTGTGGGGGGGGGGGGGGTTGAAGGATTCGAGGCGTGTGGGAGCGAGAATTGTGTGGGGTGGCAGAAATTGATAAACAGCCAATGCATTTATTTTACTGCTATTTTACAGAGTGGACAGGAAAGTCAAGAGAGGAACCACTAGCTGCTTTTTGATCCTGCTCTTCCTCCGTCTGTCTGACCCTCGCCCTCCAACCCCCCCCCCCTCTCTCTCTCTCTCCCTCCCTGCCTTGCTCTCTCCCCTCCAGAAAGCAAATAAAAGGTTTATTGCTGCTCCAAATATCTGTTAAAGGACACGGCCTTCTCAGAGGAAAACAAAACACAGTGCAGTCACATGTTTATTGCTCCAGCTACTCCCTTTTCCCTTACGATAAATAATCAAACATGCCATCCAGAACAAACAAAGCCGAAGAGCTGGGAAAAACAGCGCTCATGAAACCGACATTGATACCAAGAAAAGCAAAGCGCATGTTCCCACAGAGCGCAGCCTGCCTGCCCTGGTCCGCCGGCCAGCCTCGCACCTACACCAGTAAACCATCTGAGTAAATAAGAGGTGGGGGTGGTGTGTGTGTGTGTGTGTGTGTGGAGGGGGGGGGGCGTGCTCATTCTTTCCATGTTCCTCAGACGATTACTGGTCCAATTAAACAAACAGTCCAGGTCACGGCCAAAGAAATGTCGCCCCTGTGCGCTCAAAGCCAGAGGCTCCTGGGGCCCTTCAACCCGGGCCCTTCCTCGCCTCTGTGAGGGAAGCTTGATAAGTTTGGTTGATTGCCAAAGAGGCTGTTAGAAGAGAAAGAAAAAAAGAAAAGACAAAAAAAGAGTAGAATAGTTTCAAGACAGGAGAGAAACGGGAGAGAGAGAGAGAGAGAGAGAGAGAGAGAGAGATGAAGGTGGTTAAAAAAAGAGTGAGTGTAAGGAAAAGAAAATGTCTCAGCTTAGCTGAAGAGGAAAAGAGCAAAAGAAGCAAAATGTAGAGAGGGACAGGAAAGAGAGAGAAAGGGACACACAGAGAAAGGGAGAGGGAGAGAGAGCAAGAAAGAGAGGGAAAAGGTATGATAAGAGCATGAAGAGCCACTATCTTCAGTGACTGTGTCCAGGGCTCAGTAATAAAGAAGCTGTTGAGAGAGGAGGTTGGGTCTCTGGGTCTTGGCAAGGCCACACAGCTGTGCACTGGGGAGGGGAGGGGGGGGGGCAGGGGAAGAGAGAGAGAGAGAGACGAGTGTGTGTCTGAGTGTGTGAGTAGGACAGAGAGAGGGAGAAGGAGAGAGAGAAAGAGAGAGATGAGTGTGTGTGTGAGCAGTACAGAGAGAGAAAGAGTGAAAGAGAGAAAGAGTATGTGTTTGCATGACCCTTCAAAAAGACCAAGATTGTGGGATGACATCATGAGGCAAGAATATGACCACAGGCTAAGCAAAGAGGCCGGCCACTTCACTGTTTCAAACGGTCTGTCACACACACACACACACACACACAAAAGCTTATCAGATGGGTCTCATATTTCTGTATATGTCATAGGGCAGAGTCACAAGTAAAAGGAATTCATTAGAATTCTAAGAGTGAGTTTGTTACTGCCTGGCTAGGAAATGTGCATATATGTATGTGTGTGTGTGTGTGTGTGTGTGTGTGTGTGTGTGTGTGTGTGTGTGTGTGTGTGTGTGTGTATGTGAGTATGAATGTACGTTGCACTCCAAATTTCAGCTGAATTTCAGGAGGGGAGCCCCCTGCCTACACAGGCACACGGTTGCCCTTTAGTGATGACTGATCCTGCCTCTCACACAAACCAGCAGAGCAGCGGCACATGAAAAACAGAAGGGGAAAACGCTGCTATAATTAGCCCACAGTCAACCATGAATGAGAGACTAGCTAGCCATTAACGCAAAAAAAACAACAACAAGGACAAAATGCGTACGGTTATGTAAAATGCGTACAGTTATGTTACTTTGCGGTGAAGGAGAACAACAATGACACCAACAAAAAAAATACAGTTACTCAGCCAGAAGTTATTCAGAGAATGGTCTCTACATGGTTGATCTCACAAATATTCTAAATGTCTCTTTGAGTTACACAAACAATGAGAAACACGAGCAAGGTGTGCCGCAAACATAGCTCTGCCTGTTGACGCAAAAATCTCCTCAACCGATGAGACTGACATGGGAACAGACAAATAAGAGTGGAGAAAAAAAAAAACCTGAGGCTGTGTCCTGTTTGTTTGTGGTGAGATTTACGACGCATGAATGTACTCGGGTCGCTGGTTGGGTTTGCCAGCAGGTGGGAGCGGCAAGGACCAGGATGTTTGAGTAAACAGGATGAGATATAGGTGTGGAGGGTACACCGTGTGCAGGAGGGGACATATGGCAACCCGCGCGACACAGACGCACGCACTGCTAATCGTCCCCAGCGCCTTGGTCAACAAGGCCATTTAATGATCTGCTAACCCTGTAGCACGCCCTGTTAAGTGGCCCTGAGGCCACTGGGTGACACATACAATGCAGTCTGCTGTACCTCCCGTTTCTCTCTCTCTCTCGCTCTCACATACACACACAGTTTCTATCTCTCTCCTAACTCAATTCATAGGAGCTTCAGGTTTATGCAGACCCGTTCATTCCGTACCCCCACCCCTCCCTCCAATCCATTGTTACAACAATGTGGATCTCTTAATAGCTTGTGTCGATGAAGTAACTCAAGAGAGAGAGAATGTGTGTGTGTGTGAGAGAAAGAGACAGAAAGGCAATGTGGGGTCTGACTGAGGTACTTTGGAGCACACAATGAGATGAGAAGCGGGCGAGTCGGGAGCGGGGTGCCAGACTGCGTTTCCGAGGTGAGGCTGGCTGGAGGCAACGGAATGATTTGCAGTTTAACAAGGCGACTGTTGCAGCCTTGGCTTTCTGGAGTGCTAATGCCTGCGCTAAAATAACCCATTGTGAGCTGTCACTGTGATGTTTACACTGCACCCACACTCCCACACCCCCCCACCCCTCCATCTCTCTTCTCTTCCCTGTCTCTATCCCTCTCTCTCTCTTTCATTCTGTCTCTCCACACAGGGGCCTCCTGCTCTCTCCTCTTTTGCCTGGTATTCAGTGGCGTTTGATCTCGCATTCAAAAGGTAGCGGTGGCTTGATCGACGTACACGTCGAGAAGCCGCTCCAGACACGGGGCGATAAACTGCCAGCGGATGACAGGCCGGAGCATCTAAAGCGTGCAGAGAAAAGGGAGGAGAAAAAGAGAGAGCGAGTGAGAGAGAGAAACAAGCGAGGGGAACAGCATGTCGTCCGGGGCACTACAATAGCACAAATCAAGAGACATATTAGGTGGAACTGATCAGATACAAAAGCAGTTCAAAGAGGGATAATGCTAACAGATGACTGGGTGACAAAGGAGAGGCAATGCTTGTGCTTCTTGCTAGCTGCTAGTGAGGCTGATGGAATTATCTAGAAGCAAATACAGTATATACTTCAAAAAAAAAAAAACACAGAGAAGGGGAAGGAATCAATTTGATAGTAAAGTACATTATCAGTGTAGATAGGACAAAGTTGTCCTCTACAAGCCCCAGTGACACACGTTCAACGCCTCCAGTGACTCACAGGAGGGCCAGCGGAAGAGGGATTCATTTGGCAAGACATTTCACATCAGGCAAATCCTTCATTAAAATTCCTTGTTAGGATTATTTCTCGCTCAGGCCAGGCGTGCGTGTGCACACACACATACACAAGCATAGTCCTACAGACACACTCACACACACATACACGCACCAAACAAACCCTCCAGGTATTATTTCTGATTAGAAAACACCCTGGAGGACCTGACAGGGCCTTGTCTTATCGGCAACAAAGACGAAGCAACTTGGTATTCTTGTCACTCACAATCCCCTTTTTATTTTCCTTTTCAAATATGTTCAAAGTTCACACCTTCACCTCGCGTTAATGGCTTTGACTCAATAAACATCGAGCAGCTTATCTGCATCTGTTTTCACACCATATTAGTGCACAAAAAAAGAGTTAAAAAGGAAGAGGGAGCACAGAAAAAAAAAGAAAAGAAAGTGAGAGAGAGAGAAAAAAAAAGGGAGAGAAAGAAACACAGGCTGCTCTCATGTCCCAGGGCTATCTAGCAGCGATAAGGGAATGGCTAAGTACTAGATGTCTTTATATGCAGTGTGCGCATGTGGATTATTTACAGACCGTACATTTCCCGCTGCTAAAGCCAGCTCTGGGTGCCTTACAAATCCCAGCTCAGAGAATTACTCCACTGAGAAGTTCTTTCTTTCTTTTTTCTTTCATACACCCCCCCCCCCCGAAACACACACACACACACACACAAGCCCTGCTTACTTCTCCTTCATCACTCTCCCCCTCTTGCATTCATCCAACACCTTCACTAAATAAAATGCTTGCAAATAGCCACCATCGTGCTCTGGCCAAGTCACACATGGCAATAAATAACTTGGTAAATAAGAGTGTGCACATGAAAAAAAGAAAAAACAAAAAACGAGGGGATTTCACACTAGGAGAGGGATGGGAGGATGGGACTTAATGGGAATAAGAGAAGGCCGAAGAGATTTGTCCTTCGTTTCAGAGAGGGATGACAGGATGAAAGGTGGGAAGGAAAAAAAAAAACAGAAATAGGAAAAAAAGAAAGAGAGGGGGAAAAAATGACAAAAGGCCAAAGAGTGTGGGTTTGTTACCAAGTGAGTGGTCTCCCTTCAGCTGAGGAGGTCCGCTGGGAACACTGTGCTGAAAAATGAGGGGTCTGGATATTTGTTCAGGCCCATCACGAGCAGAGAGAGAGAGGGAGAGAGAGAGAGAGAGAGAAAGAGAGAGAGAGAGAGAATGTGTGTTCACTTTTGACTACTATTCACCGTTGTCCTCCCCTCCAATGCCAGGGAGGACCTTGAATGTGAAATGGATTCAAACAAATTGGCCCCTAATTGCGGAGAGATGTGCGTGCAGGTGTAAGCAGATCCCTGTGGCCATGGTGCGGTGTGGAGGAGAGGAGAAGAGGGGAGACAAGGTGAGGAGAGGAGCAGGGGAGGACCAGCACAGGCTGTTTACTCAGGCGCTGGAGTTTATTAGGCGGGAGATGGCAGCTCTCCGACTCACCATCCAGCAAAAAACACAGCTAATAGTTTAGCGCGCTACTCACCTCTACTTTGTGCTTTCCTCGCATTGCACGCGCACACACACACACACACACTTTTCTTGTTTGTCTACAAGATCACATGACCATGTCCGAAATGTCAAGGTCTGTCTGACTTTCGGTGGCAGCGCCACACCTTGCCTCGCCCCAGGTAATCAGTACCCCAGTTAGGAGACAAACAGTCTCAAGCATACCCTGCCGGAGTGCCACCCCACCCCCACCCCCTCCTCCCAACTTCCAACTCCCCTGAGAACTCACCTACCCAGACAGCCCTCCGCCTGCCCTCCAACCCAGCCACCCAGCCAGAGGCTCCTCCCGTGGCCACGACTCTTCAATACTTCCACCCACTTTGGGTTACACATCAATACTCGCCTACAAAGTGCCATGGCTGCCTTAACACAGTGGCGTCAATTAGGCAAAATTGCCAGCCATTGTCATGAGAGAAGTAGAGAGAGAGAGAGATAGAGAGAGCGTGTGTGTGTGTGTGTGTGTGTGTCCCACACTGTGTTCAGTAGCTTAGGGTGACAATCACTCTGTGCTTCACAAAGAGGTGATGGGAGGCATTTGATGCACCAAACACCAACATGTAGTGAGACAATTCGCTTACTGTATGCACCGTTTCTCTCTCTCTCTCTCTCTCTAATTGAAATGCATGTGATAACACGGTACACGGGCTAAAGTCTTGCACATGCGTGAGCGGACAAGCGGCAAGGGATCACGTCTATTTATATTAATTGCATTTTCTTCGTCTTCTTGTCGTTTTTTTTCCCCCTCTCTCTTTCTCTCTCCGCCACCGCTACGGATAGGTTTATCTGCAATGCAAAGCAGAGAAGGTTGGCTTTCCCGTAAGTATATAATTAATGCCATTTCCAAAAAAGCCTCTCCTCTATGGTAAGCAGGGACCCAGGCTCAAACCCCGCACATTGCAGGCCCTCAGAAAAACGCTCTCCAGCCAGTGTTTAGATTTCCAGACTAATTCATGTCGAATACATAAATAAATCAGCGTTCCGTACCCCTACTTCAAACCATTATGCTCCCCCTTTTGCTGGCTGTTCGTTTCAACTAATCTATTAATATTTATGACAACACTAAACATTTCAAATTGCCATGTTTAAACAATATAACAGCACAGCGTGCAATTATATAAGATGCAAGCTGACTTCAATAAAAATCCTATTCTGTTTTGTCTTCCACCCGCCGCCCGCCCTTCTTCAATAACAGGTAATGTTCTGCCATGATAAATGTTTTCTTTTCCCCCTTTTTTATGTAAAAGAGAACAGTGAAAGGAGTGAAGTTATTAAACACAAGTGCAGTGTTGCAGGCGGAGGCTGTGATGTGTGACTGCTGATAGAGAGAGGAGCTTGTGTGTGTGTGTGTGTGTGCGTGCGTGTGTATGTGTGTGTGTGTGTGTGTGTGTGTGTGTGTGTGTATGTATGTGTATGTAGGCTGGGTTGGACAGGCTGGTGGGGGGTGAGGGTAAACATGACCGCAGATCTCTGCGCCTGGTACGGCAGACTGACACCCCCCACTACCAACCCACCCACCCACCCTCTTGCTTCAGTCCCCCCCCGCCCCCCCTCTCCCCACAGTATCCCCCTGCTCAGCCCAGAAGGTCAGCTCTGCTATGCAGGCCTGACAGATTCCGTTTGCAGTGGGCCCACAGTTTGTTTGGCTTCCCTGGACCCGCTTACCAACAGCTTAACAACAGATGGCAAGAGAAGACCTCCATTCCGAGGTCTTCACTAAAAGGACACACACACAAACACACACACCCAGGCACAACACATGTACACACACACACACACACACAAACACACAGCCAATTGGATACCCAGGCACACATGGAGACACTCACATGTTTTCTCTCACCCCCCTCCCACCACATATATACACAGACACACACAGCCACACAAACACATGCCCACACACACAAACACACACCAAGACACACTTCTCAGTCTGAGGATTAAGTGCACAATTGCATGCTTCCCCTTACAATTCAAATTGAGGCTGAATATTATTGTCCATAATACAACACTGTTAACACACACACAGACACACACACACACTATACGTCTGTACATTTCTGCACACTGACACACACACTCACCATTTAGCCCAATCATACACAACCGTTCCTTAGCCTGATTCAATAAAACGTGCAAATCTTTTTCGGCGTAAAGGTGTTGCATGCCTCCGTTGGGCCATTATTGAATGAGCAGTGTGTTTATTGCTGTTGCCAAGCGGTGTAAACTCATAAACACCCTCGCTGCGTACAAGGGAAGCTGTCAACTAAATATTGTTTCCCCGCGCAAGTCGCTCTTCCACGTCAATTACGCCTTTCAACGTCGCGGCCTCAGCATGATGAAGTGGCCGTAAAAATCATTCACATTAATACGCCATTGTGCATCTGCCGCCAAAGGTAATTAAAGAAGTAAATGATTCATAAGAATAGGCGTATTAGACGCTCAACACCAGGCAAGAGGGGGCCGCCTCATGAAAATATGTACCATTAAGATACGGCATTTTCATATTCTAGTAATCAGCTCCACTAGCCTGGCGCTGATTTAATCCACTTCACTGGTGGAAGTCTATCAGGGAGGGAGGGGGACAGAGAGAGAGAGTGAGAGAGAGAGAGAGAGAGTCTATGCCCATTCCCTGCCCATCACCCCACCATTCCACCAGGGATGCCACTCCACCAGCACAGAGGGGCAGCAGAGAGGAGGAGGAGGAAGCGACAATACTGAGAAGACTGATGAGGGGCTAGAGTCATTTAGACATCCACACTAAAGATTGAGGGGAGAGGAGGAGAGGGGAGGAGAGAGAAGGGAAGAGAAGAGAAGTTGGAGATGAAAGAAAAAGAAAACGGAAGGCAAGAGAGGGGAGCGGAAGAACGGACAGATTAGAACAGAGGAGTGCACAGAGAAAAAAAAAAACATACACATAAATAAATAATCAAAAATAAAAAAAACTAAATAAAAATAACATTGAGAACAATACAGGCTGGCGCCCGCATCCCTGCTTGCTGCCCTTCCCTTTTCCTTCCGAACATGCGACGCCTGGGGATGCCCACCACGGCATTCTCCTGCAATTTCCGTCGACTCGATAAAACACGGAAAACGGTATGGGCATGCCAACTGTGCTGGGTATTTAGATAACGCTTAGGAGACCTGCTAAAAAAAAAACAAAAAAAAAAAAAAAAAAGAGAAGCCAAATCATTTTATTGTTATTGCAGTTTTTGTTGGAGAAGTTGCATCAGGTAGTCGTGGAGAGAGAGCATGAGATGGGTGCGTTAAAAGCCGGGCAGAACTGAGTAATCCGGGCAGAATTAGTAAGTGTGAAACACTTGATTTTTCACACAGACAAGGGCTTAGCACTGCCTCTGCGTTGTCACAGCTCCAGTGCTTCCACTCAGAGCGAAAGTTGTGGGTTACTTTCAGTAAACTCCTTTGAGCTGCTGCTACTGAATTTACACACAAGTCAGCGCAGCACATGTGTTTTTGCCTTTTTTCATTGGCTTCTTTTTTTAGTTTTTTAAAAAATATAACAAAGGACTTGCAGCCACTTGAAAGAGAGAGGAAGAGAAAAAAAATCTCTCCTCTCTCTCTGCTGTGCTTTGAGGACTTGATCTCTTGAATGACCTCTTTATGGCAACAGCAAATGTCTGACCAAAGCGGTTTTGTAGTAAGAAGGCCATTATATTGTTAGAGCTTCCCAGTTTCCAGTAGGAAGGCCATCTACTGTGTTCAGGCTTCCCAGTTTGAGAGAGTGGAATTCAGTGGGTTACCATTGAGTTTAGATTCAGTGATCAGGGTTCACTGAAATCACTATGAGAACAGGTCCCATGTTGTCATCTTCCCATGACCGCTGGTCACATACTTTATTAAAGTCTGTCAACATGGGACGGACGACGAGGAGACCTCTATATTAACCTAGGGCTGCACCGATTTAACATCAACTTAACTTTATTTGCTTTTGTTTAAGAAGCCCGCTCTGGGTGTATGAGACATCGAAGGGTGCCATTAGTGAGAGTGTGCCTGTGTGTGTGCGTGTGTGTGCATGTACCAGAGATAGACAGTGAGTGTGTGCATGTATGTGTGTGTACTGTATGTGTGTGTGTGTGTTTCTGTGCGTGAGCTCAGGGAGAGAAAAATTTTCGATAAATCACGGCCAGCCCAATTGGCCATGGCTCTGGATTGAGTTGCAGTGGAGAAGTCGCTCCATGGGAATATAACAGCTTCTGCTGAAGTCATTCCAAGTCGGGTAATATGATCCCACTGAGCCAGGCAGAGAGAGCAAGCGAGAAAAAGAGAGAAAGAGAGAGAAGAGAAGAAAAAAAAAATCAGGGGGGGGGGGGGTGGAGGGTTGGTTTGAAAAAAAAAAGAAATTGCCTTTGTCATAAACTGCCTGGGATCTCAAAGCTGAGGCCAGTCCCATCTCCAATCAAGCAAACTGAAAAGCTTCGGTGTGTGTGTGTGTGTGTGTGTGTGTTGGGGAGTGGTGTCTAGATGCAAAGAGAAGGCAGGAGAAAGGGAATGAAAAAAAAAAATCTCTCTTGAGAATGGAGAGATGTGTGGGTGACGTGGTGTGCTGGGTTTAGATTACTTCAAATGAAAATAATCTTCTGACTTCTAGACAAAACTCTGCGTTGGGTGAGCGTGTGTGTGTGTGTGTGTGTGTGTGTGTGTGCTTAAGGATAATGACATGATTTGGACCGCCGTCGCAGAAGCAACTCGTCATCGGAAAAGCCTCGTAAGTGTAAGCAGTTGCTGAACAGACACCAGCCAAGTAATTAGCAATGCAAGTTGTTGGTGGTGGAGGAGGAGGAGGTGGTGGTGGTGGGGGAGTGAGGGAGAGTGTGCGTGGCCAGAATTGGACGTCGTCAATCTGTGAGAGCCACCTTGGCTTCGCTGCCTGTCCACGACACCTCCCAAGCTGCAAGCTTCAATAAACGTTGGGTCTGAGGATGATCACAAGGCAAATTAAGTTATGTGCCAAGCTTAAAGGGCTTACGCAAACATGTGACGAAAATATTAAAAACCTCGGGCCTCGGCTGTGGGAACGAGTCGGTGCACGCCTTCACCAAAGGAAAACACTCTCGCTCCCAAGATCCGATGACAAAGGACTATTCCAATAACAAACATCTAATATGCTTTACAAAAAACAACAAAACTGTGAATACGCGAGGCAAATAAATGGAGGTCATTGTCCTGTAAAATGGAGGTTTTTATCAGCCAGACAAAAATTGCCATGGCATTTCAGAGCACATGGACAGACATCAATGGGTGGATGTGGTATTATAGGTTACAATCATAATGTAATGGCCTTTTTCACACACACACACACACACACACACACACACACAAAGGCCCACACCTTATTTACAGTCCCCTCCATTTCCATGAGAACTATGCCCATTGCAGTGAATGAGCCAAATCAAAAGTGAGGCGAAGATATAAAAGTGCCTTAAACAACAAGCTCTGCAGCAACCAAGGGCAAGTCTGCTATAGAGCAGAGAATGCAAGAAAATGACAGACTGCAGTTCACCCCCATTAGCTTGCTCTCTCTCTCTCTCTCTCTCTCTGTGTGTAAGAGAGAGAGAGAAAGAGTGAGAAGAGCATCTAGCAGCACACGACCTGTGAACAATCTCCGATCTCTTTAAATCTTGGAATGGGATTGCCACATTAATTCTTCGGGAACTGTAATCTCTCAAGCAAATCAAATTACTCTCATTAACTGAGCAAGAAAACTGCCTCTATAATAAGTATGTATAAAAAAGTATTTATTACCAATAATCACCCCCCACTCTCTCTCTCTCTCTCTCTCACACACACACACACACACACACACACACACACACACACACACACACACACACACACACACACACACACACACGAGACATTATAACACGAGGCTGCCTACTACTTTTTTATTTTTGCTGATTAGGTGTAAAACTGAGAGACAGGAAGGACATTTCTGTGGGGACAGGCACTGTCTCTCTCTCTGACTCACTCACACACGCGTATGTGCACACACACACACACACACACACACACACACACACACACACACACACACACACACACACACACACACACACACAAACTCAAGAACACCCCCAAACAGTCTAGTCTTATTCATCACCAAAAAAAAGAAAGAAAGAAGAAGACTTAAAAGTCTCCTTATTAAATATTCTTGGCATCTGCAGGCCACCGCTGTTAAATAAAACCCAATTAAGCCACATCAAAAAAATGTAATAGAAAAACATATCAAAAGTCTAATAAATATGATTTGCCTCCATTAAATCAATTACAATAGGAGGCCAGTGGGTCATTCATTTGTGGGATTAACATAATTACCTGTTTTCCCCCCCTGCATACTCATTTACTCTTCCATACATTGGGGAGTTGACTGACTGTCCCCACAATCTTCAGAAATAGATGTGTGGCAAGAGATTATCTAAATGAAACAGAGGCGGCCCGTGGAGCCTGCCCTAGATATGATCAGCAGCGCAGACAGAAAACAAATGCACAGCACACAACGTCCCTGGTCTCTGATTTATCATGCAAATATTACTCGCCGGTCTCATTAAAAACAACAACAACAAAATGTTTAAACAATAATATATACACACATGCAAACACACGTGCAAAAGGGCACAGTCTAGGCTTGGGGTCATATCATGGACGCTTCTCTGAGGAGCTCTGTGAACACATATCTGAAATGCTGAGTTTGGAATGGAGCCCCTCTCAATTAGCTGCTTTGAGATGGATAGATGGATGGATGGATAGATGGATGAATGGATGAATGGATGAATGAATGAATGAATGAATGGATGAATGATGGAGCACTGCCAAAAGCACAGGTCTGCCATAGTGTGTGTGTCCCAACAGGGAGAGACAGGTTGAGGCAATAGTGCCCTGTGGCAAAGCGCCTCCCCAGGAACCATTTAGCCTTTCAAACAGAGAGCACACACCCTCTGGTGTATCGCATGATTCATACCTGGCAAGTGTAGTCATCCTGCATGCACACGCACGCACACACACACACACCTCATCAACCTATATAAACCTATAGACACGAAACAAGACGCTGATTTCTCCAGACATTGACTTACAACACACAACACACACGAACAGACAGCAGTGTTGTAACCTCTTTAGCCCATCTCCTCAAAAAAACAAAAAAAAAAACAACTCCTCAAAGATAAAATAAATTAGCTTCCTCAGCCCATCATCATGTAACCCAAGCACTTATAAATGAGGCTACTTAACAGCAAAACTAACAAATGGAGTAAAGTCTGTTGAGGAGGTGTTTGATGATAGATGGGCATGTCCGTGTGTTTAACACATGAAAGCTCCCTCGGTTAGACTCGATGTGGAATATCACATAAACACTTTATAAACATGCAGCTGTAAGGATAATTATTTTGATTGCGGGCTCACACCAGGCCTCTCGTCTCCTCCTCGACATCTGTTAGAAATATGGGGCAAAAAGACTGTTTCTGGCTGCAGATCAGGTGGTTAAAACAGACAGAAACCCACACACATACATACACACACACACACACAAACACACGCTCACATATAAATACACACAAGCACGCTCACTGAGACACAGTGATTACCAGAAACAGGCATACACACACACGCCATTGCGAAAACACAAACATGCTCGTTTTTATAAACTTTCAATTTTCTGGTGCGTTTACGATTTCGCTCGTCTTCGTGGTGACTCAGCGGAACGGCGAAGCTGCTGCGGCTCCCCACAGCCACACCTGGCAGGACGGGATTCTATTCTCTCTTGCCGAGAAGCGTGGGATACGCGGAGGAGTCCCCGCTGCGGGTGGCTCTGGCCGTGCCCCGCCCAGCCTGGGAGCCACATGCACACACACGCGTACACACAGTACACACACACACACACACACACACACACCACCCTCCTTCCTTCAGGCTTTCACGAACTCTCTAATGACATCATCCCCCCCGAACCCCTCCGTAAGCGGTTAAATGCCGGTCGAGGGGAGTCTTTTCCCTTTTTTCTTTCTCTCCGTCTCCTTTCATTTTTCTCTCTTCTTTTTTTTTTTACAGAGGAAAGGTTAGGTTGGGGTGGGGTGAGGTGGTTGGAGTCAAAGGGAATTTACATAGGCAGACTAAAAGAGTGGAGATCAAGCCGCTACCAGCTCCTGCTACCCCCCCCCCAACACACACAACCTGAAAATGGGCTGAGACATGGCATTGATTCTGTCACCGCGCTGCTCGTCACCTCCATCTAATTTTCAAAGAGGGTGAAACAGAGAGAGGACGCTCTCTTTCTTGTGAAGAAATCTCTGCTTTGGCCGAGGGGAAGGGAGTGTGTGTGTGTGTGTGTGTGTGTCTGGGTGTGTGCTGGGGGGGACTGTGAGGGCAGAGGGTCAGTAGCGTTCTCCATGTGCAAACTGCCTGGAGCCCCCATGGATCCTGCAGGGAGGCTGATAATCTTGCAGCCCGTTGGGTCTACTGGGTCCCTGCGGTGTCCTCCACCTCCCCCTCACCCCACCCCACCCCACCCCACCCCACCCCTACGCCAAACTCACCCCACAAGTCCCAGCGGTACCTTTTTCCAATTTCGCACAGCCACGCAGCAGGACTCTCCCCCTTTCTCTCTCCCAACTCCCAGACGCATTTCTTGACACTTTTACATTAAAGCCAACGCTCGTCTCACAATTACACTCTCTCCCACTGCCCGCCGCAACCCCCCCCAACCCCCAACCCAGACACACACACACACACTTGTCTTCCTCCTGGTAATATGAGATGAGGGTCCATTTCTTCCTTCCTTCCTTCCTTCCCCACCGCCTCTCTCTCCCTCTTTCCTCTCCTCTCCAAAAATCTCTTTTCACCACCTCAGATCACCCATAAATAACTCCCCACTATCCTTGTCTGCCTTGATTTCATTAACAAGATAAGGGAAGCCATTTATTGTTTTTAACTGAGCCTCTGCTTCTCGGCTTAAAAAAGGAGGATGAAAAACAGGGGCCTGGTGAAGGAGGGGAGTGAAGAAAGAGAAAAGGGCTTTTTGCTTTTCCTTCTCTCTTTTCTTTTTCAACTTTCACCTGGAGGAGATCTCTTCATAGGAGACTATTAGCAACTTGGGGGCGCACATTTACTCTGACGCACTCACTCGAGAGACAGAAACATCTTTGAGAGCGAGAACAAAGGAGCGAGTTGCACCACTAAAGAGGTATGCAAGCATGTCTGTGTGTGTGTGTGTGTGTGTGTGTGTGTGTGTGTGTGTCAGGCAGCCTGCTGGAGGTAAAAACGTTGACGTCTCTCATCGTGCCGAGACAGACAGACAGACAGATAGACAGACAAAAGGAGGATGGCTGGTGGCTCAGCTCAGCGGCTGTGCCCTGGAGGCCTGGCATTAGGAGCCTGCTTAAGACACATCGCGTTTAATGTGTTTATTCAAAGCCCAGCTTTCAGATGGAGATACGGGTTTCCGGGGATGGGGGATTGGGTTGACGGGACTCCATAAACACCACAGGGGTTGAACCAATGTACCCCTTCTATCTCTCTCTCTGTTTCTCTTTTTCCCCTCCCCCTCTCTTTCTTCTACCCCCCCTACTTTCTCTATCATTCCCTTTCTCATGCTCTCTCTCTCTCTCTCTCTCTCTCACACACACACACACACCTCCCTCCCTCCCTCCCGAAGTGCCTATGCTTCTCTTTCTGGGTTCCTCCATGCTGCGCGGCGTGCCCTGGCTTTGTGATCATGTCAGGGGGGCGTGTGTGTGTGTGTGTTTGTGTGAGAGAGAGAGCAGGCTGCGCAGTACAACAGTATTTACTGATGCGCTTATCTTGTCCGGTGACAGGCAGAATCAATCAATCAGCAACGGGGGCCCGGGCGAATTGGGAGCAAGGCATTCCAAGCACATCGCCTACTCCACGCTTCCAATGCTCTCTCTATATCCCTGGCCCAAGAGAGAGAGAGAGAGAGAGAGACCGAGAGAGAGAGAGAGAGAGAGAGAGAGAGAGAGAGAGAGAGAGAGAGAGAGAGAGAGAGAGAGAGAGAGAGAGAGGGAAACAGAGAGAAAGACAGCCAGGAGTGAGAAATAAAAAGAGTGAGAGAAGAGAAATAGAGAGGACTTTCGAGAGAGGGAGACAGAAATAGATAGAGCCGGTAGAGAGAGTGAGCGAGAGAGAGAGAGAGAGAGAGAGAGAGAGAGAGAGAGAGAGAGCGAGAGACAGTGAGAGAGAGATGCCATCCAGAGCCAGATTTGATCAACAAGCGCCGCTCCCCTGTGCCACGGCAATCTCTGATGAAGATGATATTATATGGAAGTGAGCAAAGTGATAAAGACAGCGCAGGGACAAGGGAAAGGGGGGAGGAGGAGAGAGAGAGAGAGAGAGAGAGAGAGGGAGAGAGAGAGAAAAAGAGCTTCAGGTGGAAAAGCTCCTCCTTGGAAGGCCCATGTTAAAGGGGCAGAGCAGGAGCTGTAGGAGGAGAGCTGGCGCAGGGGGTGGAGGGGTGGAAGGGTGGAGGGCCGTGCTCACATCAGCCTCATAAATTTGATAAGTTATCTAATCATTATTTCATTATGGTTATAGAATGATTTCAGCCTCAACAAACTCACCAAACAAGCCACGTGTGAAAACCCAGGTTAAAAAAAACTATTTTTTAGTTTATTTTAAATACATAGACAAAAAAAAAATCAAACCTCAGACACGACAAACCGTCATCTACCGCAAACCACCTAAAGCAAACAGCAATTAAACATACTGCAGACAAGCAATTTAACCTCACAGAGAGCGTATGTATGAAAAAGAAAAAAACCTACTGACAAGTGTGCAAGTTTTGAAATCCTACATAATTAGCATTCTGAGGTGAGGGTAAATAAATAGATGCCAAGTAGGCAGATAGAGGAGGCATTAATTAAGAGCACCCATGGTGATGTAAAACATTTGAAGAATAAACCTTGAGTGGTGCGCTTCTGCTCTGTTGCCCTACAGTTATTTTACATTATTCAATCCAAAATACCATCTCTCTGATTCAAACTTTCTCTCTCCCTCTCTCTCCCTTCTTTCTTTTTTTTGGCATTTTAATGTTTAATAAGGCCCACGGCTATCTGTGGGCACAATTATTAGATATCCGCAGAGAGAAATTGAAAAATTAATCATATTCTCAATTTTGTACAACTCTTTGACGAGGTAGGCAGAGGAGGAAACGCTGGAGTCGCCAAGGTCTGAACACATCACTCCACGTTCTCCAGGCGCCCAGAGAGCATCTAATGACGTTTCCTGTATGCAGGAAACAACAATGGCATCAATGCCATAATTAAGAGATTATTTACAAACGTTATCACTGATCCTGATGTATCACTGCCTGGATTAGGCTCTTGCATGCTGCAATAATTACAAGTCCTTTCTGACGCCCAACAAAAAAACATAAATAGATGATGATAATGCTGTGCCGTGATATAAAGATATTGTAACAGAGCGAGATATTGACAGGAAGTTATGTCGATCCGTACTGACACCAGGGAAATCACCCTCTCCCCTGCAGTCTTTTGCTTCTCTTCTTTGCTCCTCTTTGACACAGATACACACACACACACACCCATACAAAGAATAATACAGTCAGGAAGTGCACATTTGCATTGTGTGCATACATGCACATAACACAAATATGCAACACCTGGACGAGGACACACAGCACAGCAAAAAAATAAAAAATAAATAAATAAAAAAATTACACGTCAACTGAAATGTGCACAGGCTGCCCAACGTGTTGCTAACACCACAAAATCTCAAACTAGAGCGAGGCCTTCAAGACACACGACTCGTCATCATCACTGAATGATGTGTGCACCGGCTGACATCTTACTTATGTCACCAAACACTAATCTGATCATCCGTAAACACACTGTGGGGTTTGGGTGTGTGGTGCTGGTGAGGGGCTTTACCTGTAGCTGAATGTCAGGTGATGCTCTCCTGTTCCTCTGTAACCTCACAGACGTGTGCACGTCGCTACTCATGTCTGCCTGGCTCCCAGTATAGCACAAGGGGCTGTGGTGCATTCCATAGGCTTCTTTTCTCAGCCCTTCTCTCTCTCTCCCTCTTTCCTTCCCTCTCTCTTTCTTTCTAAACAACTCTCTCTCTCTTTTTTTAAGACATTCCCCCGGAGCTGCGCTCTGCTTTTGTCCGGTCCCCTCCATCCTAACGCATGTCATCCAGCTCTAATCAAGCAGAAAATGGTCATAAATATTTCTTTCTGCTAGATTTCACATTCGCATTTCACGCGGGGGCATGATATTTTCACTCCACCCTACCACCCCCCACCCCACCCCCCTTCCCTTCACTGTGCCCCCAGTGCCCCCCCCCCCTCCCCCCAACACACACACACACACACACACACACACACACACACACACACACACACACACCCAACCCCCATGACCTACCTCCAGGGAGCACCTAATGCAAAAACCAGTTACTTATATTCAAGGCTCATGTTCCTTTAGTAAAATTCAGAACATAAGAACATATTTTCCCATTCTGGTGAACATGGGGAGGGAGATGGAGAGAGACTGAGAGAGACACAGAGAGAGCGAGAGAGCGAGAGAGAGAGAGAGAGAGAGTGTGAGTTTGAGTAAGGCAGCAGGGGAAGTAGAGGGCTGAGGTGGTGGGGGGGTGGTAAAGGCATAAAGGCCTGTCTTATTTTCTGTGCCATTTACTGGCTAGTGCTTCCACAGCCATCCTATTACATCATGTCAGAGATTGTAAACAACCAAATAACAACACAGCACCGAAGCCCACAGCAAGGCGGCAACACGCAGTCTTGTGTTCCCAGGCAGTGTGTGTGTGTGTGTGTGTGTGTGTGTGTGTGTGTGTGTGTGTGTGGGTGGGGGTGGGGGTGGGGGGGTTGTTGTATCAGTAGCGGAGGCTGGTTGTTCCCCTGCCTTTATCCACGCCACAAAACATTTGTTTTTGCATTGTCCGTGTAAATAATATATCACATATCCTTTTTTTTTTTGTCTGCGTGCAGACGCCTTCTCCTTCATATTTTGTTTTGGTTATTTATTTATATGTGGAAGGAATGACAAATGGCGGGTGGGGATTGGTTGCAGGCGGGGAGGCTGTTGGCCCCCGTTATTTATGGCAGCCGTCAGTCAGGGGAGCCTCGGCTGCTGCTCTGCTTTTATTTATGGCCACACATCTCGCCCATCATGGCCGCCACCACCACCGCTGCTGTCGAGCATCATTCTCTAAATGGCACACAACAACTCAATGGCCACCACTGGGGCCTCATCCACACCCCTACACCCTCACCACACACACACACACACACACACATACACACACACACACACACACCTTTAAAATAGACCACGGTGTGCGTCTCTTCACAGCAGTGGTCATTATTAATCACGCCACGGCGTGATGGAAAACCAAGTCAAACGACTAAAGTACATATGAGGCAGGCCTTTTCCCCCTCACATTTTTACACCAATGGCTTGTGTTCTGTTTATAGTGATATTTACTCTGATGCATTCTGACTTCGCTAAAAGCAGTCATAAAATGGACCTGCAGTCCGTCTATTGACAGTTAGATGTCAAACATCACCTGTGTTGTGTTGACATGAAAACTTCAGAGGATGTATTATGGCACCGTTAAACACAATGCGCCAAACAACCCTACAGAGACACACAAACAGGCCATCGAGATAATAGCTACCAGGATACAATTACCCGCAGTCAAATATTTGCTGTGCTCCTCCCAGCAGGAGTAGAGGAGCAGTGTCATTCAGATAACATGTGCGTTTAGTGCTGTTCCGAGCCCGGGCATAGCATGCATGAAAGGCACAGCATGCAGGCACACACACACATACATTCACAAACACACACACACACAATGTTTTCAGGGGGCTTGGGGGAGCGACACTAGCATGCTAACAAACCTGTGGTAGCCGACTGGAGGTGGATGAGTGGGTGGGCGCTGTTGTTGTATGTGCATCCCCACCACCCCGAGCCACTGCACACACACACACACACACACACACACACACACACACACACACACACACACACACACACACACACACCATGTCTGATGACCCCCTGGAGGTGCTAGTAAATGGGTGTTTAGTCTCTGGATCCCCGTGCCCGTGTGGTCTGGAGTTGGTGCCGAGCCTGGATGAACGTTGACGTCTGTGGCTCTGCGGCCCTGTGTGCCAGTCATGAATAAGAAATAAAATAGGAGCTCTGCTACAGCGTTTTTGCATTAGCTGCCACTGCACACCTTCAACCCCACCCACCTGCCCCTCATATCCCCCAACACTTCTCTCCCAAACACACACACACACACACACAAACACATACACACATAGACACATACACACACACATACACACACACACACACACACACACACACACAGGGAGAGTACATGCTCTCTCAGTTAGTATCCACACCTCCGGACCAGGCCTCTGGAGGCCCCCTGCACACATGCCTTAATCTGAGTGGAGCGCCCGCTACACGGATTAGGGCTTTATTGAAACAAATAAGTGTTTTAATGGGAGAGAGTCCCAGTTTCAATTTCACTGGCTCGTTTAACCCTTATCTGCCCAATTCCTTGGGGCCCATTCTATGTTAATTGGATCTACATAGCGCTTGCATTGGGGGTGTTAACAAGCGCAGTCTATGAATATTAATTACCCAGAAGTTTTGTGTGGAGGAAAAATACTTTTCCTGATACATATTAATTCTATGAAGTTTTTAAAGTAGAACTCTCATTAAAAATGTATAAGCCCCTGTGCTTCTACAAGGTCCCAAGAGGAACTGTGCATCCTTAACTTCATTCCTAATAAATTGGGTCAAATTGTCCAATCTGAAATGACTGCGCATCTCCTAAAAAGGCATGATTATTATTCAACAATATGTAAACATTCCAAACCAGTGTGGAGCGGCCTTTTTTAATCTGTTTAAATGTTTTGACAATTGCCATTAGACTGAGTCATAGCCTCTAGGGGCACTTCACACACACACACACACACACACACACACACACACACACACACACACACACACACACACACACACACACACACACACGTCTGCTTATTTATAATGTTAAACATACAAGCTCCCCAACCTTGAAAAACAAAACAACTGTGAGTGTGTGTTTTTGTGTGCGTGCGAAAAAACAAGTGTAGGGCCTAGAATAAGTGTTTGTGTATGCATGTGTGGGAGACCGAGAGAGAGCGAAAGAGACAGATGGAAAACATGTCTGTATGTATGCATCTGAAAATGAGAGAATGAGTGCGTATGAGTGATTGGAAGAGAAGGAGAGAGAGAATTTTAGAAAAAAAAAGAAGTGCTTGAATGAGTGTGTGTCTGTGACAGAGAGAGATAGAAAGAGAAAAAGAAGTGAAGAATTGTGTTTGTTCTCTCTTTCTCTCTCTCTGTGCGTGTGTGTGTGTCTGTGCGAACGTGTGCGAGAGACAGTGAGAGACAGAGAGAGGGAGAGAGAAACAAAATGTGTGTCTGTGGCACAGGAGGGCCAGTACTAACAACGCTTGGGCCCAAATCCTTTTGACCGCGGGGGCCCTTAGCCTAAGCCACACATAATGCTGAGGCAACATGGGGGCCAGTCTTCTCTCCCCCATCACCCCCATCACCCCTACCAACCCCCACCTCCTCCTCCTCCTCCTTCTCCTCTTCTGCCCCTGCCCCTGCCCGTGCCAGCTGCTCCAGACACCTGCTCCCAAGTTTAGAGTTCCCCCAGCAGCCACGCGGGCAGGCGAGCGGGCGAGCGACTGGGTAGATGCACGCGGGCATCAAACGGCATCCGGCCGCAGCACAATGAGAGCCACTTCACGCTTCCTAACGATATCAGCATGCAGGGGGAATCATTTACATAGGGCGCCCACTGGGCCTCAGATCCCCGTAGTCTCTCTCTCTCACACACACACACACACACACACGCACACACACATACACACACACACACGCACATAAAAAAGAGAAGTAGTTAAAAAAACAGCCTTACATCATCCACGGTAAATATGGGATGCAGAACAATGGGCCATCTACAACACTCCATTACACCACACACACACACACACACACACACACACACACACACACAGACAGTATTCCTCTTTTTCCACATGGTGACCGTTTGACCTGAAATCCATTATCAGGCGGGTTTCTTTCATCTGGTTGAGACGGGCCAACGGAGAGGAGAGAAGAGGAGAGGAGCTGAGCTGAGCTCCCTGGCACGCCATCTTCCCCTCCCCAACCCCATGCAGTCCTGTCAGGGCATGGAGGTGGGTGGGGGGGTTGGGGTTTAGAAGAGCCTCTCTGATTACCTCACTGTCAAACAACTCCGTCTGAAGATCCCTTTGCCCTGCCAACCCCCTCCCCCTCTTCCCCCTCCTCCTCCTCCTCCTGCTCCTGCTGCTGCTCCACCCTCTCTGCCCGCATGCAAGGGTGAGGGGGTGACGGAGGAGAAGCGAAGGGTGTGTGTAGGGGCGTAAACAGGATGTTAACCCATGAATCAGTAAACAGTTGAAGGCCGGGCCGGGCAGAGGCGCACCGAAGGTCGTGTGCCTGGTGTGTGTGTGTGTTTCAGGGAGTGGACTTAACAGAATCAACAATGAAACACTTCTCTTTCTTTCTTTCCTTTCCCCCCTTTTTTTGGTCAGAGGGATCGTCTGACCGTTGTGAAACTCTGAGCCCTGATAGAAAGGCGATACGCAGTGATGATCTGCTGCCCACCGCCACCAACGATCAAAGCAGGAGATGAGAGAAGAGAAGGAAGAAACAGCGAGGTAATGAGCGATACATGCACACGAGTATTCTTTTCTTGGAAGAGAAATATCGCCATAACAATTAGCTCTGAAAAGCAATATAGTTCAATTGTGTCCCAGAATATCTGTGAGCATGAAATTAAAAACAATGCTACTTTTCTCCCCCTCCTTACTTTGAAATTCTTACTTTTTTTTCCTTTCCTTTGCCACATACAAGCCCATTAATGTTCAATTTTCATCTCCATCTGTAAGATTATTAATCAGATCACACATCAATTGTCACATCCACCAAAGAAATTCACCCTTGTAATAAATCTGTCATCTGTTCCAGGATAAAGACAGATGTTGCAAGTTGTGTGATAACATAATTAAACTGTTCTGTGAGGGATTCCATACAATTATTGAAATTGGACGAGCACTATCGTTTTAGCAATAAAGCAATTTGGGGTAATATGAGGTGTCAAAATACACTGATCTTATCCACCCCTCAAGATTTTTCAATAAGTTTGCAGGGCCCTCTCTTTGCAGGCCAATCTAACCACATTAGGTCCCTACAAGCAGATATCGGAGAGCACCTGCAGATGGAGGAGAGCTGAAGATGAAGAATGTGAAGAGCGTGTGTGTGTCTTAAAACGATTTTCGCTCACATGGGGATGGCTCACTGCATCTTTACCAGTTGCTTCTTCACTTGGAGGCAAAAAAAACGAAAGAGGAAAAAAAAACAAACAAAAAAACACACACCCTGTTCTGGGAATTCAAAACATACATTTTGAGCATGCAATAACATTGGGCAGAGGCGGGTCCAAATTCTGCCCAGACCGAGCATCTCATTTCATGCCAGGCAGGCAGTTTGGCCTCGGATCCATAGAACCAACCACACACACACACACACACACACACACACACACACACACACACACACACACAGAGGCAACTACTGGTCATGAGTCGCCACGCAGACATGCAAGCTTGCACCACCCACTGTGCAAAATGCGATCACAGTGATGCTACAGCTCAGAATTACCACAGAATTACACACATGCTGGTCACTGCTCTGGGCTGGCCACAGTGGCTGAAATGGTTGACTGACAGCACAGTGTGCGCGCAACCGTTTCTGTGCAGGCCACTGGTGCATATGCTGAAATGGGAGTGTGGGTTTGCTTGTGTGTGTGTGTGTGTGTGTGTGTGTGTGTGTGTGTGTGTGTGTGTACATCTGTGGGTATACGTGTCTATGGTGATACTGGAGGGAGTGTAACACCCCCCCCGACACATTCACCCACACACACACACATACACCCAGCACACCCTGTGGCACAGCTCTGGTGGAGCTCAGTTGCACCTCCCCCTCCTCCCCCCTTCTTTGCCTCCGCCACGAGAGGTGGTGCCTTCTGCATAATGCACGCTTCACAACCTGTGCCTACTCAGCTTTTTTAGCAAGCCTCCGTGCAAACGGGCCCAGAGCAGCCACGCGAGCACACACGACTCTCCGCACACTGCACAGCCTGCATGCCCTTCCACGGCCCACACCAGTCGGTCAGTCAGCCAGCCAGCCGCGCTGGTGCCCCCGCCCTGGCACAGCGAGCCACACATAATTGGTTCGTCTTATCTACTGATTTGTAACAAAGCTTTAAAGTGCCAGTCCGACAAAAAGGCCTGGAATGGATTGGGTTGGCGGCCAATGAAAGAAAGCCTATTATTCATTACTGTTACTATTTTTTTCTTCTTTTTCTTAACTTCCTGATGATACTGTTAGAATATGTGAAGGCAAAAGACAGTGGAGAAATTAAAAAAAAAAAAAAAAAGATATTTTAGGAGCCCTCAATGTTGATTAAAAGGACACTTCCATGAGACAGAACATTAATATTTAATACGGCTCTGCAGTATCGCTTAAAGCCAAGCTCAGGCAATCAAGCCAAAACTAGGAGTCAATGATTGCTTGCTAAAACATGCAACAGATTGAAAATGCACAGACTTAATCACTCAGTGAATCAACAGAAATTATACTCTTAGGGAAATCAAATATACATGGAGTAGGGCCGTGATGGAACATTAGCAAATAAATAATAGTAATAAAAAAAAAAAACCTCGCTACGTTTGTTGTTGTGTTAGCCCATGTCCTGAACATTACAGTCTGTTGTCACGTCAACAACAAGCCACAAACACTCACTCGCTCTTTTTGGTTTGTGATTGTACATCCTGATTGCCACTTTACTTCTCTCTCTTCCCTTTTATCTCCTCGGTTTGTCTGTACTTCTTCAGTGTGGGGATGAACTGACAAACGGATCTCTCGCCTAGCCTGGGTGCATTATGAAAGTGCACAGGAGGCTTGAGGAGAGCACAGCCTGATCTGAGGGAAGTCCAATGACCTTCCAGGAAATGCATTGCAAGCATATACAGAGCGAGAGAGAGAGAGAAAGAGGGAGAGAGAAAGAGTGAGAGAGAGAAAGAAAGAGAGAGAGAGAGAGAGTCCCTTCATGCACATCACAGTGGGCTGTCATAGCGAACACCAATGTTTCAAGTGTTGATGGTGGGGGAAACCCCTTTTATTTCTCTACAGTTCTGTCCCCAAGTAAGCGACTAGGATCGGATCTGAAAGTGGGACACTGTGGGGGACACTGTGTGCCACACATACTTTCTGAAATAGCCATTTGTACTTTCCAAAGGACAGGTGTAGTCTACTGTTTTGGAAACACGAGGATGGTAGTCAAGTGGGCTTTCAACGTAAATCAGCATCCCACAGAGATGCAATAAATTAAACTGAACATACAAGATTGCCTTCAAAAACAAACAAAAAAAATACCCTTTATTGGCAACTTCAAAGGGTAGCCATTGAGTTGGGATATATCTTCTAACCATTGGGTTTATCGTCGTCCCTCTGCCTAGGATGCGGAGCGCAATATTTGACTTGCTAATTGAGATGTTTAAATCAAGCTTATGGTCTACTTCCCCCAAATCTGACTAGTTCCCGAAGATGAATTCCCCTGTCAGTATCAAGATGATCAAACAGATTACAATTATTTTAGCCGCCGTCCTTATTAATGAGCACTGTCTTTCATAGTTATGTCCCCTAATAAGAATGGATGATATGCCAGCAGTAGGTTTGTTGTTTTCACTGATTCAAAGGGCCCTCATACATCTCTAAATTGGAGGTAGAGCAAAGACTAAATTGAGCTGTGCATGAGAAAAAATGGCTTTTGAGTTTTAAGAAAAAGAGGGGAGGGAAAAAATAAAAAAAGGAAAAAAAAAGAAAAACAGAAAAATAAATGGTTCTTTGAACTGCTGTAGATGCACTGGTTTAGCGGTTGAAGGACATCTATTAGCGGGAAAAAACACTAGGGCTAATGGAAGTCGATGATGAGCGAGTCTGCAAATTGCTGACGTGTGTGTGCATGCGTATGTGTAGTGTGTCCAGTGTGTGTGTGTGTGTGTGTGTCTGTTTGCTCAGTGTTTGTGTGGACTGCATGAAACAGGATGGTGGAGTGTTTTCTGAGGTTGCCTCATAATGTCAGGAGCACTGGGTCAATAGGAGCACTGTGCGTGTTTTACAGCCAGACTCTCCTCCATTGCTCCCATGATGGGGATCGTTTACCATAAAGGGAAATGGATCCTCCTCTTTATGCTGCCACCAATGCCATTTCAAAGACACACTAGAGCCACGAGTGGATGGGGAATAAACTGTGCGGAGGCTACCAGGAAGAAATCTTACAGGAAGGGGTTAACACCTCTGAGCTGGTGTCTGTGTGAAAATATTACAGTGTGCAGCCTGGCGAATTCAGGTATATTCCTTTTCCCCTCCCTTTGGTGTCGAGTGACCATCCGTAATGCGATCGAATGCTTTCACTCTCTCTCAATCTATCAGTCTATCTCTCCCTCCCTTTGTCTCTCTTCGCCTCCCTCATTTTTTTTACCCATTCTCTCCCTGCCTCCCTCCCTCTCCCTCTCTCTCCTCTGCCTCACATTCATCAAAGTTGTAACCCCTGTTGTCTTTGCACAGCGAATCAGAATGTGCCCCTGGCAAAGAATGAAGGAAAAGTCAACAGGAATTAAGTTTCAGTGCAACTGTTTACTCAACTGTGGCCCGCAGTTATTGAAATTTTATCCACGGTTTTGTGTGACTACTGCAGTAATGAATTCAGTATGGCGGTGATTTTCTCACTGACGACATGCTCATTTTGAGCTGACTGAAGCACTGGCACAGGCTGGGCCGTGATGGACAGGGGTGGGACTGGGGGGTAATGGGGAGGGGGTGGGGGTGCGTGGTGCTGTTTGGCCCCGTTGGCAGGGGACGCCGATGACACCGTGGCGGTCCATACACAGGCACACTTACCTTGCGGTGTTCCAATAAAACCCTGCCTTTTAAAAGCCATCAGAGGAAGTTGGCCGAGGCCAATGTTTGTTCGGGGCCCATTTGTGGTGAAATAACCTCTGGTTCGCACCAGAACATTTATTGTTCAGGAGGCTAAGGAGAGCCAACATCAAAACACGACTACAGCCGCTCTCTGTCCCCCCGTCTCTCTCAAACCTTGAACGAGGTCTCAAATAAAAAAAAAATTATTTTATGCATTTCATCAGAGACTAAATCATTTCCTTGGAACAGTGGGAGACATGGTATCCATAACACACCAGTAGCTCACGTAGCAGAGAAGTATTTTTCCAGAATCGCGCTGCCATTTTTTTTTCCCCATTGCACATATGTACTGTGTTTATTTTTATCAGTCCACTGAATGAAATGCTATGATGCAGCCCTGTTCTCTGGGCCTTTTAGTAACCACTCACACTCTATCAAACACAGCAATGGAAAACAAGACACAGCAACACAGTGACAAACACACACACACGGACACACACAGACACACACACACACACACACACGGACACACACAGACACGAAATCTGTGGCCCTCAAAGCATCCCTGACAACAAGCATCCCTCCTAAAGCACCCCTGACAACACCACCTCCGCCCCCTCACCCCCATCAGTCGTCCGGGCCACAGATAGCACGCGACACTGTGCTCTTTTCAGGGCTGCTCCCTTCGGAGTGGCTGTCGCACAGGAAAACGCATAACACTGACACCAACAGAAAGAGCTTGTCTGTTTGTCTCACGCCGCGCAACGCTGAAAATGTTGTGGGCTTCACGAGTAATAATCGCATCAGCGAGCGGGGCCAAGACGCACCGAAGGAGGCGGGCGGGCATTAGCGCTGAGTGCCGGGCGTGTTTACAACCAGCTGGAGGAAGCCACTGACGGGATAGCGGAAGCCACGCGTCCCACAACTGTCCCCGCGATCGGGTGGCACCTGCTCGATTCGAAAAAAGAAGATGGCCCGAACTCGCTGGCATTAATATTTCACCGAAATGCAGATGCTGCATGCAAGGATAAACACATCCCCCAAACTAAACACATACACCTAGACACACACACACACAGAGGGACCCACAAATCACAGGGAGAGCACTTCAACCTGTTTAAAAATTCAAAATGCCCTTGAATATACATAAATAATAATAATAATGTGTTTATGTACTTCGGCTTGATGAAATATTTACAGGCACTTTGTGGGGGAAAGGGGGAAATTTGGGGAGCTGTTGACGTGTGTTAATAAAGACAGGTAGGTGTGTGTGTGTGTGTGTGTGTGTGTGTGTGTGTGTGTGTGTGTGTGTGTGTGTGTGTGTGTGTGTGTTGGGGGGTGGTGGAAAGACGGTGGATTGAGGAATGAGTTTAAGCGTACCTGCTGCTGCTGAAGGTTCACGAGGTCAGCAGCGGTGATGTCAGCAGAGGGCGTGGCACTTTTGGAACGCACGTCCCTTACCGCGCTCTCTGCGGCGCTGGCCGCTCCGTTCTGACTGGCGGGACCGTTGCTCGTCGCCTCCGTCCCAGATTCTTGCATCATGACTTAAAAACCTGAGAGAGTGACAGAGAGTCACAGACAGAGAGCAAGTGAAAGAGAAAGAGAGAGAGAGAGAGAGAGAAAGAGGACAGAGAGAGAGATGGGAGAGAAATTAAAAAGCAGCTGTTAAAACAAACTAGCGGAGATGGCCGTGCAAGGCAACGGGGGCCAAACTGTAAACATGTGTCACTTCCTTCCCACACTCTTTCACGTTTCTTTTTTTTTTCCTTTCTTTTTTTTCCCTCCTCCTCCAGAACACCCTTTTTTCCATCTTTCTCTAGGTGCCCCGTCTGGTTCTTGTTTGCTGGCGCACTGACAGCAAAGCACACACACACACACACACACACACACACACACACACACACACACACACACACACACACATTCACGCACATACACAAACACTCTGTCTTTCTTTCCCCCCCTCCACAGCAAACTGAAAAACGAACTGTTGCCTTTGTTTTGTCTTTTCCAGCTCAGATACTTTGCAGATGACACGTCAGTGGCTGGTGTGCTGTGCTGTGGGGGTAGTAGAACAGGCCAGGATAGGGTAGGGTAGGCCAAGGCGGGCAGAAGGTGTAGGCCTTAGCAGGGGCACAAGCACTGTTGCGGCTGTGCTCCCCCTGCAACCACCGGGCACTGGGGGTGGGGTGGTGGGGGTGGGTGGTTGAAGGAAACCGGCGCACATCTGAGGGGTGGTGGTGGTGATGGTGGTGGTGGTGGTGGGGGGAGCCAATGCAGCCGAGGCGAGGCGCGGCGCAGCAGCCCAAGCCCAAGAAAACACTCTCCCTCGCAAACAAAACACACGCTATTGAAATGGATATATTTACTCGCGTGGTCCCGGCAGAACCGCGGCCCGATGGCTTTTTAATGGGAAGCAGAAGCCCAGGAGTTGGCCGGCGAGCGGATCTCCGCCAGAGCCATCCATTTTAAAAAGTCACCCCCCACCCCCTACCCCCCCCCCCCCCAAACAAAAAAAAAAGAAATGAAATGAAAGAAAGAAAAAAAATGAAAGAGAGAGAAAACCTTGAATCGTATGTAAATTAACACCACATTCAAGGGCCTGACATCCAAACAGAGCTCAGTCAGAGGAGAACACAATCCAGGGCCTGATATATTTCTGCCACATCTATTTTCTTGCACCGGGGGGAAAAAAAACCCACCAACATATTTTTGTTACCTCCGAAATCTTGGTGGTCCTCTGTCATGAAGCGCTCACCCTGGTTGGCTGGTCCAAGAGGGATATATTTTCCTCAGTCCAATCTTAGCAAACAATGACTACCAATGAAAACAGCGAGAGCCAGTGGCTTTGATAACTATCCAGGTGGCAAAAGTGTTGAGACGTTGAAAGAGCAGATCTTTTGGTATTTCGTCAAGCCTGGGTGGGTGCGCAGTGTCCGGCTTCCTAATTACAGGTCGGCTAATGAAGCTGACCACATCAGGCAGAAGTAAATTAACTTGACTCTTTAATTATTCATAGGAAGCAGAAGAAAAGTCCTCAACACCTTGAACCTGAACATGAAAAAAACAGGGGAAGGTGGATGGGAAGAAATTAAGAATTAAGAGGAGAAAGAAAAAAAAAACCCCTTTGAATTCAGAATTCAGATTTATAATAGTGTATGTCCTCCAGTCTTTCTAGAATAGGCGAGTGTTAATGAGAGAAGCATTGCGTGCGAGGCAGGAACTGTATTTCAGCCTGAGCAGGTTGACACAATACAAACTGTACAGGAGAAGGGGTAAGGTGGGGTGCGTTCACTTTGTTGAGCTCACTGACCTCTTGGTGCACGTCTACCCTCGAGATGACCAACATTTAAAAAAACAAAAACAAAAAAAAAAACAGCATGCGTCGTGTTTAGCATTGCCTCATACCCTGACAAAAGGCAAACGCGAGTGTCAGCCAGGCGGGTCTCTAGGGGGCAGGTCTCTGAATGCTCTGAACAGCATAGCACAACACAGCACAGAGCAGCATTCTTAGTTAAAAGGCCTCTAGAAAAAGCCTCGGCGCTCGGCTTGCCCAGAGCCTTAGCCTTCCAGGCACCGGGCTCCACTTCTAGCTGTCGAGGCCCAGGGCCCTTTCCAGACAGATGTTGACCCGGCTCACCTCCTTAGTCTGGCAGAACTCGGCTCCATAATGGGATTTTCTAAACAAGGAGTGGGCTGAAGAATAGCAGACAGCCAGCTGGCCACAAGTGCAATGCTGCTGCTGCTCAGTGAAAACACGCTTTCTAAGATATCAATTAGAGGAATGCATCAGGGCCAAAACATTAATATCAAGGAAAAAAAAAGAGGTATTGAAACAAACCACACGTTTGTGTGACGTTTTTACCACCATTTATTACAGTTTTTTCCCCCCACCTAGGCTTTAAAGTGTAGCAAACTGCACTAAGAACTCCAAATTAAGTCAACACCAAAAACACTGGCCCAGCACTCGCTCTTGCAACCCCCCGTGCCAATGCCGTAAAAAGCCTTTAATAGTAATGGCTATTATGCATGCGCTGTCATTCCATGCTGAATTTTCATAATTATAAAGGAAAGGCGTAAATTTGCAAAATGCATGGCATCTCTAAAAGTAATCAAGACAATGGACCCCGGGGCTTGTTTAATGTATGCAAAAGTAGTGACCCACCATAAAGAGGGGGGAACCCACAATAAATGTAAAGTAATGCGCAGTCTCTAGCAGGCAGGGCTGATGAGACACGGTGAAAATTAACACCCAATTAATTTCCGAATTGACAAACAAATGAAACCCATAAATCTACTATCTCATTAATTTTTTTTCTTTTTTGCAGAATAACTCAAAGCTACAATAGCATGACTTGGATGAAGGAGAACAAAAATGAATGAAGGAAAAGGATGAATATCCATCATAACTATCAAACAGATAAGCATAAAAAAGGTTATTTCTCAATAAGTGTTTTAATTTGACTTAAATAGTGCAAGAGTGAAACCCAGGCTTCTGCGCATGCGTGCACACACACACACACACACACACACACACACACACACACACACACACACACACATACACACACACACACACACACACAAACACACAAAAGATACGCAGGCGCACACAGAGAGACACAGACTTTATGGTCATCGTCTTATCTATAGGCTTTGCTGCTGACTGTTTTTAATTATAGACATGAAGCATATGGTCTCATTTGTGTGCATATGCAAGCTTAAAGACACATGAACATTCATGACACTTGTGCATGCAAGCACACTAGTGCGCGTGCGCGCACACACACACACACACACACACACACACACACACTGTTTGGACACAAACAAAAGATCATGAGAAACAGATCTGTTTGTTTACAGAGCATGTCACAGCTTTAAAAAATAGAAAGAGGATAAAAAAGGGAGAACGAAAAACAAAAACCTCAAAATGATGGAAATTCCAGGAGATTTAAAGCAAAGCCACTAACTATCCACACAACAGACGTCAGCCTCACTGCTGAAAATCAGACTTAGGGTTAGGGCTAGCTTTTTTCAGACAAATGTCAGCTTGCAAAGCACAACAAGTGTTTGGAACAAACAGAGAATAGTGAAGGAGGAGAAAATGTAAAAGGTCAGAGTTTGTGTTTGTTTGTGTTTTCCTTTTCAGCATCCCCTCTCCTCCTCCTCTCCACCCCCTCCTCTCGTTCCTCTAGCGTTAGGAGTACAGTGAAAACACAAGTCACATGCAACTTCCACCTGACCAAACAGGTTCAGGGCCAAACAAACAACAGTAATCAAGCTCTCCACACAACCATGTGGCGCTCCCTGACTACAGCACACAACGTGTGCACACAGAAGTACACACACACAGACAGAGACACACAGACACACACACACACACACACACACACACACACACACACACACACACACACACAGAGTGCACCCACTCCAACTTGGACAAACTGAGTGAACTGAATGAAGAAGGCGAATGACTAAAAGGTAGCTCACCAAATGCAGCTGTAGGACTCAGCAAATTACTCCCTCCCTCTCTCCCTCACTCTCCATCTCCCACCCCCACCCCCAACCCATCTCCAGAGCCGACTCTCATTTTATGAATGTTTACATCAGTAAACCTTCAGTCGACACCTGCTCCCACTTGCACGGTTCTCACATAGCCCCTGTTTACACAAGCGGAAAACAAAAGCACAACATTCTTCTGACGGGGACGGGGGGGTGGGGGGTTGGGGGCAGGAAGATAAAAAATACAAAAGGATGAGAACCGAGAGAAACTGAGGCCCCGCTCATGGCTTTGGTGTTTAGGTTCAGCTTGGATGGAGGACTAGACAACACAACAGCCTGTACCCAAAGGTGTGACAACAACCACTACTGCCTGTTTTTTTTTCTTTTTATTTCTTTCTCTTCTTTCTTTCTTTTTTTTTTTTAGAAGACATCTCAAGGTTTTAAGCATGCACTATTTTGGCTAACAACAAGACAAACACACACAAACATTTCATGCCATGTTCCTCGTCACTGCATCTTTTGTCTCTTCCCTGAAATACACCCTACACACACACACACACACACACACACACACACACACACACACACACACACACACACTCACACAAACACACACTACTCTGAAGTGAGTTTTGGCATGGTTGTTGGTGGCATTTCTGACACACTGTGTGGCTGATGACTGGCCGGCTGCAATAAGAGCCCCCCTCCCCCCACAGACCCTGCAGGCGCAGAGGCTCAGGCTCCAACGGGTTGACTTTACCTTCAGCCGTGGAGGGAGCCCCCCATGTCCCGAATCCAGAATCACATCGGCTCAGGAAAAAAAAAAAGAGAGAAAAGGCAAGCGGCACAATCTGAGGGCTTGGGCGCGTCCGTCAGAGGATCCCCTCATCCTCCTCAAAGAGGAAGTGACAGCGGAGATGACATTCCGCCAAAGGAGACTTCACAGCAAGACCAAACAACCCTCTAATCTCACTAGCCACTTCAACCCACAGTCGCAGATAAGCAACGCATATCTCAAGACTACTGTGACAACATTGCAAGAACGAGCCTCCTCCCTCCCTCCCTGCCTCCATCTGTCCGTCTACCCCCCCCCCTCCCCCCCCCCCACCTACCAACACTCACTACAACCCACCCTTTTCGCATCGACGGAGAGCAGCTTTTTTTCGTTCTCTCCCCCACCCCTTGTTTCTCAAGCGAAAAAAGTTCCCTCCAAGTCCTTGTAGGGCCAAGCGGCCAGCCAGCAACACCGGCAAACAAAGCGGCTATTTGTTTAATAGCTGATTGTTGCCATGACTACAGTACACAAGGGGAGCGGGGGCTCTCTGTTTATGAACAAACACATCTTCTTGCAGGACCAATTTAACATTAACCAGGTGGAATGATCAACAGATTTCCTAGGTGACACCGAGGGCAGGTCTTAATGTAAACACAGAGTGGGGGGGGGGTTGGTTGGGTGAGTGGGGGGGGTGTAGGTGGAGCAAGGGTGGGAGGGTAAGAGGGGAGGAGAGGGGGGTGGAGAGGCTCAGGGAATCAAGGTCGATGCAAATGCACCGCGGGGAGAATAAACAGCCGGGGAGAACTCAAGACAAACAAACAGTCATCCTCCTGACATTTGGACAAGAATTAGGGGTGGTGGCGTGGTGCAGCTGCTGACTGACCTCGCAGAATGTGAACAAGACTAAGGAGGGGGCTGTGTGTGTGTGTGTGTGTGTGTGTGCATGTTGAGATGATGGGACGAGGCCTGGACCGAGAGTGGTGAGGGATGATGGGGGCTCTGGTGGCGAGTGATTTCTCCTCTAACATTTGAGCGCCAGTTCTCAGAAGCCTGCTGAGAGCCTTTGCTGTGTAAGTTGCTGGCACAACACGATGACGAGCGTCTTAACAAAACGATGGCTAGAAACTTGTAAACCCTGTTACACATTAGCTTGGCCAATTATTCAGTAACTGGAAACAACAAAGGATGTCCATGCGTTACTGTGGCCTTTTCCTTTTTTTCCTCATCACACACGAGAGGGAGAAAAACTAAATTCACAATCTGGTGAAATATGGTTCTTCTCATTAAGTCTGCTGTGAACAGCCTGAAATAAATAAGCAGAACTATCATGACGTAACCCGGAGTGATTCACGGCTCAAGAATCCAAGCCAGGTGGAACAACATGAGTCGGCGAGGCTGTCCGTTTTTCGCTGCTCATTGGTGGTCTTCTACCAATCACTAACAGGTACCACCAGGGTGACTGTGGACCACGCTACCGCTCATTACAAATATGGATGAAATGAAGTCATTTTTAAAGTGACTTAACTCATTGTTTACCGCTTATTCCCACTCAAAAAAATGATAATTATAATAATAATAATAATAATTATAATTAAAATAATTTTTATAATAAAAAACAGAGAGAATCTAGACAGACAACAGAAGACACTGATAAAGCCAAAGGCAAGCAGCAATCTTCTTGGACATGAATTTTTCATGTTAGCCTCATGCCATCTGCCAAGGTGGATGCAGGAGAATGAGGAAGCACTTCCTCCTTCCACTGTGTTTCACACTCATTTCATTTACCACCTCAAATCCATTTACCCCTGCCTCAAAAGAGGGTAGGGATGGGTGGGGGTGGGTGCTAAAGGGGGGGTGAGTGGGGAATGATCTAAGAGACCCAACACGTGTTTACGACACATTGAGAGGAATGTAATAGGATCCTCAAGCGTGAAATCTAGATTCAAATGTATTACTATGGCATCAACAAGCACGGCAGAGAGAGGAAGAAGCATCAGGACAATAGCGTAGCACAGTCAACGATGATTCGTATAAATAAGAAGCCATTACCCACACAACAAGCGCCAAGAGATGAACAATACGCGTCGGGTGACACGGGGCAGACTACTCGGGTGGCGAGGCTAAATAGATATATAATTTTTTGATGATGTACAAAGCTGTTTGTCTTGGTCGCCCACGAGCCTGCCACTACACGGATGAGCCCGCTGTGTGCAGACAATCATGGGGGGAGGTGGAGTGAGGTGGGCCTCAAGTCATTTTTAGCTCAACACTTAAAAGACTGAGGGAGTAAATAAAGAGGAAGCCTATGGAGTTTAGTGGGAGCTGAGGTGCAGTGCCAGGATGATGACCCCTCCTCTCACACACACACACACACACACAGACCAATCCTAAGACACAAACACACACACACACACACACACACAGACAAATCCTACCACACACACACAGGCCATTCCTCCCTCATTCACTCACTCACTCTCATACACACACACACACATTTTTGGTGAGTGGTTCACCGCACATTCCTTTAGCCGCTCTCCTCCAGTTAACTTTGATATCCCATGTTCGTATGTGTGTTTCACACTGATTAACAGCACGCACGCACACGCACACGCACACGCACACACACACACACAGACACAGACACACACACACACACACACACACACACACACACACACACACACAGACTCAGTGAGAGTGGGGGAGTGAGAGACGGAAAAATCAGGAGAAAAAAGACAAGAGATACAGAAAGAGACAGAGAATATAAGACTATGATAGCGAAAGCAGGAGAGAAAGAAGAAAGAGAGTGAGAGAGAGTCAGAGAAAGAGAGAAAGAGAGAGAGGTGGGCAGGGGTAGGGGAGGAAAAAAGAAAACAACAGGCGGTGAGACACACAAGGCCTCTGCCTGACCAGAGCTTGCGGTGGGAAAAGCCGGTCCGTGGTACCCTGAAGCTCATCTTACAAATTAAACCTGTCAAACAGACGCACTCAAAGAAAAACACAGACTTCAATCTCCCGCATCCTATGGGAGCCCATGAAAAAGGCGCTTATTGTTTTAACATTATTTAAAAGTGTGTCATATATTTTTAATCATTGTTACTGGAATTCGTGCACAGGCCATTCCCAGGGGCGTGTGGAAATGTGGACGTTTGAGGCAGAGAAATGTGTCAAAGGCATTTTCCTGGGGAAACGAAGGTTAGCCTCCGCGTGCTTATCTAATTAACCAAGCCGTGGTCCAAATCATAGGAGAAATGTAGAGTGTATTATTAGGAAGCTCGACCACGGGGGGTAAAAACACACGTTTGCGTATGACTGGTGATGCACACCGCCATCTGAGAAGAACGTGCGTCTCTCTGGTGTCACTAAGGAAGGGGAGCAACGGTGTCTAATCACGGCACTTGATTGACATCAGCAGCAAGCTGGCAGCTTCTTTTGCAACACAGCGGGATCACGTTAGCAGAAGAAGAAGAGAGTGCAAGAGTTTGCCATTTATTTCCCTGCGCTCTCAACTAATCATCGACTAAAAACAAATGTGTGAAAGGTGTAAACGGTGTGTTTTGTCTTTGTCGTTATTCGTTCAAATGTAGAAGTGTGTGGCAATCATCTGATTGTGTGCTGTATCAGGTGGAGTGGAGTCGAGTGCGGGAGTGCAACTTCTGTGCTACCTTAACCTGCAACCAACAGTGTCACTCAATAGCCTATTGTTTTCCTGAGCATTGTTCAATAGCTAAAAGGAGTCAAGGGGTCTCACTGTCCTGCACAAAACACAGCAGGTGCCTTTCAATGCGTCTGGAGTCGGTGTCAGTGAGATAAAATTGAGCTATTGATTACCAGACACAATCATTAACCTTCATACACAAATAATGGCACAGAAATGCAGCTCGGAGCCTTTTTCTTCTCCAACAGTTTATCTCCTGGTCAAATTGGGAGACATTTAATATTTAACATCGGATCTATTGTCCCATTTGTCATTGTGTCACCAGCGACAGCAAAGCATGACTGTGGCCCAGAGTGCAGGTGGTGTGATGGGGTCGCATTGACAGATACACAACTTCATGTACCAGTCTGACATGTTTGCACGTCTTGGGCTGATGGTCTCAAAGCCAAAAAGAGGAGCATTAAACTACCTAAAAAATGTCTACTTATGGGATCCCAAATGCAAGGCTGTAACAGTCGCATATTTCATACGTACACACATTTTATTCCCCATTAAGCAGTCTGATTTCAAATGATAGAGCATTTGCTTTTCTGTAGCTTCAATATGTGCTTCAGTAAACTTAAAAAAGAAAACAGAGAAAAAACATCTACACAACGTACAGGCAAAACTGCTGAAAAGTGCACTTCAAAGCATGTGACCACCCTGCTAGACAGGTTGCCTGGGCTGCCCGTGACCAACCAGGAAGTGGACAGGGAGGATATGTTCTGGGTGGGTATACAGCGCATGGCTGTGGAGGGCATGTGAACATGCATGCCTTTTGACCTCACTTCCACATCCTCTCTGGGTGGCCTTCCCCAGCTATGCGGCCGGGTTTTGTGCCTAGGAAGCATGTCATTATTTTAAAAGCTCAGACACTGTGGAAAGATAGAGTGGGAGAGGGAGAGAGAGAGACAGAGAGAGAGAAAGAGAGAGAGAGAGGAGAGAGAGGGGGGCAATGGCGGGTTAAAAATGAGGGGTGTGCGTCTTCCATTAAGCAGTTAAACTGAAGGTAAAGGCCACAGGGCTAAACAGCGAAAGACCTTGTATGAATCTCCGCCACTTTAATGGAACCCCGGTTTTAACAACTCTTTTTTGTTAAATACAGCCCATGTCAGAAGGATGCGTCGCGCCCATAAAGCAGCACAATGACAATGTACAGTGGCACGAACACAAGGACATAGTTCATCATGACATTTTGTGCAATTCCCCACTGATTAGGGTCATTATGGCGGGGCTCTGATTTATGCTGTCATTTCCTCTCACCGATCCTGCATCAATGAATCTTAATGAATTGGTAAATAAGGGTGAGGATTACTCCCTATGACACCACAACATTCCTCACCCTCAGCGCCCGAGATTTATGTAGCCAATTAGAGACGAACAGAGAAAATTGGCTGGCAAAAAAATAATATTCTTTATGGTGCAAAATGGAAACGCATTCTCGCTGAAGGGCAATTGTATTGTCAGTGTTAAGTCCATAAAATACAGCCCCCCCCAACCATGAACGCACGCACACACACACACACACACACACACACACACACACAGACACACACGCACCCTCTGCATTTCTCCTTTAAAACAAAAGGGCTGGAGGTGCTTTTATAAAAGAAAGACAAAAGACTGAAGGAGGAAAAAAAAGTTTATAATATGTGAAGCAGAATTCTGACATGCCCACCTCTTTGTAATCACTCGAAGACCTTGGTGTTCACAATAACCCTTTCACTGCCTTCATTTTTTCCGCAAATAAACCACAGACACCATTTGATTCACCTCAAAAGGTAGAGCAAGAAAGGGGGGGGGGGGATATTTTGTGGCCTTCGCGAGTGATGCGGCAAGCAAATTGTTTAACGACGTCAGACTGCGGGGCGCGACGACGTTAGCAGTTGCAATGCCGCGCAGATGCATTCAGGGGTCGGTTCAATCACTGTGACGAGCTAAAGGAAAAGTGGAGTGAGCATATGCACCCCAAGCATCCTGTCACCATTAATCATGTCTCAAAACAAAAGGAGGAGCCCCTCCGACAGGACCGGCGATCATAGCACACCGTGCGCCACTGGGGGAGAGAGAGAGACAGAGAGATAGTCTGAGAGAGACAGAGAGAGGGAGAGAGAGAGGGAGAGACGGAGAGAGAGAGAGACAGAGAGAGAGAGAGAGAGGAATGGATAGACATACAGAAAGAAAAGGCGCTCCAGCAACAGCGCTTGCCGAAAAAAAATTCCTTTCATGTGCTACGTTTCAACAGGAAGGATGTCAAATGACCATCACAAACATGCACGCACACTCACACACACTCACACACACACAAAAGAAAGACAAGCTGTGTATCCTAAAACATAAACATGCTGTATTTGTACATCTCTGACATCACAAGCAGGTAACTTTACCAAACAACACCTCTCCCTATTAATCCTCCACTTCTTAAAGAAACACTTAGGAGGATAATGAGGCCCTTTATGCATTACATATTGTGAATCACTGATTTTAAGTGTGGAAGCAGGCTCTCCACATCAAACGGCCTGGGCTGCCATTAGACATGGGGTTGAAAGAGAGAGGGAGGGAGGAGAAGGAGAGGGGGAGAGAGAGAGAGAGAGGGGAGAGCAGAGAGAGAGGGAGAGCGAGAGAAAGAGAGAGTAGACAGAAAACAAGACAGAGGGACGCAGAGATAGGAAGAGGGACGTTGTGGAATAGAGAGATACGGAGAGAGGAAGGTAGAGAGCGATGGCAACAGAGAGAGATGTCCTGAAAGAGAAAGAGAGAGAAAGGGAAAGAGGGAGAAAAAAGAGAGAGTGTGTAGAGGAGTGGAAAATGAGAGGCAGAGCGGCACAGTGAAAGTGCTTAATTTACTGGCATGTACAGTATGCAAATGAGATTACTTTCTGCTTAACTGCATCATTTATGTCCATAATAACGGCATCATCATTATGGGGCTCAAATTAAATTACACCCTAATTAGCATATCAAAGTGATTGGTTAAAGTTTAAAACAAATACCCAATTTTGTTAATGAACAGCTGTAATCGCCATGTATACTCCGATGAGAAGCATCCAAAACAAATATGTGGTTTAGAGAGGAAAGGAAGATCCCCGTCCCCCGCGACAGGTCGGGTGCGGGGCGGGCAGAGGGAGGGGTGGATTCAGGGGTGGTGTGTGTGTGACTGAGACATAGGGAGAGTTAGTAGAGGGGTGCTGTGTGGATCCAGGGGTAGAAAATGTGTGTAGGTGTGTTTAGGTGTGTGTGTCTGTGTGTGCGTGTGTGTGTGTGTGTGTTGGAGTGAGGAGGGGAGTGATGAGACTTTACCTGGCAGGCTCCCTCGGCACACTCACGTTACATTTCCCAAACTCGCCGTGATCAAAGATGCAATTTCCCACACTTGCCACTTTGGGAGCTCATCAATAACGCACTAATCACTTCATGCCCGATTCAGAGGGAGAAAGAGTGAAAGGGAGCATAAGAGGCAGAGAAGAAGAGAAGAGAAGAGAAAAGAGAGAAGGATGGAGAGAGGACAGGTGGTGGGGAAAGACAGATACAGACAGACGAGAGGAGATGTCTGGAGGCTTAGAAACTTGCCTGCTTTATTTTGGGGGATAAAAACCCCACCTCGACGGTTGCGGTGCATTAGATCAGAAGTGGTACCCCCTGCCTTGCCTGTCCCAATGTGGCGTGCCTGCTGTATGATAGAGTGTGAAAAATGTGTATGAGTGTGTGTGAGAGTGTGAGGTGTAATTGTGAGAGAGAGAGAGAGTGCATGCGTTTGCTGTTTTGGTGGTTAAACGACCCCTCCTCATCAACAGTACCCTCCATAAGGCTGAACCCCCCCCCCACCTCTGCTAATCACCCCAGAATTTATGATGCACTACACAACTCTCAAAGTGATATCTGAAGCCTTAAGTTTCCAACATTACAGATACCCTTACCTCTTGCTCTTTCTCTGCCCTCTCTTTAATTCCACTCCTTCTGTCCTTTTACTGACCCCTTCCCCCACCCCCCTGCCTACAACCCCACCAAAAAAGGCATACTGAGGTCCAAACATTTTTTGAAGAAAAAAAAGAATGTGCCTTTTTTATTTTTATTATTATTATTATTTCATTCATTGAGGAACCCATTAGAAGGCAGCAGTCCTAAGAAGTATGTAAATGACGTGCCTTTCAAGGTAGAGAGAGGGCAAATCCACTCCATCAGCTAATGACGGTGCTCATTACATGCAGAAGGGCTGGCTAATGAAAGCGCTGCTCTCTGCGCTCCCCACCCAACACCCCTCTCCCCTTTTCTCTCTCTCTCTCTCTCTTTCTCTCCATCTCTCTCCTGCCGCAAATCCCTATGAAATGCTAATATCTCACTTCTAATTAAAGGGATACCAAGTCCAAATGCACTTTCACGGCCGGTAGCCGGCAACATACATTTATTTTCTTTCTTCCTCTTTTTTGCTTTTTGAGCAGTACACTACACCCTGTGATGAGGCTGAGCAACATTCCATTAATTCATATCTAATGGCACCTGCGCTTGCTTGCCGTGCAGTGCTTCTGCAGCCTCTCATCTGCCTGGGTGCTTTACTTGTTCCCTTGCTGTGGGGATCTCATCACGGGCTGTATGATGCAACACTTTTTGAGTGCAAGTATACAAACACACACACATGCGTGCGTACACGCACATGCATGCACGCACCGACACAGACAGACAGACAGACAGAAAGACACACGTGTGCACACTGGGGAGCCGTGTACCATGTGCCACAAGGGAACATGGCCCAAAACAAAAGGGACTGAACCAGTATGGCCTTTCCACCTGTACACATTTACAGTGTTTACACACGCCTGGCAGTAAATATGTTTACAACCACAACGTGCTGCTGCCATTCGCAGAAATTGACCTTGAAGTCAGCAAACAACCTCCTCACAAAGTTCATTAACTGCAGATAGGGAACACTGTAGTTCCACCACCCCCCAGGTATGGAAAATAAACCAAGTCTGCTTTCACGCTTTTCTGAACTGTTTTCACAACTCATGTCGATGCCAGAAATGAGAGCAGCAATAATCGAACCAAAGACATCAGCCAGGTCAACTTTTTGCTTTTTTGTTTAATTTTTTTCTAAGTTTGCTTTTCATCATCCAAGCACTGTGCCACAAAAGAAACGCTCACACACTGCCAAGAAAAGATGCTTACTATAAACAGGAGTGTAATGTACAACACACCATGATGATTTTATTGAATAAAAAGATTAGATGCTGTACAATGCCATACATTATGTTAGGGCCGACAGACTTTGTTTCCAAACCCCCTCAGCCCCCCAGCAGTCTGCGACAATAACTCACTGTACAGTAAAATGCAGACATATGCAGCCCTGCCCCTCTCCCCCCTCTCCCCCCCAAACACCCACAGACACAGTGTGCCTTGTTATCACAATCACACCAAGGCACTGCAATCAAGCTCTTTGGCTATAGTGACAGAAGAGGAGAAAAAAAGGCACTGCTATTTAAGTGTAACACAAGAACACCTAAACATCATTAACAAGTGAACTGAATGATTGCGAGCAGGTGTATGAGGTTTACATGCTAAAATAACATTGTTTCACTGCTCCAGAAAAAAGGCCAAGATTGATTCTCTGTGTGTATAGTCTACAGATCAACAGCCATCTTATTCACTAGCATTAACCCTGTTTAGACTTTATTGCCATTTTTAAAAAGCAACAATGACTGTGTGCACAGATACAAATGCACAAACATGTATCTTACACAACTGTGTATATCAGGCTGGTCCATCTTTTTCTGCTATCCTAACCCCGGCGTAAGCACACCAGAGATGACCTTCCGCATTCCTGAGGTTCAAAGGTCATTCTCAGGAAGATCGGGACAGGGCATTCAGCATGCACATGAGGATTTTAGGAAGGGGGTGAGGCTAGTCCTGTCGACACCTCCTCACCATCATCCAAAAACAAGCACAGTTCAGATAATAGAGGCACAAAAAAACAAAACATACAGTATACTTTTTTTTCAAAATGTAAGTAAAGTAAGAGCATCATCACCCAATGGAAAACAGATACATGTTTCTTGTTTAAAATATAAACTTTGTACAATACTTTGCAACTTCTACTCTTGATGACATGCAGGTGGGGGCTGAGGCGCTACTATTTGTCATAAAGCAGTCCAACACCCAACCACCCCACCACCCTCCTCCTGCACCTAGACCCCCACACATATAAACACACCAGCACACAGATCAGCTGCCCCCCATGCACAGACACACCTAAACATACAAACACCAGAGACACAGAGACCCACATACACACAGAGACACACTCACACACAGATTGACTGATAGAGATTGAAGGGAGAGTATTTGTGTGTGGCAGGGGAGCAAGGAGACAACAGGAAGGAGCATATGAGAGACACACACAAAAAAAAAAAGAGGAAGAAACAAAACAGAAGAGGCAGATGGGGGGGGGAGAGAGAGAGAGGGAGAGAGAGAGACCCTGACAAACAGTGCGAGTGACAAAGCATGTGGACACAGACACACAGACACACTACGTGAGACAAATACACATCAACTGCACCCCAGACACAGAACTGAGAGCACCTTTAATCCCTCTGTTTTTAATGTCACACAACAGAGAACAGTACACACACACACACACACACACACACAAGAGTGAGAGTAGCATGCATAGAGACAGACAGAGAGAAAGAGAAAGAAAGAGAAAGAGAGAAAGAGAGAGAGAGAGAGAGAGAGAGAGAAGGAAATGAAAAGACAGATATGAAACATAGAACTAAGGCGGTAAAACGTCTGTTTGAATACCACATAGGGGCCAGGGACAGGCAGCATGGCGGCCTCTAGGCCTTGGCTGCTGTGAATGTTGGGCCTTTTACAAAGCTGTGGCATTTGTTTCTTATTGTCTAAGTGGCCGTTAAAAGCTGTTCCCTTAGTGGGGCCTCTCGTCTCGACTCCACTCCGAGCCGGGCAGCTTTCACAGGGAGGTAACCATATTAGGACGTGTATGGTAAAGTAAACAATAACATAGTTGCAATGAAATGGAAATTTTTCAGCTAATGGTGTTTGTCATTCCTGTTTTCGGCCCTCTGTACAGCTCGCTGTTTTCTTTTTTTCGCTTCCATAAGCAGAGCAGGAGGGCAAGAGAGAGTGTGTGAGAGAGAGTGTGTGTGAGAGAGAGAGAGAAAGGGAAGGAATAAAAGAAAGAAAGGGAGTGCAAGAGAGAATGTGTGTGTGTGTGTGTGGGGTGGGGGTTGGGGGGGGGGTGTACAGAGAGAGACTGTTTACGCAAAACAACACGAGGAGCCAAGACTTAAATCGGCAAAAATTTGGGAGTAAATAAACAAGCCTTCAAAATACTTGTTCTTTTTTGAGCTTGTTCCGCAATACTTAAAATAAACTCACTTTAAAAAAAAAAGGAGATGCCCTCTTCTCACCCCTCTTAATAGATAAGAGTTCAGCTTTTGCGTGCATCTTTTTAATCTGTCCAACCATAATTCAACACTTTAAATATTTCAGCGGTTAGATTCATTAGCTGATTCCAAAGAGAGGAAGCAAGTTGGGAGGAACTCATATTGCGGCGATGTATGAAGTGTTTTTGAAGGGCCCCATGGTGGGAGCCTTGTAGCTGGCCAACTCCACAGTTAAAGAATGAAAACATATTCCAGGCCCTACCGCCTGGCTGAGACTGAGAATCTCCCATCTCCCTGTTATTTAAACTACATTTATTTGACGTGATGTGAAATACCAGGAAATGTTTAAAAAGACATATAGCATGGCGAGAGACTTTGTCTTTTTTTCCCCTTAACTTCTTCATGTCTTGTTTAGAGTTTCTCAGAGAGCGCGTTCTTGTGTTTGCTCCTGGACAGCGTATGCTGAAGCATAATAATCACCTCAGTAAAGCTGCTAGTATTAAGATTTACCATCCCCTACTTCCCAGTAGTCACAGATAGCTAAAAAACATATTTTATTATCTAAGCCTCTACATGCTCAAGGGAACAAAGTCTATCTGCATTCTTTGACATCACCTAGCCAGGGCCGATAAATGAATTAATTCAAAGAGTCATAAACCACTCTTACAGAAGTTGTGCATGAACTGAACGATTAACAGCTAACCTTTGCCTACTGATCAATTTTACAAACCAAGGAAGAATAAAAGTTTAACTTGACTCCTTTCAGTGTGTAAATCTTCTTTAAAAAAATAAACTTCCCCGTCCCAGTTCTCCGTTCTGCTCCATGAGGACAGAATCTCTTACTGTCCTCATGTAGCAGAAACACACACACTTCCCCGTCCCTACTCCTCTCTACCACTCACTCACACACACATACACACACCATCCCTATTCCTCTCCCAGCACACACACACACACCTCCCCATCCCTACTCCTCTCTACCACTCACTCACACACACATACACACACCATCCCTATTCCTCTCCCAGCACACACACACACACCTCCCCATCCCTACTCCTCTCTACCACTCACTCACACACACATACACACACCATCCCTATTCCTCTCCCAGCACACAAACACACACACACACCTCCTCATCCCTACTCCTCTCTACCACTCACTCAGTCACTCACACAGACATACACACACCATCTCTATTCCTCCCCCAGCACACAAACACACACACACACACCTCCCCATCCCTTCCCTTCTCCACCACCAATATCCGCTCCTGCTGAAGCTCTCAGGTCTAAAAATGCGAGCTGTTTATTTACATAACGCTAAAGCCCATTCCATTAAGTAGCCCCACCAGGTGTTTCGTCCGTAAAAGGGATTTGTTTCCTCAAATAACTGGCGAGGCAGAAGCACTGCCAAAATGATATTGACCATGACCAGAATCCCGCACAAACGTCAAATACGTAAAAATAAACTCAGAGACTAATGACTATACACCGGTTTATTATTTAGGACTTTCCATGATTTTTCACCAAGATCAAAATGCAGTGGGGAGAAATAGAAGTAGAATATCGTGGAGAAAAATGTGACCTGTACCTTTCATGAATGCCTGGGCCCTGTCACCAAATTGCCACGTTAAAATGTGCTTCTGTTCGAAAGCCAGAGAGCTAAAGACATGCACATACTGTTTGCATGCATCCTGTGCTATTCTGACACTTAAAGGCACTGCCCATGTTGGGTGTTTGCCCTTTGAAATAACCCAGGCATTACACTGCCAGGCATCCCACCACCTCTTCAACTGTCATCTGTGCCACTCACAGCTTTCTTTCACTCACTCCTAACAGACATGGCTGCTCAGTGGTAGAAGAGCCAGAAGGGCTGGTATCCTTGTCAATCAAACATAACACTTTGTCACATGACAGTGTGTCTCTGACAGCCACACTACTCGCTGCCCCCCCACACACACACACACATGCACATACCACAGACAAAAGGATTACATATAAAAGACGGGTGTTAAAGGCAAGACAGCTTAATTCAATAGAAAATTGAAGCCTTTTCTTGACTGGCAGAACTATTGTAGTTATGCACTGAAGATGAGGATGAATATTCCAGTCATGTGAATCAATATTAAAGTTAAATTTCACCGAAGAATATCAGGGCATCTCGTTTCCGATGACATCAAAAAGCTGAGAGGTGCTATGGTGGCCCTTTGTTAGTGCTGAAGAGCTATAGAGGCCCTGTGTCTGTGTGTGTGTTTGTGTGCATCCTCTCAGACTCTCAGCCTGCTTCCGCCATCAGATAAGCTGGGGGCGGGGGGACAGGTCCAGGTGAGAGGGCTTAGTGTGGGTGCTCCGAGCGTAACCTCAGATCGAGATCACCCCAGCAGATAGCAGACTGGGTGGCGCACGCCTGGGTGGCTTGTTTCAGCCGATGGCATCATAAACCAAACACACATTTTGTTGTTTTTTTATGTGGGGGAGGGGTGGGGGGGCGGTATACATAAATCAAGAGGGCAACGGACGCCCACAGCAGCCAGGCTACTCCATGCGTTTCAAGGGAGAAGCTATGAGTGTAGGCAAAAGAAGGAGAGAGAGAGAGAGAAAGTACAGAGGGAAAGAGAGAGAGAGAGAGAGAGAGAGAGCATACCATGGTAGTTCCAGTGCATGAAAATCATGGTGACAAAAGTGCTGGTGGCAGAAACGTTTAACTTTCTTGTTAGCAATCTCCCCTGCGTGGCACTTAAGCGACAGCAGCAAGTTGTTTATTATGTTCTGCACTGGGCAAAAGCGATTAAGGCAACTCTCAAGAATCAAAGTGTTACAAATGCATGGAAACACAGCCAGCTGTAAATGGCATGGAATTAGAAGCTTACCAATCCCTAATACTAATACATAGCAATTTTCAGCCTGATGCTGATATAAAGAAATTACTTTTTTTTGTACGCAATAAATGCCCTCAGACAAAATATTTCACGGAGGTTGGGGGGTGGAAAAGGGCCCCAAACATACAGTTATACGCGACCTTCCTTTTTTTGCTCTTGAAACGCATGAATTTGCTTGTTTGTATCTAATACCACTGTAAAAATGCAGATCAACAGAAGTCAGTTAAACAGCTTGGGTTTTTTTTTTTCTTTTTAAGAATAAATCTCGGCTGTGATCTTCTGAGGCGTTCTAATTCACTGCATGCTGATTCGAGTCAGCGACCGACTGTTCTTGTGATAGTGTGTTTATTCGCCACTGTTGTGAGCTTGAAGGAAATTTCAATCTCTCTCTATCTCTTTCAAAAAAAAAAAGTGTGGGCGAGAGAGTGGTGTCTGTGTACTAAAGTGGTCAAGGAAACAAACTAAGGATGTTGGCAACACGCAGAGACAGAGAGAGAGAAAGCTCTGGCATCACAGAGTCGAGTGGAGGCACATTAAATGAAGAGCAGCAGAGCTAGGCCAGGGAGTGTATAAACCAGGCAGGCCTACCCCTTCAACCCCCCCACCCAACCCACAAACTCACACACTCACACACCACCCACCCCCGGCCACTGCACTCAACACTAACAGTTTGTCTGGAGTGCAACTAGGCTATCTGGCTAAGCGCCACCCTAAACGCAATCAAACCTTCTTTTAGGCTTATTTTCCTCCTAATCCCTAAACAAACAAAGCAAAGGAGAACATATGCACATAGTGTACATGTGGATGCCTGCACGCGCAACCCCCTCTTCTCACACTCACACTCATATATACACACACACACACACACACCCATACAGAGAGTGCACTGCCACCAGGCCTGCGTACTCTCACATTTAAACTAAATCACACTTCAGGCTGGCTTTGCGCGGGGGAAACACGTTAATCCCGTAAGCTGCCACAGGGATTTCTGTATTAGAGATGCAATCAAAATCACATTGGAAAGTTGTGTCAATGATTAGGCTGATTTGGGCACATTAACATTAATTACACAATCACTCGAGCGCTCTCAGGCCCGTTCTGCATCTGCGGGCAGGAGGCAGCTGTGCTGCGCAGGAGCGGGTGCTTTCTTGGTTGAGAGTATGCGGAGAATGCGTCCTGGGATAAATACAAATTCGTTATTTCACCACCACCCTCCATTCCACTCGTATTTGCTTTCCCCCCACCCCCCCCACCCCAAACTCTTGTTTCTTGCATCTCTTTCCATGCTCTTCCACAGTAACTAGCGAGGAATTCCACAGAAGAGCAGAGCGGAACATGTCTGAATGCAAAGGTGACCAGGAGCAGGCATGACGCTAACTTCCTCTGCCAGCGATAGACAGAGGAGAGAAAGGGAGAAAGGGAGAAAGAGAGATAGAGCAAGAGAGGGCGGGAGAGAGGGAAAATCTTGCCAGCTGCGGAGCGCATGTAGTGATTTATGACACCGTGTCTTGGCTCGACAAAAGGAGCCCCTTCCCCTGCTGTCGCTGGCCCTCGACGGCCCTCGGCAAAGCCTCATTGTCCTCGGCCGCGTTAGGAAGGAACACAAAAGGCCCACGTATGTAAATTCCACTCTCTGTCAGGTATGGTGGAGCTCACAATTATAAGGACCTCACTGATGCTACAAGCGTAGGCACAAAGATTTTGTGTGTGTGTGTGTGTGTGTGTGTGTGTGTGTGTGTCTGTCTGTGCTGATACACCTGTACAACATTCCGTAGGGCTCTGTAAGGCTCTTCATTCATAAAGGCTCTTCAGACTTAGCACCAGTCACTGTGTCTGGATATGTTGGGCATGACTTGCTTTGAGGTTGTGTTTAGGACAGAGAGTGATTTAGCTGCAGTGGGGTGTGTGAGGTCACTCAGGGTTCACGCTCCTGTTAGCGTTCAGCACGGTGCGCACTGGGGCTGGCACACACGATAGCTTACCAGCACTCAGGAAAACAAGGAAGAACAAACTAGACATGGCTGATCTCTGAAGGTCGACTGTCATTACATGAGTACAACCCCTTTACCCTCCCTCCTGTGTATCAGTGAGAGATAACAGATTTGTGATCTGGTGTGTGTGTGTGTGTGTGTGTGTGTGTGTCTGACCCTTCAAAAAGCTAGTATGCTAGTCTCCGAAACTCTTTTCGCTAATTGCAAAACTGAAAAAAAAGACATTCAGGGATGTTTTCCTTCATCCCAGCAACTCTTATTAAATCTGAAATTTAGAACGTACAGGTCGAGGTACAGTGTATTAAGACCTGCTGCTGGGTCTGCACAATTGTCAGTGTGCACAGATACTGTGCACTAAGCTGTCACAATAAAATACAATTACAATGTCAAGATGGAATAAGCATTTAGCCTTTTCAGGGGCAGCAAACCTTGAGAGAGGCAAAATTATATTCTCAGCTGGGTAGACATTCACAAACAAGAAGAGAAAGGGAAGGGGAAAAAAATCTGAACAAAATCCATATATTTGCAACAGGCAAATCACACCAAAAATGGCTCTCTAATGGATGTCTGTGTTTACCTTCTCCAAGGACTGCCTTGTTTAAAGCAATCTTCAGTTCCAGCTTCACAAGTTCAGCCTCCTTGCCCTGCAAACAACAGACAGAGAAATTAGTAGAGGAAATTAAATAATCATGGGAACTGTCTACAACACTCTCTTCTAAATATGTGAAACAGCTATAGTGTCTTCGGGCAGGGGGGGCAAACTCAAACAAGCTTGCCAGCCAACCGTTAAGAGTCATCCTAAGACTTTATTAATGGACCCAATGAGGAGGACAGTGTAACCGGGGTTGCACTGTAAGCAGGTCTTCTTATTTGTAACAATTTGCAACAACCTTTTATGGATCTCAGAACACAAATGTGTATAGAAAAAAAAGAAAGCCTTTAGAACCTGGAGATGAAGGGAAAAGTGGAAAAGGTCGAGACCTGAAGTGTTCTGAGGAGAGAGGAGAGGAGTTAGCTTGCAGCAGTGCAGCTAATAGAGCAGAGCCAAGCATTTGATTCCACTGACTTGAGGACACACACACGGACAGCCGCGGCCACCACAGAGGCAGAGTTATCATTTAAGTATCACTTAGTTACTTGTACTTTATAGTCTACTTAGAGACCATCCACACACGCTAACTTGATCCCATTGTTGTGTAGTGGGAAGTGAGTGTGGTCACAATGAAATGAGAGGTTGCTATGTCTGCAGAAAGCCACGCATCCACCCTCTGATGACGAAACGTACCTAGCAGACCGTCGTGTATTTAACAGATGGACAAAGTTCAACTCTGGGCTATGGTGACGCAAAAGACGCAAGAAGAGCAGCCAGGAGAAACCCTGCCCAGAACGCCCTGACCAGACACAGACCACCAACACAGGAGGCAGTGCCTCTGGCAGCTGGGGTAGAGCCCTCGACTAGCTGTGCTCTTCAGGGAACATGAAGCAGTATGTGTGACATTGGAGGCTGGTAATACTGGAGCTGTGCTGAGGACAGCACTTTCATTTCAGACTCACTCACTCTCTCACTCACATTCCCTCTCTCACTCACTCACAAAACGAAACAAACGAACGACGGGGCCTGTTTGAAGAACAGGCGGTTGGGGTGCTTTGGCATTGTTGGTAAGGGTCAAGAGAGCTCCATTAGTCCAATCTAAAGCACTGTACACACTATTGGAAAATCATAACACCGCCCCCCTCCCCCTTCCCCCTTCATCTGCACACACATACACAAAACAAAGAACTGAAATAAAAAAAGTCCATAAACCTTGTTTTTATGGTAAACAGATGAGTGCCAACAGGGTAATATCTTACCTACATTTGAATAAAAGCATTAGAGGGTGGCCAAATATAAAACACACACACACACACACACACACACACACACACACATACACTAGTGCTCTCACTCAGTTCCTCTGTGAGTTTTTTCCCTTCCTTTTGCATTTTGAGAGTCAAAATTGTGGCCAAGCTCCTCGGCAGGCAGGAAACATTCAACCACAGCTCAGTATCACACAGGACACTGGAGAGGCATGAGTGTGTGTGCACGTCTGCATTAATTAGGTATTAAACGCCCTTGCTGGGACACAAAAAAAGGATGGTAGGTATTATATTTTCACTGGACACAGAGACCCCCCCCCCAACCACACACACACACACACACACACACACACACAAAGGAAGTGGAGAAAACGGCAGTTTTCCTATTATCCCCGTTCATTAGCCTTCAATTAACATATCATCAATGCCACCATAAATCAATAGTGACTGGTGACAAATGACAAATATTTTCATTTTAAACAACTAAACATCATTAATTCAAATCACCTGCAAAGCGCCTTGGGAGCTAAATGAGTTTACCAAAAAATGCAGCACATCCATTTAGATAAATGCTCAGCGTCGCTAATGAGGGGAAGTGCCTGCATCAGGCGGGATGGAGAGGAGGTGGAGGTGGAGGAGGTGGAGAATAAGAGAAAGAATGGGAGGAAAACAACAGAACTGGGACAGAACAGCTACACATCTCTCTCTTTCTCTCTCTCTCTCTCTCCCTCGCCCCCCAGTTTGTAATGCATGTCTTGTAATACCTAAATAGATAATTGTCTCCATTTCAGAGCTGCATATGAGTGCGGCGGTGCTTCTTAAAGCGGTGGGGGCGCGGGGAGCGTGCAGGGCGGGTAAATAAGCCCCCGCTGCCCCCTCCCACTGGGAGGCTGCCGCTCCGCAGCGCGCTCCGCTGCCGCCGCCAATCTCAAGGAGCAAAATGAGGCCTAGCTGCGATGATTACCCAGAAGCCTGTGGGACTGAGCATGTCGAAACACTTAGGGAAAAGTGAGAGGATGGGGGGAGAAAGATGGAATAACGGAAGAAAAAGGAGGTGGGTGTTGGTGCCAGTTGACACACTGCTGGCTGCTTTGAACGTGGGGAGGAAAATGCATCCAAGTTTTGAGCCATCTTCTCTTCCCTCCAAAAAGGAAGGCGCCATTGGATTGCTGCCATCCAACTCACCTTCCACCAACTCTTAGGAAACCTGGGCAAATCCATACCACTGGCACTATTTATGGAACGGAACATACCAGAATACATACCATTAGCTCATTATATAGAATTCACACCCTGCTGTGATATTAATTATAGGAAAGGAGAGGTGACTGCGACTTGTGTTGTTTGTTGTTTGTCAGACTTCACAGTTTGGAGTGAGACTATCCAATGTGATAAGTCCTTAAAGGCTACCAAGGAATCACAGCAATGAGGCGGAAAGGGGGGAAAGGACTCCATCATAACCATAAAAAAAAGGATTCCTTTCATTTCCTTCGTTAGCCTCTGTGAAGGTCCGTGAAGACCAATAATGTCTCATTGTAATCTAAATAAATAAATAAATACTTTCAGTGGCTAACCCCCCCCAACACCACCACCACCCCAAGACAGGAGGCCCTCCGCAGCTACGTTTTACCGAGGACTCACACTTTTTTTTTTGGTCAGGGAGGAACGACACATGCAAAAATATGAATTAATCCTCCACTGAAACGCGTCCAATCCCAACAAAAGGCACACATCCACTCTGAGCGCCTCTTCAGCACGTCTAATGGACGAGCTCTTCACTCACTTCACATGCTGTTCCAACGAGGAAGAATGGAGAGGCGTGGAGAAAAGGAAAGAGCCCCATGAATATTTACCACAAAGTAAAGTTATTCCATTAATTACCCGCCAGCACGCTTCATACCATATTGGTGGCTACTTCTGTAGCGGCCCCGCTAATGAACTTTCACACGTCATTACCATATTAATTAGTGTGCAACTCAATGGCTGTCAATTGGATAGGCCTTGGGGTTTTTTCCCTCTATGTCTTTAATGCTACAGCACAGGAGTGCTTAGCACTGCCATCTGTGCATTTGTGCAAAGTAATGTACTGTATATCAGCAGCCCAGATACTGTATGTATTTATTATGGACATTTAGAATACAGAAAACAAGAGGAGGGAAAATAAACACACACACACACACACACACAGAAACAGAGACGCAAACAGAAACAGAGACACATAAAGAAATACACACAGATACAGACTCAGACACGCACACACGCACACACATGCACATATATGCACACACACACACACACACACACACACACACACACACAGGAAGGCAATTGATTAGCATTATTTCATTTATTTATTTTACTGGACAAGTGGTAGGAAGTTAACATTTTGAAAAGGCCTTGAACACACCGGCGTGGGTGGAGAGGACTGGCTGGGATCACACATTGATATCTATATTCAGTCCATTTGTGTTTGTGTTTAGGGTGTGTGCAAAAGAGATTTTCCTAGTCACTGTCTGCGTCCTGAAATACAGGAAAATCTAATGCATGACTCACCCCAACACAAACCTGGCTGTTTACGAACAGCCCCACAAAAGGGCTGACTCCAAAAAGTTTAGGAGCTTTGCTTTATTAAGACAGCCTAGTTCAAATGAACAATGAAATGGTGTGTCATAAAACAGCTCAAACACACGCACACACACCCCAAAAAAACAAAACAAAAAAAACAAACAAAAAAAACAAAGAGAAAGTGAGAGAGAGAGAGAGAGAGAGAGAGAAAGAGACAGCAACACCCCAGCTCTGCACTCATAAGAAATGACTGACAGGGGGCTGACATTATGTACTAAACCCATACACCCAGTAAACAATAGCATGTTTGGGGAAAAAAAATGGAGAAAAAAAAAAGTACAAACACACGCCAATTAAAGGCAACTCCTCTCAACCTCTGCTTTGCAGTGGAGATCTGCACGGCTGAAGGGGGAAAATGGAGGGGAAAGCAGACAGTCTGCTGAATGTCAGCTTGTCTGATCCTGGAGATTTTTTGGACCTGCCCTCACGTTCTGCTGAGCTAAGAACAAAGTCCACAAGAGTCGTCACAGAGAGCTTTGCTGCCTTAATTCCAAGGAAGTGGAATTTCACTCCCAACCCAAAACAAACAAGGCAGTGCATTTCTTTACACTATTTAAATGGGAACAGGCTACACTGTTCCCCCTGCCTGGGGCAATGCACACAGAGAGAGAAAGAGAGAGGGGGGAGAGAGAAAGAGAGAGAGAGATTCCAGGGAAGTGACCCTGAAGACAAAAAAAAATAAAATAGTGTAAAGGAACGCACTTGTCTTGAAATTTCCACTTGGAATTAAACAAAAAAGTCCAATGACTGTGGGCCTTCCTACTATGAACAGCTGAATAAAAACGTATTACATTACATTTATTAATTTAGCAGATGCTTTCATTCAAAGCAACTTACAAAAGATAACTTTCAAGCTACAACACAACAAAAGAAACTAAACTAAAGTAAACTAAAGAGTGCATATTGCTAACATAAAACTGCACTATTTTAAGTTGAAAGTGCAATAGTGCAATATAAAAGAGAAATTAAGTATAAGATGTTAAGTGCATTGTCACAATTTAAGCCAGGAAATATTCTTGGAAGAGCTGGGTCTTCAAGAGTTTCTTGAAGGTGGACTCGCAGCATACCACGATGCAAAAAACCACACACTTATAGCTAACACAAAGACTAAGCTTTCTGGCTAAATAAATAAATACATACATACATACATACATACACACACACATAACTAAATAAATAAATAGAAAGAAAATTATGCAATGCTATTTTTATGGTCAAGTCCTTTTTCACCCTGTCATACAGGCGGACTGTCAATTCTCTCCAGCAAGATCACGTTTCCACCTTCGCCAGTCTCCATGGCAGTCTCCTAACCTGCCACAGATCCCAGATCTGTAGGCGCTATTAATATCAGCAACCCACAGATTTCATTTCCCTGGACGAAGACGGAGCGACAGCAGGAGAAAAAAAAAAAAGGACAGAGGAGGAGGAAAAATCTGCTTTCATCAGAGCAACTTCACTGCTCGCCACACACACACACACACACACCCTTACACCACACCACTGACCTAGGGCAACACACACACAGACACACGTACACACACAGAGGCATATTAAGCCCACTTCTTTACATTCTGTGTGTATTAGTGAGAAGTGCGTGTGTGTGTGTGTGTGGCAAGCACTGAACGAGGAAGGCAGTCAGCACCTCTCTATCTCTTTCTCTCTCTCTCTCTCTCCCCCTCCCTCTCTCTCTCTCTCTCTCACACACACACACACACTAAGAGCAAACCCAGATCCTGTGGCTATTTCAAACTCTCCAATGAGACTGAATCATAGCAGCACAGTGAGCACACCAGCAGTTAAAGCACTGAAAGACTACGAAGGGAGGAGAGACACAGACAGACAGAGAGAGAAAAAGAGAGAGAGAGAGCAAGAGAGAGAGAGAATGTGAGTGTGAGTGGAATGGGGAATGAGAGGGAGAGAAAAAGAGTGCGGGAGAAAGCGAGTGTGTCTGAGAGAGAGAGAGAGAGAGAGAGAGAGAGAGAAAGAGAAAGAGAGAGAGAGTGGAGCGAAGGAGACAATGAACAAAGTCTTTGAAGACTTACCGGCGAACAGTGAACGACTCTCATTACACGAATGGCTATTCTCCAGCCTGAGTGAGCAGGAGAGAGGGAGGGGAAAAAAAGCAAACCAAAACAAAAGGAGGCACGGTACGACCGACACACTAGTTTTCCCAACTCCTAAAAGTGGACTAGAAGCACTCGTGTGACAGCAGCTGTGTAGTGGTAGAGGTGCTTTTGCTCTGTCCCTGAACTACAGCTCGAGCTGCACTGTGTGTGAGTGAGTGAGCGTGAGTGAGTGTTTGTGTGTGTGTGTGTGTGTGCGTGTGTGTTCAGAGGGACTGGAGGTATGTGGTCTAAACACAACAAAAGCTGGTGACTTGTGCTAGATTAAATATGCAGGAAAGGGCCCCTTTGCATAAACACAAACACTCAGCAAATGAAGCATTGGCACAAAGCAGACGCCTGCTGGGAGCTTCTACCTGCCCTGGACAGTTTCTCCTTCTGTCCACTTTGACTCCCTTATTCTTTCAGTCTTTTTGTCTTTCTTTTATTGTCTCTATCAGTCACTCTTTTTTCTTTTAGTCATTGCTTATATTAGTCTTTCATTCTCTGTTTCTTTCTTTCATTCTTTTTGGCTTACTAAACACAAGAGTTCTACAAACACACTTGGGATTGAAGAACACAGTTTCTCATTTTTTTACATTTCTGTTATAACATTTCTTAACATCATTAACATTTATGTAGGATAACAATTCCTAATATTTATATATGTGTAGATAACATGTAGGCTTAGGTATATTTTTACATACTTTCCACCTTGGTTACTGGGTAGACAACAAACACTAGACAAAGAGCCAGCTGAACTAACAAGACAAAATTAAACTGCAAAACATTTTAGAACCAAGTTGTAATTAAAAACATTTGTGATCTTAACATCTGAGGCAGTCACCATCTATTGATTCTTTAATGGAAGACATTTCAAAGCTCAAGCATGCACACATACAGTACAAAGTTCTAAAGCTATGTACATGCCATAAAAGTATCCAATGAATTATTCTGTATGAATGTTTCCAAATGTGTCTGCTGAAGGTCTATTAAGTCTACCCGTTCCTTCCCAGACACATTGTCCCACACTCTTAAACAGACACCTCCTAGTGGATGAACTGGAAACTGTAAGAGATCCAGCAGAGAGGAAGGAGAAAAAAACTCAATAAAGTAATCTAGTGCAGCTACTATTGTCCAAGACTCAAGAGTCCATAGACCCCCCCCTCCCCCACACCTTCCCTCTCCCCTCTCTCCCCCTCTCTGTCTCTCACTCTCTCTCTCTCCCCTCGTCTCCTCCTCCTTCTCTCTCTCTCTCCTTCTCTCTAGGGAGATGAATGGCGAGACTGACGACAGGGAGAGACTCCTGGAGTGGCTGTCTGAATCTGCCAGTCTTCATGACTAAAACTTCAAGTGAACCAGAGAGAACAGGAGCCGAAGCCCCGAAGAAAATCTGGGGCCTGGCCTCAGATGCTGAGTGACACATAACTGATGTGCCTAGTCAAAGATGTCATTTTTCCAGCGCCTCGCACCGCAAGCAGGAGGAGAGGGGGAGACAGAGAGAGAGAGAGAGAGAGTGTAAGAGAGAGAGGGGGGAGAGAAAGAGAGAGAGGGAAAGAGAAAGGGAAGGAGGGAGAGAGAGGGGGGTTTGAGGGGTGTGAGGGAAACAGACCAAGAGCGGGGAGGGAAGGGGAGGGAGACTGAGTGAAACAAAAAAAGGAAGAGAGGTAAAAGGGGAGACAGATAGTGAGAAACTACAGGGAGACGGACAGAGAGAGAGAGACAGAGAGAGAGACAGAGAGAGAGGATGAGAGCAGAGGAGAGGGCAGGAGGAGAGACGGGGCAGTGCAAGAGAGATGCCTAAGGAGGGAGAGCCAGAGAGAGTGAAAAAGGGAGAGAGAGGAAGGGGGAAGCAGAGCAAGAGGGAGGAAGGGCGAGAGGGGGACAGAGAGAGAGAGAGAAAGTGCAGAGTGCAGAGCACAGAGCACACGGCACTGAGAGCAGAAATGGGACCTCCAGAAAATAAACAGCGTGTAGAGTTTCAAAGGCAGGGGGACACAGGCATTCCATTGTTCAAGCCAATTATCAGTGGAAAATAATAACAGCAGATGGGTCCAGAGCAGCCAGCCACTGCACAGCAGATGAAGGAAATGTGAGAGATGGAGGGAGGGAGGGAGAGAGAGAGAGAGGGGAGAGAGAGAGGGAAGGGGGAACTGGTCCTGCAACTACACACAAACACACACACACACACACACACACACACACACACACACACACACACGCCAGATGTGAACTTCCTCAAGGACAGTTAAATATGTGCTCTCTGGCCTGAAGTGCCGCAACATGCCTCACATACACCAAACAACCATCCGCCGCTTTCACAACGGAAAATAAACATCAGAGAGAGAGAGAGAAAGAAACAGAACGACACAGAGAGAGGGAGAGAGAGGGGGGAGAGCACACGAGCAATGGACCCCTCAGAGGATATGTGTGGGCGTGTCCATTATGTGGACCGGTTCATGCAACAGGACCAGAGTTGCACTGCTGGTGTAAAATGCAGCTGGGTGCCTTTGAAAGGGGGGAATAAAATGGAATTCAACACATAGGTGATGCCAACGAGGGCAAGCAGCAGGATTGGTTTGAAAAACAGGTGAGAGATCTACTGGGCAACTGTCAAAGGAGCCGCAATGTTCACACATTCTGTGTGGTGTGAATGTGTGTGCGTGTGTGAGTGTGTGTGTATGTGTATGTGTATGTGTGAGTATTTCAGGTTTTAACTTTGCACACATCTTTCATGTCAAAACTTTGCTCTCCCCCATCCGTCCCACACAGTCAAAGTAGCATACGCAGTGCTGTTGGACTGACACAGAGTGCCTCCCAAACCTCCCTCAAATGGCCCTACTGGAGGTAATGCTAGGCTACGGACCCAAAATGTATTGATGCAACAGTGTAAGACCTCTCATCCAATTTAATCTTGCTCATGTTATTGGTAAAAAAAAAAAACTTTCCCCAATGCAAGTGCACATGCACTATTTAAACATAACTTGAAATTTTCAAGTAGTTTTGGTTTTTAAAATGTTGCACGCTGCGTTGAATGCCATTACCAACTACGAGTTCACACAAAGTGCACGAGTGCAAAAAACAATCCAGCAGACCTCCACCCAAGCAGCCTCATACCTAACAAGAATGCAGTGTCAGTCATTTCCTATTTACAGTACTTTGTCAGAGAAGGATGAGGGCTGTGTAAAATAAATAATCGTTCACTAATTGTATATTGATTTGAAGTCATATTGCCTGGCTCAGTCCATCATTTTCCAGAACTTTCCCAGAGAACCATGAAGGAAGTGCAAAACAATGTGTACAATAAATAATCACTCACTAATTGTAATTGAGGTAAATGTTTGAAATAATTGTGATATTGATTTGAAGTCGTATCAGAAAAATATCCACTGGAGGCTTGCCCCCACTGCCCATCCCCACACCTGAACCACAGGCCAGACCAGGACAGGCAGCTAGCCTTCTGCCTCTGAACGAGTGAGGACAGACCTCCTCACGTATTACACATATCACTCTCCTCCTCATATTCATCGCCCATATTAGACAGAGGGCTTCAGAGGTGCAGTCACATGACTAGGGGATGTGTGATATCAGGCCCAGTGACTTACCACACAGGCTGGCCCAAAAGTAGAGCGGGAAAGAAGCTCCGCCATCCTAAAACACCCTAGCATTGTATGTCTGTGTGTGTGTATGTGTGTGTGTGTGTGTGTGTGTGTGTGTGTGTGTGTGTGTGTGTGTGTGTGTGCATGTGTGTGTGTGTGTGTGCATGCGTGCGCATGTCTATCTTGTGTAGGGACGGGATGGCCTCGGATAGCAGCACAAAAGATCTGCCCTTCCTTTTCAGAGGAGAGAGAAAAGTTTTCGTTTCATTAACTCAAGACTAAAGCGTAATTATCTCCCCACAGACCTTAATCACCAGCAGATGGATAATGGAACATAGCGCTCTTTCCACTTCAGTCATTCAACTTCTTTTTGGTTACGTTGTTTTTTCTTTTTTTCTTTCTCTCATTCCTTCCCTCTTCTCCTCCCTTCACATCCCCATCTCATCCTCCATTCCATCCCACACCCAGCCTTTCAGATAAGATTAACCAATCAAATAAAGGAAACAGATAGTGGTTAGGAGCAAAGGAGAAGAGAAAATACAAAACTTAAAAAAATGGCCTCTGTTGTCAAAGCAACAAAGCCTCGAATGTTATCTCTTGAAACGGTGAACTCTTGCTGCCAGCGGAGAGAAAAAAAAAAAAAAGAAAAGAAAAATGGTTTCCTTGGCCTCGTCGTGCCATCTCAGACTCTTTGTGCCTCTTCTCCGTCTGCTCTGAAAGAGATGCCCTCAGAGAGGGCACAAGAGGGTGGGGGGGGGGGGGGGTAAGGGGCGTGTGGCCCCTGTGCCCCCTCAGTTCAACACAGAGAGAGAGAAAGTGTATGTGTGTGTGTGTGTGTGTTTGCGTGCAATCAAGCGTGTTTGAAATGTAAAAACATCAGGCTGAGTGCAAACAGAGTGTTTTATAATGATTGTATACAGTATCAGACAGAAACTCGGAGCGCTTGAAGGTGCTTGTGTAATACCAGAGCTCTCAATTTGAGTCTCTGAAGGATCCTGTGCAAAAAAAGTGTGTGAATGAGAGGAGTGTGTATGTGTGTGTATGTGTGTGAGAGAGATAGAGAGAGAGAGGGAGTGAGAAAAAGACACAGAGAAACTCAAGATTTAATTAGCTAATAAAAATAATTGCCATTAGCAAAATCTCATCGAAGGGTTTTGAAGCATTCGGCAGGAAGGGGGGATGGTTGGTGCTGATGATGGTGTGTGTGTGTGTGTGTGTGTGTGTGTGTGTGTGTGTGTGACAGAAAAAAAGCCTTATTTTGGAGCAGGCCAAAGACAAAGGATTTTTAAAAGCGGAAACTTGCAGGGCAGCAGTCTTTCCGCGCACTGACACGGAGGTCGACTTAATTAGACTATTGTCATTTTAATCAGGCCAGTTTCGTGGCCATCCTTTCCCCTCAAAAGAGCTGGCGGACTTCTAAAAAAACAGCACTCGCCAGGGCCTGTGGTCTCGGGCGGAGAGTGCGGACTGGTACTTTCAGGGGGCGCCAGGCTTTTAATGAGCCAATGCTGAGCCAATGCTGAAACAAAGCGCCTCACCAGGGAGTATCACCAGGGAAGGGCTTGCAGTGCTTGCAGCCTGCCCCCCATCATGCTTCTGTTCATTTGAAAATAATTTAAATATCAAATATTTGAAATAATTTGCTTCTCCCTAGCTATCAGATACCAAAAAGAGTGAGTCTTTCATGTCGCCTTTATTATGTTCTTAAACTGGAATTAAAATTCTGGGTGAGGAAGGGGGAAAAAATAAATAAATAACCATCAAATGTGACAGCGTTTCATTGAAGTGGCTGGCAATTATTCTCATGTAATGACTTGCTTTCAGACCTTTAGCATTGTCTTATTTACCACTCCATAAACAATTACGCAATGCACACATAAAAAAAGGCTATATATTTGTCATAACAGTTTAAGCCAATCTGAAACTACAAACTGACATGAAACACTTATCCAGCACACAAACACAAAGGGAGACGTTCTGAAAGTGAACTTGAAAGTGGGGCATCCTAAAGAGGCAAAGAAGATAAAAACAACATTAAATACACAGATACAAACACACACACACACACACACACAAACACACTAAAGCTGGAGAGGCAAGGAGTTGTTCAAATGACTAAGCTACGAAACAGCTGGGAAGTGGCTATCCTCTGTGTAAGGGGTCACCGAACTGCCCAGGCAAATTCATTCAGTTGGCCTATCTGTTCACCTTAACAAGGTTTTATGATTGTAGTACTCCGTAACCAAAGTCAGTTGGTGGCTTCTGTGGAACACCAAGGCCCTCTAATCGCAGTGAGTCTGAGAGCGTGAAGTAGGAGCACGCTGTCCAGAAGTGTGCATTTACACAGCTAAAGGACTGAGCAGTTAAAATGGCCTTAAAGCTCTCCAAACGCTCATTTGGAGAAGGGAGACGGGAGTGGGGGTGGAGATCACAATCCTCTGAAGAGCAGGATGTCCCTGAGATTCATGCTCATTTTTTTTTTTTTTTTGCACACAGTGTTTCACATGTGCAAGAATATTTCACATCGGCCATATGGAGTTAAAGTAGTAAGTAAGTAAACGACCAAGTAAGTAAGTAAATTAACAGACATTTTTGGCCACAGTTTTAGCGTCTGACTGGGTCTAGTCAAAGACAGTAATGGAGCAGGTGGTCCCTGTCTGGACGAGAGGGTCATCAGACTGACCTTAACCTGCTGACCACAGCTTCCCTTTCGTTGGCTCACAGTGTGGCCTTGGGACATGCTTCCCTATTCTATCAGTGAGGACAAAGGCAGAGGCACCGGACAGCTTTATGCATATTTGCCACCATGCTTCTCTTCCTTCTTCTTCTTCTGCTGCTCTTTTTCCAGCCCTCTCTGCTATATCTATTTATGATTATATTAATAGGTCTATAAGTTAATAGTTTTCAACACTGATGATAAATATTTCAGAGAGTGTTAATATTAATTTGATCAGATCAGATTAACTTCATTCAATAATTCAGGGCATGCAAATCAATTATTCAATACAAAGAATGATCAGCTGGAGACACTGGGAGACAGCCCAAGCGACCAGTAAGCTTTGGAGTGCAAAATCAAAAATCTTTTTTCTAAAACATGATCCCCTGAAAGCCTTGGAGCTGTAAACATCCCTCAACTTTCTGATGTGTTAATCTCCCCAGATGACACGTCGGAAGTTCGTGACATACACGGACCGGCAGCTAATTGCCATGGAAACTGCATGGGAAATCTTGCCTCGTTTACAGAGGTCTTACGTGACACGATCCAGAGCATTCTGTCTGAGGTAGACATAAAACACACAACAGGTTGTTTTGGTGTCCATCTGATTCAGGGGATTGTTATATAAGAGCTGCCTGGCTGAACCAAAAAAACAAGTGTTGGGTTTCCTACCCACACTATTTAGAGCCCTGTTCACAATCTTCAATGTTTCTCTAAACCTAATGAAGTATCAATTCAACCACCTGTACAGAAAAAGAAACTGAAAAGAAAGAGAGCAAATGAAATGAAATATCTCCAGCAAAAGGAAGAGAAAAAGGAGAGTGCGAAAGTTACTCAAACTATTCTTCCCATTCCCATTTTTCAAAGAATGACAATCTTTGGAACAAAAAGGCTGACGTAGACTCCAAATTGGAATCTTTTTAAAATATACATATGTCCCCAGTCCCTGTCACCCACACCACCACCACCACCACCACCACCAAATGATTGGAAATATTACCCAATTGGTTGTGTGCTGCTTTAAAGACAAATGAATACAGATATTTCATTGAGATGTAGAGTCCCGACAGATAACCAATTAATCAAACTGCCGGACAATGACACCAGCTAAATTTAAACCCTGGTAGGGAGTGGGGGGCGGGTGGAGGACCCTTCTGCGCCTCTCTTTCCTTCAATTATTCAGTGAGGCTTGAGCTGTTACTATATAGCATATAGGATTCCAAATCGCTGATTTTACTTAATTATGCCTCTCATTGATACTAACTCCAGATGTCACAGCTTGCGTGGGTGATATTTCACCATGTTTAACCCCCGTCAAACAGTCCGAGGGCCTTCCTCACCTCATCCTTCTTTCTCTCTTCTTTTTGTTCTCCCCTTTCTCTCCTCTTTTCGTTCTTTCTTATTCCCTCTCTTCCCTGTTCTTCACAACCACAACCTCAACACCATCTCCACCCCTGCTCCCCCCATCCCCCGATGCTCAAACACTGCCAGAAAAGTGTTTCTGTCCCAGATAGAGGAGTGACATTGTTTAATCTGGGTGCAACCTGTGCTTCTGAGAAAGGAGATGCAAAATAAACATCAGCTCCTCTCCACTACAATGGCCACCATTGTGTTGAGAGAGAGAGAGAGAGATAGATAGACAGAGAGAGAGAGAGAGAACTTGGGAAGCACTGCGTTCACACTGATGCAAGTGAAGTTGACTCTGACTCATCCATTCCCACACACACACACACACACACACACACACACAAGCTCCTGATGGGGGAGCGGGTGGGGGGTGGGTTGTGGGGTAGGTTCTTAGCTCCTCTCACATCTTCAGTGAGGCCTATCCTGAGGAAACTGTGTGTGTGTGTGTGTGTGTGTGTGTGTTTGAAGCTCAGCACAACTCAGCTCAGCCTGCAAATGCATTTGCAACAGTTCTTGCAGAGAAAAGCACCTCTGTGAATGAAACAGTATGGTCTTCACAAACATGCTTAAACACGCAAACAGAGACATACACACAGACAGACAAAGATGCAAAAACAAATATGCATGCGCATGCACACACATTCGCGCACACACACACACACACACACACACACACACACACACACACACACACACACACAATCATGAAAATTAATGGACACATCTTGGCAGGTTTAAACACAGCAGCAATTGCAGCAGACCACAAAGAGGGAAATCTGTCCGCATTGGAGCATCAGAGAACAAAGGGCTTTTTCAAGAGTGTCACTCGTCAAGTTTCCGATCGGCCTCCGCAACATCCCCGTTCCAGGTTATTCAGGGCAGCAAATAAGGTTGTATGCAAATCCTGTAGCCAAGCAGCCATCCAATTGTTTTTGATTATTATTTGAATATTGAAATAAGTCACTTTAGATCTAGATATTTGGAGGCTATTTCCATAGGTGTGCATGAAGGAAGAACATACAAGATCACAAGCACACAAGTAACAGGTGCTATTGTGAGAGTGTGGTACAACAACACAAATCGTACAAGTTGACTGAATTTGGTTACGTTTGTTCCTGTGGACCAGACAAAAGAGACATGTTTACTGGGGCCATTGCCATACAAGAAATAGAGGAGCAGAAGAGCCAGTGCAGACATGGCAAGGACAAATGAGGGTCCACAGTCTGGGCTGTCCTGATCCCTTCCCTCCTTTCTTGTTCCCATTCACGTCCTGTCTCTTCGCTATCTTAGGCAAAACGATAAAATATACTTAAACAAAACAGAAAAGAAAAAAAAAATTAAGAGAAGAAACATGAGCACAGATACACACACCCACGCACCCATACACCTACATATACACACACACACACACACACACACACACACACACACACACACACACAGCACAGTTAGGGAATACACAATCAGATACCAGGAGGCCACACAATGAGCTTTCCAATTTTTCCATGCACTGACTTCTCTCTGTCCTGTCCTGCGCATGCCTTGTGCGGCGGCGCCCGCCGACAGTTCAGTTACGCCAGCCCACACCATTTGCTTAGCGGCCTGAAAAGATGCGGAGATTAGCCTACAATGGGCATGGCCAACAAACGCATGGCCTGTACAAGCAACACATGTACGTCTCTCGCCTCTTCTTGCACACGGCTGGACACCAGGGTGACGATTGTGCATAGAGAACAAGAGCAAGTGACACTTTGATCTCCCCATTTCAGAGTCACTCAGTGCCCTCTAAGGCCGTCTGTCTGTCTGTCTGACTGTCTGACTGCTCAACCCTCTCTTTTCATGGCAAACTAACAATGAAGATTGTGACAAATATACAATCGATGCAAGGCCACAGAGCCACAGCAAACCATTCAAATAAAACAGTGACGATTAGTCAGGTGGCATATCAGAGAGTCCAGAGCCATATCAGACACTAGGTAAACTACCAGGTGCTCAGAGGGTGAGTAGTTCTGCCTGGGCCTAGGTACCCCTCGCAGCTGGCACCGCCAGGCTCTTTAGGGTGGCAGAGACATCTCAATAGGCCTACATGTGTGTGTGTGTGTGTGTGTGTGTGCACATCTGGGAGGCAAGAGGTCTCCTCCAGTCAACATGTGATGCCGTCCTCTACACTTACATGTAGGTTGTGTTTGTTTACCCCCTGCACAAAATGGGACACAGCCAGGGTCGACCTGTTCTGATACTGTCCTTCACACACACACCTACTCTTTCCCTTACACACACACACACACACACACACATCAAAGGGGTGCAGTTAGTACACATTTTGATCAGAGTGAAATAACTGATTCGAGTTAAGTTCCACACACAGAGTACAGACTGCACAGTGAGGCAGGTCATCTGCCTGGCCAGACCTGAGGTCAAGTATTGCTTCACAGAGGTCAAGTATAGCTTTCTGACCCCACTTACATAGACCAGACTGGAAAGAATAGACGCTACTGTGTATACATAAATGTCTTTACATCTGCGTACGCATATTTCGGTGTGTGTGTGTGTATGTATGTGTGTGTGTGTGTCTGAGTCAGTGCATAGAAATGCTGATTACAACACTGTCCCTTTTACAGGAGAGAGAGGCCTTTTCGGAGTATTAAAAAGCAACAGCCCACAGAGTTCTACAAAGGTGCCTAATAGCCCTTCAAAGGCCAACCCCAGCTTACCTCCACGTCACTCTAACGTACAGTAATTAGCCTCCACTCCTCTAAGAGTGAGGACAGAAACCCTCTGCAGGCAGTTCACTGAGTACTTGCAGAATGAGGTGGTGTGTTTCACAAGGTACCCGAGTGAGAACGCGGGCAATGATTAGTGTTTGATTTAAGCGCTCTCAGTCACCACAGCGAAACATTGCTCTACAAGGCCATGCATGAGACCCTGCAACCAACAGCAGCCTTTAACAACCTGTCAATCAGTCAGTCAGTCGAAAATTTTAAATAACTGTAGTTTAGTTCAAGTGAAAAGTGTTGACTTGACTGCAACAGGCAAGCTTATGTGTTTGTGTGGCAAAAGTGGGAAGACATGTTTTTAATTGTGTTAATGACAACACGTGAATCTGAGGGAAAGCTTTTAGAAGTGGCGCACAGTTATAATTAATCCTCCTGTTTGCAATTTCTGATCAGTCTTTCCATTATATCAAGTTACAAATAACTGCTTATGTTACCACTCATCCATTTGTAATGGGGGCGGATTAGGGTGCTGTTTAACATGTCCTGTTTGTTTGAGGGAGCAGTGTTGGAGGTGTTTTTAGAAACAAAACAATTTTTTTTCCCCCCCTTCTCCAAGGCTGTTTGTTACATCTAACCGTCATGCATTTTAAGCATCAGAATGGCAAGCAAATATCCGATTTGCATTCTGTAAAATGTTGTCGGAAAAAAAAATAGCTGAGATCAATTTCCATAAGCATCACAAGCACAACTGTCTATGTAAATACTTTATTTCTTTATGGGGGTGGGGGAAATAGAGCTCGACTTCTCATTTACATGATCAAATGACACCATTTACATTCATCTTTTCCACTTACTATCAATCCAGGGCTTCAAAAGCAGAGCTTTGCAAACACGCCTTACCAAAAGGTATGAGTAAAAAGATGTTTCTCAGGTGTCTCATTTACGTACCTTATGCTTACAATCTTTATTTCTCTCTAGTTTAGGCTTTTCATCGCTTCACACTTTTTTCAGGCTCTCATAAGTTAATGTTTTTGTTTACAAGCAGAGACTGAGGGTTAAGCATCCATGGAATATTGGATGGAATTGGTGTCATATCACGTTTTTTCCCCCAATCATCCATTCACACATGCTCTCGTAGCAAGTGAATTCTGAACCCATTTTGCCCCTGAACCTGTATGGATTCACTATGAGAGTTCACAGGGTCAGCCTGCCAAGGGAGGTAGCATAGGACTCAGGTGCCATATCAGAGACTGTGGTTCTAGAAGGCACTTTCTTTTTCTCCAACAGCGGAAACGAGACACTCAACGGTTAAGTGTCAGAGTTCAGGTGCATCCAATGTTCATCTTGTGTTCGTTCACCACACTGTCCCTCAACTACCAGAATCACTACAAGGAAAACTGAGAGCCTTCTATAAATACACACCCATCGTTATCATTTCATAGGAACTCCTGCAGCAACAGAAAGTGAATCTATCCCTACGCTTGCCACTCAGCCGCACTTAGCTGCAAATTTCAGGGCTCCGTTTAAGAATAAACACCTGACTGCTTATACTGATGTACTATATTGATTGTGATGACACACACAACAAGACACAACAAGCTAAAGTCTGCACCTTGAACAAGTTAAGTTAACGAATTAAGAGTCCTCTCATGCATCTGCTATAGTGCAACATTATTACTCAGAGTTCCACCTAAGGTAGCACATTTAATCCCTATGTCATGCACATTCCGATCTCTGAAATGGATTTCATGTCTTGGCTTTCTTTTGCCTGGAATTATGTGCTGGTCAGGTTGACTGACCTCCTCGTCTGTTTGCAGTCTTACGGCTCTGACAGCTTATGTTAGCTTTGACGACGCCGTCTAGTTTTCAACAGGGGGCTCTGAATGCATCCCCTGTTCCCTCAGTATCATCCAGAGTCTAAATCCCACAGCTGTGAGAGTTTTGCTTGCGACAACAAAGTGCAATTCAAGGTTAGAGGCAGCCAGCTTCTTTTTTTTTCCTCTGGACTGCTTCCAAAAGCAAGTGAACTCAGCTGGGCAAAAGGTGAATTCATCTTTAATGGACAGATACAACAAGGGCCGGGAGGGATCGCATCAGTAAATAACACAATAGTCTCTGTGAGATCGGGGCTCAAGGGTTAAGGGATGCTCTTGAAAGAATACAGCTGTTTCCAGTCTCTAGCAACAGATATACAACCAGCTAGCCATAGCCCTTTGGTTATATAGATATATAAAAAGAAAAGGACAGCCACGCGCTAACTGAACCTGAGCACATCTCTGTTCCATGTGAAGGCCCTGGCTTTATCACTCAAGGTCAACCACCACTGTTTACAGTACACAAAAAGTTTTGAAATAGTTTGGTGGAGTGGTGTCTGCTGATAGTCACTGTTTGTTTATGGTGTGCTTACACAACACATGGGATGTAAATGGCTTAAGACATCAAGGTCCAGAGACAGACAAACACACACACACACACACACACACACACACACACGTCACTCAGCGCTCAAGGCAACCTTGAGTGTTTGCAGCGACACATTTAAATGCATACCATTTATGGAACCAAATGGAAGAAATTACAATTTGCTAGCAGTATTCTGCATTCTGCAAATGTAAACAGTGATGAATCTCACCCAATAATTAAATTAAAACAGCACTGAGATCTGCCCAAGAGCAACTAAAGTTTGAGTGTGTGCGGATATGGCAAACTTATCCCCAAACTTTCAGCATCAGCGTTGAACAAAAACAAACTATCAATCCGAATCCGAATGCAAACCATCTATAAGCCATCATTTAAAACACAAGCCTCATAACCTGCTATGTCTGCCCATAAGCTAATAAGACAGTGTGTTTAATACAGGGACATATGCTAACTGTACAGTGTGGGTCCATACATAACAGCAGTGCAGCACACTAGATTGTGTGTGTGAGTGAGAGAGGTTAGCATTGTGAAATGATGAAAAGACAGAATTTGCCTAACAGAATGAATACACTGTCTAGTATGACAAGAGACACTTACTGTACTGTGATCCCTGGCTCCACAGGATATGACCACTGGAGTCCTCTGGCTAGTGAAAGACACAGCAGGTGACAGAGAGAGAGCGAGGGAGAGAGAGTGAAAGAGAGAGGGGAGGGAGAGAGAAAGAGAGAGAGAGAGAGAGAGTGAAAGTGAAAGGCAGGAGGAGAAGAGAGAAGAATTAGACAAGCTCTCTTTTTCAAATGAGGAAATCCACCAGGTCCAAGCAGTCAGTCATCTGTGGCTCAATGCTCCACATCCAGTAACACAGAGGAGCAAATCTACTAATTACCCTCCACTCCCCACTATTGTGATCGCTTCATCTCAAGACAATCAAAGCTGCTTTTATATTTTAGATGGCTGAAAAAGAAATGGAGTGTGCGTCTGTATGCGTGCTTGCGTGTGTGTGTGTGTGTGGGGGGGGTGTTGGTTTGAGCCAGACAGACACAAAGAGAGAAGGGTCACTTTGAAACAATTCCACATTAAAAAGGCTACTAATCCACTGGGCTGTGCAGAGCCGAGCTTTCATGTTCCCCCTGCATGGCTTTTCATATCTGGAGGTACGTTATTTAGCATCTTGGAGGCAAAATTCCCTTGATTACACAAATAATGGCACATTCAGAAAACTGTAATTGAGTTCAAATTGATTTTAGGATTGTTCTAATTGCATTTAAACACTGTTCATCCCCGACCACGGATTCACCACCTCTTAATTACTGGCCTCGGAAAGAAAATCCCTGCGGAGCAGGGTGGGGAAAATAAAAATAGTGTAAGTTTTACGGCACGCTGTTAAAATGACCTATAAACTTCTTTTTTTTTTTTTAATTCAGCCCGAAACGAAAACCCCTGAAGAGCAGGCCTGGAGAACGCACACGGATCACAGAAATAGCTTGTTCTGAGCATTGCGCGGCCCTCGCACATAAACGCCAAAGATTAACACCAACCCCCAACGGCCCGATGCTGTCATTCAGCCTCTTTCACTGGCGCCCGCCACCGCTGCCACCACCACCATCTCCCCCTCTGCTGCCACTCTGCTCAGCACCACCGCCGCCACCACCCTCCCCCCCCCCCCCACCCTCATCCCTCTCCTCTGCTCATGCTTGTTCCCCCCTCCCTCGTTCCCTCTCTCTCTTTTTCCATGCAAAAGGGAAGGGAAGGAAAAATGTGTTTCCTGCGCTGTTGGAAGAGACAGAGAGAGAGGTGGGGAAAAAAGCCCCATCCTGCCCTTCTCGGGCAGCAGCCTATCCGTCCCTCCACGACCAGCCTACCACCTGACCCCCTCCATGGTACACACACACACATACACACACACACACACACACACATATACACACACATATTCTATCAGGGGCTGCCACTGGTGCCTTTCTTGCAGAAGTTGCTGAAGTTCCCCGAAAGGTGAGTGGGTGGGGTGGGGTGGCAGTTTAGGGGCAGTTAAAGCATTGATGGTGGTGGGAACTGGGGTGGGCTGGGGGGCAGGTTAGTATTTGCCAACTCAAACAGCAGGCCCTTCTCTGGGCAGCAGGGGAGAGGCACCCGGGCCTGCGGCTGACTTCCTGAGGGCTCGGTGCAGCCGGTGAGGGTCCGACCAGAAAGCAAGCGGGGTGTCAGCGCTACTGTAAACTCAAAGCCCCCCCCCTCCTCACACACACACTGCCCCTACCCTGTCAGCAGGACGTTCCAAATCAAAGGAGATGCAACCCCGCCTAAAGCACAACAGCATTGTTGCAGTTTTTCCTCTCTTTACTCCCAACACCCACTAACACCAACACCATCACCACCCAACCTTCCCCACCTCCAGTGCCGTCCCTGTCCAAAACTTTACACAAACAATCGCACAGAAGGGGAAAAAAACAGATAGAGAAAGAGAGGAGAGGGCAACCCGCTTTTTCCGCCATCTTGCCAAACAAAATGCCAGGAGACCAGAAGTGACATTCAGCTGGCAGTTTAAAAATACGGACCATTGAAAGTGATTAGAGTCTTATTTTATTGTTGGGCGCCTGACACAGGAGAGGAAACCAGAACAATCAATCCGACTGCTATTTTCTTCCCGCTGAATTTAGAAACACTAATTAGTTTTGCTCTCATAAACCCAACCTGAAAACTGGCAATTAGAAACTGCGAAGTAGGAACGTGCTGAAGAAACAAGCACTTGAAGGAGGGAGAGAAGAGAGTGGAAGAAGAAAAAAAAGAAAGGAAAAAAATGTTATCTTCCCTCAATTACAGTCTCACAATCACCTCCCTCAAAGTCATTCAGATGCTTTCCATGGTGACGACACCACACTAACCCAGAAAGTCAAACACTCAGAGAGACAGAGAATCAGAAGACCATCAAGCATGGCTGAAGGACTGTGACTGTACTTTAAGTCTTGGAAATGAGTGAAATGCTCTGGTGGGGGGGGTCAGCACAAGCCGACCAAGCCACCTGGCTGACCACAGTGGCAGCTGGGGCACAGGGTGGACCCAAAGAGGCCCCAAACCAGCACTTCCTCCCAGCTGGCCTATAGTTACCAGCCACAGAATCATTCAAAGAGCAGCGTTTCCTCTTTCAGCCTCTCTGATGCAATAGGCACTCAAAAGCAAATGGTTTACTCTAAACAAAGACAAAAAAATGATAAGGTTTTTTTTTTTTCCCTTTTGGTGATGGTGGTGGAGGTGGTGGACAAGGGTGAAGAGGGGATGGGACACATGTGGACGCGGAAGGGATTTTTTTTTGTGTGTGTGTTCTCACAGAATTTGCCTGGCAAAGAGCCTCATGTTATGGGGCAGGGATGTCATAAAAAATTAATGACAAAAGTTTTGGAAATTGTCTTCAGGAATTTTTGCTGCGATCCCAGAAGCGCGTGCAGGAGGGGAGGAGTCTTTCATCACTGTCCGCCCGAAGACTGATGACCTGTCAACAGCTCCTTCCCCTCCTCCACCTCCTCCTCCAAGTTAGGCCTGGGCTTTGGAGGTGGCTAAAAAAGGGGGTCGGGGCCGAGGGCAGCAGCTCTTCCAGCTCTCTCTCTCTCTCTCTTTCTCTTTCTCCACCCCTCACTCTCTCTCTTTCTCCTTTTTGCCGGGCACAATTCTCAGATGCCCGGTCGCTGCCAACGTCCTTGCAGCCAGTGGCGAAGAGGCCAGGAGGGTTCACGCTAACCGCCGCGCATAGCAGCGCTGAACATCTGCTCATGAATGAGCGCACTGCCCACCCAACTCAGCGCCCCGTCCAGGCCCCGGCTGATGAAAAATTCAAACGCGCCTTCACCTCGCTCACCCCAACCCCCACCCCCCCTCCAACCCCAAAGCCCCCCCCTCCTCCTCCTGGCACGCTTGTTTTTTGTGCTACTCTCCAGAGCCTGGGCTGAATTATATTAAGAGAGTTTCAGAGTGGCAGCCGAGGCGGCGGGCGGCACCAGTGGCGGGTGTAGCAGCGAGAACAGCTGGCGCTGAAAGAGAGATCGGCTGCTAGCGCTGCGGCTCTCCTCCCCGAGCTCTGGGGCTTCACGCCGGATCGGCCTTCCCTCTCCACCCCATTTGTCCTTGAAGGAAAAGGGAGGAGAAGTAGGCAGGAAGGGAGGGGGGAAAAAAAGTGAAACCGCCCAGGTAATAAGTGGAAAGCTGCGGCTACACTTAGTTGATTACTCCTGGCGTTCCAGATGCGGATAATGCATTTAAATTATAAAATCTGTGGGAAAACAATTAACATCAGGGTGGCAACAGCTTCCTGGGCATCTCTGTTGCAGTTAAACAAAGGGTTCAAAAGGATATTAAAAACACATGTATCTGGTACTAACTGTACCTAAATGAAGAGACCTAACTATGACTGACAAATTTCAACTTGGAGTCCCACAAAGATTACATGTAATGCGGAGACTAATGCGACATTCAGAGAGCCGCTTCCTCGCATTGCACAACTAAAATATCTGTTAGTGGATTTCATTCTCCCAAAACGCCTTGGCGAACGTACATGGGTTTGTGAGGGGGTAGGACTTAACGTGCAGCAATTTAACCATCTTTATTTGATCTGTCTGCACGATGCCACAGGTTTAGGGAAGTAGGCAATTCTTACAGTCAAAAATAAATGATTACTTAACATCCCGCGAATTTCACTTCTGCCTTTGATTACATGAGAGAGACAGAAGGAGAAAAAAACATAATTTTATCCATCTGTTGACGAAGAAAACAATCTCTAAGGAAGGACCATGTTAAATGAAATGAGCAAAGGCTAAACGAGAAGCAAATCAAGCTTAACTACTGCTATTCTGACGGCAACAAATGCTTTTTTATAGGTTGATAAACAGACACATTCACACAAACAAAAAAATCCCCACTTCCTGTGAGAGAGATGTACTGTACTGTTTTGAAGTTTCACAGCACAAGAAACAGGAATGAACCACAATGATCTTTAATGATTTTTTGTTGCTCCAGTCTTATTATGAAACACCAGAACATCTGGAGATGTATAGAGTCCAAATGCTGTATGTACAGCACATTGTACATCAAATGAAATAATGCAACACAAGTTGTAAGGCAAAGGGTTATCAGTGATGGAGGTGGTAATGGTGGAGTAATGAGGACAGGTCGCTAGAAAATTTACATTACTGATCTAGGATCAGTCCACATCACCAAAACTTTCAGAACAAGGAGAGAAAAAAAAAATCTCCTTAGATGTGACTTAACAACAGAGGTGGCAGAGAAGAAAATTACATTTTTATTAAAAAGTCAGCATTTAAGATTTGTTTTTCCAATATGACGACCATCAGATAGCGTCTGTATGTGATTATCTCTTTTTAATACAGAGACGCTCACGGGTGTCAGTTTGAGACGTCCTCGATTAAAAAAGGTAAATATGTCTGCTTACTTCAAACACAAGTATTGTTGACACTTAAATATAATTTTCGGCAGCGGTGTCCTAATGAAAGCACTGTGGGGTAGGCAATATAGAGGTTTTTAATGAGAATCCTTCACTGCTTCCAGACCTGGGCGCGATAGCCATAATGCATGGCTCCTCTTTTTAATAAAATAATTGTTGCAGTTATTAAAGATGAATCTCATCAGAGGCAAGATGACAAAATAATTCATTACCAAAACCTGGGCTTTAAATAGCTGCAAATTAAATCTCTCCACAAAATATGCTTCTAGATAAATGGGATCGTTATTTCATATAAATATTGGATTTACCCTGTCCTTGAAAGGGAAACAAGGGAAATGTCCATTAAAAGTTGTAAAAGAAAAGGAGTTGATCAATTGCAATAGCTGTTGCTGTTAGTGCTTTCCTGTTCAGAAGCAGCAAACAAGATGGAACATAATGTACAAGCATCTTAAAATGTACTGCACTGCACTGCACTGCACTGCCTTATAATCTTTTTAATCTGAGGTTGTGTGTGGTCCGCACGGTGAGTCATACTACAGCAAACAGAAAACATGGAAACTTACAAGAAAAATGACACATATAAGAAATTGGCCAGGTTGCCCTTTCTCTACTGTTTGCATTGCTTGTCTGACAAATCTTAAATCAGTTCCCATACATTTATTTATGCAGAAATGGCTGTTAAACGTGGGGAGTTACAACTGAGGATCCAAACAATATCTATTTTGGTAACCCTTATAGGAGGTCACAAACAAGAGAGCATTGAGGCATTGACAGCACATCTCAACGTCAACAGCAAGTGTAAGCTGGCATGAAACTACAAAACACAATAACTATTCAAATGATGAACTCATGCAATAATCATAACTACACACATACTTAATCACTGCTATTCTCACTGCAAATGTTACAGATGATAACTAGACAAAACTTGAGTGTCAAAGCGCAAATTCTGTAACAACATACAAATGTTTTGAATTGTGTTTATTGATTCATTTCGATGTGGCCTGACAGATTGCTCACACACCTTCTACTCCTGTACAGTATCAAGCACATTCAGTAAAGCGCACCTACACTTCCACATGCCATCAAAAGTTCCCAGCATGCCTTTCAACCTGTCATTCCCCCCCCCCCGCAACCCCCTTCCCAGCAGGATGTGGAGGAAACAGTTTATTAAGATCACTGAGACATAAAGAGCAGCTCCAAGTCACCCTGGGCATTACTGTCTAAACGGCAAAGTTATTTTGACCAATAAAAACTCTAATATATTGTTTGAGTGGAATTACACTCATGTTATCTCCCCCTTAATAACATCAAGAGAACCCCAGATGCTGTTCGGATCAATAAAGCCCATTACAAGTACAGGCCACAGAAATAAAAAAATGCTTGCGCCAGCCCCATACGCACTGAAATAATGTCACTTGCCAGTGGAGAGGTGCAAAAAAAGGCCTCCGGTATGGAATAAACTGCTCATTCCCATCTAATCATAAGCTACGGCATCAGGATGGAGACGGCCATGGTGAACAGCATCAGGGAGGTTAATAAACAGCATGTTCAGATGGTCAAGGCACAGACACTTGGGAGGATACTCCAGCAAGAGTGTGGCTGCTAGAGACGATGCCATTGCTGTGGATGGGGGCGAGGGGTAGGAGGTTGTTTTGTGGGTTGATGTGCTGCGGCTTAGCTGGGATGATGTCAGGCTGGACCCGTGGCCAGAGCGCTTGCCTCCGTCTCCGTCCAAGGCTTCCTGTCGGGAAAAGGGAGCAGCCCAGCGCTGTTTCTGGTCTCCACCCCACTGCTCCTTCCCTCAACTCACCCTTTTTTTCCCTCATTCTTTTCTTCTCTCTCTCTCTCTCTCACACGCACACACACACACACATACATACACTCCCTTTATCCCTGTCTATGTTGCTAACCAAAAAGATCTGCTGTGTACCTGCATCTAGCAAAAACCACAACCAAAATAGGAAAACAAAAGAAGAAAGAAAAAATGCCCGTTTCTGGTTCAAGTTTGTGCAGAAGCCATGTGATTTCTTTCCATAAACAAACATCAAGCATCTAAATACTGCCTAAGCACCTCCCATAACAAGCCATATTTCATGATGTATCCTTCCCTTGCCAAAGACACATATACACACCATCATTCACCTTACAGTAGCACTTGTTCCTGTGCGTGTCCACCAGGTGTTGCACTAAATCACCAAGCAACGGCATTTGCCCATCAAGTAAAAAGGTGGGCCACAACTCCTCCCACACACACTGTGTAGGAGACAATTCTGTGCATGCACGCGCATGCACATGCACACTCACGCACGCACACACACACAGAGTTGCCACGCATGGTGCCACCACCACACACATACAAACACACACATGCACGCACACATCTATACACGCACACACATACACACACACACACACACACACACACACACACTGTACCCACCAAAATTAGATGCAAGTAGCCTTTGCTATTAGTCATACTGAATTCCAGTGTACTCTGAAGATACTGGTGAAATGCAGCCAGAGAAAAGAAGTGCTATTTTAAGAAAAACAAACATTAGGCAATGGTGTCTGATACCATGCAGCAGTAGAGCCTATTTGTGGTGCCAGCTGTTTGGGGTGCAAGCTAGCAAGCAGTTCTGTGCTTTCTGTACTTTGTTACTGCATGATGATGCATTAGAATATCAAATAGGCCTGTTTGTTTTGGTCAATAGAGGATGTGGCAAAGAAAACAAATGACTTCAGAGAGGTCTGTACATACGTCACTTGTGTAGCCACAGTTTAAGGAGGGTGTTAGTGTGTCAGTGTGTGTGTGTGTGTGTGTGTGTGTGTGTGTGTGTGTGTGTGTGTGTTTGTGTGTGTATGTGCACGCAGACCCGAGGAGTGCTGCAGAAAGAGACACCACATCTTAAAACCACAGGAAAGACTGTTTTGATCTTACCTATATCAGCAGGCTTTGTGATTGAGGGGAGGAAAAAAAGAACTTTGTGAACACAGAAAGTGTTAAAAAGAAAGTCCCCTGAAGGTTTTGCTATGCAGCCAGATTCAGAGCAAAGATATGTTTACACAAACAGAAAGAAAAACACACACACACACACCTACTCTCTTATTATAATAAAGCCCCATGTGCTGGCAGTTTCTGTTTTTGAGAGCTGAGGTTTGCCTGTTCTGTCATATTGATGGGGCACGATTAAACAGGCAACTGCTACATGCATTCTAGTCTCTTGCAGGATCCCAAACAGATAAATTAGACAGATAAACTGTAAACAAGCACAGAAGTCACTGAAAAGCGCCAGAGAGGCTTGAATTGACACTGTGTGTGTGTGTGTGTGGTTTGGGGGGGGGGTGGAAGAGGAGTGGATCCAGGCTCAAACAGGAGGAGCATTTGGAGGTGAATCATATCCAGCACAAGGAAAAAAGCAAGATCGTCCTCGATAATATGATATTACAGAGCGATAAATAACTGGTCTCTAAAAAGGAAGCAGAGAGAGAGAGAAGAGCAAGAGAGAGAGAGGGTGTAAGTGAGAGACAGACTGAGATTGAGTGAGGAAAAGAGAGAGAGAGGTAAAGAGAGGAAGAACATCTGACACCAGCTCATGCAGAGACAGAGCACATAAATAAAATGTTGCCCATCTTTTATCTTCTTCAATTATCTGACTTTTGACACACAAGCCGAGCACAGTGCAATTAACATCTGAGGAGATAATGGGGTCTATGTGTGCAAATCAATCCCACACATATATATTATCTGCCTTTCAGTCAGCCAGGCGACCCACACTCACTTCAACCTAGGTTCACACACTTGTCATTTCCATAACAGTGTAGATAAGTCTATTCCCCTGAGCAAGCTGCCATTTACAAATGTAAATAAAAAACAACAATTATTTCTCTTCTCACACACGGTAACATACTGCACATTAAGTTTTTTCAGTCCTCCCAAGCTACTGTTTTTGCTCTGGTCACACGAAAACCATTAAAACCTCCTTAAGCAAGCACACAGAATTGTCTGCTCATTGACAATTGAAATTGACATTGAAAAATGACAATTACAACTAAATCCATCAAAGTGATTCAACAGAATAACAATCTATCAGGTATCAAAACACCTACAGAACGGCAATCTAGGTTTTCAATTTCACTGATAACAGATTAGACTTTTAACTCACCTCAAAGAACAGGGAATACAAACTAGCGCAACCTGTCAGACAACAACGTGCTTCTGAGGAAGAGTGCTACCAGACAGTTTGGCTTGTGCAGAGCTGCATCTACTCTGGCAGTGTAGGAGCAGAGGCTGAAAACCCAACCAGGTGGAAAGCCCAAGGCCTTCCACGCTCACGCTCAGGAACTATGTTTGTGCATTCACTATTTTTGTTGTTGTTGTTTGTCAGATAGTTGTTTGTTTGTTTGTTTTCCTGTCCCTATTTCCACTTTGTTTTGTTGTGGTTTGAGGTTTTTGGACAGGTTTAGAGCTTTTTCCACTGTTCTCATGTCCCCTTGAGGAAGACACTAGGAGGGGGGAGGCGAGACAGGGGAGGAAGAGGCAGAGAGGAAGATGGACAGGTGCCTCGTTATCCACGTCGTCTCCCCAGGGGTCTGCGCTGGTCCTGCACCCCCCCCCCCCCCCCAAACCAACCCCCTCCCCTCCAAAACAACACCGACACAATGGCAGCTTCTCTTCATCCTACTTTCCACTCTTTTTTGTTCAGCATGGCAATTCTCTAAAAGTACATGCCACCAATTTGAACTTGGTGGAGACCACACACACACACACAAACACACACAGTGTCTGAGTGGATTTCCCCCCCACATCAGTCAACCTCCAAAATGCAGACAATATGAATCTTAAAGATCACTGAAATCCCAGAAGTATTCAATGGGTTTTGGAGGGAAAGTGTTTGCTGGCTTCAAAGGTGGGTTTGAGGTATAGGTGAACATGTGTCATAACATTACACCCGTGCATATCCTGTGCACAACCACACACCCTAAATTCACATGCTCGGTTAATCATTCACCACTCTGTGCAGAGCAGCCATATCCAACGATAACAAGGCTCCTCGAAGCTTGTGGGGGCAACTTATATCGTGGCAACTTTAAAGTGCGGCACACTAAAATTAATGCGTCTCAACCCAAACTGCCGTAAGACAATTACTGGAGACCACATACACACACACACACACACACACACACACACACATCACCTAATTTCCCCCCGAATCTGCCTCAACAGAAGAGACTGCAGTCAGCACACATTTTGATCAGGGCGAAAAAGGCCGCCTCTCCAGTTAAGTTCCACATTTGCGGCGGGAGTGAAGCGGTCAGCACAATACTTGAACCGTTTAGACAAGTGATCCATGAACGCAAAGCTGATCCAGTGTCTCTCTGCATTTTTCAGCCTCATTAAGGCTATTAACCTCACCAGGGGATTTTAATGTCATCTAACAACAGCCTCTCATTTGCTCTGAAGACTTCTTTTTTTTCCACTCTTCCTCCGAATTTTTGTTGAAGAAAAAAAAATCTCCTCTGATGTGTCAGACACGAAAAGCCCTGGTGGCAGAAAGACTTAGTTATGCCTAACTCTTAAGCTCAGTGCCTTTGGTACCTAAAATAAAAAACAACCAGGCACTGCTGATGCTCTAGCAATAGTAAAGTAGTGCACAAGGCAGAGAGAGAGAGAAAAAGAAAGAAAGAAAGAAAGAGAGGGAGCAGAAGACTTACTTATTATAAGATGACATTATTTTAAATGATCTGACAATAATTCTGGTGCTGTGTTCTCATTACTGTTCAGTCCATATTGACATTGAAAAGACCACTGGTGTTTGTCCAGTTCATGAGACACAGTTCGCTTTTTAGAGAGATCAATAAACACAAAAGACATATGGTATGTGAGCAAAGGACATAAGACATCTAGGACTGGGAAGAAGTAATAGAACAGAGCAGTGCTGTCAAACAATTGAAAAAATTAAAGTTAATCATGATTACTCACAATTAATCACAGATTTAAAGTTACAGATTACTCGTTGATTTTTTTTGTGAAAAAGAATGTTACGCATGTCCCTGGTTGGTGCACACTTCAGAAAAGTGGTGCTCCTTGGTTTCCTTCACACCCAATGTGAGAGAGTGGTTGCCACAGGTTTTCTATGACCATGACCACATGATTTTTAACCCTAAAATATACCATGGTTTGGCCTTTTCCTTGTACTCTCATTCAACGTGTCTGTCAGCTCTTTTAAAATGCCATATCAAGCATCTTCCATCAGTACGCTGCATGTATTCTGTGAATGTCAAAGAGAAACTCTTTCATCTCCAGACAGAGCTCTCCAAATTTTAACAAGAACTTGTGACTATGGCAACTGTAGGCTACTTTGCCATCTCACGTCAGTGTGCAGTCAACCTTCAGATAAACACGAATAGCTGTCTTTGGACGGGTCTTGCACATATTGAACTTCTTCTAAGTGACTCGTATACATTATGCTACCTTAGAAGAGAAAAGAGACCAAAGATTCGATTTATCACAAGTTAGGCAGTAGTTTGCACCAGATGCAGACTGTCTGTGCCTTGTCGCCATTGTTTTCCTGTTATGGTTCTGCGTCAAAGTGTGTCTGCGTTCGCCAAATTGCTTTGAGTGGAATAATCTACCCTTCGACACATCAACAAATTCCTTTGTCAGGCTTTCATCTCATTAACATTATTGTTAAGAGTCACTGCATATTTCAGCAACCTTGTTTTTCTTACATAAACTATATCATAACTTACAAGGTTTTCTGGGCAGTCAGTTTATGTTCTGTTGACAAGCAAACTTCTCATGGCTGCCTACAAAATACTGTCTGCTGACGAAGCGCTGAATTTAAAACATTATTGAAAGATAGGCACAGTAGAATCGGGAAATCCTGCCACTGAATTCAGCAACAATGTCTTAAATTATTTACAAAGTCTATACAGTGGACTAGCATGTTGCTAAAATACCTACAGTGGGCTGCTGAAATGCACTGGCAAACAAAACAAAGCGAGTGGACAAGCCCCTGCAGTGTGTATAACTGTGTCTTCATGATCAATTTGCATAAAAAAAAAACTTGTTAACATTTTGATATTAATCACATCCGTTAACATGTTATTGACAGCACTAGAACAGATATATTTTAACCAGGACTGTGAAAGAGACATTCTCAGGGCTAGACAAATACCAGAGACAGTCTCATGCCGTAAAGCAAGTGACAGAAAGGTTGAACCCCATCGTTGTTGTGTGTTCACCTGCTATCAGCTGCTTCATAAAATTCTGGCCTTTGATGGGATGGATGAACATGGATTTTGGGTCTAAAACTTACAGCCAGACATTACCTGCAGCATGTTCTTTTCACTTGTACTGCAGGCTAAGTGTGTAGTACAGAAATGCAAACATGTGTGTAGGTGTTGTACGGGTGGTTGTGAGGCTTTATGTTAAAGCAGACAAAGGCTCTACTAGCACACCCTGACACACAAAGTGCTTTCTTGCAGGCAACCTGAGGTGCAGGGAAAGGTAATTATACTGTAACAAGAAGACCCAGGAGACCGGCGCAATTCAAGGTCTGCGGCACCTTCTTTTCCGTTTGCCGGCTCACTTAGAGACAGAACTCACTCCCGCTGCCTCTCTCCTTTAGTCATTCTTGCTCCCCTAACACACACACACACAAACTTGCTGGGCTTTTCCACCAGGCGTCCCAGTGACCTGTGCTGACCTTGAGTGTAGGTCCTGAGGCGGAGACAGGAAGGTATGCTGAGTGAGGGGAGTCGGCCGGGATCATGGCAGCCCTCTCCAAGACCTGTTACACAATGTGTGTCGTCTGCCTTGAAGCCTCTGCAAGCACCACACCACATCACACCGCCTGCCTAAGGCTCACTGCCAACTTGGTGCTGGTAATGGGGGTGCGGGTGACTTGAAAAGAAAGGGTGCTGGTGGGAGGGGGGGTAGGTACAGAGGGAGGGAGGTTCACATCCTCCCCGAAACCGCATCCTGAGCGTGCATCACCGTGCCGCACTGTAAATAAATACTCTCTCCTCGCAGCGCTTCCGTCAACTGTCACGGCCTCGCCTCCAATCACCTTCAAGTCCAAACAGGAAAACATAGCGGGGGGGAGAGTTGGGTGGACTGTGGGGTGGGAGTGAGCGAGTGTGTTTGTGTGTGTGTGTGTGTGTGTGTGTGTGTGGGGGGGGGGGTTAGATGGGAGATATGAGATTTAATTTGCTTCTCGCTGCAACTTTTTTTCCCTCTCCCCTTTTGTCCACCTCTGTGGCGGTGTTTCCTATTCTCCTGCCGGGCTGACTGCGGAGAAGGAGGTCGAAGTCACACTACCCCCCCCCCCCTCTCACACACACACCCACCCACACACACAAGCCCCCTGAACTCCCCTCCGCTCCTTCCTGTCACCCGACAGCACAACGCTGGCCAGGGCTCCTGCTCCACGATAATGCCAGGAAGTCACCATTAGGTACGGCCGCGTTTGCATCGACACCCGACACGGGCTGCGGCTCCCCTAACGAGACTGCATAAAGAGAGTGAGTGAGAGTGAGAGAGAGAGAGAAAAGACAGTGCTACCTGCTAATCCTCTTGGCAACTATCAGAGGAGAAGGCACAGAGCATCACAGACGAGACCGCGGAGCGTGACAGAGCAACAAGTGAAACATGCCAACCTGGCAGTCACCTAAATTCGCCCGAGAGGCGCGTGTGGGTGATCTCTATCAGTGCAGGTTTCTAACGCAGAGGAAAACAATTCTTACTGAATTCTGAAGACTTTTTATGAAATACCACTGCATTATGCACAAGGATTGTAATCAAGATAAAAACACAAACTTGAAGGTTTTCTTTTTTTCCTTTTCCTTCCTTTTATCTCAAACTGATCTGTCATTATGTCTACCAACAGCCAAGCAGTCTCTCAGCCAAAAGGTCATCTCATCCACAGCGTAACACAAAATTGAATAAGGAGGTGATCTTAACAAGCACAGCCCATTTTTTGTAACAACTACAGTCATTTATATGAGGGCAATTTATCTGCACTTATCATTGGCTCCCCTGGACAAGAACGGAGTCAAAATGTCCCCCAAAAAAGATTAGTAATAAATTATATGGCACGATTACATGCTTATCCTAGGGAGACCCATAAAATCCATTCCAGCGCCTGCCGCTGTCCCCTTCCTGCCTGGCCTGCCTTTGAGCGTCGGAGCTAAGGCATGCAGTTCCTGAAGCACTCCTTCTATTGTTTTATTACACTTCAATGAGTGGCGCTGATAATTACACACAGCCACTGACTTGAGCCCTATCAGTGTTCTGCCTGGACAAACATGCTGCCCACCAGGCTTGGAGAGGGGGAAAAAAGAAAGAAAGAAAGAAATCTTAATAATAATTTGGTCTGTTCAGCCAAGAGAGACTGTGTGGCTGACTACTGACACGACAATGTGCGTGTGTGTGTGTGTGTGTGTTTGTTTGTGAGAGAGAGAGGAACACAGCCAAGAGTAAGAATGTGAGCCAGGTGGAGCAGAGAGAACATTTACAGGCAAAAAAAACCAAAATGATTTGTTTTGCTTGACAATGATCATTGAAAAAATATAATTTAGAGAAAAGGCATCTGATTAGTTTTGCAAAAAATGAGTGTGTGTGTATGTGTGTGTGTGTGTGAGTGCGAGTGTGTGTGTGCAGTAGCTGTGACAGCAGTGGTGGCGGCAGCGGAAGGTGCAGGGGCTTGAGCAGACGTAGTGCAGCCCGTGGTGGTGGGATAGTGAGCTTCAGGGTCTGCATGCTGAGCATCTGCTGTGGACGTCCTGATGCCTCTCAAGTCACGCTCACCCAAACACAGCTCAGCAGCGCTGCAGGGCTGCATGGGTTGCAAGGCTGCAGCCATGACGGCCAACAGTAGGCAGGCCAGCGCCTCAGGAGGAGATGAGGCTGCATGAAGCTGAGACTATTTAAAGGCCAATCTCTCACTACTCACGCCTTCAGCAATCTGTGCGTGTGTGTGTGTGTGTGTGTGTGAGTGAGAGAGAGAGAGAGAGAGAGAGAGAGAGAGAGAGAGAGAGAGAGAGAGAGAGAGAGAGAGGCATGAAGGCAGAGAGAACTTTAGAGAGAAGAGAGGATATAGTGAACGGCAGGGCAAGGGGGAAGGGTGGGGGGTCTAATAGTCTTAAGGACCCTTGGCTGTTGTTAAATGTTACGGCGCCTCCAGTTCAAAGGCCCAAATAAGTAGCATAAATAAGGCTGGACACACACACACACACACACACAGACACACAAACACACGTGCCGCCACCCTGTTCCTCAAGCACATTGCTGCTCTTTTCTGCCCAGCTGACTGATGGCAGCTAATTGAACAATTACAGCAATTTGCTTTGTCTATCAGTCAGCATCTAATTTGCCATGAGAATGTTAGGCCGGGGCCGACACGCATTCTCCTCCTTCCTGGGGCACATGCATGCCGCAGCCGCGCATTCACACTACCACCACCGCCACAAAACGCAAACATATGCAAGCAGAGGATATGATAATTGAAAGGGACTAAGGCAAAGTTCAACTTGTTAAGGAGGAGGGTGTTTGTGGATGAGGGAAGGGCCTGACGCTTCTTCATTAATGGGCAGGGATCCGCTGGCGGATTTTTTTCTCCTTGTCTTCGCCAAACGGCAGAGAGGAAATGGAGGAGCTTTTTGCTTTTGCTGTTGCTTCAAATTAACCCTGCGCTCAGCGGGAGCACGGCTGCAGTGACCTCTCCCTTTAGCGAAATACATCTCCTGCTCTCCTCTGTCAACAATGCAGCATAATGATGGCAGAGGGCTTTTAATTGGGGGGAGGGGTGACAAACACACACACACACACACACACACACACACACAGAGACAAAACACACAAACACAAACACACCTTGGAAAAGGTGACTGCACTCAGAAGACTCCAGTCAAATTTAGACAGAGACTCTCATGCTTAACCCATCTCACTTTCCAAACATAAAAAAAAAGAAAAAAAGAAAACAAGTACAGTGGTTGATGTAGTCTGCAACCAGAACTGAGATGTCTAGACTTTAAGTTTCCCATCAATTGTTTCCATTCCATTTACAGTAATGCCTTAGTGTTCTATAGTATTACATTTACATTTGCAGTTAACACTATACTATGATCTAAAGTCAAAAGAGGATCCACATTCAGGCTACTCTGCAGAGGAGATCTTAAGTAATCACTCAGTAACAAAGTGTTACATACATATTAGCATTACTTCGTTCAGAATCACTGTTTATTCTTAGACTTGAATAGACTTAGAGATCACACTGAGAGAGAGAGAGAGAGAGAGAGAGAGAGAGAACAAGGAAATATAAAAAGGCCCGCCCTGTCTCCCCTTAAGGACAAGTCTATGTATGCTTTCCCGACTTTGTGGACGCTGATATATGTCCCATTCGCCTGCTCAGACAGACGCTGTGTGTCTGAGGCACCCTGACCTGTAGCCTCACGGCCCAGAAGCGTGAGGCTGTCTTGGGGAAGCTCCAGGGGAGGAGGAGGGAGAAGGAGGAGACTGCTGGGTGAACGCTTGACCTGGAAATCCTGCCTCTCCATCCCCGCCCATGCAAACAGAAATGACAGAGGAGGAGAGAGAAGAAGGGAAGGGAAAGAGGAAAAGTAGCCTGGTGATACACACAACGCACACACACACACAAGCACCTGAGAATCTGCTGGTCCTCTCCTGCATATCTCCAGTGAGCTTCAAGGGATTAGGAGTTGTTCTGCCCCCACCCAGCCCCTCCTCCCCCCTACTCTCTCCATCACACCCCCTTCTCAACCCTCCTTCACTGTTCTGTGTATGAAAAATGATTATGAAGATGCACAGACATTAAATATCTTACCCGGGGCACAAAGGAAGCCGGTGGCATCACCAGCGGGCAAATGCACAATCAGCACTTGAGTCGGCGTGGGGGGGGGGGGGGGGTGGGGGGTGGAGAAAACACACACTAATGCCACTTTTTATTGCACAGATCAATGACTCAAGCCGTTGCCCACAGAGCCTACAAATGGGGCGTTAAGTGCAGTGGCACAGAGAGCAACGTGCCCCCTGTTCAGCAGCCGCTATGGCTCTTGCTCCATCTCTCTCCTCCTCCCTTCCATATCTCCCTCCCACCTCTCTCTCTCTCCCTCTCTCTTCATTCACCCCATCCCCGTTTTACATTTCTATCAAAACAGGCTGAAGAGCCCCCACAATGCTTTGCCACAAAATAACAACTGTCACCTTCAGCAGAATTCATTAAACCAATGCTAATGTTGTCTTGTCCTAATGTAATTTTTATAATTGAAATTTAATTCCGCCACAATATTTGGGGGGGGATTTTTAATTGACGTTAGTAGTAATTAATTGCCGGGTGAGCATGAGCACATCTTTTTTATACAGGGAAGTAAAAAAAAACAAAACCTGACACAGAGTTTGGGACAACGAGAGGGGAGAGTGTGAGAGGTGCCTGCTGGGACGGTTTCATCATCACGGGCACCCCTCCTGCCGACGCGTCGGGGTCGGCATGTGGGTGATGGGGATGGGTGTGTGGGGTGGTGCGCGATAGACTCCTCTTCGCAGTCGGAGATTTAATTGCACACAGATTCCATTACCTCTGCACAAATGTCACGTCCGTTTCTGATCAGGGCCGAGGCAGGGGATGCCAGAATGGCTGGCGAGGTGCCAAGCTCGGGTGCGGAATAACGCTCGTCCAATCGCGATGCGCTTGGCTGACAGCATGCAAGGAAGGGCAGGGGGGTTGGGGGTTGGCGGGGGGGTTGAGAAGGCAGCGGAGGTGGCAGGTTGCTGAATGACAACGATGCAGAAATGACAGGCAAAGCAGCCTCCAGTGCTGTTAACTACAGAGACACAAGAGCCGGTGATGGAGGTTCTGAAACAGACAATGAGGTCAGAGTGACCTGCAGCAGCATCTCAGCCTCCATGCGAAACCCACAGAACTACAGGCCACGTTTTATAAAGGCACTGGCAAACAGCGTTAACCATAATGAATACATGCTGTGGGCACTGCAGTTTGTTGAAAATGTTACACACAAAGGTAGCTTAGAAATGTAGCTTAGAAAAGGGAATGGTGAATTTGGTGTATGGCAACTGACAACTATTGTGTCTGACTGTCAATAAGAGTGGTTGGATTCATTTTTTGGGGTAAGTGAGTGTGCATTATGGCAAAGCACATTCAATACTCCTTCATAATAAATCCCATAATGATCATTAAAAAATAATAATATTGTTTAATCAATTATTTTAAATTATGGGAAAATACATTTCTACATTTGAAAAAAAGAATCCAATACAAAACAAAGTTGTGTTATATCCACACAATTAAACTGTTTACACAAACAGTAATTACCTACCTTATATCACTTGCTCTGGTGAGACTGACACTCCATTCTGCCAATGAGAATTCAGCTAAACATCATTGCGGGTCGAACCATGAAGCAACGAAAGAGAGGTGTCAGCTTTGACGTTCCTGCAGAAACAACACAGAGATAGCTATCAACTATTACATACAGGAATCTACATCACTCCAACAGGTGGGGGAAGCACCTACAGAGCAGTACACAACCCACATAAACAGGAATAGTAATCTGAAAGGGGAAAAAAATGAGAAAACGCACACACACAAACGTGATTTCAACCACTATCACCACAGTCAAGACAGGTGACACACTCATTCCAGAGGTTAGTAATAGTATAGCACCCATTTTGTAAAACAAAATTGAGATATTTACTATCAGCACCCCAAATCTGTTACCAATCAGTCGTGATGACGGCAGAAAAGTGTCAGCCCCCCCTTCAAAAAAAAAAAGAAAGAAAAGGTCAGGCTCCTGGACGACGTCCATAACCATACTCATTCAGAAAGTGACTCAGACACACGCCGTCCTCCAAATCTGACTGTAAAATGATCCAAGCAAGTGGTCGAATTTCAGACTGTTGGTTCACGCCACCAAGACAAATCTGTCTATATGTCAGCAAAACCAAGACTTTTGCTGTCTGAACAAAAGATTGTCAAAAGTTTGACAGGGATGGTTTGCAAATTAGTTTGAGACACTCTGATTTCCTTGACGGGGAGTCAGCTACAGTGACCAAGGTTATCGTGCACTTAGCTCTTTCTCATTTTAAATGAAATATTACTAAAACTATTTGCATGGACAGTCGACTCTTACAACAACTCTGAGGCAAAAAAAAACAGCCTATCGGCCAACGTGGAACACATGGCAACCATTATGGGGCATTGTGAGTGCAAAGCCTTAAGATGTGGCTGTGAATTAGTGAATGTTTCCCCAACTCTGACATCGGTCTGCAAACTCTGGTGTAATAAGTGTGTGAAGAATGCAGTCACTGACTGTTGCTGAGTGTCAAACCCCCACTCGCCAGGCAGGCACCCAGCTGATCTCTGGTCTGTGTGTGTGTGTGTGTGTGTGTGTGTGTGCGTGTGGTTGTATATGAGTGCACATGTGTGTACTAGTACATATCCCAATGACCAAATATAACAGCAACTGTGTCGCCGCAGCACCAAAGGCCTAAAACCAGACACAACAAACCGCAGAGCCGACAACCAGGCTCGTCATGATTCATGCGTGTATGGAATTTGGGCATGGGCGATCCCTCCCACCTCACCCATCCACCCGCCCACCAACCCCCTCTCCCCCCTTGGTAAAAGCAGGAGGCCTGTCCACATTCTTTGCTTCAGCATCAGCCCCGACCCCTCAACCTCCCCCCCCCCCCCCCCACCCCCTTGAGATAAGACCCCAATGATTAGCTGCCTGCATGCCTATCATTACTCATAAAAATATGTTGATCCCCACAGAGCACTTTGTCCCCTAACATGCGCAGCCCCTATGGCGACCCAAGCCAGCGCTGCTTCGTGATGACAACCAATCCGAACTCCGAACACTGTCACATGGGAAAGCAAGGTTTGTCTTAGAGGGCAAACGTTGCTTGGAGACACAGACAACTGACGAGGGTCGCGTACATTTGTTAACTAAGAGACCCTTTTGGACATTTGAACAGCCGTCTCCGTGCAGCCGTGCACATCCACTGGGGTCCAGTGGTTCGACACGACAGCCTGGCCCTTGCAATAAGTTTGGAAGGCTATGGGCCCTTTTTGCATACCAGCTGCTCGACACAGCACCCTTCAACTTCTCCCAACATGTGGTTTTAATCCCAGCTTTTCACACAAATTGCAATCCTTGTCAGTTTCAAAAGAAACCAGTTACCAGCCACTTTAAAGCTGTTTGTTAATTGCCACTTGTTTGTGTGTCAAGTTTCCAGCCCCTTGGGAGGAGAAGAAAAAAAAACATGGAGATTTTCATAGTGATCTAGTGTTGGAAGTGGCATGAAGTCGAACACTCATTGCTTTTTTTTTTTTTTCTTTTTTTTTCTTTTTTTTAACAGCATTGAGCTCAAAACAAAAATGTCAACAGGGTGGGGATTTTCCCCTGCAAACAGCAACGCAGAGTACAGTGAATAATAAAAAGGCAGAAAAAAGAGAAGTTTCGTTCCTAATCAACAGGCCCCTTTTCAGCTCTCTCTTTCTCAGTCACTTGCACTCACACACTCTCTCTCTCACACACACACACACACACACACTCATGTGCGCACAAGCTGCACGTATATGCACGCACATGGCTTCATAACAGCCACAGATGTTATCACGAGGAAAATCGACAATGGCATAAATGAACTGGTCGCTCTCTCCCTCCCCGACTCCACTGGCTCAATGGTGCTAGGCCCTGGATGGAAAGCGGCCACGGCGCCGGATCAACGGCCTTGACCCGTTTTTAGTGGCACCACTCCCCCGCACCTCATCTGAAGCAATGTCAGGTCGACGGAACACTGAGGCTGACCCAGGCGGGTCGGCACAATTATAAGAGAGTGGTCTTTCAGCACGGATGCTCACTTGACCCGGCGCCGTAAGGCGAAGATGTGGGCAGGCGAGGAAGAAGAAGAAGAGCGAGAGAGAAAGAGAAAGAGAAAGAGAGAGAGAGAGAGAAAGTAGGAGAGAAAGAAAGCACCATGATTTAAACCCCTAGCCAAGATGTGCTGACAAGGTTACAGGGTCAACGCAGACATTAACGGGTCACTGTGTGGCCCACTTGGGAACAATTACTCCCGGTCACAGTTAAGTGGACACTTGATTGAACACGACGGAGGCAGGACACACATCCCACAGATAACAATCCCCAGAGTCATTTAGGATAAAAAGCCCTTGTGATACTGCCTTTATGGCCAAAATTCATCTTCCTTTTTCCCTTTTAAAAGAATGCAAGATTGTGATCGAGAGCTATTCTCCAGGCTTGGATGTGACTCGGCATTAACATTTTCCTGTGCACAAGAGCAGTCACAAGGTGAGATGGGAAAAACAACAGAACAGCAAATGCAGAAGGCTTTAGGTTTGAATCCACTCACCGTGGTTTTGTTCTAACACAGTTATAACAAGGTTTACTAGTAACCTATCTGCTTTGTGATGCTTGAAAAGCATGGCATCAACCTCTTTAGCGCTTTTTTTAATGGTTGCAATGTGGTATGTGATGCACACCACATTGCAACCATGACCCGTGCTTTGCGAAAAACAAGATGTCTCAGCATGGGAATCATAACCAACTCAGAATGTGAGATCTCAAAGTGAGTCAGCACTTCAGCGAATCAGGTCAGTGGTTCTGTCTGGCACAAGGGTGCTCAAGGTCTCTGAGGACGACTCCTGATTTGTTTACTCATGTTCTTTCTGATTAGGTTCAATTAGGTTGGTCCTAGTTTTTCATTCTCAGACAGGTTGAAACACTAATGACCTTTTACCCACTGACACTACTGGCTATACTACTGAAGTGAACTCATCTCCCGTGCCGAGACCAAAGCGAGAACCACTCATTAGGAAATCCTTATCTGATTCAACAAATGTCACAAATGCATTTAGCCCAACTTCAACAGCTCTTGCTTATTAATCAACCCATACCCCTGTTGTCCGAAGTCACCGAGTGGTCTCAGTAGGAAGACAAATTAGACAACTGGGTACAACATAAACATGATTCACAAACTGGCAGTGAACGCCAACTGAATGGGGCAAGGGAAAATGAAATTGAAACTGTGTCCTTGCCCATATCAGTTAGCGTTAGCTGCCGTTTCGCTGTTCGGCCTATATTGTACAAAATTCTTCTTCCTACCGAAAACACTTGGTGACCACAATCAGCAGGTCTATGTGTTGATTTACCCTGTACATATCCTTTAAACCCAGCGGGCCCGTGCAAGAATGGAAAGTAGGTGATCTTGCAGGTTCTTGGTCAAAAGTATTGGTGTGTTTTGCTTCAGTAAAATACATTTTTTGAGTACATTTTTGTCCATTTGCATAAGCCGTGTGTTGGGTTCATGTGTGGTGTTGTGCATTGTTTACTTATGCGTTCTCCTGCAGAAAATCATTCCCACATTGGTCTTCCTCTGCTGCCTGCACTAGTAGCAGCTGTGGGCTGTTAGAGAGAGCAGCCGCCACAGTTCACTTCACCGGGAGAAATCGAGACGGCTAGAGAAAGAAAGCGAGAGAAAGGGATAGAGGGAAAGGGAGGCAGAGAGACAAAGAGAGAGAGAGAGAGAGAGAAAGAGAGGAAAGCACAGCTGCAGCAAATGAAGATGGGTGTAAAACTGTGGCAGATGGAAAAAGAGAGGCCAGGAGAGAGGAGTGCAAAGAAGAAAGGCCAACATAAAAAAATAAAAACAAGCATAGGAGTTATCTTCAGCGCAGTCTTACACACACAAAACACAGCACAACTCTAAAAATAGGTTCTCTTTCCTTTAAAAGGGCGCACCTAACACAGAAGAACCGCTTGTCCCAGAGCCCTGCTCACCTAGGCTACCCAGCTGCTTAAAAAGCCCATAAACACCAGACAAGGTGAGATGACTGTGAGATGGACTGAGCTGAAAGCTTCCTTCTCCTCATATGCTCAGTGGGAGTGAAACAGGCAAGCACCGCGTTTAAGAGCAGAGGAAGTGCGCTGCGGCAGTGGAAGTCTCCATTCGCCTGTTCTTTTCTTTTCTTTGCTCATTAGCCAGGCTGCCTTCCAATTCATTTAGGGACCCCCATGAGATATGCTCTTCCCCCGGAATCTACAGGAATGACACAACATTACCACCATTTGCATATGCAAAACACACCGAGCAACAGGCTCCACTGCTCAATTGACCTATTGCTTGTTGTGGTAGCAGAGTTATTCCCGGGGATGGTTTTGTAACCAAGTGGGCGTCATGTGAATACCATCTGGGTACCACTTATTTAAAGCTGGCACAAGTCCCGTGGCAGGCAGCCTGGCAATGAGGAGGAAAGGAATAAATTGCATCATTTACTTAACATCCATTTGCCGTTGTGCCTGTTAAAAAGCCATGACTAAATAATTTGGTTATTTCGGGTGCCAGTTACTGCTGTCAGCCAAACTGTATGGTATACCAAACGAAAAAAGAATGAAAAGAAGAGGGAAAAAAAACTTGAAGCTGTCAAAGGGCTGAAAAAGTGACAGCCAACATGTTTGCCATATTTTATGCCCACCATTGACTCACTTGATGTCCATCTCTGTCCATTCACTCAAAGCCCTCCTCACCATTTAACACCAACCCTTGGCCAGAAGAGACTGTAGGGCCACCAGACCAACTCGGTGTGGGAGTGGTGGGGCTCGCTCACTAATCATACAAGGGGTGGGGTGAGGGGAACGGGCGTGCCACCGCATCAAAAACCACCTGAAGCATTCACCAGGTGCTGTTGGCAAAGCAGGGCACCTCACAAAGACTGGGTGTGCTCTGGGTGTGCTGTGATGTGTTGGCCAGCCATATTAAACAGCACAACCCTGCCACTCACTAGGCAGAGTCACTTTGCATGGGAGGTCAACTCAGCTGCCTCTGCTTTTCAGAGTATAACTGAAGATAATTGAGAGTAGAGAGAAGAAACAGCATGTATTCACATACAGTCCAGATTTGATGACCACCTACATGATTTACTGTGTGCTTTTCTAAACCGTTCCAACAAGCAGTTTGTCACCGAGACAGTATAGCCAACAGGATACTGTGGCAACGCTTGCTATGAGTGTTATTCTGTTCTCACTAGTCACACCAAGGGCCTAAAGATTTAAAACTACATTACAAGACAGACAAATGCTGCATCTTGGGTCATGACTCATGACGGTCATGGAACCACTGAGAAATGCATTTCTGCAGCATTTCATTTTAGCCTAGTATTTGAGTTACAAGATTGTTTTAACATTCACATCCACATTTCAAAAGTTTTAAATTTACTCTAAGCTGTTTGCTTTGATTGAAATGTTTACCATCAGCCTCAAATTCAGAACTGCAGACTGCCATGAAAAAAACAACCTTATGATTCCTCTAAGCTTCTTTAAAGACTATAAAGAGCGAAATTTCTGCTGAGCTCTGAGAGTTTACGGTAGTCGACAATCGTCAAGCTGCAGTTCGGGTATTCAAAGCAGCTTAGAGCTCTATTTCTCCACCATAGGCTACTAATATAGTTTACAGAAAGTACGTTGCCCCTTTTCAGACTAAACTAAATGCTACATGGCTGTAGAGAATTATCAGAAAGGTCAGAATCCCAAATAGAATACTGTGATGTTTTAGATCCCAAGAATTTGGGGTTGTTGCTGCAGCACCCTCCCCACCTACAGAATGGCTGCGTAGGTGCACAGCTGCAATCTTTCCTAAAACGCATTAAAGACATGAGTGGTCAGTAATGTTCACTGACATGCTGATACAGCTCATAGCCAGCTTCTTATTCTCGTTAAGATGATCTTAAAGGCACACTGGGCAACATTTTTAGGTTAATATCAGCTTCATAGTCATTTTGATGATTAAATAGCTCATGGATAATGATTAAATGGATCTGAAACTTTTGGGTTAAGGAAATGAAACTGAAAGTATATGAAATCAAAATTTCATTTATTACTGCCTTGTCGATCAACATATCTCACGAAAATAATCATCTGTTTTCTATTCTTTGATTTGCAAGTAAATTCACATGGTTATATATATATATATATATATGTGTGTGTGTGTGTGTGTATCCTGTATTCTGATTCTTTATCTGGTAATTGCTGTCAATCAGTTTTTACCTGAAAAAAATAATAAATATATTCAGACACGAGTAGCCCATCATGCCAATAGACTATTATGAGCCACTGCGATTAGCGCTGTGTGAAATTACTCATTAATTTTGATAGCTATTTCTTCTTCACTGACATAATCCTAAACACTCATGCAAGGGCAGTACTGGTAACAAGTGGGCATTATGCTAGACAATTTGAGTAGGCCAGTCCAAAATTAAATAGTGTTGTGAGGCGTCTCCTCTCTGACTATTCCTATGTTCCTATATGCGCATGTGTCCGTGCACACCCTCTCTCTCTAGCTTTGTGTCATAAAGAATTTGTCTACAATTTTGGTTGGGTTTGGTTTTGGGGGAGGTGTTCAGGCAGTAATAATTCAACAATTACATAGGATTGATAGGAATGTGGCTATTAATGACGTACATAAAGTTTTGTCAGGAACTGGAAGAGTGAGTTGTGAGTGAAACATGCTGCAAGATGATCATGAGATATGCAAGTGTGTAGAGTTGATTTAGTTATTTAGCTGTTGTATAAATGATGTGTAGCTTTATTAATGGGGTCTCTCTTCTGCACTTAGCCTAATCTGAAATCTAAATCTAAAATTAATTGGCATTAAACCTGCTGGCTTTGGAATAACCTTTGGCGCCATGAGATTTTACCAAATAAATGATTTTTTCAGTACCACTGAGGTGGACAGCTTTCCTTAAGAAAGTCTTAAGAGTAATGCAAGCACATTCACGCTATGATCATGTGTGAGCAACGCACGCAAAAAAATTAAGTATGTTCGCAAGATCACTCATTAGTTCATACGTAGCCACTAAGATCCATTGTTATTAGGAAATTCAGACCATGTTTTACAAAGAAGGAATTAAACATTATTGATGAATAAGGATAATGAAAAAATGCCTTAGATATGCCGTCCCCAAGTATCAACCTCAGTGCTGCTGTAAAATTCGTATATTAACCACGATTTATAATCGGGAACTATGGTTATTTCCATCCAACAGATTAGGCCTATGTTTGTCAGCAAAACTATGTTAAATAATAAAGAATTAATTCATTAACATGTTACTGTGTATTCACAACAAGAGTGACTAAAGCTGTAAAATATTTCAAAAATATTTCATCAGCTATTTTTTATGAACGACAAAAGCGATTGTAAAGCTTTAGCAGCTCTTTGTGTGAACACACAGTTAGGGTGGAGCATTGGGGCCCGGGAAAATTCCAAACGATTTTGGATCTAGTTAGATATGGGCCAAGTAGCTAATCTGAATTTGCTCTAGTCTCTAGTCTTGCTCTCAGGTTTGTAATCAAGCCCCTTTCCTAAGCAGCAAAAACCCAGGAACTGCTGGCCAGCATCAGCATAAGGCAGCTGGTGTATTCCGCAAAGTGGCATGATCAGCACTTATCGACATGTTTGAATTTTCCTTCATATTGATTGAACAGCTGCAATCAAAACTGTCACTTACAAGACGGACATGTTTGTTGAAAAGATTTGGCAAGAGCTTCATGCACCGGTTTCACTTTTCACATCAGTTACGGGCCCAGAAATGGCAAGTGAATGAGACCCGCTTTCAATCTCAAATAAAGTGTGGTGTGGGTTTACACACATCTAATCCAGATATTCAGGTGTGTTTTGTGGACACAGAGACAGGGCCAAAAACATGGATGTTTGCATTGACATTTCACAATAAAAATGCAGTAGTTTTGACATAAATGCTTACTATTCTATTGAGCTTTGGAGGCCTCTTCTGAGGTAATGTACAACGCACATGTGCTGACTGAGATATGAATAAATATAGCTAACTTCTAAAGTCAACAACTAATAATCTGTTCAATCTGCCATATAGAACAGTAATCTTTTTGTTAATTTGATGAAGCTTTTCATATTTCACGTATCCAAGAGTCAGGAATGTTCTTAATTTCCAAATTTTCGTGGACATACCATACAATCACTCAAGACATTGATACTTAGAGATGCACAAATGCCAAAATGTCAAGAAAAGGATATCGAAACCCATTTCTTCAGGCATTTGCCCATATTTTCGAGAACAATCATCTATCAGCTGACAATTTTCATAATGAAGCAAACCTGACTTACAGCTCTTTTAAGTCACTCTGCTGGCAATGGAATGTCCTCCTCTTTCTAAATCTTAAACAGTCAGGTTGGCTTCATTCTGCATGTGATCATTAGCCTCTCCCATTAAACGTGTGGGTAAATATATCAAATAAACAAGCATCAACCAGTCAATTAAAACTGTCGGTTTCAGCTAGGATCAAAATGAAGAGTAAGATCTTTAATGTGTGTTTTCCACACACGCACACACACACACACACACACACATAAATGCTGAACTTCAAAAGAAGTTTCATCAGTCACAGGCTCTTTGAATTTCATGCTGAGATTCAATTGAAAAATGCATCAATTTGCAAAATAATTAGTACACAAGCACTGATAAGGTCATTAATATGCACAACAGCTTCCTTATTAAACACGTTTTAATTGTGAACATATTGCTACCGACAGGGTGCAATCCCATATTTCCCAAGGAGGGAACTTAAAACAAGAAGCTCGGCTACAGAAAGATTATTGTTTGTCTCAAAAGACACACAGCAACACACACACACACACACACACACCCTGTCAACAGAATTAGTACTGTAGCTCCTCCTGCTATACCCCACGCCTCCACCTCCACTATGCCCGCACCACTCAATGACAGTAGGCCCACTGAACCTCTGGCTCAGATCTCTGTGCTCTGATGGCTTATCACTTCCTGAGTGGCAGCTTCAAGCTGTAGAGATCCATGTGGTGAACCATGAAACACACGCCAATGTGCACACACACACACACCCACACACACACACACGCAAGTATATATTTTTTTTAAAAAGATGAAGAGGAAGAAGAGGAGCGAAGAGGGGCAAAGAGGAGAAGAAGCATGATCAAAGGGAAACAACTTCCCTCACAGTCGTGGTGATGTGATGGAGAAGCAGGGAAGTAGGGCCTGCCATGTCCCACATCTCGTCAGGGAGGCGCACCGGTGGAGATCATGCCAAGGCAACAACCCAAGGCTGTGGAATCTACCGAGGTGCTCCAGCTTATCGAGTGAATCACCTAGTTAGGCTTCATTAGTGTCTTCTGGGTGAGAGGGCGAGGGCTGGCTCCTTAATAGGGTTTGTCTACTCATGTGAACAACTGGCCTACTTGATGGCCGCTGGAAAAGAATAGCTAAACATGGAAAATCCTACCACTGGCCATTTTAATGTATCTAGTCCTCTCAGACCTTCAACTGAGAATGGACACGGCAGATGTAAAATCCCAGAAGGACTTTCATTCAGGATGGTCACTCTTCTCCAGTAATTAGCTTTCACATTGGTAAACAACTGTGTAATGAGGCTACAGCTACAATCTGAATACTAAACTAGCATAACTACACAATACAACTGTCAATTATGCCTAATATCAATCTAGCCTACCATACTTCACAAAAATAGATGTTCACCGGAAAAGAGTGACCATCCTGAACAAAAGACCTTCCGGGACTTCTCGTCTTCCATGCACAAGAGAATTCATTCATCCATTGAGGAAAACCTTAAACAAAGACTAAGGTTAATCCATGTATACAACATCAGCCCTTGGAGTTTACAGTTAATTGTAATATACTGCACTATGTATCCTTCCTTAACTTACACCAGACAGCATTGTAATAGCATCCTTTAATGCATATAGGAGGCACTGCAATATTGAAGAGGCAGTGGTTTTATTACTGCACATCTATAATCATGTCATTGTTTTTTTTTTTGTTTGTTTTGTTTTGTTTTTTTCAGGTAGGAACCCCATTGAATTTAGTATGTTTTGTACACAACGAAAAAGTCTTAACTTTTTGGCTGCGACTTTTGTGACTAGATTGTGACCAAAAAAAAACAAAACCGCAGTTATTACAGAACTGCAATCTCTACATCTGTAAATTCAAATAATTTCTGGAGATTACTTAAAATGTGACTGTGACTGTGGCTTTCACATGGTAAATCAGTGCATAATATATTTGCTGTTTAGAGGTGACTTACTGCTGGTTACCCATGATGGGTATAGTATCTTTGATAATTGGTCTTGAAACTTTCAGTATTAAAAATAGCATAGTACACACAAAGCTATTGCATGCAGTTGTGTCAAACAACCAGCCTTTCATATTGTCTTTAAGGCAGAAAGATGTAGGCTCTAACCTATAAACTCAATCTTCAATGTATGCAAGGCATATTACTTCAAGTGAGATGTAACAGAAGCTGTTATCTACATTGGCCTGTAAAGTCTACCACTGGAGGCGCACTTAAAGCAGGTACATCTTGTTCAAATGTTCAAATCATAGTTGAGTTTTTTCCAGATGATGTGGGAAAAGTCTGAACTGTCTTTAAGCAACCTCACTGAGTGTTGCTATGAATCTTCCAGTCAGTGTTTGCTAACCACAGCGCTCATGTACCTGAGAAGTTAGAACACACTATGCCAGATATTCAGTCTCTTTCTGTTAAAACTTTTATGTTTTTTATTATGAATTTATATAAAGTTCATCCATTCAGTGGAAGAACCGGAAGAAAAACAAGAAAGTGGGGGAAAAGTGTCATTGCAAACCTACTCCTTAGCTAGTAAACATCAATATTACTTTGCAGACTAAAAGAACATTTGCTGGTTACTTTCAGATTTCAGTATGAAAAAAAGCACAGACTTGTTTCAAAACATGAAATGAGTCAGGTCTACTACAATGACTGCTCAATCTGTCAGTTTCTTTTGCATTCCTTAGAAAATGTATGCAAATAGCGATGCGGCCCCTAGATAACCCTTTAGAAACAATAAAGAAGCCTTTCTGTTAACCATTAGTCGCAGGTACAATCAGGAAGAAAACGTGTAAGCTGTGCAAATCCACCCCCACCATAGAGAAAAAAAAAATCAACAATCTTAGCCATCTCCATCACCCACCTCCTATTCCCAGTGACTCCACTCATGTTCCTCTTTAAATGGAAATGATTACATAAGCTACTGGTTGTTGTCTGTGATATAACTGTTGGATGACTGACCAACAATATGTTGTATAAAGTAATATTTCTAGTTTGTTAATTGTTGCTAGAATGCTAGACCAAGTGCTGGTAAAACAGTCCGTCCAGTCAAATATGACAGCTGAATTAATACCAATTCTTCATGAATTAAAAAAAAATTGAGATTAGAAGCTTGATTACAAGACAACATAAAGAGGCTTGAACTCTACCATGTCCTTTTATAAATAATACACTTTATTATTTTATTAAAACTAAATGGGTGTTGTTGACAAAGCAAGAACCAGAATGTGCAAGGGGTTCAAAGTCATCATATTGCTATATTACAACACATAGGCCTTGCATACATTATTGGATGCAAATATTAGTCAGCTACATGCCTTTGACACGTATGCACGTGTGTGTGTGCGCATGTGTGTGCTCGTAAATCAAATCGTAAATGCACCATCAACACTGACATGAACAACTAATGCCTGCAAGAAAGTTACTGGGGAAACCACTGTCATGCCTTATCAGCTGTCGGCAAAACAGTTGGTGAGAACAATTAGACAATTGACAACTGTTAGACAATTGTACCATATAGATAAAAATGAATCAATAAACCTGGTCGTTAGTCATTATGTAAAAGAACTAAAAAAAAAGATCAAATAACCAGTAGCCTTCTCAAGTTCTGGAATCATATGGAAAACTCTAACATGTAATGGTATGAACATACTGTAACATGCTGGTAAGGTGAAAACAGCAAGAGATCATTTAACACAAAATATATTTCAACATTAATCTCATCTAAGTCTAAATTGATTTAAAAAAAAAACTATTTTCCATTGTTTTCTCCATTCTATTTGCAAACACAGAATAAAAAGCATTTTCAGGCATTTTGATCATTTACAGTACTACTGTGCAAGGATTTTTTTTCTCTCCCCTCGTGTCATGGAAAGAAAAAAAACAGATGACAGAAAGCATTGTGAATTACTTTTAATTACTTTTTTAAGTTGTAACATCTGGCTAAACAAATACAGGAGAATCACACAATATGAAAAGGAATGAACCATGACTGCAATCACTGTTTTCAATTAAATGTCCTATTTTTGCTCAAGATAAGTAACCATACAACAGTGTCTATTCAATCTGTTGCAGTAACTACATGGACTAATGTCTCATGATTTCAAAATATTCTGATTATGATTTCCTTGTACAAAGTGTTAATTAGTTCTCAACTATACCTAAAAAGTTAAAATAACATTTTGCTTATATAGCAGTATAAAACTTTTGCAGGATTTGTTTGCCAACTAAACTCCCACTGGTCAGTTTAGAAAACTACTACAAAACTACAAAAGCCTATGAAATGAATCAACTGTTGATGCATTCACTTTTAGAATAAGTTGTGTGTGACTAGTGTTCCATCCTACTCTTAACATTCTGACAAAGTAATGGTACAGACTGACAGAGCTTACCCAAATGCACACCAGGTGCAGTTTGTTTCTACAATAAATATTTATATTTGTATACTAATAACGATAAATAGCACAGAAATATTTAAAAAAAAAACATATGCTGTGACAGTTCAGTGGAATAAATAGGCCTTGTGGTGTGCCTAGTGCTTTTGTTTCCATTTTTTTTAATCTGAGAGGTTACATAGGCTGGCCTAGCAAAGTTGTTTTTTTTCACGTAGCCAACATGTACATGTATATATGTGAATACTTTCATTACACTTAGAGCAAGGAGGTAACTTTGCAATATGCACATGTGTAAGCTTGGTGTGCCATGGACTGTACATGGAGACTGATTAATGGCTGGACATCACAAGGTATCAGACACAAAGCAGTGTTCACACTCTCCATGGCGACAGGAGAAGACATGGCTTGGATCTCACCTGTGGGTGACCACTCCTTAACCAATGACCTGTCTGTTTGTCTTGGGGTGCACAATGTGAAGGGACACGGCACTGAGAGACAACATCTGCCTGAAAACACCGCTGGAGAGAGGACACAACAACCTCCACCTCTCAAAGCTACCACATGCCACAAACTCACACTGGTAATTCATGACTTTGATTACCTCATAATGTGGACTATATATATATATATATATATATATATATATATATAGAGAGAGAGAGAGAGAGAGAGAGAGAGAGAGACAGATAGATAGATAGATAGATAGATAGATAGATAGATAGATAGATAGATAGATAGATAGATAGATCACACTTTACTCTGGGTTTGATTTCAGAAATCACATGTATTTTGTTAAATAGATTGAGTTTTGGGCAAATACAAAGATCAAACAAATGCTTGCATGACCAGACCATTAAAATGTTGAGGCTATTAATATCCACCCAGAATTAAGATCCCACACAAAGACATATGCCCTTTTACATAACTAAGTAATTACAACTTCAGGCCAAAAAGGTAATAAAAACTAATAGTCATAAAACACTAGGCTAAATGCATTTCAAGTAGTGTTTCACTGTTTGATAAGGGATTAAATACATGATTTGCCTTAATAGTTTGGGCAAAAATAAATAAATAAATAAAATAAAATAAGGAGGATTCACTGGTGCATTTCTATTTCTGCCATTACTTGAATAATCAGGATGAATGGCTAAGGAGCCATTGGAGCTGAGGTAAAGTTAAACAACAGGCATGGAGAGTTTCAAAGAAAGTTCACCCTGTGCTTTTAAACCTGGGTCAGCATTTGCGAAGGTCCATTTCTGCATAAGTGAGCACACAAACCCCGACGCCTGTTCAAATAGTCTGCAGCCCGCTCTCTCCCAGGCAGCTCATGACAACAGCCCAGCAGCACTGGTGTTTGATCTCCAGTGTTTTCCTTAATCTGGGTTGTCAAGGTTCGCTTGTTGGAGGCTGTTTACTTTACTTCTCTGACAAAAAAAGTGTTTTTCCCCCCTCAGACAATGACTGGCCTAATCCAAACACCAAGGAAAAGGAGCTCTGCCACTGCAAACTGTTAAAGCTGCAGTAGCCTTTTTTTAAGCAAAATTGTGAGCACAACAATTGAAATAATTGTGGCACTCATATAGGCCTGTATAGCCTTCAGTAGAGCCTGATTCTATGTGCATGTGTTTATGTGCCTCTGAAACCTTTATTTATGAACAATTACCAATTGCACCACAGTTACAAGGTGAACTGGATAGAAAATTAATTTCAGTAAAGACATGAAGGGGACAAAAAAATATTCAACAAGTTAGTCTACGTGTGCAGATTAATGCTGATAACTATCCAGATTGTTCTGGTTAAGTGGGATTATAGTATATTACAAACTACTGCAACTATGGTAGGCTACAACACTAATGTTTCCCCTTTGTCTCTCCAGTTTACACTAAGTATACCGCCTACATAGGATAACCTGCAGAACATTTTGCTGACAGCCGGACAGCCATTTCCAAGACAAATTCAAAAAACAATTGCCATATATAATATGAAAGTAAGCAATCGTCCTAATTAGAATGTTATTATTATTATTATTATTATTATTATTATTATTATTATTAAGACTGTATCTGTAGCTATCTGTACCCTGTAGTTTAGTCGACAACACTTTTAAGCCGCTTGGTGTTATCAAAACAAAGTCCCAAACTTTTGCCATTTCTGTAACTGCCCATTATAACATGTATATAAAAGATCGGATCAGACCGAAGGCCTTTTTCAATGAAAAGAACTGGAGAGTTGTCTAAACAGCCACGCTTGAAGCCTACACACCATGAAACAACGGGCACAGAATGTGGAACTGCGAATGAATCGTGTTGCAATTGCTACATAATATCATAGTCATGACGAAAACTCAAGGACTACTTAAAGTGGTGGTAGCTAGTTCCGATGATTTCTTACACGCGTGTTGATAGTAAATTTGCATTAACTATTAAAGTTCTACAGTAAAAAATCTATTTGGTTTCACACTTACATTTCAGATCATATGAAACAACAACTGTGTAATGGTATGCCACAGTTTATTTTCATCAAAACACAACTCATCATTAATAAAATATGGAGGGCAAATCATAAATCGTACACATTCTACAATCCTTCCTCATTATGCTGTCAAAAATGTGGTATTTGCTGATGTTTGTGGTGAAGGACAACACGTGGGATCAGCCACTAATCCCTGGTTATGGTCCAAAAAAAATCGAGTATGAAACTTCTGTAACGTTACGTAGCCCAGATTGCACATCTTCAGTTTCGGACTTGCAATACACGTTTCAAAACAAATGCATGCTTATCTATGTGGAAGCATCAGTTGGTATATAGTCTGGCTACTGCTTAAACTCTTAATCAAGATTTGGACCCAAGAGAGATGCGAGAGCAACAACTTGCTAGCTCACGAGCTAGCTAACTTTCAGAAAAGTAGCAATGAGTGACGGTGTGTCTTTTTTCCTAATCACTGACCGACTGGAATGAAACACCACGACCAAACAGACCACTGCAGAAGACACCTGACACGAATTATCCCTGCCCGCAGATAATTGGGTTGATGTTATTTATCATTGTTTCACCATTAGAAACAATAACCGAAAACATTGTGTTAACAAAGACAAAACTCCATGTACATGAGCGCAAACAAGGACGCATCACCAAGAAAAATACAGGAGAGCATGGTCAACTTACCGGAATTCGATAGTGGCTGATTATCTCTGCGAGCGCAATTCTGGGCTTGAAAGTCAACTATACATAAGATCTTGTATACCAGAAAGCATGCAAACAAATAGCCTAACGTTAGTATTACTCCGCGCTCCCCGAACCTGAAAGATCTCCACTGTATTCACGGAAAGCACAGTTTCAAAGAGGGATTCTACGGTTTCACACCACCATCTGTCTCGATCATGAGGGGCGAGTTCCTTCTGATGTTATTACACTTTAATGCGCCTTGAAAGAAAAGGGGAATCGCGGATTTAGAAATTTGTTATTTTTTGATGTTCCAAGTCCGTGACGTCATATCCACTATCCACCTGCTGGGTAAACAACATTCAATGCAGAGCTTCACTGAACATCTAAAGGATAAGCAAGAATTCATCAAATATCTGATCAGTTTGTTTCCTAAAATGTATATATGCACGCCTTCATCCAGAAATAGCGAAACGCCAAAAATTATTGTAAAAGTAAAAGTGGCATGGGCTGTCTGGCCAATGAGGCAAATGGGGCTCTCTTTCCCCTTTTCTGCACTTTGTCCAGTGAATCGGAGCAAGTTCGGGAGGTGAAAGTTCAGGAGAAGGACAAATCTATACAAGAAAGTCAAGACGTCAGTGAGAATGGATGTCCTCCGTGTTCAAATCAGTGTTTATGTAAAGCCATTAAAAGTGGTGCTTAACTTCTTAAATGTGAGGGACGCATGTTCTTCACGGGCTACTACTTACCCTTTGTGGAACGACAATCTAATCAAACAGACTATGGTGATTTAATCATGCCAGGTTAAGCCCTTGATGTGTGGGCCTACGCATTTTGTAAGTTTAATTCAAGGTTTGTTCTTACTTGAAGATAAGTTTATATGTTAGGCTCTAAGTAAACCACTGAGATTTTAAGTGGACCAGGCTACAGCAGAAACAGACCTAGGCTAGCTCTGTCCTGTTAAAATCTACAGTTATAGGACAGAAGACATTTGTGATGCGTTTAACCTAGTTGAAAATAATTTTAAAATAGGCTGTTACGAAGAAAAAGGTGAAAAATGCTAACCCCAATTTGTAACAAAATAAGCTATTATTAGGCTAGTAAAACTGATATCAAGTTGTTGTCTTTCATAAAGATCTGTGGTGCAGAGGACATTTAATTATAAGAGAAAATAATTTTATCGATGGTTGTAGCTGTCGCCTCTTAGTTTTCCTGCTGTTGTGAATGCTGAAAAAAAAAATAATTTCTTTAGTACATAGCGCCACCTCCCGGACGTTGATCCAAAGTCACTGTAAGATGCCATACCTAGGCCTAGCCCACTATCTCCGACAAACGCTGTCTGAATTTTCTCTGTAAAAAGCTTAAACTTATATAATTTTCTCCCTGTAGACATATAAGAGCCTCATCCATTAACAATTCTATGCTGCTTATTTGTAGTTTTCTGTTCCTGTAGTCCAAAGTTTTATGAATTGTCTCAGGCAAACATTGCTAAATATCTTATTGATAAGTGGCATGGGGGTGTCAGACAATTCAGCTAGATCTCTGGAGGAGACAGAAATGAAGCTGGATACCACAGCATTGTCTAACTATCAATCTGTCATCTTAAAAGATCACACTGCAAATCTCAGTCTGTTCCTCATTCAGAATTCCCAAAGTGACACTAATTCAAATAGACATTCAAAGACAATTAAATAACTTACAAAGTTCACCACTTAACAAAGAACAAGCTGATCCATATTTGTGTACTGGTGTAGTAAGCCATGTTGAGTCTGAGACAAAGGTGTTTTTTGTCTTGCTTGTTTTGACATCTTGTTCTGTGCTGAAGCCGATGCTCCATGGATTTTGGCTTGGCTTGATAGAGTGCCGCTTTAAAACAAATTAATTGAGGATTAGTATCAGTTATGTAACACCCTCTCCATATGCACTCATGCACACAACAAAGTAATTAGCTTTCTGTTAATTAGGTAATTAAGCAAATGAAAAGAATCCACTCTCCATTTCCAAAGGGGATGGCTTTCAAATTATGTTCTCCCCTGTTGCTGAGGGCACAGCGAGCTGTAGAGGAACAAAGGACTGCCACCCCTACATATGTAATAAAAGAAAATCATTTATGCTTTGTGCATAAAATTACTACGGGGGTTTTACCTGGCTCTTTAGGCTGCACACTGTACATGAACCTAGAAGGACGGTAAGATGATGGTGGAAAATCTGGTAATAATAATTGAAAAATATAAGATTGAAGAGAAAAAAATATATATCTTAAAAAAAATGAAAAGAGTAATAATATTGTTTACGGCTTTTCTAGAACATAAGGGTTGAAATAAGCCCAAAACATCTTAAATCTTTCATTGTTTGATCCTATGAGTGGGACAGCCAAACTAATCAAATTAGTTTTTCTTGTTAAGTATCCTATATTTTATGTTGAGCAAACTTTGAGCAAATCAAAGCTCATTTCCTTTCTCCAAACAACATTTTAGTATTCACAGATATGAAATCATATATCAAACATCTTCCCGAGTGTATAACACCCTCCATCTCTTTCACTCCTTGGACTTTGGAAATGTATATAAATTCTGTTCCTTGGGTTAGATAGGCTACAACTCTTTAAGGACACTAGATTCCTTTGAAATTATTTCGTTTTCAGTGGACCTCTAAAGTGGACAATAGTATATTGCAAGAACATTTTAGTGTATGTAGTCCTGCAGTCATCACTCCTGTCGTCATGATGTGCAGTTGCATGATATATGTTTGTTTACTGAATTGAAAACACTTACTTGCTCCAAATCACTCTCTAACTGGAAAGATATGCATACTGGAGATTTGGCACCCATGAGATATGCATGTTTTCTTCTTGTGGTCTGTTTTAGTTGTTGTTTTTCTCTTAGCCTAGGTACTTGATTTAAATATAATGTACTGTAGATAATTTGAAGAGCAGTATGTATGCTAAACATACTGCAGTTTGTGCAACATTTAACTGTGATGCCAATGCCCTGTTAACAACTATTCTTGGATCAAGCATCAGGGCTTAGTGGAGGTTAAATGCAAGTAAATGCAATTGTTTTAAACCAGGTTTATCCACTTCTTCACAGTTTATGCACCACATGCAACTTTTAACATTCTAGAATCCCTCTGGATACTCCACATTTTCCATTTCATATCACCACTATTGTTCTACACACACTGGACAATAACCTTCCATGATCCAACATGTTTTCCATTGTGTCTTTTTTAAACATCTGATACATGCCACAGCCTACTTTACAGTGATCACAGTAAATTCATAGTCTACCCACCTCTTACCACTACATCCCTCTCAATCATCTTTCCGCAGAGATGTCAAAGAAGAGAAGGCTTATTCAACCAAGGCCTCTTTTGCTAGAATTTCTTTCTCAGTTTCATCAGCATTATTATCAGTTGTTGCAGTTGTCACTCTGTAAGCACTAATTTCTCTTAGCATTCCTGATGCAGCCTCTGATGACCAACTTCAAAGAAAACTGGGATAATTGCCCCTCTGCTTCTGTGACTAAGGCTACAGTTACTTCTCTGCCTGTATTCAGTCTGTCAACCGTGTGAACATTTGTTCTCATCAGCCTCATAATACTACCAGGAAACTATTAGATAAGTAGTTTGTTTAAAGCTTTTTTTATTATGTTATGATCATGATATTACCTTTTTATCTTATTACAGATTTGCAGTTGTGTTTCTGACTCTTCCCTTTTCCAGACCACATGCTTGGTATCAAACTTAACTATAGCCCAGGATTTCTTAATCACCTAATACATTTAAGATAAGGTGACATGACAGACCAGAACTCTGACTATTTTGGTTCTTAAAACAAGTGTGAGTGTGAGTTTGATTTTTTGTGTTGTAAGGTGAGTCAAGTGGTCTTAATGACTGTACCAGTTCGTTTGGTGAAAACTGTATCGTGAAAAGGCCAGGAAAATGACAAAGCAATAAACTTTTGCTCTGAACTGGCAATTTTTGAAACTTATTAACAGTTAGGGTTTTTTGTAGGCCTGAGTTTTTAGCATCTTATTCAGATGCTGAGACCTTGTTATTTTGAAAAAAATATTATTTGTTTTACATGTTAGTGTTTTGCTGGTGTGTTGAAAATGTTTCATGCTATGTATTGTTGCAAGTATTTGTCATGAGTGTTACTGTCATTTGTCTTACATAGAGATGCCTCTGTGCCTTCAGAGCTCAGTTTGAAAATTGTCTTGTTTTGTGACATGCAGCAAACACACAGTTGAAACAGATTGTTGTTGAACCTGCATGGCGAAGTCTTCATAAGACTCCTGTCCAAGTTGCACAGCCTTTTAAAGACATTTGGAGTACCTTAGTGACATTGGCCTATTTTGACATTTCCTTCTGCCCTCATAACATGCTGTAGCTGCCAGATCTTTCTTGCCACTATGACAGCTCCATTAATATAGCACCAATCTTTTATTCTTTTCCTTTCTTTCTTTCTTTCTTTCTCTCTCTCTTTTTATCAGAGAACAAAGACCCGTAACAACAGGGATAAAGGTTACTACATGTCAGAGTTCCACATGCCAGAGATGACACCATGGTTCTGGGCCTTATTGTGAACAACAGTGAACTATAGCCTGCAGAGATTAATCTGAGGCTCAGTATTAACAAAAGGGTGGGGGAAAAAACTTTACCTATGTCAACGTCGTATTCCTCAACAACAAAACAGTCAGACTCTGAGTTTGCACCTAGAAAGGTCTTGAAGTACTCGCAGTGTGGAAAATTATCTTATCTTATAGCATCTGCTGCTATTTTATTTCTCTTTCCTGCTGACAGTGTTCAAACACTCCTAATAACAAGGTTAGAAGAAAGAAGACATCCTATATGCAAAAGTCCTATTACTTATCTATTTGTAAGAGCTAACTTTTTCATCTGGAATCCATCCTAAAGATAGATTATTAATAGAAAATCCCTTCATTTGCAGATCTTATAAGCTGCCATTGCATTTACATCTCAATGCTTTTTGGATAACCTGGTTGATATTGATTTTGTCAATGTGCAGCAGCAGCTTGATCCTTGCTTTTCTAAACCTTTAATCAAACCAAAAATACATCAAGTGTTTTAAAATCATGTTAATGTAGCTGAAGCCAACATCAATCTTATAAGGCCAACATGTTTTACTAGACAGGCATCCCTTTAAGAATGGACCAATGTCATAGTCACATTTATGGTTAAATGAGTCGTTATGGGGCAAATGAAGGCTCTCTCAGGTCCCCCTACAGTTTCTTGGTGACTTTACCATGCTTGCAAGATGTCTTAAACACAAAGCAACTCACATATGGGCCTTATGAAATTGTATTTATGATCTTGCCAGTCACCATAATTCTTGATCATTGCTGGGTTGTAAACAAGTGCACGTGTATTGGCAAGAATGTTGGACAATTTGGGGCGTAAGTTACAAAAAAAAAAAAAGACGACTGTAGGGGCAGCTTCATAGTTTAAAACATCCCAGATTTGCATTGGTTTGTAAGTTTGTGGACTTTTGTCAGGGTCCTTGGCAGGACAAGCAGCAGTGTCCTGAGATGAGACACTCATACCACCTTCACCAAATGAGCCCACAAGAGACTTGGGTTACCTTAATCACTGCAGCCTTCTGGCAACAAGAAGAGGTTGCCACAAACTTCAAGGTGCTATGGAACAATGAGATGTTTTGGCAACAGTCAACAGTCCATAATCACATTTCTGTGGTATGACCTCTTCCACACATGCCAAACACATCAAAAATAATCATGAACAACTTTCTGTGGTATAACCTTCCATACACTAGATCAATTTTATACTTACAATGTCTTTATATATGTGTGGGTATTACTGTAATGTGGTATGTAAATGTGGCTAAACATGTATTTAATCAAACAAACTCAAACAGGGACAGACAGTCTTCTTGAAAAACTACACATAATAACAAATTCCACTTTTTTACCATTATTTATTATTTGACCTTTATTTATTATTTGAAAAAATAAGTTTCAACATTAAATGTGTGCAGTCTGTCCACATTTATACATTGTTTATCCACTAGAGGGAGCTGGTGATCCCCAAAATCACCAGCTTCACTGCAAGAGTAGATAAACTATGAAACAAATTTGGAAGTCACCTCAATTTGGACTTTTCATCAATATGAGGAAAGATGTTTGTAGTATAAATTTTTTGCACAGTCATTTGACTATGATGAAGCCATGGCATACAAGACTCACTTCGTGGGTAGAAAATTGACAAACTATTTGCATTGCTCTTACAGCATTGCTGTAAGGCCTGTTGATAGAAGGCATCTTTTCTCTGCATACATTTCCAGTTACAGGGCCAGTTCCTGACACAAGAATTTCAAGGGGCATCACAATACATTTATTTACTTTTTTCTGCAGTTTTCTACTTGTATTTCTCAAAAAGAGGGCAAAACTCAAATCTGGCCTAGAGCAGCAAAAAGGCTAGAGCCGGGCCAGCTCACATATACTGGGAGATCCATAAAACTGAGGGTGTGTATTTACTTTCATGCACACAACTTTGTCTAGGTGCGAAACCTTTTACAGAATTCATACATTTCTAAATGTGTCTTGCTAGTCTCAAACATACAGACCAAGGTCGGTTCCTGGCATAGGCCAAATTTTAGAGAGGCATAGCAATTTCTCTTTTTTTTCCTTCAGTTTTTCACTTGTATTTCAGAGGGGGCAGAACTCAAATCTGGCCTAGAGCTGACCCTGACTGACACTGGATGTCATTTGTTGATGATCAACAGTTACCTAGTGTTCCATGTGTTTTGCAGTGGCCGATGATATAGTACACCTAATCAGCAGTGCAATAAGCCACCTGCACACACACAGACACATACACACACACACATATAAACACCACATATCACCCTATGCCTTAGTAGTTGTACACGTTGGCAATCCAGTGCACCTTTGATGAAGTGTAACAGTTTATTATTAGTTGTAGCTCCCTCTAGTGTTCATTTAGGCTTTTGTTTGAAAGAATGTCTGAGTGTCTATGATTCCTTTCACCTGTACAAATATGTTAACCTATTTATTTTTGAGTGCAGTTTGACCAGTGTGCACTCCTCTCATTGTGACACTGTGACGCACACAATGCTCTTGTCACTGTGTGACACTGGAGCAACTGGCTGAGCCGCTTCAATGCAACAGGTGGAGCAATGCTGCCCTCTTGTGGAGGACACGGCTATGGGTGTATATGAGGCCTGCAGTGAAGCTGATGAGGGCATGCATTGCTAAGAGAGAAGTGTTCTATGACAGTGTTGAGGGAGGTGACCCATCCTCAGAGAGTAATTGTTCTCTCATGTATCCCCTCTACCTATGTACTTTACACATCCGGTAATGAGCTGATTTATTTTGTTTTTTAGGTGTTACTGTGAAGTGCATCTTTATTGTTATATATGGTGTATTTGTGTTTTTGAGAGTGGAGGAGGGTATTTATGAGACAAACAGCTCTCAAAGTCACGCCTTTAAAGGACAGGTTTACTTTTTTGTACTGAAAGCTCTGTTTTCTGACCGTTTATGATGGACTACAGTGGTTTAGATTAATATTTTGAAAAATGCTTCTGTTCTGAGAATTCAGTTGTTGCAAGTGTTTTTATGCACTCTAAAAAAGATGTTTTAAAGCATTATTTTCAAGCATTATTTTATTACACATCTGGAAAACAGTTCAGTGGCTTTAAATGTATGTAAATAAATGTTTTCAAGTTATTGCATTTTTAGCATAATGTACTTTAAAAGTATTTGCATGAGTATGTTACAGAGAGTAAGTCCACCATAGGCTGAGATAGAGAGCAGACGGCATGCAGTAGCTGTGGAAGAAGTAGAGTTGTTTGTTCAGTTCCTGGTTGTTGACATGCCCTTAAGCAAGGCAGTCCTGAGTTTCTCCACACACTTGCACTGCAGTTGGAGTATACATGTTGCAGACTTAAGGTCTAAATATTCTTTAACAACACAATTGTAGCAGCTGTGTGTGTGTGTGTGTGTGTGTTATGGGAGGCTAATTTGCAGAGATTTGTACATGCAATTACATGCATATGATTCCTACATATAACATATGTACCTCATGTGGACAGTGGACACAATCAGTTCATATCATTTCAAAACAATACTATTCACAGTCTGAACTCCTAGAAGTTCAAGTGATCATCTGGAGTACTTCCAGCTAGAGCCCTGTTATTCAAACTCACTGAGTGCTGTTGGTAGGAAGGCGGATGAGAGAATTTAGTACAACACAGAACAAATATTGAACCAATGAGAGGACTATAAGCTCACTTTCAGTTTTGTTTCCCATAGTCCCTTTCACTTAGCACAAGCCACAGGTTTGCTATTTGGTCTATACTGTACCAAATGCTTTTGTTCCTAAAGCTATAGCACAGAGTACCTGTTGAGTAGCCCTGTTGAGCTCACCAAGTGCTGTTGGTGGAAATAACAATTTGGTCCATATACCAAATAGCAAACTGGCAGATTGCTAGATGAAAATTAGAATCCATAAGAATTATGTGTGTAAATCTGTGATAAAATAATTATTTTGAGATTCAGCCCCCACCTCCCCACCTCTGATGTTAAAATAGCATGTTAAATAGAATGTTGATTGATCAAAAATAAGCTCAAATGCAACTTTACAGGCCCTATGACATATTCAACTTTGTTGTTGTTTTTTCCACTAATTATTGCTTATATTTAAGTGTATGATGCCATTTACACATTTATGTGACATTATAACTTGCAATACAAACAAATGTTGCCTTATTGCAAGTAATCAGCTGGGGAAGATTTGTAGGGATATCTATGTGTCCTAGCAGCTAATATTTTAACAATTATGAATATTACAACTGAATTTATTTGTGTACAATTTATCACAATTTATTACTATCCTAGAGTGACAATTGATTTAGAAGAGGAAGAAGAGAAAAGAAAGAGGAGGAAAACAAAAAACTCTCTCAATAGACCTCCATAAGTTTACAATTAAAGCAACTTTTTGCCACTATTTGAGGTGTCCTTTTTATAAGACAATTCCTTCATGTACAATCCCCAAATTAATTCAGATGGCATATAGTCATATGAAGGGTGGAAAAATATAAGTGTAATTCCCACCAGCTATCCAGGACATCCACTGTGCAGTTATGGGTGGAGGGTGGGAAACCCCAACAAATTACAAATTATGCTCTGTGACACTTTATGCTGTGAAGGCTTATAAGATAACATTGTAATTCCTTATGAGTAGGCCTAGTCATGAGATTGTAGAAGCAGTTCTAAATTAATCACATTAGTTATAAGACTTTATTAATGCATCAGTGCCCTTCATGAATGTGTTTATAATGTTTTAATGTTGGGTTCATAGAAAGTGTTACACAAATTAGGGGTGGGCGATATAGCCTAAAATTCATATTACAGTATCATTTCAAGCATAGACTTGTGATATATTCAGTTTCAAATGTGCAGTATTGACCAGGAGACACAAGTAAGAAGCTTACTGATTTGATCTCAGAATGTTTATGTTTTGGGCCCAAAATATTGAGATGAACCTTCCAGCATCACCCTCCAAGATGAGCTCAAAGTCATACCTTAATCTTTGACTGGTCAAATCATTACTGATTGAAAGCAGAATACAACAAAAATAAAGTAAACTTTGTTAAATCAAAATAATCAAATAGCAATACCATACATAAATTACCTTTGAATGTCTAGGCACGCACAAGACTCACATAAATCAACCTAAATGCATGCATTCATCTGCGCGATCGTGTGAGATAATAGATAGGATAGGCGGATCATCTTTGCTACTGATGATGGTTAGTAAAGTCTCTGTATGAAATCAAAACTATAATTGTTAGTGTTAGAAAGTGTGGGCCTACATTACGGTATATGTATGTGAACTTAGAATTTTCCTGCATAATTGGTCACTATGTGATCTGATCTTGTAGTTAATACCACAAAAGAAACCATTATATTTCATTCCTATGTCTTTGGTGGGAAGGCTGAAAGCGATGTCATATGTCTATTGAGAGGTTCCAGCCCACCCCTGAATCTTCTATGCGTCTATCATGACCCCACAGAACAGAGAAACAACAAAAGTTGATTTTTCACCCTCAGAGGCTTCTGAGGACCTCTTCCGTTTGGCCAAATACGGTGACCACTGACTACTCATTGCAAAATATCTGGTGATACTACAGGAAACTGACAAATGTTCTGGTGGGATAGTCTACAAACCGTTCAACTTTGATCATTTGATAACATTAACAATGACATTAAGGAACAAATTTTTGCCATCCGAAGAAATTGAATGTCCATTCATACTCTTGACACATCATTTGAGCTGCAAGTGTTACAGGTTAAGTTACATGTCAGCACACACACATACAGTTCACACATGTTCACAGTCTGAATTCCTTATTCCTGAATTCCTTCTGAAATAAGGCTTACTGTAATCAAGCACAAGGGGTAAAGATATCCCTAGACATAATAGCTTACATGCTATGAGCTTAGTAGGGCTACATTCCCATCAAGTTTTTATTATCCCCATGTATCGGTGTTCAGAACTGTGGTCAGAAACCTGCTTCCAAACAAAACAGCCAATTTGACACTCACACAAGGGTAATTGAGGGTTCGACATATGCTCCTTCTTGAGACTCATGTACAACAAAAATTCTGTACGCTAGACTTATGGGGGTTTTCCACTCACGGTTTTAGCACTACTCAACTCAACTCTTGCGTTTCCATTAGGAACCTTTCCATTAGTACCTGGTACCTATTAAGATTTTTTGTATCTGCTTTGGCCAGGTTCTATCCATGCTGAGCTAATACTAAAACATGTTGTGAACAGACAGCATAGCATTACAAGGGACGAAGAACTGAAAGTGTTGGAATATTACATTTCAGAGGAAATGAAGGAAGACAGCCTATGATAAGCAAATCCACCAACTGCTTGGAGACTGTGAACAGACACTTCACAACAGTAAGCTTGTAATGTGTACAAGCTTGTGTTCACACAAACATAACCAGATAACTGCTTTATTATCGCAAGGTTACTGTTACAACCACAGGTTAAAACTTACAAAGCCCATTGTATTCGCCAAAGTTCACAAGTCATTCTTTTTCGAAGTGTGATGGACACAGAAATAATGACTATCTAACCTTATGTTATTCAACATTCTAAAAGACATTGCTGTTGCCTGCTATCTTTGTTTCACGGATATTTAGTGACCTCACATAGTTAGAATTTTATGTGGCGGGCACCAATCATATGTAGTAGAGCATGGATTGGGCAATAATGCAGTGCCATTCGCCAGAGGCCCAAGCTTGGTTTATCCTACGTAAACTTGATCAACTTTGCTAAAAGTTGCTAAAAGTACCAAAAGTTAAAACATGCTATGGGCCTACTGAGGCTACAAGTTTCAAGGGACCAGTATTTCAGTGACAATGACAAATTTTGCCATTTTTGGCCTGTCAGTCACTACACCACAAATGGCTGTTGGATGCATCTCCTTAAGCCCTATGTTCCACTAAAATTGTCAGCTGGGGCACTACAGTTGAGGATGACCACTTTTGTTATTTTTTGTCTGTCAGTTGGTGGCGCTACAGCATGAGGGCTTGTGTGTGATGTGGCACTTTGAGATCCACATACCACTCAAATTGGATCGGGTGGATCAGGTGGCACGGTTCTCAAGTTAGTCCCTTAAAATAACGCTAACGCTCCCCCAGCTGGGAGCGTGCATCCCACCAGGACTAAAAGATGCTATATGTTAAAACAAGTGGATCTAAATGTTATGAAATAAATGTTTCGGTTTCATGGGAAGTTCTCAAGGGAATTTGAGCAGCTGACATAATGTACCCAACCCATGGAACAGATTACAAGTAGTAAGCAAATGTTAATAAATGTGTTTACTTCATCTCTTCCATGTGGTTGGAAGTGTGTTGATCTCTTAATGGAAATATCTGCCTTCTCTGACACAGGAAATCCCAGACCTTGGCAACATTGGACAGGTAGCCTTTCCAATTACAGGTCAACATTAGGCACAAGTCACATCCCATAATGCATGCACCTGAAATTCATATAAATTTGTTTTCTCAATATCCTTTTGACTTATGTTGTTCATTCTTGCCATATAGATCTTTTGATTGTATGTCAGTATTATCAAGGTAGAATGGACGGGAGACTATCCTGCTGGCACATGTTGTAGACATTTGTGTGTTTTCTGTCACTGGAGTCAATGGTGATGGTAATGCATTGAAATTGCAATGTTTACAGGTGCACTGACCAGAGAACAGCATTAATAATAATATACAAAATAAACTCTTCCACAATGCAGCCGCCATTAAACGCTGTTTTACATTCTTTCTCTCCTGGTTCAGGCCGCATTTTGTATTTTTGCATTTTAGTTCACACTCTCTGCCTCGGTCAGGTGGTTGGTTAGGTAATGGACCCATGTTGCAGCAACCAATTTTCCAGGTTGCAAGGTAACCACAGGTGCTAACAATGAAATCTTGATGACATCCAATAAGGATCTGAATCTGTTACACTGAGTCAGAATCTTATTGGATGTCATTAGTAAGACCTGTAGTGCACCTTGATACTTCCTGGAAAATTGGCTGCTGTGACATGGGTTTATAGACAACCTGCACAGACTCTGCTCAGATAGGCAGTAGGAAAGGTGTAGTGAGCCTATATTCACCTATACTTACACAGAGCATGTAAAAACAGTATATTCAAACCTGGCCAGGACTTGTTCCCTCTTTGTTTACATTATTATTTAAATATGTTTTTTTTCTTTATAAGTGTATATGTGGCAGCATCTCCAAAACTAACTGAAAGGGGGACAGAAAGATGAAACTGTGTTTCCTTGCCCTCAGAGGTTGGCGTTTTGCTATTCGGTCCTTGACATATCACATTTTCTCATCCCTCTTCCTAATGAAGGCACTTGGTGAGTTCAAGCAACAGGGATATTGGTTGGTTTACACAATACTTTACTTTTTTCCCCAAGTCTAGCAGTAACAGTAGGAGCATTTTGATGTGTTCTGAAAGTTGGTTTCAGAGCTGAACTGCATAGCAGCTGAAAGCTGCTTCATCACATTGTGTTCAGACATTAGGTTTTACTGACAATTTCTTCTGCTGCAATCTGAGAGACACAGCTGGTGTGTATAGCTAACATGACCGAAAGATAATGAACTCCTGTCCTATTTAGTGTTTCAAAAACAGGCAGCAATGCTTTAAAATCAGTTGATATGGCCCAATATGGCTTCCTGCTCATTTTGTGTGATTGCAGGTGTACCTGGAGCCTGAGATCAGCCACACCTGTGGGAAAAGACCTGCAGGTAAAAAGCAGCTTCCTCTCCCATTCGTGAGGCCATTCTTATTTGGGGTTTTTGAGCATGCAACAACACATTCCAAACACTAGTTTCAAAAAACATTAATACATTGCTGATGACTGACTTAGATACATAGTATAGTATTTCTTCCATAGTATTTGGACTTAGCAGTTCCTCTTCTTCGTAACAACTCCAGGTTTTGAAAAAACACGCTCACATGGTACTGATTATCTTGGTGCTCATAGAAAATTTGAAGCCAGGAAATATAAGTTTAAAGGTTTTCATGTGAAACTCAGTATTACAACGGGTGTGTATATTTGGTTCTGACATCATATCTCTGGACCTCCATCATGGCATTTGCAGTAGAGTTGTGTGCTTACTTTGTTTGTTGCACAATGGCATCCAGATGGTGCCACAGTTGACCACAGGGTCCAGCAGAGCAAAGTAAGAATGGTCATTGTCTGAAGACTGTTGAGCTTCTCCCTCAGTTGCCTGTACATTAGATCTGCCAGCAGTGGTGCCATTGGAGTTTGCCTCCTCTGCATCTGTTCTGCAATGACGTAATCTAACATTTTGGGGGCAGACACCAACTTTAGAGGCAGACACCTTCTTTTCTTCTGACAGTTCAATTGTAGCCTCACTGAACTGAGCAAGCAAGCCTAGACACCTAGTCTGGAGGGAAGCCAACGCTGCAACCACTGCTTCTCTCTTAGAATGAAACCTTCCCAACATGTGGAATGTGCTGTCCACTTTCATTAGTTTACGCTCTGGTCGCCCTAAAGGAACCTGTATCTGCAAGGCTTTCCCTTACACCACACAGAAGTAGACTAAACAAAACAAAGAGCACAGCTTGGAGCACTAAAGATACCATAACATACAGTACCTGAGCAGTGGTGCTGCATCTAAAAAGATTGCCCTTACTAGCCCTTGCATTCAGCTCAGGGAGTCCAGGAGTTTGGGTCAAGACCTTTTTCCACCATAAGATTGATTGTGTGTTCAATACAATTTTTTTTAAGGCAAACATGTTTTCTGCTGCATCTGTTACCAGACAGGTTATTTTATGTCTGATTATGTCGATTAGGGTAGATTTGGGAACTGCTAAGTTTTCAGCAGTATGTGACTCTGGGAAATGTTACACTCTGAGAAACACAGTATTGAGGACAAGATCCTTACCAATGAAGTGGCAGGTTATACCTAGATAGGCGTTCATGTTTATGGATGTCCACGTCTCCAGTTAGGCTAACAGCTGTAGCCCTCTCCACTTGGGCATTTGCCTCCTCTTTAGCCTTTTTTTTAATAGAAATCAGCAACCAAGGCATTCAAAGCTTAAAGAAATGAGAACATGTATTGTATAAATATGTTAAAGAAATACAGACAAATCTGCCATGAAATTTGTGAGTGCTGCTATTGCTGCGCTCCAACCACTGAGCTAAAAGTTGCTAACGTAACTTGGTAGTCTGTCAGAGTAGTACTGTGCATTTCACAAAGTTTCATTACAAAGCTTCTTACTTTCCCACCACTACAAGTGCAGTCAGACATTGCACAGGCTCTTCCCAATACAGTTTAGATTGGCACGTGATTCAAAGGCAAAGCAGTAAAAAGAGATACATTTCACTAGTAGCCTCCACTGACATGCCGAATCCGCAATACAAACAGACATTAAAATACACTTACACAAGGTCCAACAGGTACGTCCTCTTTTCAGTCATGCAAGACACTAGCATGACAAGCCAGACTACAACATCAAAATGTATTGTCTGACCACAACCGATCGACTGAGTTCTAGGGGCAGAATCAGCTGTTGTCTTTCAAACTGGATAGCGCTACGACCAATCAGAGCGACGTCGGCAAAACAGGAAATACATCCTTGTTTGAAATGAATGATTTGAGTACCTTTTTCTGCTCAACTTTGTAGAGTTTGCAAGTTTCAAACAAACAAACAAATTAGGCTACTATCCTAAAAGACCTACTCATTCCCCTCTAAAGAAGGCTCTGACTTGTGTTGAACCTGTTTCGCTAAAAAAAATTCTAAATAAATGTTGGTGAAAGAAGTGCAAAATAGGCTACTGTGTGCTAGGGTAGCCAACCTGAAAATACATTCTTTAAATGTACTTATAAAGGCATTCAGATGCTAATAGGTAGTTTACTGAGTTAAATCATAGCTACGCAGTTGAGATATTGGCCTACTGTAGGCTTATAATCAAATAGCCTACTCTTAAGAATACTTTTTCCAAATACTCTAATATGCCAATGAAAGGACACTTCTACTGAAGTGCACTGTTAATTAGAACTTTGATCACATTTCAGATAAAGTGTAATCATAGTGCATTTATAACAATAACATAATAACAATATGTTGGACAGAAATGTAAAAAAAAGTACGCAAAAATACCATTATTAAAGTTTCCGATTTCACACACAAAAATATTTTAAGTCCCACTTAATTACATGTATTTTTGAGTACACTTTTGAAAAGTACATAGTAAACATACTTTATGATAAACACAAAAGGTGTGCTTACTTTAAACTTAATACGCTTTATTCATATTTCTACTACACTCAAGTATACTGCTTTTTTTTATCTGGGAAGACATGTTGGCCTTATAAGACATTTGCAGAGCTTGTAAGCTGCCATTGCATTGGTCTCAATGCTTTCTGAGTAAAAAGTGACATCACCTGGTTAAGTTGGAGAGTACAGCGAAATGAACACTTCTGTTCAGCCTTTGTAGATTTAACCCCAGTAAATTAGGAAGACAACAAGTAAGCAAGTTAGACGATCATGGAAGTGAGAAAACAAGAGTGGAACACAACTGATGGTGTCTATGTCTTATAAGGCCAGCATTTCCTACTAGCCAGGGATCCCTTTAAATGACATGAGAGGAAGCGTGTTAAATAATCTTCACATGCAGAGCAGAGTTACAATAGCATTGTCAACACACATGACATCTTTATACAAATGACAACATACTGTATATTTATGCAGTAATTTGTCCATCATGTAAATCATGGATCCTATAAGTCACGGGCAAGAAGTTGACTATTTCAAGACATTTTTTAATATAAGAGCATTCATTGTTGCCAATGGATGGCAGTAGTGAGACATATGAGGGTTGGGGTTAACGGATTCATATATTTTGGTGCATATAGTCCCAGTGTTGCTGTTAGTGTTATAAGAATGAATAAGTTCATTTACATAGACAGATGGGTGGATGGATGGGTAGATAGATAGATAGATGGAAGTATTTGTTATGCCAATACTTATTAATAACTCATTATTTTTTAAAATATTTGAATCACTGTTGATTCATACAAAAAATCTTGGTAATATAGGTTGGTGAATGAAGAAATGTAGCAACAGTTCTGTTTGGGATCATTTCATAGTGACTGACATAATTGTGAAAGCCACAATGAAACAGGGGTGTGGTATAGTAGATAGTATTTCATATACTGAACTTTTTATGTATATATATATATATATATATATATATATATATATATATATATATATATATATGACCTTCAGTTATACAAAATCAGCAAGTTCCGAAGTTAGTTTGTAAGGGTTTCTTATTTTATTTTTATTTTTTGCACTGCATGCTCTATCATATTGGGATCTCTTAAATTAGGTGTCTTAGTTACTTATAATCAGTGTCTGGTCAGACAATTATATGGCATTGACTTCTATCACAGGCCTGATTTTTTGTCTCTATGGAAATGGTCGGTCTGTGCCTTTAAAGACTCATTGAGATAATTTTGCCCTGCTGTTGAGTGGCACACTATCAGGTGACTCAAATTGATTTATCTAATTAATTAACTGCAAAATGATTCAAACCTTACAGATATATACATGACAGTGTGCATTAACTTGTGAACATTAAGTTGTGAGGGCCAGATTTTTGACAGAAAAAAATGGTAGGTCTGCGCCTTTAAAGACTCCTTGGGATAATTTCGCCCTGGTGGATTCGGAGCACTCAGACTGAAACGATTGCCTCCTTGCCAGTCCCTTCCAGACAGAGACATTTGTGCCTGAAGAAGGTCTGTGTCAAAGACCTATTGTTTTGTATAGTGGAAGCTGCCGAGGAATAAAGCCATGTCTTGATCGGAGGATGCGAATTGCGCGTTTATAGCACGTACCATGCACTTCCATCGCTCTCAGCCTCCTTAGAGTCGTGCCAATTCCATTTGCCATTGGAGGCTTCTGTTGTTTACATCCTTGATATTTAACGTAGAAGATCTGCATGCGGACGTTTGACTTTTGTTTAAACCGCAGACCCATATTTTTTCGCACCCTCATTTTTGGGCAATTTGTTCACTGAGGCGAGCCATACCGATTTTGCTTACATGCACCTACTCCTTGGCAGAGAGAATGGTGGTGACGGCCTGTCGTTTTCTTTCAGAAGACTATCGCGAGCCACCACAGGATAACTGCTGATTTACTTTTTGTATCATTATGTTTGAAAAATAGACTTTGGATACAATGCTTTTTGAAATTGTTTCCATAAAACGTATCTGGGTTTACAGCTGTGCAATGTGCAAGAATGGATTATTTGACGAGGTGTTTGCTCTGAACGACGTGGCTTAAAATGAAGACTCTCAAGAAAAGAAATAAAACGATGACCTCGCCTCATTCGACAGATTTCGGGTGTATTTTCTTGTATCTTTTGGCGTAAAACGACAATGCTTTTTTTATTTTTCACCAACTGAGGTTCAGACAACGCAAATGTTTTCTTCTCTAGCCTACCTATGCACCTATAGCAGAATCTTTGTCACAAACTGCAGATTCTGTAGGGTGTTTTCATATTCGCCCGTGGTGTAAACAGTAGGTTACTGGGATGAGATTACGGTTCACTTAATGTTGGATTATCACGTCTCGTCAGCAGAGTGGCCGCATAGATGGCGAACACAAGTGATCTGGGGGAAAGCAACCCATCGCTTCAGAATTATGCTATCACTGCCTCTGCGGTAAAGTTAGCCTCCCTGGGACTCATCATTTGCACCAGTCTTATAGGGAATGTATCGCTGTCCCTTCTGGTGCTGAAAGACAGCACCCTACACAAGGCTCCGTACTATTTTCTTCTTGATCTGTGCTTGGCCGACATCATTCGGACGACTGTTTGCTTCCCTTTCGTGATGATCTCTATAAGCAGCGGTTCCATCTGGGCGTACAGTCTAATGAGCTGCAAGATCATCGCGTTCATGGCAGTCCTTTTCTGTTTTCACATAGCATTCATGCTCTTCTGCGTCAGTGTTACACGATACATGGCAATCGCTCACCACAGATTTTATTCCAAACGAATGACTCTGTGGACATGTGTAGCTATTATCTGCATGGTGTGGACCCTGTCTATCGCGATGGCATTCCCTCCCGTGTTTGATGTTGGCACATATAAATTTATTCGAGAGGAGGAACAGTGCATCTTTGAGCATCGATATGTGAAAGCAAATGATACGTTGGGGTTTATGTTGATGCTGGCCGTCATTGTAGGCACAACGCATGTTGTTTACATTAAAATGTTGTGTTTTGTCTACGATCATCGTAAAATGAAACCCGCGCAGCTGATCCCGGCCATCAGCCAAAACTGGACATTTCATGGCCCAGGTGCGACAGGCCAAGCGGCTGCCAACTGGATTGCGGGCTTTGGACGAGGTCCCACTCCACCAACACTGGTGGGCATCCGACAAGCGACGCACAACGCAAATCGAAGGCTGTTGGTTTTAGACGAATTTAAAATGGAGAAGCGGATAGGGAAGATGTACTACATGATAACACTTGCGTTTCTTGTCCTCTGGGCACCTTACATCATCACATGCTACCTTCGGGTGTTTGTCAAAGGCAGCACCATTCCACAGGTCTACCTAACTGCAGCCGTCTGGTTGACATTTGCCCAAGCGGGAGCTAATCCAATTATCTGTTTCATTTTCAACAAAGAACTGAGAATGCGTCTTCGGGCCTGCTTTCCTTGTTGTGTGGGTACCCAGACACCCATGGAGCCATATTGTGTCATCTGATAGAACACGTCGCTGTAATATGGGTCTGAACCGTGTGATTTCCCCCTCCGTTCTCCTTCAACAGTGCACTCTATTTTAGATTTTGTTGGGCAGTACTGATGACTGAAATAATGACTATGGTGACTGAAATAACTTGAAGATCTTTCTGACATAAATCGAAATGTATGTGTATATTTGTTGGAAGATAATTGTTAAACTGAACAGTGTATTATAATGTAAATGATGTACAATGGTTTTGCTTTAATCTGTTTCTATTATAATTATATTTGATAAAAATCTTGGTAGACTTTGTGTTAAATATCAAACCTCAACTTTTGCAAGTGTATGTATCACATGGATGAATATGTGGATGACTTCCTCTCACTTTCCCTTTCAAACAGACCCACGTCTTTTTTCTTTTTTCTTTTTTTCATATGATTAAGGACTGTTTGGCTCCATAGGTCAATGGCAGTGTCTTGAGGAGACATTTGCATTGTTTATACTAAAGATTAAATAAACCATGATTGATTATGCCTTGGTTGTTAACTGTTTCAATTGAGCAACCCATGCAGTTTGTTATGATTTCATATGGTCGAATGTATAGCTGTCACTGTAATCACAGCTATGTGTTTAGAATACCTTGGCTAATGTTTCTCTTTTTTAGCCTTGAGTGTTGCATGAGTTTTGGATTAAGACTGAGTTGGATCAGATGTAGTGGAGAGGTGCTGCCCAGTCTCATGTGCGGGTCTAATCCCATTTTTAATCTGCAGTGTTATCCTATAACTCCTACTTAGTGGCAAGGGTGGTTTCAGAATGATGGAAGCCCAACCACATCATCTTTACCAGCGCTCCCATCACACCAGGCGTCAGGTCTCGAGATGTCTTAAGGGACATTTTTATTGGAGTGTCTGAGCAACCTAGGTCAGTGTCAAAATATGCATATCATTTGCCATTCCAAGAGGGCTAAAAAAATGTTGGTTTGGTTTCAATGTGCATCATTATGACATTTTCTCCTTTGTAAATAGCTCATCAGATTTCAGTCTCAGTTGAACACAAAAGGAAGAAAATAAAGTGACTGATTATTGCTCCTGCGGTGAAAATGTGCGATAAATTTGTGTCTGTGTTCTGCCATATTGTGTTCATGACACTGCAAGTTCAGTAGAGCCAGCAGGCAAGCGACAGTGATTCCTTCTTAATTTATCTTTCGAGTTACAAAACCTTATTGTGCTGAACTGACAGTTCAGTGGTACTTGGAACCCCACCCAGTCCATTTTGTCACACTTGGTTGTAAACACTCGCCACCGCTGATGGTATCAAAAAAATACCCCATTACTTTAATCTCCATCAATGTGACACGAGTGGAAATGGAATTCAGTCTGCTAATTGGAGTCCTTTGTCTCAATGTCCCTGATTACTTTGCCCAGGGCTTGGAGCATAGTGTGAGATTAGGCAGGCTGTGTCTGCTACTGAGCGGCACATTGAGTTGTTTTCTTACTTCCTAAATACTCCCTGTCTGTACCAGCTTCTGTGTGCTTATACCATATTTCTCTCAGCCTTCTGTGACATCTGGATGCTAGTGTTTTCATCCTAGTAAATTTCTTAAACTCACTTTCAGGCTTAATGAATTTTTAAAAATACCTGTAAAAATATGGGGTCTTTTGCCTTAATGATATGATCATGTATTAGAAATGTTACTTCTACCAATGTTACTTCAAGCAGTTTTTGACATGACAAATTCACCTATTCATTAAGACAAGTGGCCTGTTAAGCCAAGTGCTCCGTCGCTGTTGAAAATCGTTGAGTCATTTGAGATCTTCGCTTGGGCTACAATTTTTACCCTGAGCTGAGATTGTTTTGTGCAAGTACAGTTCACCAATGATTTTAAAAAGACCAGAAGTTTCCAGGCACAGGCAGTAGGATTAGGCAATAGAGCAGAACTGGCAAAGGCCCTGCTTTCTTTTACATCTCTCCTCTTCTTATAATTCTATAATTCTACCAACCAGTCTGTCTGTCATATGGTGTTGTTGCCTTACATTCTAAATCAGGGGTTGTCACATTTTATTATGCCAGGGACCCCTCATGGAGCGGGACATTTTTCAAGGAACCCTCATAATCGCAAAACACAAATTTAACAAGGCTCATAGCTATTGTTCCCTTGATGCACTTATCCTAAAAAATGTAAATATGTAAATGCAAATACCCCAACAGTTTTTTTTGGTCTGTAATGTTCACTGATACGCTGACGCAAAAATCATTGCAAAGTGTGACTTCCGTCAGTACTTGTATTGCTTCAAACTCTTATGTGGAAGGATACGGATGTGAGGAGTTTGAAAAAACAGGTCCACAATTGAGAATGAATGGTCAAAAACCTGTTGGAAGCCAAGGAAGAAGCAACCATGCAGCGAATTTTGTGTCAGCATTTACAAAAAAAGCTGAATGCATTTTAGGAAAGATTGCAGCTGTGCACCTCTGTAGCTACAGCAACAACCAAAAAAAATTTCTCAGCACAGAGGCATTCGTCAAAATTTCAATCTTAACCATTGTGTTTCATCATAAACAATCAGAAAACAAGGCTTTAAGTGAAAAGATTCGAACTTGTCATTTAATGTAAATAATCAGCCGAGGAAGTTTTGTGGGGATATCTACTGGTTAATTTGTTAACATGCTGAATGCAATGCTATCACCTTTTTTTCTAACTAGGGTGACACACCTTGCCAAAAAATATGGGCCAAATTTGGGCCCAATGGGCCAAATTTGGGTGTCTGGCTCAAAACTATGGGGTCCCCGGACCCGACTTTCAGAACCAATGTCCTAAAAAAATATATGTTTTGGATGAGTTGAATGAATTTGAATTGAGTTGAATGAATTTGAATTTGAATGATTACTTCTTTTACAGATGTCTTCACTGTTTTTACCATTACCATTATTAATAGATTGGTCATTAGAGCTTGTTTTGCCCAAAAGGACAGATTTGGTCAAGACTATGTAGTCTACTGAACATTATTCAGAAATAACAAGTGCATCAGATTTGGTCCAATTTAGTCTCTCATATTCCTAATGTATTTTGGTTAGATGGGAATAGAACAGCTCTCAGGGCATTAGCTGTACCCATCTGCATCTAGGCAGTGAATCATCATCCAGCATGACTTCCTGTTAGCCTGGGGATGGTTGTAGAAAAGCTTCATGCCACCTTTTGATATAGACACAGTCTTTTTAAAAGCCTCCATTTTAAATTTTTAATTAACTTATTAATGTTGTTCATAAGGAGTTGTGTGTACCAAGATCACCAGAACAAAAATCAGTTTCTAATAACATCTGGTAAAAATTCATATAAACCACCAACATCATTTGCTTGTCATCATTTGCGTGCCAGCAGAGGCGGCATCTGTCATGGGAACTTGATTATTTTTGTCTTTTATTCCGTTTTCTGAATTACGCTGGAATGTAAAACTACAAGAAAAAAAAGGCATGATCATTAGTAATAGCTGATCATATGCCACAACTCTCTAAAGCCACACAAAGACAAAGCCTCTGTGTCTCAGCACATATCACACACTCTGGCAACATGCATGCTTGAAGACTTTTTTTTCTCTCAAATCAACCACCCTTGGGAGCCAGCTAGTTGAGAAAGAAAAGTGTATTCAGGGTGCTCTCCCTGTCATTCTTTGAGTAAATGTATGATTTTAGATGATTGCCCAAGAGGTTTACATATCATAAACAAATAAATGAAAAAAGTGTTTCTGCATATTCATTACTTACGAATGGATTTACTGGCAGCAGTGAGATGCCAAAGACAGTGATGAAGACAGACGATGCAAATCAACACCCTTGATTGATGCTGGTGTCTTGAAGTTGGAGAACTCCCACGGGCATGTGTAACTGTCAAATGCAAATTGGAAAAGATGACAAGTGCAGTCATAGTCTTGGGTCTGAAATGTCCCTCCCAAAACATGGCGACTGTTTGATGCATGTCCCTCACAGAGCTAAGAAGTGGTAGCAATGATCAAATTCAATATTGTGAATAGAGATCACAAATCTATTTTTGTGAATAGAGATCACAAATCCATTATTGGGAATAGTGATCACAAATCCATTATTGTGAACAGAGATCACAAATCCATTATTGTGAATAGAGATCACAAATCTATTTTGGGGAATAGAGATCACAAATCTATTATTGTGAACTGAGATCACAAATCTGTTAAAGGGAATAGAGTTTACAAATCCATTAAAGGGAATAGAGTTTACAAATCCATTAAAGGGAATAGAGATCACAAATCCATTATTGTTAATAGAGATCACAAATCAATTATTGTGAATAGAGATCACAGATCCATTAAAGGGAATAGAGATCACAAATCCATTATTGTGAACAGAGATCACAAATCCATTGTAAGGAATAGAGACCACACAGGTTGCAAAAGGTTTATTATTCCACCTTAGTTTAGCCAACTATAGCCCTTAGTTTGGTAACATTTAAGGGAGATGTTGCTAAACAAGTGACACTTTCTAATCAGAAGGCTTTTGAGTCATTTATGTGACAGTGTGGGCTTGACACCATGTTAGAAAAGCCAGGTAATGAATCAATGAGAGTCATTGTTGGTATTAAGCAAATGAAGGGTTCAAATAAAAAAGAAAAATGAATTCACAAAGCAATTATATCATATTTGGAAGAAGTAATTTTAGTCTTATGTGCCACATGGAGCTACAAAGTGTGGACACACGAAATTCAAATACATTATTGCAGTGGCACCATACATATCTTTCTTTTTAATCTACTCCAAACTGAAACAATTGTTACTCAATAAAATGTCTGAGGAGGACTACAATAATTATAATAATTTAAGTAAATTAAATAATTCACATTTTTTACAAAATAATATATTGCTTTCTATTTTTTTCAGAGTTCATACTCTTGGAACTTATAAGGTGACAAGCATTTGAAAGTGCCTTCTTGAGTGGCAATGCAGGCAAGGTTAGGAAGGCAGGGACAGGTGTGGTGAAGTCTTCTCCCAAAGAAAGGGACCTGGAGACAGAGATAGCATCACTGACGGAAGCGACTGGCAACAGTTTGATACCAGTGCAGACTAACTGGGTTCACTGGGTTAACTGGGTGGTGGTGGCCATATTTAGACACCAAACATCTCCGAACATAATATACAGCGATTACTACAGCATTTGTCTGGAGGATTAGAAGTCATAGTTACAAAATCAAAGTGCTTCAAAAAAAAAAAAACAAAGAGTCAGAATCTTTGTGGAGCTGCTTGACTCATAACCTATTGACAGTAATACAGCCTAAATAGTGTGGTGTGCTGACGCCACACAGAAGTTTTTCATATGGTTTGTGGCAAGATGATCACCAGCATGACCATCCATACATTTGAATCTGAATTGAATCCTTAGGAAACGAGCTTGAAAGCTCAAACAATGGAAAGGCGTGTACAATGACTCTCGGCTGACCTTGTGACTCATAGGGTGGCAGTCGTCTCCCTCTCGGCCCATGGGTGAACACATCCGCAGGCTCCGGATCCACAGGCTGACTGCACAACACATGCCACCCCCACACTGTGGATCTCTGTCACACGCCTGCCATGGAAACGTGCACACACACACACACACAAGGACAAACGTGAATGCAGAGTTAGATACGACACACAAAAACACACACACACACACACACACACACACACACACAAGGACATAGATGAATGCAATGAGTCACAGACACACACATACATACACACACACACACACACACATGCATGTGAAATAGCAAACAGAGATAAAAAAGCTGACTGCCCACTGCAAGTTCTAACAACATATTTCTCATCCATATCCCTAATTAGATACTTAAGGGAATAGCGAGAGAGAAGAGCAGAGGTGGAACAGTGGCCTTGCCATTACATATTGATATGGGAAGCATCAGCGCAGGTGGCAGGAGAAACTTTTCTCTTATTGTCTAAGGGTTTGTCAGAGACCGAGGAGTGCGGGGGGAGGAGATGCGATGTGACAGGCTCGCGAGGAGGCTGCTTTCGCTCGGTTTCAGAGACGAGACGCACCTCCATGTCCATTAGACTCTCTGCTCGACTGCACCCTCCTGACAGCATCATGCACCATCCCTCCCCAACACTACTGCTGCCAAACTGGACCACACTGCCCCAGTGAAGAGAGCAAGGCCATCCACCCCATCAAAAAAAAAAAAAACAACAGCAGGAGCGGATGAATTATTTACACTGTTGACTGATCCGATCAGGGATCACTGTGATCAATGACTCAGGCAAGTTTACACAAAACTGGTACCTCGACACATTCACCTCCATGATAGCAGTGTCAGATTTTCAGAGTCTCAGAGACAAGTATTATTAAGAGGGAGCAAGTTTGAGCCAAAATGAACCAAAAGCTCAACATCAAATCTATGAGCATGGCTAAGTGCAGCGGAGAAAGAAGACCATTCTTAGAGCTTAAAAAGAGTCGTGGGTGAGTGAGAGTATCTGAGAATCTGCAAATATCTATTGTAATTGCTTTAATTATGTCACAGTGATCACAGCATGCAATTTGCTTACAGGAGCGATAGAATTATACTTGGAAATTAAAATTCAATTCAGTTAAAAATAAAACAGCAACAAATTCAATTAAAAAAAAAAAGGTTTTGCGTGCAACGTCCACCATAACCCTGACCCTTGGCTGGGTTCACACTTACCCCAGTAATGACCGCTGAAGACGCAGAAGAGATCAAGAGCAGGGAAAGCATCAAGGGTACTCTCGACTTCATGGCGAGTGTCAGTTCCGAAAGAAAACACCTGAATCTCTCTAGCCTTCGAGCACGGACTCTTATGAGTGAGAATGTGTGCAAGTGTGTGTATTTTTGCGTGTGTTTGTGTTTGTGTGTGTGTGTGTGATTGTCTGTGCGTTTGTGTGTGTGTGTGTGTAAGTGTAGGAATGAATGAGAATGTGCCAATACCCACACCCCAAAGACAACTGAAGCCAGCGGTGACCTCCAGGCTTTTGTGGTGTAGGCAGATGAACATTTATAAGAGCTCCCTGCTATTCAGACCTGAAGTGACTCACTCATATCAGCGTCTCCTAAAGGAGCGTGGAAAAAAAGGAACAGATCCTAACAAGGTGAATATCAACTTGACAGAGCCACTTCAGTCTCATTGTTACACTAATAATGCTTTTAGACATTGCAGCATGTCACCTAAAATGAATTGATACAAACACAAATGACAACTGAGTAGATTTTTGATGACTTGTTTTCCTTGATACATTCAGTAGGCAAGAATCTCTATTTGCCATCTTTGGGAAAACTGTTTTTTATTAGACTAATGAGAAAATATAATCTCTGCATTGAAAATAGTGCAAGTATTTTGCATGACTGTTTCATGCTTGGTTCATAAAAAAGTTGTTTTGTTTTTTTACTTTTTTAAAATGTGTCAGGGGATAAGGACATTTAAGAGTAAGGTTTTTAGAACTTGGAAGGACAAATCTGGCAAAAAAACCCTGAACCGTTGTTCACTGGTTTGTGCGTTTTCCCTCCAAATAAAAAAATGGAAGGAAATAACCGTGAAAGAAAATTGAGCTAGAACTACACTTCATCAATGCCACACTGAGGTTCAGCTGCTGAGCTGTCCTTGAAGGACAAGTACGGAGGTTCACGACCCTGAGCTTCCTATAAAACATTCTCTTGCAGAACATTTAGAAACCTTCATTTGGATACTCCACCAACAGAAACCTTAGAGATGGTTTGTTAAGTACAACTTCAGTCTTTGTAATAGTAAAATGAACCAATAATTGCCAACAGATAATTTGTTTACTACCTAAGCATCATCTATAAATACTATTTAGTAAATAGTCAAAAAGGGACTGAACCAATTGAAGTGATGTGACCAGAAATAATTTCACAACTTCAAATTATATTAATCTTAGAAAGTTTTTAGCTTTATTTTCATACATGCTGCACTTTACTTTGACAATATATCATTATTAAAACAACTGAATAACTTCACAAATTTTGTGTCTATTACAAAATGAGCTGCCTAATGGGGAAATATAAAGGTACAGTCAAAAGACAAAAAGAAAAAAAAACATCTGGAGCTGCCTAGATCTAATGTCAAGCTGCAGTCAAGTGAACTGTGAGTTTCAATGTTTAATGTGTACCATTTGTTATACAATACTTCACTATGAGACTTATGAGAAGGTTAACATTTTATTGTTCGCATTAGGAGGCTAGGTCATCAAATTTAGATTCACCTACCTAATTAGCGTTTGAGGTATAACTTGCAGGACAGTCTATGGTTAATTAGAAATAATCATTTCCTTGTGATAAAAGCAGAAGTTCAGCAAACAATGAGTAAAGTTAGTCTGAATGACAGGTATAGATTTAGTGGAGAGACCAAAAGAGATGGAGAAAGAGAGAAAGCCACAATATATGGCTTTAGGGCAGATATCTCTGAAGCATGCCAACACATCACTGACTGCTAGGTGCTGTGACCACTTGGCTGAAGTCCAGCTTGCTGCCTCCTTGTCTCTCTCTCACGTACCACTGCCCTTCAACCAGATCCTCACACAACACACAACACACCCACTCCTCTGGCCACAACACAGACCACATGCCCATGTGGGGCATGACTTGCATCTGCACGGCCACTGTAAGCCCAACATGACCCCACTGTCATCAGTATCAGTAGAAACACACTGATGACCCCACTGTCATCAGTATCAGTGAAAACACATGAGGATGCTTAAGAATGCTTTGTTGACAAAATAGTTTTAAGATAGAATTCAATAATAGGTGATTGAGAGATCCAAGTGAATGTCACATCCATCAAGCATTACACAGTGATGAGCTTTCTGTCCATTTGCAATTACAGCATTTAATATGACAACAGTTTGACAGACGTGGCCAAGTCCAGTTTATCCAACGGCATAGCCGACGCACACAACCATCCTTCCCCACCCCCCAATCCACCCTGTGTCAGATTCCCAGCCACGGTGATTATGCACATGCTGTTGCATCAGACAGGGGCTCTGACAGTGCGAGATGGCCTAAGAACTTACTTTAATGCAACTTTAATGCAGGACAGAGCCTCTGCCAGATCACTCTCTGCTCCCTGAGAGACTCAGCAGAAGCATGATCCGGCTGCAGTGTCTTGCGGAAAGGCAGAACATTAAAAACGTGCTTTAGCACACAATCTGCAGTCCCATGGGAAACTTGCTGCACAACACAAACAGTTCAAAAAGCAGGATACTCATGCTTGTCTAAAGCATTTGCCTGTTTCCTACTTGGATTCTTGGCTGTGCTGTTTAGGTTTTGCGCATGTGTTCCTCCAGACAGCCACTAATGGATTCTTCTGATTACACAAGTTCAGTCGAGTAGAGTTTTCATTTTGATTTTATTTTTAATTTTTTTTGAATGCTCAGAGGGCATGGAATGTAAAACAGAAATGTGAAAATATGCCTTGACACATCTGGTGAATCACAAAAACTGAAAACTCAATGACGCTGTCCAGTCTCTCCAACGTAACTGCGAATTACAAATGTATACAGCTTATGGCATTTGCAGCCAGAATACTGATACAGTGTGTGCTCTGTTTGTATAGTCAAGGTGCAGGTCATTGGCTTTGGACCAATCCTAAACAGACCTGATCACCCTCTCCCTCTCCCTCTCCCTCCTACTACATAAACAGACAGAAACAAAAGCGAGCACACACACACACAAACATACACACAGTCAGACTCGCTGTTTGTTTCTTGCCCAGGAATGTGGAAAAATAGCATCAGAATGCATGAGGATGAGTGTGTTTGGCAGGCTGACATACAGTAACTTCCCAGCATCTCAGCACGTCGGCCATGATAACTGTGACCACACAGGACAACATCAAAACTCACCAGCCTCCACATCACTCTGTCACTGACTGAGAGCCCACAGGAAGGGACGCGTGTACACAGGCATGATTTTCCTCCTCCCAAGCATGGCAAATGCAGAGAGAGCTGGAAATGATTAGACACTGTTCATGGGTAAAATTGCCATCATATTTGAATGTGTCACAAATAAGGTGAGCTAAACTAACGCAGTGTCTGTCAGAATCCCAATTACATTTTGACCAGCCGCCCACTTTTTCTGGGACAGTGCAAATGCACAGTAGAGAAAAGAATCAGACACACAGAGACAGCGTGGTCAAAATGCACCATGCAGGATAATAATGGAAATGGTTTGTACTAGAAATGTGTGACTTATCATTTTCTTTGTGTTCTTTGATCATCCAGGCATTAACTTTATTGTAGGTTTGAAAGTGATGCAGAGAATAGTTGATTGAAAGACAAGCGTTCATTATTCAAGCGTATGCTTTCTGTCCCGTGAGATATCCATTTGAAATTAATTAATTCCTTTCCAGAGTCTCTTTCACAAAGTGTGCGGTTAAGAGCAACTCCTTTTCATACATCTATCAGAAGCTTTAAGCAAAGTTATGTAACATAACAGGAAGACAGAATAATCTTCCATGCAGGCTGCAGTCTCATGGTTTGCTCTGTCATTACACAAATTAATACCCAAAAGACATCCCATGGGTAGATATCACCATTTGATTTGTCTAATGTGTTTGCTATGCAATTAGAGCTGCCTATTTAACCATGACTTTTTCTGACTCTTTCTGACAGGATGTGTTGTTAGAATTAGAAATAAACTTTGAGAGTAGCCATGAGCACATTTTTAAATCCTTATAATCATCACAGGTGTGATGCAGTCCTAACAATTTATACCATTTTGAATATCATGCTTTGAGCCTTAAAATGATCCTATGACTCATTTCGTTTTTAGATTCTCCACCTCTTGCCACTGTGACCCAATTCATACTCCACAAGACCTCATTTCTTCCCTCCAGGAAATTGTGTCGCTGGGAGACCTTGTGGCACTCACAGGTAACAACAGAAATGCTAGGTGGCTAAGATGGTCAATAGGCGGACTTTAGGCGGAAGTTCATGGTAGTTCATGCCTGTAGGAGCAAAGTAGAGATCAGTTCTGATCTGCATAAATAGGCATGTCGTTGATGTGCTTGGCCATAGTAGATTAGCTGAAGCACTAGGCAGTGCTAGCCTGGCTAGTGCTACATAGTACTGTGCACTGAAATAAGTTCGGTGAATTAAAGTGAAGTTTCTCCAGATACCGTGTCCAAAATGGACATCAATAATCAGAAAAAATTATTATTATGTAAAAAGCAAAAGCAACCCAAATGTAGATTCACTGATATATCTGAAAAACAAAATGTAAAAAAATATTTCTGAAAATTCATTAAAATGGTAGATATAGCTCTTCAAATTAAGACCTTTAAGCATCGCTGTAACATGTTGTAACTGAATCTCAGTTTTAAAAAAAAGTCAAAAATTCTCAAACTCCATTAGAATCAGTAACTGAGTGTAGCACAACTTAAAAATACATATGACAGATATTTTGTATTGCAAAGAGCCTTTTAATATTGTTTTGTGGCTTTGCCATCCGTTTGACGTAAGCAAACACTGACAAAAAAACAACCCCTTCGACAAACCACATAGCCTTGAGCCGTGTGAACTATCCGTCCTTTTCCCTGCTAGTACATTACAGACTCATGTACATTCTTGATCCTGAGCCTACAAGGTCAGAGAAATCTCATTAATGCCGAGTGGAAGGCCTTGATTTTCCAACAAAGACATCACGACCCTCATGGTCATCTCCGCTCCTCACCCACAGACTCAGGGCATTTTAGAAAGCAGAACTATAGGGCTCACACTTCTTTTTCTAAGTATGTCTCTCTCTCTCCATTTATATGGAATTATCATTTGTACAGCTAAGTATTTAAGCACTGAATTCAAAGGCCTTGCAAAATGAATACGATTAAAAGAGATGCTGTTACTCATTCTGTGAGCAGATTAAGCAGTGTTGTATAGGGTACCGAAAGTCCCACTTGAGTAAAACTACAGATACCCTACCAAAAAATTACCTTGATACAAATTCAAGTCACACACTAGCATGTTACTTAAGTAAAAGTCTGAAGGTATCTTGTATTTAAAGTACTTAAGTACAAAAAGGAATCCATGATTAAATGTACTTAGGAAATGAAGTTAAAGTACAAGCAGGCTTTAAAAAGTCTGTGTAAAACATGTAGCTTACAACACACTTCAGATATGGTCAGAAATCATACACACAAACACACTCACAGTCAGAATGAAAACTGGTGCCTGCATCACATCTACAGGTTTAATGGAGAATTTGATGTTTGCAAGTTTGACAAGTCAGCTTCCCCAAAACTGTGTTGCAGTTACTCAGTGGGCTACCAAATTCCAAATTCAATTTCATCTGATACTTGTAACTATGCTGTCAATTAAAAATGTAGTGGAGTAAAAGTATGCAATTATTTCAGGAAATGTAGTGAAGTAAAAGTAAAAGATTTTTAACAACTCAGTAAAGTACAGTACTCCCAAAACATACTTGAGTACTGCAGTACAGTGTGTAAGTGATATCTACTCTCACTTACTGCCCCCTTTTATGGCCAGTGAAGGAGAGGACACATAAACAAAATACCAAAAGGAGAAGATAGATAAATGCAGTTTTGAGATCCAGTCAGTATATTCAGTGTGACCCTGTGTGATCCTCATTGCTCCAATTATTAAACACCTTCTTCCAGGGAAACACAAGGCTTTCCCTACCTCTGACAGCCTCAGCAAAACCGCCATCTGTCATTTCAGATCATGGTATTAGATAGGATTACATGATTTACAGTCAACCAAATTGTGCCTGTGACGCAACAAATGTGTTCTCACTACTTGGGTTGGACCTCTAGTGCCAAATCTGTGAATTTTTGTTTGTTTCTTCTTCAGACAGAACACCCACTCAGCTAGAGCTGTATAGGAAAAGTACTGTGACAAGGGGTTACGGCCTCTAGATTTAGACTCAGGATCTCGGAGGAGCTGCCCTACATCTCTGTTGAGGGAGAAAAATAAATACACACATGCATTTATTTTCAGTATGACAGTTTGACACAATGGGAAGGAATTGGAGGAGGTGAGCAAAACATCAGGGAATTGGTCAATTGTGATTTGTTTACCTCCCACAGATCTCTAATAAACAAACTAGACACACCATAGCTCACCATAGATCTAAAACACAAATACAGCCGAATTCTCACCGCACTTCTCATTTTCATGGAACCCTTATTAAGCTTTGGCTACACATAACTCCCTTCCTCCAGTCCTCAACAGTGGGTCAGCTGTGCATTTTTACAGGGCATTCTTCAGCCAGTGCTTATACACTGTGTGGTCTGTCTCTTGGAGGGCTGACTCTTTCAGTGCTTTCACGGATCCCGGCCATTGGAGAGATCAGACTCAAAGCAGAGCCAGCACTGACCGCAGGTTACACTGCACATAGCCCCCCCCCCCCCACACACACACACACACAAACACAAACAGTACGCGCACACAGCCAATGTAGAAGACTTCTCATCCTAGGCGCGCACAGACAGCAAAGCATCTTAATTGTGCCTCGCAGGCAGAGAGCACATCCAGCAGAGGCGGCGGCAACGGGAGCGGCCACGGCTCATGTTGTTCTCCTGGGATAAATTTTCAGTCAGATTTTTTTTTCCCCTAATGCTTCATTTATTTATTTCATTTTTGTCACACTCGGTCAAACGCAGCCCATCAAACAAGATAACCCGGACTCAACCTGCAGTGAAACATTCATGCTGATTATCTTTTAATGAAGTCACAGCTCCTACCCCAAGCGATATCAGCACACTTCAAGGAGTGGTTTATTTATTTATTTAGTCATTTATTTATTTATGCAGGAAAGGGGTGTGAACATTTTTGAAAAGCAGAGGGGAACCCTTTGGGCATGAAAGGTCACATACGCTGTCATGACCTCTGACTCGGTACTAACATTGAGGTGGTGGTGGGGGATGATGCTAAAGCTGGTACTGCTTCCCACTGCCCTACCTGGCGTCTGGTGGAGAGAGAGAAAAAAAGAAAAAGAGAGAGACTAAGAGAGGACGACAGAGAAAAAGAGAGAGAGAGAGAGAGAGGCACTGCTTCTGTGCCTCTAACATTGGGTGATGCTAACTAGCGGTGATGCAGTGAGGGCCCGTGCGGGCCCTCGGGTGCCAGCACCCAGTCACATGGGCCCAATCATGTGAGGACCTGAGTAAGTGAGCTGTCGGCCCGCATCGCCTCCACCCATGTCTGAAAGCTTCCAGAGACTCCCACCCTGGCTTGTGACGAGCTGACGCGTTTCACGGCTCCAAACCGCTGCTAACGTCAGCAATAAGACCGCAATCGCCGTTCACTGCCGCCCCCACACCTGTCTCATCATCGTCATGCTCATCAAAATCATCATCTTTATCTTCATCATCATAGTCATCATCACCATCACCCACAGTAATGAATGAGCCACGTGCATACTGTTTACTTCTCTCCAAGAATATGACTAAAATAATGCTGTGTTGTGCTCTGCTGTGGAGCTGGTGGTGAGGCGGCTGCTGTTGCCGCAATTGCTGATTCACTATGACAGCTTCTGTCCAGAGTGAAGCAGGCCGGCCCCGCAGATCACATTGGCTCAGAGACAAACTAAGCACATTTACTCAGCAACAACGGGCCTGCACCGCTCCCCACAGCACGACAGATTAGCATGTGCTAAACATGTGCTGCTGTCACACAGCCAAATTAAAAGCACATTTTACACAAGATTACCATATGCCGTGCCCCTGACCCGCAAATACCCACAGAGCCGAATGCACACACACACACACACACACACACACACACACACACACACACACACACACACACCATCACTACAACTGCCACCACTTTAGATCAGTTTTAGACATGGGAGCCGGCCAAATGAGCACTGCTGGAAATGCTGTTGCCACCACGGGGTGGGTTCAAAGTCGGGTAAAGACACACATCCAACCATTCCGTGTTTCTTCCTTTCAACCAGGCGGGCAGGAGGGAGGGAGTGGGGAAGGGGGGAGGGGTGTGCAGTGGGAGAGGAGCGCTGCATCTCTCTGCACCTCAGCACACCAAACCACAGTAAATGTTTATGCTGTTAATAAAATATTTACATCCTTGTAAATATTCCCAGTGCCGCTTGTCAACCGAACATCCCCCGTGCTGAGCAAAAAAAGCAAACAAGCAAACAAACATGCATACTGATACAAACTTGCTTGTACACACACACACACACACACACAAACTGGTACACATCCACACAAACACATCCACACAAGTAGTGGCACACATGCATGCACGCACACATCCACACACATTACCAATGTTTTTCAAGAAGTGAGGCTTGGATACTGCAAGGGCATGAATCTTCTGTGTGTGTGTGTGTGTGTGTCTGTGTGTGTGTGTGTATTTGTGTGTGTGTGTGTGTGTGTGTGTGTGTGTGTGTGTGTGTGTGCAAAAGAGGAGAGCACAGGAAGGAGTTGGAGAGCTGGAGGATGGGGTCAGCGCTTCTTCTTAAAGGCGTCAAAAAGCCTCATATGCCTCAGGAGAGGCAGACGCACTCTTTCCGAGAGTACTCTCCATCCTTCCCTGCTCCTCCTCTCCTCTCCTTTCCATCTACACTCCATCCTACCATCATTTCCCCTCAACCCTGTCTTTCTGCCTCCCAAATGACTCTCCCCATAACCCAGCCTTTCCTCTCCTTCTCTCAAAGCCCCCCCCCCTTTTTCTTTCTCTGCATCAGCAGTATGTTGGCTTTGACATCAGCCCAAGGGCACCTGAGGGCAGAGAATTGAGCTGAAGCATACAGCCTCTGTAATAAGGCATGGAGACTCCCTCATTAGAATGAGCAGGGAAGGGGTGGGGGGTCATGATGTCACCCCCTCATCCTCACTCTCTCTCTCTCTCTTCCTCTCTCTCTTTCCATCTTTCTGTTTCTGTCTCTCTCTCTTTTCTCTCTCTTGCTCCACCTTGTTTATTCCTGTGTTGTCACTGAGGGAAGAGGCTGCCAATCTACTGCTGTTTCCTGACTGGCATTTTATTATATTAGTCTCTCTGGGTTTTCCCCCAGTCGTTTTATTATGTGCTTGTTTATATATACACACACATGTGGGGGATTGTGTGTGTATTTGTGTTTGTGTTTGTGTTATCTCAACTGTTCTGGTAGCCACATCTGCATTCTCTTTCATACAGTAGACTCACCCCCATGAAAAGGAGACATCCAGGCCGCACCCAGCCTGTGTGTCTAACGAGGTTTAAATCTGAATTAGCACGCACACCGCATCCTTGGAGACATCAGATTTGCAATTACTATGCATAAACATGATTTATTACCCAGACAGCTTGGTGAAACCCAAGGTTCCTGCTAATTAAAAGCCCTGTTCCTGAAGGCAAGCCCTGACACCCCCCACCCACCCACCCACACGCACACACACACACACACACACACACACACATTTGCACACATGTACACACTCACACAAACACACACACACACACATTCGTACATATGTACACACTCACACAAACACACACACATTCACAAACACATACACATATACATACACATACACACACACAGAAATACAAATAAACAAATACACTCTCATCCAACAAGGGGTCAGCCTCCAGCAGACATCGTCTGATTGTTCTGAAGTGGTGATGCCATGCCAAGCACATAGCCATAATAGCCCTCCAAAAAGGGGTTTGATAAATTAACATTGTCAACATCAGAGTGGCTATGCCAAAAAAAACAAACAAAGTGGCTTTGCAAAACTGAGACACTGATCTCTACCAGTTGGAAACCATTCACTCAAATCATCACATGGATCATGAATACATGACTATATATCATATATGAATATAATGTACTTGAACAGGGTCAGAGAGCACATGAACAGCTTGTCAAGGGTGTCAGTCAGGTCCACTGCATGCATTAAGTAACACCTGTAAAATGCTTTTCTTATTGTCATTTACTGACAGTGGAACACGTTCCATATTTAAGTGACTGAGGACAGCTGTAGAGGACTTTATGACATAGAGCAGAACATCAAAGCTAGTTTACTGTCATGCAAGGGCACGGTGTTCCTGCCAATGGAATAAAATACGGATGTGTCAAATTCTCCTGTCTCTCCCCACCCTTCAGCTAGAAGGTCAGCTAGAAGGGCAGCTAGAAGGGCTTTTTTCAAACCGTGGAGAAGGAGAGCACAAAACTTTGGGAGATGAAGCAGACTGTATGTGTATGCGGTGGTTACTTGTCACCCCCCCATCTCTGCTGGGATATCAAAGAAACCAAACCATCGTCTCCTTTTGACAAAACTGAGACAGCAGGGAAGATAAGAAAAGTGCAGTCTGTGTGTGTGTGTGTGTGTGTGTGTGTGTTAGGCCGGGCGGGGGCGGGGGTTGTGCTGTCACTTACCCATATTTGTGTCTGAACTGTAAAACAGAGACTGTTCTTTCCTGCAACACTTTCTGGGGCAGAGTGGGATAAGTCAGGATGCCGTAGCAATCCCTCCTGACAACGCGCCTGGCTTCTGATGCCGCTCCACCAGAACAGAGAACGACTAAAAGGGATGCGACATCCGGAGCCATTCAGAGGGGAAGTGTCGCCCCTGTCATGTCTCCTACATGAGCCAGGGTAGGTGGGAGGGGATGCCATCGCTCGTCTCAGGGGCACACACACACACACACACACACACACACACACACATACACACACACACACACACACACACACCCTTTTTTACACAAACAGACTCTCTCTCTATCCAAAGATGTTTAAATCTGTTTTGTCATCCACACGCCTTTACTTATTTTTTTGCCTCTCTTCTATCATCACAATAAGATTTAAAGTTGCCCTGCCACACAAAACAGTTTTGGATGTATGGCAGGACACCGACAAAAAAAAAGAAAAAAAGGAAATAGTGGGTCACATACCTCACATACCTGCTCCAAATGCCACAGACTAGGACGTGATCTTAACCTTAATCATCTCTCAGCAGGTGACAGGACAAAGAAGAGTATCCTTGGGAAAGGCATGGATGAAAATCCATGGATGTTTCCAAAATGCCATCATACATGCTCCTTGTGTACTGATTTCAACTGAAATGACCTAGTTTTCAATCAAGATCCCTATTCAGCAGTATGGCAGTGATTAGTATGCAATATGATCACCATGTAGTATACAGGTAGTATGGCATTTCAAAAACTGCCCACGATTCTGTCTGGCGGTCGCTGATATCTCTTGTGTTGATCCATTTTCAGATTATTAGGAAAACTTCTGCTTTGACAGATCGTGACTACAACTGGTGATAGTCCATTCAGTTGTAATAAGCCAGTATGTCCTGCACTCTAAGGCTTGGACTAAAAAAGAGGGTGTGTCTGGCTGATGGAATAGGAGTGTGTTTTCTGCCCTTTTCATCTGTCTGTGAGACACATAGGCTCTTAGCATTCACACTTGCCTGTTCTGACTGACACTAGTGTAGCTGTTCTGCTCAGTGACATGTTGGCTGCAGCACTGTGTGTGTGTGTATCTGTATTTTTGAATGTTAATGTATGCAAGAGTGTGTGTATTTGTATTTTGGGTGGTTACAGTAGGGAGTTGGCATATGTGCTTGCATGTGTGTTTGTATTTGTGTATGTGTGTATGTGTGTGAGTGAGAGAGGAGCGAGTAAGAGAGAGATGAGTATTACGCTGGCCCCCCCGCACACTGTTTATCCTCAGGGCGCTTCTGCACGTGCCCATGCTGGAGCTGCGATGGGGGTGGAGGGTGGGGGGTGGCTAAGGTCATCATCTCCCTCTTTCCTCTTTCCCAGCACACCCTGGGTCTTACCTGCCGCAGGGAAGAGAGAGTTCTCAGTACCAGTGCTCTCTGCCTTCTCCAGATGATAACCTCACATCCAGCCTTTATTCAATGTCACTGAAATGGGCTTAGGGCTCATTCATCAACATGGTTTTTCTCTCCAGTGGCCAGAAATGGCAGGCTCTGAGTCTGGCCACTGATCTCTAGGCTCTTACCCGACTTAGATGGCTGGCTTGAAAAAGTGCCTCTGGGTCTTTTTTTTTCGTCCTTGTATGAGCTCCATCTATTTTTTTCTTTCTCAGTGAGCATCTTCTCATCCCAACCCAACCCCCCTTTCCTTCCTCACCACACACACATGCACACACACACACACACACACACGCGCGCACACACATACACACACAGTCTCTCTGTCATGTTTTTTGTGTGTCTGTGTGACATTAGACAGGATGAAGACTACACAAGACCTTAGGGCCATCAAAATGTTGCTGGTTGTGTTTTGTATTTGTGTGTTTTTGTTAATGTGATCGCTTGTGTGCGTACAGTCCTATACAGTGTCCTGCGTTCATAGCTTTGGTTGTTTTTCAGTGAAAGTGCACGTTGTCATCCTGCACACCCCTGTGCCTCTTTCAAATCTCCTTGACCAAACAATGACAAAAAAACACATCCAGGAATAGCTTAGAAACCATCTTTGAGTCGTCCGACAACAGACAAAGCACAGAACAGGGCTATAAATCTCACTGCCTACACAGTAGCATGGCATCAACACATTTGTCTTCTTTATGGCCAGCTCATTCCACTTTATGGGTCTCTTAATTATGACATTACACCGGCCGTTATAAAGTCTCCAAGCGCAAGGTGAATGTGCTCGATTTGTCATCTGCAGCTAATTAAAAAGTTAATTACATATCCACGCTAAAATATAGACGACAATAGAGCCTCCTTTTAATTAAGCTTCCAAGGACGCTAATTTGTTGATGGTGTTCAATAATGGAAAGCCTGTCCATAGACCTGGAAGACATTGTAAATATGGGGAAGGGAGGGGGGGTTGCTTCTAAGTTGTAGGCTGACAGAAGGGCTCTGCCATAGCTCTGCCTGCTGCTAATTACTCAGCAGAGGGCCTGTCCCAGCATTCAGCCTCCCACTAGTAGTAGGGCAGAGGGTCAAGGGAGGTAACTAGAGGAGGAGGCCAAGATTTACAGGCAATGATGAAGGTCACAGTCATTCGGTCTCTCATCACACCCAAGTTATTATTTCTTTGCCTGAATCAAGAGCAGGACAGGAGATGTTAATAGGGATCAGAAGAGTTCATGATGAATACACACAAGAGTCCTCTGGAATTGGGGCTTTGAGGTATTACTGATGTGGAGCAGATTTGAAAGTTTAAAAATCTTGCTATTTATTACAAGCCACTGTAGTATGTGTATGCAAATACTACTGCGCCAGTAAACACACGTGTGCAGATGAAAAAGCACTTGCCCACACCCATGTGCATCCATGCATGTGCACACACACACACACACACACAAGAGAGAGAGAGAGAGAGAGACAGCTGCAAATGTTAAATAAACTTTGTTAATGTATTATCCCACCAGAGTCTTGGTATGGGCATATTGTTCAGTTAAATTCTCTCTTAAAATAGAGCACACAGCTGAAGGCTCAGGGGGATGCAGCACGACTGAAGAGCGTGGCGGCAAAAAAAGAGAAGAAAATAGCGAGGGAGAGTGAAAAAGAGGGACATTTCTCATTGTTGCCCTCCATGACAAGGAGCTCGTATTGGGCTATTCATTTGTGCATGAAATGTAATAAATTGACTTCATACATTGCTCAGTGACATGAAACAATTTATTTACACCTGAAGTGGGTTGGGAGCTGAATTTAATGTGGCTGCTATGGGGAATATGAGTGATTGCTGTTACATTACCGGTATATTCCATTTTGGCCCAAAGCTAGGGTATCTTTATCCATTGCAGTGTAATGGGAAGCTGTCCTAAGGGAAATATCTGACTGGTGGGCAGGTCCTTTTACTGTTTGTACTTAATAGAGCGGAACATTATTCACCTTAAATACTGAAACCTCCAGGAAAACATTGCAAATATAATCCATTTTTACACCCAGAGAGCTAATACCCACACTTCTGGAGTACTGTTTCATAAGATGGGGCTGTGTTTCCTGGTGACAATAACTGGCAAACTTGAAGTGAATATTTACCATTTATTGCGTGTGTATGTGTGTGTGTGCGTGTGTGTGTGTGTGTGTGTGTGTGTGTGTGTAACCGCAGCACAAAACTGTTGCTTGTGTAATTAAAAATGTGCAAAAAGACTTGTGTTAAAAGGCAACCTATGTTCCAATGTGTGTATTACATCCTCATCCACTAATAATAACATCAAATGGTCCTGCAGCAAATGCAGCATTTAGGGGCTCCCCTGTCCATGGTTTGGTTCTGCAGTGCAGGTTTAATGTATTGCACAAGCGAGCATAGGAGGTAAAGACACGGGGAAATGTCTGCTTTTCTGCTTTGGGGCTCACATTCCACATGGGTGTTTTTGTACCAGACTGGAACTGTTCTTGCACTTCCTTCTGCTTGACTGTGAAAGAACCCTGCACAATATTCCTCTTTCCAAAAGAGAAAAAAAAACTATTCTGAGAGAGAGACAAAGAGAAAGTGTGTGTGAGTTTGTGTGTGTGTGTGTACGCTCGTGCAGCATTGACGTGTACATGGTGACAATAACACATCCCACTGACAAAAGCAATGGGATTTCTCAAGGACTCTCCTGGAAGCATCATATGAATGAATACCTTTTCCTTTCCTCTCACCCTTTTACCATCTCTATCCCCACCCCCATAACTCTTTCTTTCACCCTCTCTCTTTCTCCTACACACTCTCTCTCTCTTCCACTCTCACCATCTCACACATGAGCAGTGAGGTGTGAAGATGAGTCATAAAAGCGCTCCCAGCATCCCCATGGTCCCTGCTTGCCTCCCTGACACCTCAGCAGGCAGGCGGGGAAGGGAACGATGCAAGCCATTATAAGGCGCGAGCCTAACCATGCAGAGAATCCCTCCTCAGAGAAGGCTAATGAGAGCACTTCAGTCATGGGGGGCGGGAGGGCAGTATCAGTCACGGTCACCCTGGTCAGCCAGGCAACCTACCCAGGGCAAACCAATAACACCAATAACAGCAGGAGACATACCTAACGATAAACTGACACACAAACACACACACACACACTAACACACCAGGGAGGTCCAGCTCCATGTCACCTCGGCCACAAAGCTGTCAAACCAAGCAGTCCATGCAGAACAACAGAAGACTCATCTTATGTTGAACTGGATTTTTATTCTTGCCAAGAGGAGCAAGAAATACACCCAATGCTGAATTTTTAATGCAGTTCAGCATTCGTGCAGTCCGTCATTAATTGAATTTTAATTTAATTTAGTGACACATTCAATATTTTATGATAATTACACTTCCCTACGATGTAGATCTCATCATTCTATGCCAAAAGCGAGAGCTCAGATCAACCCAGTACACTTTTCAAATTGGAAACCTTACCATTCCAAACACATCAATGTAAATGGTCTTTTTATTCTCGGCTATGGAACAACAGCAGATATGAAATATCTCGAGGAGCACTACTGCATACCCAGTAAAGGAGCTAATGTTGCCTAGTACTTCCACTCAACCCTGCATTTCACTACAGAACTAGTGGCAGTGTCCTTTGCTCTTAGCAAAGTAAAAGAGTCTGGTCCACTAGGCTAAGGACAGCCCCCTTCTTTTCACTGCTTTCACCATCACTATTCCCACGAAGAAAGACTAACAGTGTGTGTGTGTGTGTGTGTGTTTGTATATGTGTAAGAGATTTAAAGATTCATCACATGGTAAGATGTTTGGATATACCCCATTAAAGCTTACCTGACATAACCCTTTTAAGGCCAGCTACAGGACTGATACCATCTGCCCTGTCAGCACGGGCAGATGACTTGGATGGAACCGATTCTATCCAGTTAATTAGATTAGTGCAAACTGCAATCAGTATAAAATCCCTCAGAAATATTCCAGCATTTTTCTATCTGTGAATGTGAATGTGTATGTGTATGTGAGTGTGCACATGTTGTATGTGTATGTTTGTGTGGGGGTGGGTGGATGTGTGCATGGCGAGTATTTATTAGAAATGGAACGCCTAGTGACGAAATGCAGGGGGAATCTCATGCACTATGCATGGCCTACACGTGTGAATCATCCTCATTTGTGAGGCATGACCATGCTGTCGGTCTTTCATCTTGCCAGTGTACGATCTGAGTTCATTAGGCAGCCATGTTGAACTCAGGAGGGAGACACGTCAGAGAGAGAGACGAGGATGCGCACAGAACTGTCGGTGAACGCGGGTTGAGGAGAAAAAAATGTCTGACTCCAGGCGACAGATGCCTGATTAGCATATTTACATAATTAGGATGATGTGGTGGGACTAGAATGAAGATGTAAGGCCACATCTGTTGTTGTCCATCTTGGGCAAGTTTGAACATCGGAGCCGAGTGAATATTCATGTGCCATTTTCTGGCTTTTCAATTGCCTACAACTTGTCACAGCCAAAGGGTTTAATGCCCAATTATGTGACCTTGATAGGTCCTCTCTCCATCATTGTTAGAAGAGTGATTATGTGTTAATCGGTGCCAGCCCCTTCTTCTTCCATATGCTCTGTATGAGTGTAAGATGAAGTGAACAGCTTGGTGTTGGACTCAATTATAAGGCAAATCTTAAATGGTGTGCAATTATCTCTTCAGTGGTGAACTGCGGCCACTCTTAATGGCTCTCAATCAGCTCTGGCTTATAGAGAACATTATACAGCATAATAGCATAGTTTTAATCTGTTTATGTTGTTTTGACATACATATGCCGACAATCAATCCAATCAAATCAAATCAATAGTATCCTCTCTGATGCTGTATCAGTATCAAGATATTTGGGGTAGGTGATTTTTGAAGTCAAATCATAAAAGCCCACAAAACATTTCTGGTTTGAGTCATATGTGGGGGTATGTGGTATCATTCCCCCTTAGGATAACCTAATTAGGGCCCCCTTGGTTTACAGTGTAGGTCTACAACTCTTCTCTGGGCATTTTCAGTATGGGATACTGCTGAGTACTTGCTAGTGTGCATTTATGCATGCACATCTATCTACTCTATCTCTTACTTCCTTACTGCTGACTCACTGGAGACCTGGGTCCCACCACACACTTCTTTCTAAAAACAGAAGAGGGGGAAGGAAGAAGAAAAAAACGGAAGAGAAAAAGAACCTGACGCAAGGTGTGAAAACGTGACGGGGTGCAACTTAGCCCGCTCGAGCACGATGGAGCTGATCTCTTCCAGCCTCTTACGGGGATAAATGAAGGGTAACGTTCTAAAAGCAAGCCCATGCCAGCCCCCCAGCTCCTGATAGCACTTAGCCACTGAGTCTTTCATTAGAGGCCCGGGCTGAGCTTCACTGCTGCTGCTGCCTGGGCCAAGCTTGCCCTGTGCCTCTCAGGCTGCACGGTCCTCTTTTGTCGAGAGTTTCTGCTCCAATAACTTCATTTACAGCGCTATCAGTGCTTGCTTTGTGCTGCCGCGGTGCCGGGGCTCAGCCACTTCAACTTTTAGATAAATTATTCAGACAGATAGCCTATAAATACGGTGTGCTTTCAAAGGAGATACCCTGCCGAGCGACTGAGGAGTGACGCAGGCCCTATACTTAGCCATGCAGAGCTAGATGTCCATCAGAGATCCACACACACCACAGACTAATGCTAAGTACAACAGAGGATTCAGTGCTCGACATCTTGTCTGTTTCGATCACACGAGCCATACACCGGGTGCACAACAGACTCGTTTGAGGTCAAGTGGACTTTCTGGTTAATGGCATGAAACAATGCAAGGTAACAGCGAGTTACCATTTTATGAATAGGCCTACTTTCTAAGATCAACATGGTTTGAAATATCAGACACTATTAGGCTCTACGCGCATTGCTCTTTTCCTGCACTGTTAACCTCTTCTATTTGTTACTCAGAATTTAATCACTGTTATTCTTATTTGTGAGGAGCTCAAACATGCAGTGCAGCTTTTTAAAGGTGGCACATTACTAAAAACAATAATTTTCTGGGGATAGTACAAAAAAACTCTGCTACTAGGCTACTCCTTCTCCTGGATAGGTGAGAGGACTGCTGCCCTCTACAGACAGAGTAAACAACCCATCTTAATCATTCCACCCAAACTCTGCTTCTGGTGTTTTTACCTGGCGAGTTGTCCGTGGAGTAAAACAAGCCATTTTAAATTTTGTACTTAACCTTCATTTAACGAGGTGGTATGGATAATACTAATTAACAATAACAGCCAGCATGTGCCAGACACTTGAAAGAAAAAGGAGAAGATCCGGGGATACTCTCTTTTCCCAACCGGATAGATAAAACTGAGCACACAGAGCATGAGATGCTATGTGCACAAGCTTTGATGAACACTAATGATGAGTAGATGGGAAGATAGGGAGGGGAAAAAATTGGTGCATTTATGACGAGTCACGGCTTACAGAAATATTGCTGACCTGAGTAGCACTGACTATTAATTAATGTGCCGTTTGTCTAATGGCGTTTTGGGGTGTTTGGTAAAAATCCATGCGTGCGAGTGAACACTGAACCAACGTGGAGATATTAACCTTAAACGACCGATTATTGCCACGTCGTTTGTGTAAATTCAATTAGAGGTTAGGCATTTTACGATGGCTGTTTACGCGTCTGGCCCAGGGAAACTGTCATATTGGTTTTAGCCTGAGGAGAGTGAGCAGCCAAATGAGTGGAATTGAGCGGTAAGTGGCGCTTCACCACTGGGTGTCAGCACCAATCTCGTCATGTCAACCGTTCAATCTGTGACAACACAATCAATGGCCTAATGAGCCGTAGCCGCTGTTACAATAATAATAAATACACAATCAGATTAATAGCCACATGTAAACTAGGCTATAATATTTATATCTACCGAGAGAATTTGAAATAATCGCTAAAGGAAATTGGTCGCGCTTTACTTTGAATGTACCACAAGGTGGCACACTAAGACCGCAAAAAGGAAACGACAAATCAATCAAACCAGTTCCATCAACCAAACCATTTATCCATCAGTTCTCGTCATGTTGCTTACAGAGACGTGTGCAATTTCTATAGAGTAGCCTAGTCTATGCCTTGCCTTTTCACTGAAAAACAAAGTGTGGTGACGGCGTTTAGCAGTGGCTATAGCGCAACTCTCTTTGTTTTGGAATGTAAACTCTGAATCCATATTTAGAACAGAAAAGAATTCTTGTGTTCAGACTGTCTCTTATGGGTCGGCTCTGCAAATGTTAACAGGCTTTCTGACCCGCACACAATGGCAGGGCGAAGATACTGGGACATGTGTTTTTTCAACCGCTGCCGGATTTCCAGTCATTTTCCTGAGCAAAGAGGAATTTGTGTCAAAGAGAGGAAGAATCTGTGTTCATTTCTGTCCATCATGTAAAAAAAAAAACACCTGATAGAACTTTATTGAATGTAACTAAATGGACTTACATTGGCTATTGTAGGCCAGGCCTAATTCAAACCTACCCATGAATGATGCAGACTGAGAAGGTCCTTAAATGAAGTGAGAACCTTATGTAATGAGTTAATAAAAAACACTCTCAATTCTCTAATGACCAGAAAATTAGAGAAAAAAAAATACTTATGATTCATTATTCAGTTTGGCCTGCATGTCTACACTCTTAACTCTAAAGTCACCTAAAACAGCCTTTAATCCACTGGGGCTCTACCATTCACTCACTCACCCACCAAAGATCTCCACTGCATCTCCCAGAGCCACTGAGTGGATCCAATCTGCATACTGACGCCTGGGCACCGGCCGATGCGCCCCGCTTGCAGAGAGTTGGTTGCTACCGGCTCCGCCATCCCCAGGCTGTAGCTACGCCACATCACGCCGGCCTGCTTTCACATTCATAGAAAAATTCTCCCCATTAATTTCCTGCCGAATGGAGGCGAAAGCCAGGGCACCGCCTGATGAAATATGTGTGAGGAGCCGAGGAGGCAATTTCTATCTTAAAGCCAACAGACATCCCTTTCAGTCCATTCACCTTTAAGGGATGGGGGATGGGAGGAGGGAGGAAGAGAAGCTGTCCCCCCCACCCCCACACACACTTTCCTCCAGGCAGCTCAATCATAGAGAGAAGGACCAAAGAAGTGTGTGTGTGTGTGAGAGAGAGAGAGAGACAGACAGACAGATAGCGCATGTGTGTGTCAGCCTGCGGTGGGTCATCCCTCCCTGCAGCTTGCTTAGGGGGCTATGTGGTTGTGTGTGTGTATGTGTGGGAAGGATTGCTTGAGTGGCAGCTCACTGAGGATTCACTCACACAGCAGTCAAAAACTAAACCTCCAGTGGAACCTTCCCCAGGCTTCAGTGGCTTAACAAGTCAAGCGGTTTTAAACACAAGACTGAAGCACTGCAGATAGACATATCACACAGGCCCTGCAGATTTTTTTCGTCTGTCCAGTGATACAGCTGTGATCTATGAAAAACCTAAATCTGTGTGATCTAAATCTTCCCTTTTTACCCACAAAGACATGGCCAACGACAAAACATTTAAATCAGCCGTTAATATCCTGCTTCTTCCCTAGACCAAGTATGAATAACACAGTAAGGCGTATGCATGAAATGTAAGGCGATATATAATCTGCTCTTGGAACCACAGAGGCAAGCCTGTGAAAGATGTGTTTCCATGGAGTAACCAAGGAAACCTGCAGCACAGCACACAAACCCTGACTCTACACACCCCCACCCCTACCACACCGCACCACACCAATCCTCCCCTCCGATCGACTCCCCAATGTGCTTGAGCCGTGCTGGATTGCGCCACTCGTAATCCTCGAAGCCCATTTTTGTCCTCGTCCAAGAAAATGAGCCCACATAGCTCCAGAGGGACTACTGAGGCTGGGGCTGCAGCTGTGTGGCATGCAGGCTTCTTCAGGCGAGCAGCGGCGGCATGTTGGGCACTGCCAACTGGCATCGGCCAGGTCCACAGGGTTGGCACCAGTGGAAGCAGCAGCAGGGGCTCCGACGTGTAGGTACTGACATTTCATAACATCGTGGCAACACTCTGGCTGACATCCCCCACCCCCACCCTCCACCCCCCGACTGTACACAGAGAACCATTCAGCAGGAGAGTGCCATCCTCAGCAGAGCCTGAAATAAGACTAGCGTACATTCCTCTATACTGTCTCTCTCTCCCCTCCTCTCTCTTTCCCTCTCTCTCACCTTCTCGATTTGCTCTCTCACACTCACTCCCTCCTCTCTCCCTCCCTCTACATTTCATTATAGTTTTCTTTGACTGGAATGGGATGCTCTGCCAAGTCTCTCTCACCAAGTCGGAGCAGTCACAGAAAAAACACACAGTGTGCTGAGGAGGCTGAGAGAGGAGTGCTCTGCGCTTCAGAGTCTTGCTGGCCCAGAACAGATAACATTCTGGGGCTTTCCCAGGGGCAAAATGGCCCCGCAAGACTTGCCTGCTGGTTTAAAAAATGACTGGACACAGAGCGGACATAAGACATTTGAGTGAAGCAGTCGGAGGGAATATTGATAGCTGTTGGAATGACGTTCTTGCAAAGCCTGTTTTCATGTCTGAGAATAACATTGGTTGCCACAAAGCATTAAATTGAGTTACGAAGAAATGTAACATTTGGTGGCTATATACGAACTGTCAGTTTTATTATTCTGCATTTTTGTACTCACTGAAGTGCATCGACAGATATGGCTTCTCATTATTTAGACTGGCATGGCAGTGAAGCACTTAATGTCTGTTCTTTTGAATATTGGTATCAGCACATAGAGACATCCAACTGATACATACTGTTACCCAAAAAACATTTTATCTGTGTCTTGTCCACAGTTCAGAGTGTCCATAGCTTTTGGTTTATTGATACAATTGTACTGGTGTTGATAACGAAATGAAACAGAGCTCTGAAAGGGAGCAGGGTATTAACAAGCCAAAAAAGCAAGTTAGTGTGTGTGAGTGCCCACTGAGGAGCAAGAAAAAGATTTAATAACAAGATGTGATTATGCCTGGGGGATACTCTTTAACACGCTTTCAGTTAGGCATAAAAGCCTCATTGCCAGGGCTTTTCTCAGCAAGAGGCTAGCCCTGTGCACCACACCAACTAAATGTTCATTTGCATTTACATTTAGTCACTTCTGAGACATTTTTATCCACCGAGCCTCATGGTGTGGCAGTGAATGCGTACAAATGTGTACGCCGTAAATTTGTTCCCTCGGGGGGCAGAATCCCCACCCCCCAAACTCTATCAGCCGTGGAAAGAGAACCAATCTTTAAGAGATGAACAGCCAAGGGGCAATGTATTCGACCTTTTCTTGACAGCGAGAACCACTGTTTTGAATCCCACAGGCAGATGCAAATCACACCGGTCGCACACCAGTGCACTAGTGGCCTCAGAAGCCCTCCCTATGGCCTCCAAGGGAGGAGGGGGGGATGTTTTGATAATAAAGATCATCCAACTGTGTCTCTGTTGCATTTTCCCTTCAATTACTTGCACTCATCGCACAGTAAGTCACCAGGTTAGCGGGGTTAGTAAGCTTATCAGTGACTGAGATCTGCCGGTGCATTGTGCAATCTGTGACTACGGGGAACTCTTCCATGTTATTCTACCCACAGGCCAGCCCCCCACCCACACTCAGGGGTTCGGGGAGAACTATCAGGCCTGGTAACAGTAGAAACACAAATTGCACTTCTTCATGAAGGAGGCTCATTCTTCTCTGGGCTGTCTTTAAGCCCCCCTCCCCACTCCACCATCCTCCACCCCCCCAAGCCCAGAGTAGATTGAGCTGAATGAGTGTGCGTTGCCTCTAGTCTCCCTCCCTGGATCACTCATTAAGGCTGCTTTGGCTCGGGCGTTTTTCGAGGGGGTTTTATTTGGACGGAGCCCAAATGGAGAGGCACGTTTGGAGCTTGTCCAGGTGGATGGCTTGCTTCCTCGTGATTTGTAGCACGCATAATGGTTGTACAGTCAAGAGCCCCGAGATGAACGAAAAACGTCACGATGAGTGAAACTTTAACGACGCAGAAAGAGCCCTGAACTAAACCAGACGAAGAAGAGGACTGAGCAGCACTTCCAGACAAGAGAGCAGAGCCCAGTGAGTGTGTGTGTGTGTGTGTGTATGTATGTGTGTGTGTGTGTTTGTGTGGCAGAGGCACAGACGCAGCAGCTGCTGCTGCATGGCTGGAGTCATGGTTTTTAAAGGTGTCATGGCTGCCAGTGACAGCCCAGGTGTGCTTTGTTAATGGCCCCTGATTGAATTTCCCCTCTGTGCACATATGTCTGTACACACCCACACATATACACACACAGCGGGCGCACACACACACAGACACAAAAGGAGAGAGTATGGGGGAGGACTGTGTGTGCACATATACATACACATGCGTGTGTGTGCGTGTGTGTGTGTGTGTGCGTGTGCGTGTGCATGTGTGTGTACATGTATGTGCATGCTTACTACTATAATCTGTTCATTAATGGGAACTCGTTGACCCTGTGCAATAGTAATATACACATAATAAAGAGACCTGCCAGACCCATTTTTCATTGGACCACTCTACTTCAATGAATTTACTCTACATGCAAACTGAGGTAAATATGCATACATCGTGAATTTACATACACACACAAAATCTCAACATGATAATGTGACACTAATAAAAACAGATTTATGACTAGACCAGCAGATAACTGAATCTACTGCAACCTATACCCATTAATTATTCGAAGATAATAGCTGAAAATGATGGAGTTCAAACACTTGATCATTCCAGTGCAGCGTGGAGGTCAAGAATGATTGCACTCCGCATCAGAATGGATTCACACCGCTGTTATTTGTCTTGTGGTAATTACCAAAAATGACAGGGTGCTTACATTAAAGGAAAAAAGGAAAGAATTTCTAAGCTGAATTACTCATTGTGAAATTAAGAAGATTACAGCCTATTAGTCCTGCCAATCAGATCTGTGAATTGGTCAGTGAGAAGGGAGGTTGTATTGCTTCCTCATCTTTCATATATGCCAGAGAGGAGGCTCTTTTCATTTTTTCTCTTCTTCCATGGCCATAAACAATGGCTGCTTTATATTGTGTGAGAGTTTGTTCAATCAAGACCAATGACGATGATGAGTAGATCGATGAAAAAAGATGGAGAAATAGATGAAACAGACACTGAAGATATACCGGTGGAGAAGGAAAGGGAGAGAGAAAATGATGTGAGCATCTATTTGAATGCTGAAAATTTTGTGTATGTGTGTGTGAGAGAGAGACAGAGGGGGAATGAAAAGAGAGAGAGAAAAAGCTCTCAGGTGGGGTCATGATTGATGAAGATATGACAGATAACAGGGATTGTGCTTCTGACCTGCAGGTACATCCTCTCTTACGCACCACTCGGGCACCACAGGTCATTCATAATTTACACAGCATCAGAGCTGGCCGTCTGTGTGTTCACACTTGTCTTCAAGGAGGTGCTAAGTTATGCAGTGGCAAACCCATCCAGTCCTCTCTATCTCTCTGTCTCTCTTTCTTTCTCACTCTCTCACACACACACACTCGCACTCACAGCATATTGTTCGTATTTCTGTCACCTACATACATTGCACACAACCACACACTCACATATCCCAGAAACACATGAAAAATGGCCAAAATGAAAAAAGAATGTCATAACAGCATGTCACTTCCATACCTTATGACAGAGATCAGCAGAGATTATTCCGGCACGGCACCACAGGATGAAGTTTGACGGTTGGTCGCTCGCTGTGCCTGAAGAGAGATTTACTGCGGGGGGTTTGCGCTCGGCCGTCCACCGGCCCATAAATCCTTTCCTGAATGAATGCAGAGTTGGCCGGTGGATGTCCCACCCTAATGCTGAGGAAGGAGAGAGGGCAGGGGTGCAAACATGCTAAACATATGAGCTGACGACATCTACTGACAGCATATGCAGTGAGGGGACGGAGAGAACCGCCAACAACGCCTGGGCACACAGGAGTGCCTAACCAGAAGGGCTATCCAGAAATATAGGTCTACCCAGAAAGCTATAGTGATAAATAATATTAGGTTTAACAATGAATGCAATATAAAGATATAGGATATAGAGCTAGCAAAAAAATAAAAAACAGAAATATAGCGTAGGTCTAACAAGAAAAGCTATATAAAGAAATATAGGTCACAGGAGAGAAATATAGGTCTGACCAGAAAGGATTAAAAAAAATATAGGTTGAGTAAGGAATGCATCATGAAGACATATAGATCTAACAAGGAACAGAAATATAGGTCTACCCATAAAGGCCTGTGTATTTTGTTGTTGTAGTAGCTTGTTTACCTTTGCCCTTTTCTTTTCACTTGGCCTTTTTTCATCTATTAATGTAATTCCATACCACCAACTTAAGTGGAAAAAAGGCTTGATGAATAACAGGTTTTCTTTTTCCCAACAGCATGTGCAAACTGATATAAATCACCATTTTATCCGCTACTGAGTTACATCAATATGCTTTGAATAAAGTAATTGCACAGTCCCCCCTTTTTTTAAGATGAGGAGCCCAGAGCAAAAACGATCTATTCTGTGCCTTGGCTCTGCAATGAGTTGGCAGAATAACTCAGCCCAAAGAATTCCTTCCCGCAAGATGGAGATCAATCTGGTATTGACTGGGAGCCATCAAACTAAATGGCTCCCCTGATCGATCGCGTTGGAGGGTTGAGATGAGTGGCGTTGGGCCTGGATTTGAGCTCAGCGCCGGGGTGAGAAGCTTATGTGATCGCCCCAGCATTAAAGTATAACAATGTCTCCGTTCCACATGTTTGCATTCACCTGAGCCAGGATTTCAGTTCAGTCCAAGCAAGTCCTGGGCTATTTTAGGACTGCTCAGTGAGACCTCGCATAAAAGAAGAGAAAATGCACATCTTTGATAGACAGAGTTCATTAGCCTAATATACCATCCTAATACATCTCCCCCACTGAAATAAATGAGGATTATCTGTTCACCTGAAAAGTTGACCATATGTCCCTGTGGTAACTCTCCGAGGCCATCTTAACAATTGCCCCCCCAGTCAAACATCTTCTACTGGAAGTGCAAGACCTGGTCAAGGTCACCACAGAAGCTAAAGGATGATAAAGAATGCAGAAAAAGGAGGGAAATTAAATGGAAAGAGAAGGGGTGAAGGTGATGCTGGCAATGGAGTGGTGTAGTAACAACAGTGTCTATGCACTTCAGACACCTTAGTAATCCTTCTCACAACACTGACAACATTCACTGTGATGAGAGTTGTAAAATACTATAACATTTTACAGACATATGGTGACTACAACCTCATCACAGCTGTGCATACAATGATCCATGAACTTGGCATATCTTCTTGGAGAGGTTGGACTAGCGGACACTGGCCTCCAATCTAGGAAACCTGGGAATGGTCTGCATGCTAAACAACCCCCACAAGTCTCAAGTGCATGTACACTGTACACAGTAATTAAGTTTGTGTGTGTGTGTGTGTGTGTGTATGTGTGTGTGTTTGTGTTAACAAGCATCGTAGGATGAATGTACTGTCAACTGCAATCTGTGCATGTACTCGCAGCTGAAACCTTGAGAGATCCATCACAAGCATAAACAAATTCCTTAAAGTTCTTTCTTGCCATTTTGAAAAGGTTTCTCTCTTCCTCTCTCACAGACATAATGGACAAATACCACATAATGACAGAGAAAAATGTCCTTCCTGTATGAGCATTTCTCACTGTGGGAGATTGCTCTTGCCTGGTTTTATTCCGCTCTGCCAAAACATACTTCTCTTCCTGCCTACCGCTGAAGCAGTCCTGGATAAACTATGATCATTCATCTCCTGCCATCTTGCAAAGCACTCATCTACTTCAGAAATAACGATATCTTCATCCAACATACGCCATTACCACTAGAGGAGGTTTAGCCATTATGCCAAGAGAGACTTGCCTGTGTGTTAAGCATGACGGTGGCACAATAACCAGACATGCATGATGACGCCAATGAGGTAATTATTTCATACCCTGGGTGCTGTTTTAATGCTGCAGAGATGCTGAGAGAAGAAATGTAACAAATAAGAGGGCAGAGTAAAGGAGTGACTACAAGACGTGGGAGAGCAAAGGATGGGGGGGATCCCCCCTCTTTCCCTATGCAGCTCGAGGAACATGCTTTGCCATGGGGCTGCTGGTGTTACAAGTCCATCGCACTTCTGCTAAACGCATTGTCTGATGTGTGTTTGGCACGGGGCCTCTTGATTTCCTCTGCTGTATAAAAGTGCCTCTCTTATCTGCAGATGTTTACCCCCCCCCACCACCACCACCCCACCCCCTTTTCCACCTCCCATATGGATTTATTCACACCAAAGTCTGGTCAGAGTTGGAAAGAAAGGAAGAGAGCAGGAAGGAAAGAAAGAAAGGAAGAAAGAGGAAATAGAGAGAGAAAGGGCAAGACCACAGCGGAAGAGTCCCATCTGGTAGGGAGCTACGAGGAACAGAGCAGTTCTAAAGGACCGTCTTGTCTCGCCGTCTGTGGGGGTTGGAAAGAGGGGACAGGGCACAGGGGCCCCTGGGGCGTTTGGATGAGAATCAGAGGGGACAGAACAGTAGGAATGCCAAACCCTGTCATTGGACAGACAGAGGAGATGAATAAAACCCCGCTCAGCCCAAAAGGGGACGAGAGAGAGAAAAGTGTTGGTGAAACTGACTACTGAACACAAGAGACCTCCACAGTGAAAGGGGGTGGGGGGGGGAGCTGAGGACAGGCATATGCCACTGTCTCTTCTCCTCTCTTCTAGCAGTTTTGTAGTAGTCAGTCTAGAACAAGAAACTCTCTCTAGTGCATCAAGACAATTGTGTCACAGAATGGATTTCATATTTGGGAGTGCCTGCCTACCAACCAACCAACATTAGTGCCGGGCCAAACTGAGTTCATCTTCAGCAATCCCCACCTGCCTCCACCCCTCCCTCAAACTTCCTTCCTGACCTCATCACCTGAATGCTCTACTCTATACCTCTACATAAGAGACAGACTATGGGAGTGAGTGAAAGAAAGACGATGACATAAACAAGCTGAGTAAAGGAGAGAGAAGGGAAAAAAAAAAGTCATGGAGAATCTAGAAAAAGTTTTTAAGTGAGAGAATCTGAATAGAGGAACAGCAGGCTGGGTTGGGTTGAACTTGGGTGTTGGAAAGAGGGGAGGTGGGTGGAGTGTAGAGGATCTCCATCTGTCTGAGAGGGTCAGACAAGAGCAGCTCTTCAGATCTCTCAATCCAAGGCCTCAGGAGCAGCACAGGGAGTGAAAGAGAGAGAGAGAAAGAAAAGGAGTGAGTGTGTGAAGTAAACATTTAGATAGCAATAGGATATTCTCATTGCCCTCGTAGCCGCTTCAATCCTCCATCTAAGATCACATTCTTGGCTACTTTTCAAAATCTTGCTAATTAGCTTCATTCAAGTTAATGAGTTGGCTTTCAGCAGCGAACACAAATGAGCCAATTCTCTTGATCAGAACTGCCACTCAACAGCAATTACAACTCTGTATTGCAGGTTTTGGATCACAATTACTTTCGAAATGTCTTTATCAAACAACTGAACGACAGAAAGGGAAAAAAAACAGTTCCAATGTGTTACATAAATTTAACATTTTTATTTGTGAAAAACTACAAGCAAAATTCATAAATAGACATTTCTATTTGAAGCGGAGAAAAAAAATGCTAAAAGGTAGCATCTAAGAGCAAAGTCGTGCACATGCCAAGAAACATGTATTATCTCAACATTGGATTAGCTAAGACAAAGGAGCGCTGATCATTTAATATTCCCCAAATACATTTACACAATCAAGAAATGAATGGGACCATTTCACAAAATTACCAAGAACACTCTGCCAGAAGAACAAAAAAAAAGTGAAACGACAAAACAGAAAAACTCGTAAAATGACTTGTAACTCGTAAAATGAAAAAGTATTGATTAATATGCTATCGGACCCTACAGAACATTTCATTTAACATAAACATTAAAAGTACTGTACGACAAGACCTCGTATTAGGAGAAAATTAAAAGCCTGTATAGTACACTTACATTGGAGATTTCCACAAGATTAATGTTATACCATTAAGTAAACAAGCATTCTATATTTGGGTCTGACAAAATAAAAGAGAACGAAGCTAAAAAATTGTAACCATCTTTACACAGTAAAATAAGGTTACTGGTCGCACACAAGAACAGAACTGCTTGCGCGTTACAAGAGGAAAAACAGAACAAAAGAACAACAATTGCTCAGCTCCGTTGCCATTCTCTGTATGCTGGCTTTTCCGCACCATTTCTTTCAGTTACACATACAAGCTATGTTTACACATCCAGCAAAAGTGTCCATTTTTCAAATAAATTAAGATACATTTATTTAGTTTTTTCTTTTTTTTCCATCTTTTTTTTTTTTTTTTTTTTTTTTTACAATTTTCCAAAAGCAAAAAGCCAGGTGTTAGCAGGGGTAAGGCAGGTGAAAAGATGGCTGTATATATTTATATTTAAGTCATAGAAAATGTAAATGGAATATACATCGTCAAGAAAAGAGGGAGCTGTGAAACTCCCACCAAACGCAGTCTCTTTGATCAGTGTTCATCCCCAACCCCCTTCTGATTTGTCAGGAAACAATTCTCTGTTGTCTCAAGTGAGTGAGCTCATCTTAATCCAGCTCATATTGCATATTCTCTTGGTGGTTGTGTTTGGATGGCAGGCAGGGGATGATAAGTTTCCTTGACTACATTTCTCTAGAAAGCCCTCTCACATCAGACACATTACTTGGTCAATGAGTTCAGTTCAAGCTACATTGAGTCCAGAATCATACAGGAAGAGTATAGGGATTGGAATCTCACTTTTCACAATAATAATAATAGTAATTCTACTAAAAAAAAAAAAAAAAAAAAAAAACCCACACATTCCCTCTTCTTGTTCTTCCCTTGCTCCACCCTGACAAACTAAACCTACAGACAAGATCACTTGGCAGAAGCAAGAGATGTAGCTCCCTCAAGGTGTTCAGCTGGTTCTGTGTAACAGCCTTCTCCAAGTTACAAACTGGCATTCATCATCTCTGCCTGCAAAATGTGCCTCGCCTGCCTGCCTGCTTGCTGTGTAAGTGATCAAACTAAAGCAAGGTTTAAAAGAATAGTCCTACGATGGAAATGACTTGCTGAACTGGAACCTTGGCGTCTTCCAGTGAAGTTGGAGCTTAACACACCTCACTTTGAGGGGCCTTTGCTAAAGTGTACTTGCTTGGGGTTCTAAAATGAAACTGTGGGAGGGACTGGGTGGGGTGGGGAGAGTCAAAGGGGCTCAGAATCTGCCCAGTGCACTACCTTCTCACTGGATCTCTAGCACCACTGAACGTCCTCAGACACAAAGCATGGGAGAACTAGGGGAACAGAGCAAATCATACACGCAACGCAGGAAGCCATGGCAAAGCTGCTTACTGTACAGCAACGATGACCTTTTGTTAAGCTGATGCTTTCTGTTGTTAAGTGTTATTTTTTAATTAAAACCAGGTTCTTAGCACATAATCCTCAATATAAACTGGACAAGAATTACACATTTTTTAAATGGATTATATTAATGTCTTTATTTAAATTGTATTTAATATGATAATTACACTTTTTTGCCTTTTTCAAATTGTTATCTCCCTAACGAGTCATATTATTATCAAATTCCTTTGGTCCTTCAATAAATAAAACTGTTATCATATACACATTTATACTTTGTACAGGTTTAATACAAGTTGAAAGGGAATTTGCTCATTTTGTTTCTTATACTCACTGGATTTGTTTGGTTAGCCTGACTACGCCAGTTCACAACAGCAGTCAGCTGTTAAAATACAAAATCCTTCATGAGATATGAACTGTATAAACATTTTTTCAGTTCATGATACTGTCATGTAAGATTAAAAAAATCTTTATTTACATGGAACTACTTGTCTTAGAGACGAGTTGCCTTCAGTGACATCTTCAGTGTCGATTTAAAACAAAATCTAATTCTTCATTTCAGACTAAAACTGCAACTAGTCTCAGAGAGTGCAAAAAAAGAACCCTTGCACTAAACTTGACAACACTGAGGATTCAGGGACTCACGAGAATCTTCTAACCTGAAGGCCTTTCCATGATTTGTTTGGTGCAAATGGAGATGTGTTTGTCTCTTGCGAACTGCCAATATAACTGGGAACTACGGCGAACATTTCTAGCCGCTTCCACTCGTTGAGGTAAGCACAGACAGGTGACCAGGTGTGCAAGACAAAAGCCATCTTTAGTGTTTTTCCTTATGAGACCCTGCCACAGCACTACATCTTACTGAGGAAAAGAAAGGCCATGGAGGAAACATGGGAGTTTGGCAATTATTCTCCAGAAGCTCCCACTCTGCAAGCACAAATCAGACTGGTTCCCACAACAAAAGTAAAAGACAACGTCTGACCAAAACAAACAAACAAACAAAAAAAACAAGGGGAATAAAAGTGGAGAAAGAAAAAAATGAAGGGTAGAAAATGACATCTCAGGTTCTCTCACATAAATGTTTTTTTTTTCCTGGTAAATCCCCATTGTCAGGTGTGAATGGCAGTCCCAGGGCTGAAACTGTTTCACAGTGTTATGTAGCACCAGTGTCAATGAGATTGGAACAGGGGCATTGGTTTTTTTCTTCTCTAAAGACACAAGGGGGGGGGGGGCTTCACAGATAGTCAGCGTCGCTGCAGAGCAAAGCTCAAAGCAAATGGGGTGAAAGGAACATCGTAAAAGTGGCGACAGATAATAAATAGGGTTATAATTGGGAGCAGTCATAGTTGTTAAAATGTTGGTGGTTATTGTGCACAGCAGATGCAATTTTGTACAAAAAAAAAGGAACGAACAAACGAACAAACAAATAAAAATGTAAAAGTCTGTTTCAGCCAAACATCCACTTACAATATATAAAACAATACATACAAGTTTTCTTGAAAGATACCTCCAGGCTCGCCGGCAATCTCCTTGGGCTCCCAGTTTACTTTCTATGACCACGCAGGGGAGAAAGTGTGAGTGTGTGTTTATGCGTCTGTGTGTGGGTGTGTGTGTGTTGAGGGGGGGGGGGGGTGGGGGGTAGGTTCTCACACATCAAGTCTCCATGGCTGAACTCCTTGAACGCTGGGAACGAAGAGGCCCAACCTCCACAGATCCTGTTCGCAGTTTCACTCAGGGAACCCGGCGACCAACTCTCTCTCAGTTTGCAGGACACCAAAGGAGAGGGGATAAAGTGAATTAGAACATGATGGGGTTTAGGTGGGCACTAAGGACAAGTGAAGGGAGTGGGGTTCTCTGTCCTGGGGGGAGGGCAGATGGAGAGGCTTGGAGAGTAATCCTCAGTCTCTTCATAATGGTCCAGGAGGATGTTGATGTTGGTCACATAGGAAACTGGAGAGGGTGAGGGTTGTGTGCAGACAGGTTGGTACTTGGGAATGTGACCAACTTCCAGGGACCAAGAAAAAAAAGGGGGGGGGGTTGGAGGCTCAGAACGACTCGTCGTGCCCCACCGAGAGCTCTCCTTTAGGGGTGGAGGCGCGCGATGAGCCCTTGTCCATGCTCTCCGAGCCGGAGCTCTGGTGCTGTTGCTCGGAGCCCGCGCTGGAGGTGATGGTGGAGGAGGAGGTGGAGCACGAGCGTGTCTTCTCCTTAAAGTCTGTGATGATCACCGTCACGTTGCCCACCGTGATGGCCAGCTGCTGTGCCGTGCTGCGGTCAATGTTCTTCAGTTTAGGCCTGGAGAGGTGGACACAGGATCCATGTGAACACACACACACACACACACGCACACGAGAAAGAGAAGGAAATGGGTTCTTTAAAAAGAAAACAGCTCCTTTCGCATTGACAGTGACACAGTGAGCTTTTGTTTGGGCAGGCTCAGCGATGGGAGGGCAGCCAGCTTGTGCGTGGGAGTGAGAGACTGCGCAGCTCATTTTCAGCATGGGCCACGCTCCACTCATTCAGCCAGACAGACACAGGGAGAGAAGGGAGGCAGGCAGTGGGGGAGGGATAGAGTGATGGGTAGGGCAAGAAAAAGAAAGCCAAGGGGGGGGTGAGAGAGAGATGGAACCAGAAAAAAAGAAAATAAAGAGAGGAAGAAAGGAAGGGAGGAAGAGAGAAAGCACGAGTGGGTGCATTTATGAATCAGTGCGTCTCCATTCATTTTTCCAAGCAGCCATGTGCACATCTTGCTCATTAACATGAGGGACTGACAGTTCCACTCCTGTGTAATACCCTGCTATTGTGAGCAACAAGCCAGCGGCTCAGGGCAGACAGTCATTCCCTCTCCTGCCCACACTAAACTGTCTTTACTTCTGAAGCACTGCCACTCAGACATGTCTCCTCCACAGCGAGTTAATAAAACCACTCGCAATTACCACAGCGCCATTTAATGTCTTTCAGGGCTCCAATAGCCTCTCTTTAAAATCTAGAAGAACGTGCTGGTTGGCTGCTGTCTCGAGTGGAGCAACGTTGCAGTCCTACTAGGACACATTACACAAAGGAGGGGATGGAAGGAAAAACGCACCTTGAAATATGGGAGCTGTTGGTCTTGGTTGTCGACTTCCCAGACTGTATGCTGCTTCGATCGCAAGGAGGGCTCTGGTGACTGTCTGATTTGGGTCTGGGGACGAACATGAGGGAGAGAAAAAAGAAAGATGACTATACAACATTAGTCAGACTAAACACAAAAAATAGATGCTAGAAAAGGCTGCTTAAACCAGCTGTGGCCCAGTAACCATGAGGCACATAGCAGATGACAACAGTCAATAATGTAAAATTGCTAATAACGTACTGATCTGGCTTGGTTTTAATGCAGCTCGGGTGCTACGAGGCAGCAGCGAGAGCAATAGATAGCCATAGGGATTGAGAGCCTGAAAATGCATGCAGTTCCTTAATCAAACCCTGGGCTCAGCTCGCTAACCTGGTCTTTTTGCTGTTGGGCTTCTTGGCGATGGCTGGGGTGATGTCCTTCTCACGGTCCTTCTTCTCCTTGTGTAGGGGCTCCTTGTCGCTTTTCTCCTTATCCAGGTGGTCGGCGTTGGGGTGTTGGCCCTCGGGGCGCTCGCGTTCCCTCTCCCGCTCGCCCTCCCCCTCCTGCTCTCCCTCCCGCTCCCCCTCCCCCCGGCACTCCTTCTCTGGTCGCTCTGGCTTCTCGCGCCTCTCCTTCTTGGCCGGCGGGGGCGTGGCATACTGCTGGGCCACCTGCTGTGCCACGAGCTGCGAGTTTATCCGTGGTTTCCTAAAAGACAGAGAGAGGGAGAAAGAGAAAAAGAGAGAGAGAGAGAGAGAGAGAGAGAGAATCAATGCCACAATCAGCACAGGTCACTGTTGATTCTAGCCCTTTCTTGAAGGGGACAGCAGGAAGAGGTTAAAAAAAAACCCTGGCAGACTTATGCTTTTAAAACAAAGGACTGCTTCTCCCAATGCAACCAGAGCACCTGACTGCGCACTCTCGCACTCTCATTCACAACTGTAATCTCCTATTGCACATTCCAGCGGGTTTGTCAACCTTACCAAAACATCACTGATTAGGCCCACTCTTCATACAGGATTTCTATCTGGTTTTTAAGTTTTTGTGGCCAAGTCTGCAGCGAGTAATTTTTCATACAGACTGAACTGCCAAGCCATGGCTTGTTGAGATGGGTTCTGCAGCTGACTGAACAGCCCTCCCCAGGCTGCTGCTGCTGCTGATGTGCTGGGAGTTTCGGAGCTTTGAGGAGTTGTTTTGCGACAGAATGGGAATTACTATGATCCTTTTGGGATTAGCTCTCCACTTTATCCCTCTGAGAGGACAACGAGGGGTCAGTACACAAAGGCCGAGCACAGTCACCTAGCCAACCCCCCACCATTCCTTCTCAAAAATAAATAAATAATAAGCCACCATTTAGCCGACAGAACAGACAACCTGACACTATTCAACTAGTCCAAATCACTGCAATTATATTGACAATGGTGCTAGTCACAACCAAATTACTCACTGACCAGAAAGCAACAACTGTTTTGATTCTAACGGCCAATTCAGATGGCAGCCATGGAAAAGTTGCATTTGGCCGGGCCAGGAGCTAATTCCCCGGCACTCCACTTCCTCTCCTGCACAATCTCTGTTCATAACATGCCCTGTCTACTCACCTCACACACACAGAGGGGGCGAAAAAAACCCACACCAGCATTTATAACTGACCATAACTGACCATCATTAAATCAGCACATTTTCATTCACTATGTGTTTTTGCATTGTGATGTGATAGTCCCTCTTCGTGATGGTCTGTGACTAGCTAGCCTAATGTTGATGTGATTTTTGGCAGCCTTCCACAGTTTTTTTTTAGCATTTTGTTAGCATTGTTTTAAATACAGAGGAGGAAAATGTATCCATTTTCATAAATACCCACCTAAGCAAGTGTGTACAAGGCCTCCCATTTATTTACCTTTGAGTATTTGTTTTAATCCTTTCACAAGGAGAATATTTTATTGAGAAGTTTTTTTGCCTGCATGAAAAAAGTGCTGATTGCTGTAACACAACTCAATCCTTTCTGATGAAAGGTGTGCATGAATGTCTCTAGCTTAAACATTCCTCACAGCAAGTATATCCAAATGTGCCCATTCACATATGAGCAGTTGTTCATTGTGAAGTAGCAGGACTGCAGGGGATGGGCTAGCTTTAACTGCTGTCTAAGCCTAACAACCTGACTATTTAGCGACTTGGGCTATATGCTCAATGTACATATAGACATACATACATACATACAAACATACCTTAGAGAAGAAGAAACATGAAGTACATGACATGACAGTTTTCCAGTCAAGCCACAGTCTGTGACATTTTCAAGTCTATTTCCAAGCTATTTATAGCCTGTGTAACTGTAATAGCAAAGGAAATATAGGCTAGTTGCATGATCAAATTGCTATCTGAATCATCTCACTTCCAGACTGCAGGTCAATCCAACCACTTTAAGTAAAGTGCACTCAAAAGCAAATGCTCGGGGCCTAAAATTAGGCAGACTGTTCTATGTCAAGTCAACGCAACTCCCATCAAAACAGCAGTGTTACTGGCAGTTTCACAGCCATGACTCCTTAGCACTTCTTCAAAGGTATGCCCGGATTTCTAGCCAGGTAAACAAAATAATATAAGGGTGAGAGCACAACAATCAAGAGATGGAAAGTAAATGACAATGGCAGAAGGGCTGAGAGAGAGAGAGAGAGAAAGAGCGAGAGGGAGAGAGAGAGAGAATGCAACAGGAAGTGGGCACACTGACTGAACAGTTGAAAGCTGGAACTCCCTAGTGAGCCAGCACACACAATGGGGCCAGGGGACAATGGGACCAGAGGACATTGCTGTGTGTTGGCAGCAGGACCCTTCCTTGGGCTTGGTAACAGTGCAGAGCTGGCTGGCCAGCTAATCTCATTACTTGACTGCTTTAATAAATGAACATAAGGAGAAACAGAGGCGGGGGTGAGGGTGGGGGGTGACAGTGTAGGGTGGGGGTCAGTGAGTGAAACACCGGTAGCACGTTATTCACCTCCGCTAATCTGATTACAGAGAGGCTGGCCTCGTTTGTCAGAAATGGGATCAAGAACGTGGCACAATCTCCCCTTCCCTCTCTCCCTCGTTCAAAAGCATGTGACTGTCAGAGCTTATATTCATAAGTACTGAGGGAGGATGCAGAGTGCACACCAGTACAGATCCACTGTATTCCACTGAAACCAGCAACATCCCTCCAATTGTTGCTCAAAGAGGTTGCTACTTTTGAAGCTTGTTTTATGTGTGGGGAAGAGCACATGCTCTGTGCCAGTAACTGTTTACAACTGCAGCGCGTTCTGAAAAAAGTTGATCGTCTACAGGATGCTGAGGTCCTTGCCTGCTGCACCTCGTATTGCACCTAACGACCCTTAGCCATTTTAAATAACACCGTCAACAATGACCTCATGGGACTGATTGTTTAGATGCATCATTTACACTCCCTCAAATGACTGACAGTCTAATTTCCTGGAAACAACCACAAGTGCCCCCACTTGTCTTTTTTGGAACAGAGAGTTGAGATCAGGCATTAAATCATTCTCACATCTGGCTGATGGCATTACAAAGGCATGTTTTTGTCTTCGCTTTTTACAAACTCTGGCAAAGCACTGAGAAAGAGTGCAGCTTGGAGCTGACAATTTGAATGCATTGCAATGTCTGGACACCGTTGCAGTGAAGCGAAATCTGCCCAGAAAACTTTTCAACACACAATCACGGTCCAATTGTGTATTTTCAACCACTCTAATGCGTCAGTGAGTGAGAACAGTTTACATTTTTGGGACCCTGCGAAAATACAAATGAGGGTGGTCGCTGATCCTATCGATGCAAACTACACTCTCAAACATACATACTAGGCCTATAACTTGGCTTCATGCTTTCAAGGTAGGAAAACAGATGGTACCACACCAAAAGTGCTGACAGTTGCCCAACAGTGCTTACAGATAACTTGCCTTTCCAAAATAGCAGAGGTGCCTATAGCAAATACACTAGACTGAGGCGTGGGCTATGGCCAATACCCTTGACACCGCTGCATGGTCACAATAGATCCACACCAACCATACTGTATTCATGTGTCCAAGATAAAGACTTATGAAAGTTCCATGACAATTTTGACCAAACAGCACAACAACCCATCAAGCAATGACTCAGATGATACATTAATAAGCAAAATACACGACGGCCACCACAACATACTGCGCGTCAAACACGATCACCACATCCAATCCAATCAGAGCGTTTGCCCTGAAGAGAAGGCATGTACACAGTGTGTTTGTCGCCTGACCTCTGTGCCCTGGGCGTCATTAGCGAGGACAAGCGTGGCCATTCACACAGAACATCATCCCCCCTCAGCCCCCTTCACTCAAACCTCCGCCACTGCCAGAACAAATGCCACTGTGTGGAGGCCTGTGTTACATGCCTCCTACCCCCGCTGCCGCCCCCCCCGCCATGGATAAATCATGGGGTGTAAATATGGAAATTGGGTTCATGCTTTGCACAGAGCGTGCGCGCGCACACACACACCAAAACAACACAACCAGTGGACTGGGCTCTGCTGAGCTGGGGGCTCTAAGCTGAGTTGATTAAAAAGCAACCAGACTAGGCCATAGACCTGAGGCACCCACAGAAAGAGAGAAGGAAAGAGAGTGTCTGGGCCAGAGACTGGAGGCTTCAAGAGAGGGTGAGAGAGAAAGAAAAAAATCCAGAGGGAGTGGGAGTGAGAGCAGAGAGAGAGAGAGAAATTGCATCCTGAGCCAGCTCACGTTCCTACAGCATAATGGCCAACATCTGGCAGCAGCTGGAGCTGGAGGGAGGACTCCTTGGAGGAGAAAGAGAGAGGAGAGAGAGAGAGGGAGAGTGTGGGGGAGGAGGAGTGGAGCGTGGGATTGTGAGGAGGAGACCCTCCGGACAGAGAAACAGGTAGCAGAGAGAGGACAGCAGAGAGGAGTGAAGGGAAGAAACAGGAACAGATAAAGATAAGGGGAACATAAAGAGGGAAGAGAGGGAAATGTAGAGGGAGGAGAGTGTGTGTGTGTGTGTGTGTGTGTGTGTGTGTGTGTGTGTGTGTGTGTGTGTGTGTGTGTGTGAGAAGAGACAACCTGTTGGTTGTTGGGGAGACTGGCGAGTGTCTACAAGAGAGGACTCTGAGAGAACAGAATGAAGAGAGAAGACAGAGACTTGTCATAGAGCAGAAAATGGCAGCAGGAAGTCCAAAGTGGTTTAGACTAAAGTGGTTTGGCCAAAGCACGCAAACAACATCACTGGAGAAGTCAAATTCCTCCCCTTTCACGCAGAGATGTTGAGCATCAAAACACACACACCAACCCACGTGGCATTCTAAGCACACACTCCTCCTTGAGCAGAAGTGCTAACTACACCCTGAGCAGCTGTTGAAGTCTGAATGGCTCATTAACATTCCCCCCACTCTCTCTCTCTCTCTCTGTCACGTCACTGAGCATCTCCACCTGATCAGAGAGGAGAGGAAATGTAGAGGGATTTCCCTGCTCTCAGAGGAGACCATCTACCACCACCACCACTACCACCAACACCATCTACCACCACCACCACTACCACCAACACATTAGTTGCCGGCGTTCGCTCAGAGAGGTGTCCTCTCCACTTGAATGCAGATCCCTCTCCTGCCCTCCTCCCAGGAGCCCCTGGCTGTGTTTACACATCACAAGTGAGCCAGAACAGAGGGAACACACACACACACACACACACACACACACACGGCTGACTTGAGAGATGAGCCGAGGCTTATTTGGTCTTGTTTGTTTGTCTGGCAGACAGGCGCTACTGGAGACACACAGGACAGCAGGGGAATCAGAGATGTAATGAGCATGACCATTAAGAAAAAAAAAAAAAGGAAAGGAAAAAACAGAACAACCTCCCCTGCGACTACAACTGCTTACTCATAACAACTCATGTTTCTAAATGACCTGCATAGTGAACACAGTGGAGGGGGGAAAAAAAGAATTCCCTATTTGAAAAACGGAGAGTGTTGAGAGCAAGTGCTAGCGAGGAGAGTAGCAGTGATAACGATGATGATGGAGGTGGTGGCGGCAGCAGGTATAGGGACGGCGGCGGGGGCCGACTACTGTTGTGATGAGACCGGTGGCCGGGTCCAGGGACCGCCGTCTCTCCCACTCCCACTGACTGATGGCCTGACAGCGGCGGGGGCCATCCCTCTAGGGGCCTGGCAATCAAAGGGCAATCAATCGCCTCATAATGGGGAATCATGTCGGGCAGGCGCTGGACAGAGAGAGTGTGAGCGAGTGGCTGTGATCGATACGGACGTCCTTCGGTGGGAATGCTGATGTGCTGTGACGCAACTGCCTCTCTTTGCCACTGCCTCTTGAAGGGCTCTGATATGACTGGTGAGAGTTAAGAGGCCATGACTCTGCCTGAGGGTCGTGTGTGTGTGTGTGTGGGAGGTCGGTGTCATCACAGCAGCAGCTCTTTGGTCTGAGATGTCCAGGGTAAGGGAGGATGAAACACAATGGTAAGTATATAGTCAAAGGACAAGTGGAAAGCAACTCTTCATCTTGCAGACAACAAGTTCAGGAGCCCAGCACTGCTTACTAAACACTTTCTAAACATCAAAACAACGCAAACATAAGCCTCTTGATGCTACAATGTAAACTGTATAGAGTGCTGACAAGTGAGCCAGCGCAGAGAGATGACACTGAGCCACTTAAATGTGAAGAATTCAGTGGTAATGTGTAATCTCGCATTCCCTGTAATCGTTGTCAAGTATAACCTGATCTCGTTTTCCGAGTCAACGATTCAGATGGAGCACGCCGTGGTTAAGAGCTCAACTGTACGCACAAGACTCTCTTTCACACACACACACACACACACACACACATCTACTCTTGGGAAGTAGCATTCAAATGCTCAAATTCACATCCATGGCATGTTAATAGTTATTCCAAGTTTGCCAGTCATCAGAAATGGTCTCTCTTTCCTTCCAGGCTATTTTCACCTGCTCCAACCAGAGTGGCGTTCGCTTGGATCTAGAGAGTGGGGGATTTGGAAGTGGTGCAAGGCGCTAAGCCACTTGTAAGCAGGTACTCAGTTAAAACGACTTCCAGCAGGATCCCAAATCCTCTGCACCCCAGGGTTAAGCTGGACCCATGCCAGCAGGAGTGGACAGAGGAATGATTGATTTGATCCCCCCCCATCCGCCCTAAACAAAAATAAACACACACGCACACACACACAAGAGATTTGTGTGAGCTGCTGCTGCGGCTAAGTGGGTGAAGAATGGGCAGGGGGCACAGTGTTTAGCGGCACCTCATGCACGGTGCCAGCTGTAACTTCCCCCAAGGGGGGCTGAAGCATTCCCTGGCACGTTAACACCAGCACCGCCGCTGCTGCTGCTGCCCAGCTACACCCAGTCCACAATGGACTGGATTATGCTCAGAGAGTGCAGGGCTCGAGCACTGACCCCAGCACTGGCCAAGACGGGGGAGGGGGGAAGGGGTCCAATTCCCTTGGCCGCACCTGACTGACCCACTCCTGAGCTTCCACAGCATGACTGGGTGTGAATTTTGGGTCAGGAGGGGAGGGGTGACCGAGGGTTAGTGGAGGGGGGGTTGGTGTGACTGTTCACAGGGCTCAGGAGGTTGAGTCATGTGTAATCAGTGTCATGACCCTCCCTCCTCCTTTGCCTCCCTGCCTGGCCACCCCACCACTGCTCCTCCTCCTCCTCCACCACCTTTTCTCTACTCTCTTGGCAAGGATCTCATCCATAGCCCGGTCATTTCCTCCTATTAAGCCGTGACTGACAGCCTCTTGCCAGTGCTCTCTCTCCCCAAGCAGTCTGACAGCTGTGAGAGAGGGAGGGAGGGACGAAGAAGAGAGAGGGACGGGGGCGAGGGGAGAGAGAGAGAGAGAGAGAGGAGAGAGGGAGAGAGAGAGATGGGGGGGGAGAGAAAGAGAGAGAGAGAGAGAGATGGGGGGGAGAGAGAAAGAGAAAGAGAGAGAGAGAGCGCATCTGACAGCAGGAAGCAGGGAAATGACTGTCATCAGCGTTGAGTGATGACAACCTCGGCCGGGGCAGAGCGGCGAGCGGGAGCCGGGGCGGAAGACGGAGCGCCGCAAGGGAAAGCGTGTAAATCAGCTCCAGGGGGAAGAGGGGGTCTGTTTAATCCAAATAAAGGGACTAAGGAGCAAATAAATCCCCAATGAGACAAAGCTATTCTTTATTTCCACCCCCTAAAGCAGCCTCCCTATAGTGACGCTAGCGCAATGAGAGAGCACTTGAGTCAAGAGAGAGAGAGAGAAGGAGAGAGGCGCAAAGGAGGGAGAGACTGAGAACCAGAGACAATGAAAGGAATGAAGTGTGAATGTATGAGTTAGAGACCGAAAGAGAGAGAGAGAGAGTGACACAGAGAGAAGAGAAACAGAATAAAGGGACCTCAATGAACACTCTTTTGTCTGAAGGGCCTTTGGGGTGTGTGTGTGGGGGGGGGGCTGAGGGAGAAAGGGTGTGTGGCTGGCTGGCTCTGTGTGTGTGATGGCCAGGGGCAAAGCTAAGCGTTGCCGGAGAGGCAGACACACACACACACACACCAGGAAAAGCAGCCACAGGGACTCCCACCTGTCACACATCGACTCACACTCCGACATGCTGTGAAAACTCAATCATCGCCCTGCTGAAAAACACAACACTGAGCCTCTACAGTGACCACTGAGCACGTCTGAGCCTTTCAATGCAACTCCCTCAGCGCACGTAACTACAAATAAAAAAAAAACAAAACCAAAACAAAAGCCAGGTCACAATTACTCCAAAGCTCCTCTTCCTCGGAACAACACTGCCGAGTACACAGGAGGCCACAGCAGTGGCTTAACTTTAAACCACTACGACTGTAACGTGCACAGAGCTGGAATCTCAATACCTTTTCTGGCCAAAATAAATAAATAAATTAAAATACGTTGACATTTGATCCCAATTCCACGCTTGTTTCACTTGACTAGCTTCGGCCGCTAGTATTGTAACACAGCAGGAGACGCAATAGGAATAGGAAACTCAAATCACATAAATAACTGTAGGAAAAACATTTTGACATACGAAACCGAGCCTCAGGATGTCACCTGGTCAAGTGATCAATCTCGCGTTCATGAGCAGAAGAACATGGAAGTTCCTAAAAGTTACTGCCAATGGTGTGGCGTCGGACGGCGTCAGTTCATCGATGCATGCTTTGGCCCAAACCTGAGCCGCTTGCACAGCCCAGTCGACATCGGCAGACTCGCTTGCGGACGATTTAACATGTTGAACTGGCAAGAGAGCCATTTGCAGTAGCCGTCAGTCACCATCATGTTAGGTTCTCTCAAGTCTGCCTGGTGTGTTCTAGCTTTAACTCTTGACAGGCGGTTGTATACTTCAATCATGCAAAGAATACAATGTGATGATGCCTTTAGGCTGGGATCCTACCTCACACACACACACACACACACACACGTCAGAGAGGAGCTCTAAACAAAGACTTCCTTTTGCCAGAACTGTTGTCAATGCCACTCAAGGCGGTACAGGGGCGGAGGTTAATTGCTTTAAAAGGCTGGCAATGCAATCAAATACACAAGCTAAAGCGTCTGACGGCTGACTGTGCTTCAGTTGAGTAATCTGACAAGTGACGGGAAAATGTACACAGCACAATTTCAGATCAGTGGGGAGAAATTACACCTTAGCCAGTCAACGCACTGTTCAAACAACTCTTCCAGACCTACTGCTGACTAGAAAACACATAGGGGTATGCTGACTAATAACATTATCCATCACCTTAGTTTCACACACCCGAGGCTTGCATCATTTAGTGGTAACTTTGGAAGCTGTGCATTATTGCAAACTGCTCACTCAGAGCATAACCGTATGGTCAAACCTGCACGTAATTGAACATAACTGATAAAGTGTATGAAAGACAAGAGGATTCTAGATACAAATCAGTGTATCTGTATACTGTAAAACAACATGCTACTTCTATAAAGCTAATTTTTCAGTCAAATAATGAAACCCATGGCAATAATGAAATATAGTAAAATTGGAGAACTCATTAACACAGTAATATTGTAATTTCCCATAGTAGCCACATAGAGAATAAACCATATAGTGTTTAAAGCAAAAGAAAATTTCCATGCACCCATGCATTAACTGTATGTATGAAGAAGTACTTTATAAATATAATCAATCCAAATTAAATTGTAATTTTGAAAAGAGAGAAGAATGAGGAACAGTAAGTCTGCTCTTGGGTGTAAGCATGCTGTGGAGTTTAAAATGACTCAATGTCATGTTGTGTCTTACTTGGGCGATTATTCACACCTTGGGCTGAGGTGTGAATAATACAAGCCTCCAAGCAAAAATATATAAATAAAAACTACTTCCTGTGAAATTATTTCTCTTACCGTGACGTGAGAGGGCTTTTGCGCACAAGCCTTAACAAGACGGGTCAACAGGTCAAGTAAGCCCATTAATCTGCCAATCTATTTCACTCCAACTCAACCGTGTGGTGTTTCAAACACAACCCTTTACAGACGGTCATGCAAGGGAAAAACACAATGAATGATCCTTCATTATTATTTTTTTTATGTTGACGCAATGATGTGCCAATGGGCGAGGCACACCCTTCTCCTTAATCCAGTCCATAAAGTGAGTTCTTATCCCGTGCCACCAAGTCATTAATGGGCGATCATCTAAAGCAGCACCTCCTTTAGAGTGAGACAGACTGAGACACCATTTCCTCTCTCTGAATTACACCCTGGAGGTGGCCATCACCAGGTGTTCCCCCTGCTCTGTGAACATAGTGATAACTAGGCCATGGCTCTTGGCACCACAGTCCTGTAAACAAGAGAGGAAGAAGGATCATTAAATAAAACTGCACCATTAGGGAGGTGGTGCCTGTTGCACATACACAGCTACACCTGTGTGTACCTGTGTGTGTGTGCACACAGGCATGTCAGGAGATGAAAAGGAAAAAGGCTGTGCAGAACTCCCAAGCTGTAAAGCTGTTCTTCTCACACACAAACACATCCATCTCCGAGCCACTTCACACACTAAATACCTCCCAACCCCCTGCCTGAGAGATGCAGGACGACTCATCTGTTCAGCATACTAATACACTGGATGTATCAGCAGACATCCCGACACCCTCATCCACAGCGCTACTCTAAACATGAACATGAGCACGCACACCACACACACACACACACACACAGTATATCAGGAGCCAAACTCAGACACACATGACACACTGTCCATGATAGTGTGAGGTGCAGTCTTGGAAGACAGACGTTTGTTTCTCTGGCTGTGAATGATGAGAAGCCCTTTCCGGCAGTATGCGATGAGGCTCACTGACTGAAACACACACACACACCAGCCCTGCCTCTCCTTTCCTCTCCACTCCTCATCCTCCTCTCCGCTGGATGGCTGACCTTCAGGAGACGCCTGCCTAGTCCTCTTCCGTCAGGGAGAAAGACAAGCTCTCGATCCGGGAGCATCTTCCATCAACAGCAGCTTGCCACATTCCTCCTTCTCCCTCTTTCAGCCCACCCCTCACTCCCTCTCTTTCATTCTCTTTGTCTCGGCTTTGTCGCTCTGGTCGATGTGCTCGCCGGGCGGCTGTCCTGGATAACCCCGCGGTCTCTCTGCCTCCCGTGTCAACACACCCTGTTTCAAATTAGTCAGACCAGGTTTGCAAAACAAAGCGCAACATGCAGCTTAGGGGGAGGAGAGACAACCTTTTCACGACAGGCACAACGTCTAGACGTGCCCGTGCTGCAAAAAAAAGTGCAACCCAAATTCAGCGCACGCATGCACAAACACACGCACGCACGCCGCAGCGGTCTTTGAGCCACACACAAAAAAGCGTCAACAAATAAATATCCTTCAGCATGCCAACTATTACTTAGAGCAGCTCTCCCACCACAACACGGGGTCAGTGTGTCAGGTACAGCGGGCTAGCCAATGAACAGGCATCACGCAGCCGTAGCTTATGTGTCTGCATGCAGGCGTTGTGTGTGTGTGTGTGTGTGTGAGAGAGAGAGACAGAGTTTGTCTCATCCGAGGCAAACAGTGAGAAATGAATTAACATAATGAATGACTACTTTCCCAGTTCAGTAGGCAAAGCAATGCAGTCTGCAGCAAACATATGTGTGCGTGCATGCGCAAATGTGTGTGTGTGTGTGTGTGGCAGAAAAGCTGCTCATCTGGCACTCTTGGCCAACGTCATTAGCGCAAGCTGACGCACTTGAATGCTGAAGCTTGACAGACACCGCAAACAACAACTACAGCACAACAGCATCCAGACCACCAACATTGCCACCAAGCATGTAGAAGCTCTAAGAGGTCTTAGCAGATGACTCACTTTTTAATCCACACACACACACACCTCTCATCATGACTTCATCCCTCGCACCTTGGGCATTCCGCACATACTTATGAGTGATGGCGCTCGTCTTCATGAGTGTCTGTCCCTCACACCTATTCCTCCGTCTGCAAGTCTTCCTGAAGAGTGATCGAGAGGCTGTGAACAGTGCTGTATAAGGTTGGCGCTGGGTGTGGGCCTGTCTCTCTGTGTGAGAGAGAGAGAGTTTGTGTGTGTGACAGAGTGAGAGGCAGAAGGAGAGACAGAGAGAGAGAGAGAGAGAGAGAGAAAGAGAGTGAGAGGGAGAGACAAGGAGTGGGAGGAGTAGAAGTGTATGAGTTTGTGTGAAGCAGGGGATAGGAATGGAAGTGTGTGTGTGTGTGTGTGTTTGGGGGAGGTTCTCTCTGTTGGGCAATAATGTGCTCAGTTCAGGCGCTCTGTCCAGAAGCCACTCGCTCCAGTGAGCACGTCCCAACGCTGCCGTCCATCAAACCCTGAACTCGCTTTCTCCTCCCCCTCTACCCACAGTCACACACCTCTCCCATAGCAGCACAGCACAGCCATCCCCCTCTCCTCCTCCTCTCCAAACCACCCCAGAGCACATACTCTGCTCTCCTCTCCGACCACCTCACTCTGCCCCTCGTTCTGGCTCTCTCCCGGTGTCATATATCCCCAGCCTGACTCCCCCGCTTTCCCCCTCAGCGCTGGGAGAGAGTCAGTGAGAGTGTGAGAGCTGACAACGCTGGACTGGCTTAAGGACTGGATTAGGAAGAACCGCAAAGCCCGGCACTCAGTGCTGGTCCCCCCTCGCTTGGAATTAACATGCAGAATTAGCCACTGTATTCACAATTGACAATTGAACTTCACCCCCAGACGACACTACCCAACACCCCACCCCCCCCCCCCCCCAACACACACACACACACACAATTTCGTATAGCCCTTCACAAATCGTGTCATTAAGGGCCTGTAATCAGCCAATTAACACACAGAGTTGGGATTAGTAGTGAACACGCTTAAGGTTTAGTGTAGATGCTGCTGATAATGTCAGATAAGCCGATGTATTTTCTGTGTGTGTGTGTGTGTGTACACAGGAAGGGTGGAGGGGAGAAGGGAGAGGGGGAAAAATGGAATTAGTGCCAGCATGTCACTCTTGTCATTCCATTATCCTCCACAATTCAAGTTAATGTGACTGAAAATCCCAGGATTACAATTACTCCACTCCATCATTTCAGATGACTGGCGTGAGCCCATGTCAGCTTCCCCACTCATTAACACACACACACACACACAAATCCAGCCTTCATTTCTAAACCACTTTAAAGCTACCTCTACAATGTGTTGGCAAGTAAATCACCGTGCAATCTCCATCAACAGTGGGCACCTTATTAGATAGACAACTACTGCCACTGACGGTTTCAAAAATGGGCTCTACCATAAACAAGATGGCCTTTACTAACGGTGTGCGCTGCTCCTGATGCTTAGATAGCATGTCAACACGGACCACATAGAGTCCAATGTTTCCTCCACGGAAAGGTGCCGGGTGCCTGAAGATCAATACTTCCCTGCCCGCGTTGAAACAAGCTAAACGTGGGTAATCTGGCCCAGTTCCCAAAGGCAGAGGACAGTGGAATTCTTCAGGACTCAAAAGGCATGCCCACTGACCAAGCAAGCACAGGCACGCCGCACTCATTCTCCGCCCCAGAACACGGTAATCCACTGGATCTGAAGTCTGCGCTACAGTAATATCTCCCCCTCGGTGGCAGACTCAATTGTCAGCATCAGGTGGAGTGGAAGGCAGTTAGCGTGGCCCTGTGTATAATTACATTCTATATTAAATTCATGTTTTTCTTTGAAGCACTGAATGAAATGGACATCAAGACATCAGCAGGGAACAACTAGCTGGAAGGGAAAAGTACATTGGAGGAAGAACCAATGGTGAAGAGAGGGGACATACTGCTGGGGCAATATGCATTCAGCAAACTCTTTATGCTCTGTGGCCCAGTGATAGGGAGGGGGGGGGGGAGAGAGAGCGAGAGAGAGAGAGAATAAGGAAGTACGAGAGAGTAGAGGGAGGAAGGGAGAGGGAGAGGGAGAGAAAGACACACTCCCCCCTGGCCCTTAGTCCCCCCTGCGCCCCAGACAGTACTTTAACCTGAGAGGAGCATTGGGGGTTGTTGGGTGTGCATTTGTGTGTGTGTCTATGCGTGTGTATGCCAGCACATGAGTGTGTCTGACCTCCAGAGGATGTAACACACACCGTGCCGCCAGAGATCAAGGCAACAGGCAACAATGGCTGACTACACTACCGTCTCGCTCCTCCCCCACCCCACATCGGATCCCTGCTCAATCAATCACCTCGGTCCTGGGGCCGTTATTGCTTCCGCTCTGTAGCCTACGGCTGACCACGGGCAGGCCCGAGGAACACGCCCGCCGGGGGAAACGAGATATGCCACAGAGGTGTTGCGTTCTGCAGCCACGCTCTGAGCCTGTGCGGCCTGATCGGACGATAACAAAAACGACTGGCCCTCGGAGGATACATCTGTGAGCAAGAGTGAGAGAGAGAGTGTGTGTGTGTGTGTGTGTGTGTGTGTGTGTGTGTGTGCATGCATGTATACACACTGAGTGTTTCATATCCACTTGACACATGCAGGTCACAAAAGTTTCACAAGCGGAATTGAGCCTGACCAAACACACACAAACGTTGCGAGATCAACTTTTCCAGCACCATCTCAAAATCAGTCCTCTAAAGATCATGGAGGGATAGAATATTAAAACAACAAGATGTGGAAAAAATACATTTGCTGAGGTTGACTTTTTTGAAAATGAGGCACAGCATGCCGTCAGGTAAGCTAATATCCTGCTGTATCTAAAATGAGTTGTAACCCTTCCAATCAATATTCTCTGCTTGCATTGAGTTGACTTGCACTTGAGTTTTTCTGAGAGCTTACAGGTCATACTGCAAGTTCCTAACCCAGCCAACTTTCCTGGCATTCCACTTCTGGCTTGCATGCTGCCCACATTTACCGGAAAGCCTAGCGAGTGTGCATTTACATTTGGTCTTGTGCATTTGCACAACTGTGAGATTGTGGAATCAGCCCATTTGAATACACAGATAAGGATTTCCTCGTGAACGCTGGAACACTCAAAGCCCTCTTTCATCATTCCACACCAGTCAGTGACAATACACTGATACTGCTGAACAGTATGTCAATAACATTAGAAATTAGAACTTGGTTGTAAATAAAAGATTGCATCCAAATACTAACAGGTCTGCCCATGCAGCTTTCTGTGCCTCAGGGGAGATCTCTTTAGCCTGAGAGGTTGGAGGAATGGTAGCACCCAAGGCAGATTACAGGCACTGCTTTGGAGACTCAGCACTCTCAGTCTCTCGTATTTAGTGAATGCCACTCAAAAGTGAGAGACGCTTTGGTTTTCAAGACTCTTTCGGAACCGTTTTCACTTCCACTTCCTGGAGCGTGGCCACACACGCAAACATGCTTGCGTGTGAGCGGCTGGCCGAAGTGTCTGAGCTCACCATGTGAGGTGTGGGAAATGATTACTCACCGCCCCCGCCCCCCCCAGGCACTGAGCTTTCGTTATCGGATTCAACGCACAAGCTCAAACAGGAAATGAGAAAAATGACGCGTCACTTGTCACCACAATTCACACGCCTACAAAAGAGAATGTCAAGTTACTAACAGCCTACCTTACCGGACTCCTTGACATCACAGCAGACGGGGAGTACAAGAAAACTTCCCAAGTTGCCAAGGAGCCTGTTTCTTTACCAGAACCATCATCAGAAGAGCATAAAATAAACAGATTCTGAATGTACCGTTTTAAAAACAAAACAACCTGCCCTTCACATAGAACAGTGGGCCTAGTGTATAACAGAAGTACCTCATCCAGATGATCCGCCCATTCTGACAGATGTGGGCTCCGTCCAATTAACCGTAATCATTTCAAAGCTCCTAAAAGCTCATACCAACACTTAAACTCAAACAGCTTTTCTACAATTTGCTTAAAGCCCCAAAACAGGGAGTGGCACTGTGGAGCCCATGCTCCGCAAGGCTGGATTCTTTGAAGTTCAAAATTCAACAACAAATAAAGTAGCCTAATTAAGAAATGAAGAATGTGTTGCTGGGGAGAATAAAAGCCCATGCAACAGAGCTGGAGAGAATCCTCGCGACAAGACCCACTCTTACGCACACTTACAAAGTGCAATGCTCATTTAACAGGGAGTGCCATGCACCCACCCCACACACAGACAGACGGCCGCACGCAAGCACCCACCCACCACACCGCTCGTTCATACCACTGCCGTACATTAGAGACAAGCTGGCTAATTAGTGCCCGTTACAACAACTGGCGTGATTCTTACATCAGCAGACAAAAGAGTCAATCAAAGGGTAAACATTGTGATTGAACTGGAGGCCAACAAGGGGGAACGACTCCAGCAACCGACATCATGTCTCATAAGACCCAACTGAAAGTTGGGACACTGCCAGAGCAGTGGCGGTTAGGGGCTCCCAAAGTGACTGCCGTAATTTCCTGTCACTGTACCATTTCTGAAATCGAAATATCCCTTTATCTGCCTGGTTGCAGCCTGCCTCTCATTTGTTCACAACCGTTATTGTGACATTACGGGTATTAGTAAACTTCACCGTAAAAGACAGTAACAGCCTCTGTGGTTCCCCTTCTCCACGCTTCAGAAAAAAAGGATGTGCAGAGAAAAAAAACTCAACAAAACAGCTCTGCAGAGTTCTGGGGAATCCTGCATTAGGGTCACAACATGACTCACATCTCCGATGCCAGCCAGCCAGCCAGACAGCCAGACAGGCAGGCAGGCAAGCAAGCAAACAGACAGACAGACAGACAGACAGACAGACAGACAGACAGACACAGACAGACAGACAGACAGACAGACCGACCGACCAGTGTAGGCTGGCTGCTGAGAAGCACTGGCATGTTTACTTCACACCATCCCTCTGCAAAGCCATGAACACTAAGCAGGAATGAGTGAAAGGAGGCGGAGGGGTGGGGTGGTGGGTGAAGAGGAGGTGCGGTGCGGTGCGGGCAGGCGGTTAACATGAAATCGAAAGCACACACGCTCATGAATTGGAGGAGGCTCACCACAATGATGTCATGGATTAATGTACTAACAAACAGAAGCTCCATGGGCAAGACTTGTCTGGAGATAAGCCTTCGAGTGGTGAGTAACGCAGTAAGGATGTTTCCTATTATATTCTAAATGTCAAACTCACACCACACACTTCTAAAACACAATAAACTTTCAAGTTTCACGCGGCACGGTTTCAGACAACACTGCTGACATGATCATATTAAGTTTAACCAGTACTGAAAAGTTTAGGACATTGTTCATTGTCACAAAAAGCAAACACCAGCATAAAGATGCTTGCCAAATTCCTGGTTGAACTGTGCATTCACCTCTCCAGGCAAAGACACTAAACTGAATACAACACCAATGCCATCTTTATTCAAAGCAGCAGGGCAGAACAACTGACAAAAATACTAGGCAACAGGATGGACGGCACAGATTTTCAAGTGTGACCTCACATGCTCTTGGTATCCTATGCTCTGTTGATTTAGGTTGATGGGGGCGGGGTGGTTCTCAAAGAGCAATGGAATGTAATAATGCGTTGGCCTATAAGTTCCCAGATATCTAAAAACTGGAAAACTCTGTCAACACAGTGATGTCATACTTCAATTAAAAACCACAGCCAAAGCTCCCCTGTAACGCTTGCCATACAATGATGCTGTCAAAATGTGGCACAAACTGACAGTCGGGTGGGACACACAGACAAACCAGACTGACAGTCCACATCCATCATATACATACATACATACATAACATTTCTAACAGGAGTGGGAATCTTTTACAGAAAGACTATATGGAAGCATTGAAAACATATAACTCAATATGGCTTGACCGATAATGACAGACACCGACATCGCTTCTGACAAGTGAGCCTCTGCCACCCAACAACGTCTGTTCCTGCTTCCGATTAACGCCAGCAGCCACTGTTTCTAGCACATTCCACCTTATCCACAGAATAAGCACGCCAGTTGGTGCATACAATGCAACAGCACAACACAAAGAACTCAGGACAGACATACTCGCAAGCGCAGATAGGCTTTCCTACATTGCCGTTGCTCTCTTTCTTCCTCTGCTGCTCAGTGGCAGCGGCACCCATGGTCCAGTTGAGTTACCTCGCAAGCATTTAAACCGACGGCATTCAAATCGCTCTCTACCACTCCGTGTGTGTACGACTGCTGAACTTGGTAACCATTTCCAGAGTTGTTAAAAGGGCCCTTCTAATGCCGTGGCTAAATCAACAAGTAAAATCTCTCAATCCGCTCTGCGTTTCATTTGTGACTGGTCGACTACGTTTTCAATAGCGCGTGCAGGGAGGTTTGCTGCAGGAGAAAGACAGGCGATATAGGGTAGAATAGGAAGCGCACACGAATCTCTTCGCAGACTCAAAATCTATAGAGCCATACCTTGTAGATGTGCCCTTCCTCACGTCGCAGATGCTGCATTTGAAAGCTTCGGCGCTGTTTCTGAAGGTGCAGACGCTACAGTCCCAAAAGCCGTCGTCCGCTGTTGGTTTGGCTTGTCTTTTTGGCCTGAAGAAATTGACCAAAATTAAAAATAAGGTCAACTTAACATTAGTCATGTAACATTTGATAATCCACACAATGACCCTTTCAAGGGATGTACTATACAGCATCTGCATTAAACAGACAAATTATCAATAATTTTCTAAATAGGACTAAAAGTAACCTCGCCATAGGATGTTCCCCAAACGAGCTTTGGCTAGCTTGCTAGCCAGGTTTTCACAGTAACCCTCGGCTTAGCCAGCGACCCATAGACACATCGTCCGATTGTAGAGACCTTTACTGGCTAGCCAACAAGCTAAACGTATTAGCTGGAAGCTAACCTAACCGGATTTGAATGTCAAAAATGTTCATTCGACACTTTACTTTAAATGAACTAAATCAATTAAATAAAAGAAATCCAACAAAATCAGGCGTGCCCGCTGTAAATCTCCCTTTGTCTGAAAGTGACTAGCTGGTAGAGTCAGAGTAGGGAGAGCGAAGCCGCCATAGCTGCACTATTCTAGCACTGGCACACAAACTGAAAAGGCAGAAACACTCCTTGAGAAAGCATCCGAATATCAACCCCGAACGGCATCGAAATGTACAAAAACACGTCTGAATCGACAAATATTAACACCACAATCCCTTTCTATTACCTGGACGGGCTTTTCTTGTCGCCCATGCTGAAAATATGTTTTCGAAAACAGAGAAAAGGTTTCAGCAATTAACAATAATTGTTGTAGGTTGAGTGTAGAAGATCCCGATAGACGCGCTGCTAACGCTGGCAGGCAAGCTCACATTCAGCGACCGACTCGAGGCAGGGCAAAACGACTGAGCACCCCGTGACTCAAGACCGCCCAATCACCGCTGGTCTCGGTTTAAAAGTCTCGCTAGAAATATAAGAAACAGACAGCATGTGTCGTATCAGAGAAAACAATTAACACATGTGTACACATATATTTAATTCATAAAAGGAAGAGGGGCTTAGTTATCGTGACGTCAGTGGAGTCACGATGGACACACGGATAACCTGATTGCATTTTGTGTCTGCTGTATTTGCCCAGGGAGGCTGCTTGAAGATGGAACAAGTTCATCTTGGGACACAGCACAATTTGATAGTGCCAGTAAATTTACTTTGTTGCATTTGTGCAACCTAAGCCTCTCATTTTTAATTCGCTAAATGTCCAGACATTTTCTCATCTCATATTCCACAGGTGTATTTAACATAAAATGATCCAATTATTGATATTTTTATACACAAAAGATATGGTTGTGTTTCAGTCAATAGGCTGAAATCTAGGCCAGTCAAGAATTGTGGCAGCATCAGCATGTGGTTGAAAAGGAATTTTATTTTTTTCCCCCATAGCAAACACTTGAAGATTAACCATTGTTTAAGTGTTTAAGCGTCATTAAATGTTACTCATTAAGGTGTTGGAAATTGAGTTGAAGTATTTGAAAAGTACCTGTTTATCATAAGAACAATCTTCCTCCCAGTGGCATAATTCTCATCAAAATTGACCATTTAAGGAGCTCTGGCCACTGCACCGTGTTCATTTGGCATGTGCGAGTTGATCAGGGCCCATCAACGGATCTCATTTGTTGTGGAGCATGGGGGGCAAACGCTGAACCCTTCGATGGCCCCCCTCTGCTCGATACAAGGCCAGCTCAGTGGGGGAGATGGAGCGTGAATCATGGAGGCTCATTAGCCCCTCTCCACAGCTCCAGGGCCTATTGTGGTCTCCGCTGTCCTTTCAGCCAGAGAGGATACGTGCCGCTGGGTCACTGTGGCCCCCCTCACAGTGATTACCTCCTTTAAGTTTATCGCACTGATGGGATTGTGTCTCATGTCATTGTGTGGCACATCTCATCAGGAACCACTCAACCCAGCCTTTGATCCACAAGTTTACATTTGTGAATGTTTTGTGGATTCTGTTTTTTTTAAAGCACCAATGGTCATCACAAGAGATACAATGTACACATTAATGAAGTGAAACAATGAGGGATGGAGGGATGGAAGCATTGGTAACAGCAGCTTGCTTTTTAGATGACAGTCCCAAACATTTATATGTAAGTATGAGTGATAAAATACAGCAAGATAAAAACACAAGACAAAACCAAGAGAAACTATTTCTAACCAGCCTGACTGAACCAAAAAGTTAATTACCTTCCTGAATATATTGAGGAGAATAGGGGGTGGTGGGTCTGCTCTACCACTGGCATATTACCAAGCCATCAGGCTTTAAATGAATTGTTACACTCACTTAAAGATGATAGATCTGTTTGGATGATTTTGTATTGAATTGGAGTCAGGATAAATATTTAATCTCACATGAGATCTGATAAGTGAAAGCATAAATCATTCAAGTTCTTATAGAAAAAACACAGCATCCCTCCCACATCGCAAATCTCATTAGAGGTGGAAACGTGTTTGCCTTGATTACATGACAACCCCCTTTGAATAGACCAAACCTGAAATTGCATTCATTTTAAAACATTTGATAGACGTGAATCATGTGACGCTAATAGTCCTACACGGAAAATGAGTCCATTCTATAAAATGTCAGAACACATAGCCTTTGTCCATTGAGATAGAATGTCATTAAATTTCCTATAAAAAGACTGTCAAAGTCTTTGGGGGTTGACATGCCTATGAGAATGTAGATGACAGCCTGAGCCCAAGCTTTGGGCTAGTACAGGCAAATGAGGACATTCCTCAGCTGTGGACCAGTCAGTCCACTAATGAAATGCAAGCCATTCTTATTCACTTGAGATCCCTTTAAAGATATGCTTTGATAGTGTTGTAGGTCAATAATGTATTACAAGGTAAAGATGCCTTCAAGTCCTACCCCTGATGTAAAATCTTTCTATTCCGAATTATTCAGTTCTTGTTGTGATATACTCATCTTCTCAGTCAGTACAAAGCATAAAAAAGGTATGTGTATGATGCTTCCACCTTTAATAAAAAAATCTTTTGTTTTGCTTTTTTTTTTTTTGCCTCAGACCCACTGTTCTGACAGTTCTGACACTTGTAACAACTACATGATTTGTTCTACTTGACCTCTCCCCTTATAGATAAGACTTTAGGTGGCTGTGTGCCTGTGAGGCCTTTTCTGTTGTTGGCTGCCAGCGCTCAGTGTAAGTGCCTTACTTTAACAGCTGTTTTCATTGATCAGTAAACAGAATGTAGTGCTATGCTTACTTAGGCACTTGGCAGACCCTCCTACCAGCCCCAGCACTACAGGGAGTTGGTGGGTTGGGGGTCACAGAACCCATTTCTGTGGCCGTGAGTAGCCCTTGGTCGCCCTTTTTTTGAGAGCTGTATTGATTGATGCCGATACAAATCGCACGCTGCTGAGCAAAGCCTGGAGCTGTCACCACTAACCGAACCTCCGTTGATTACCTGCCACTCACACATATATCTCCAAGCTTCCCAGAGCTCCCCGCCCCCACCCGAGTTCTTACAAAGTCACCCACTTTTTTCCCCCATTTGCATCACTAAACTTGCACTTGGTCTCTTCAATGGCTTGGGAAAATGGGTGTGGAAGGATTGTGCTGTGGTCAGGACCCTGAGGAGTTGAATGTTGTGAGAGAGGACGTGTGTGTGTGTATGTATGTGTGTGTGTGTGTGTGTGTGTGTGTCCACAGAGAAGTGGTGGGGGGATGGGAGAAAGGACACAGTTTCCTCTCCTAGCGGAGGAATGTCTCCATGCTCGTTCCTGTTTGGGAAGGCAGCCTGCGGTCCAGTGCACTGGCAGGAAACCAAGCAGTGCTTATGCTCTGATGAAGGAGTGGCGATAAGAAGGAGCAGGGGGAGGCTTTGCCAAATCTTTAGGAAGGTAGATTAGCCCACAAAATGCTGGCATCATTTCAGGATCCATGGGATGGCGGGAAAAAAACAGACAGCAGTGAGAGAGAAGCAGAAGGGAGAGCTTTAAAAGAAGACTGAAAGAGACAGCGAGAGAAAGAGAGGGATAAAGAGGGATGGAGAGAGAGAGAGAGAGAGAGAGAGAGAGAGAAAGACTCAGCAATAGGGTGCTTTAGTGAATTCAGTACAGCCTCCAAAAAAGTTTGCCTGACAAAGCCTTGCAATCCAATAGTATTTCGTACATGGGGACAAACCGATCCAATGGCCTGTTGTCTCACTGTCAGCCCCAAATGAAAGACAGACCCATATACACTGCATGCTCAACATGATTTAACAAAACTGTGGCTGTGAGTGTACATGTAGAATACAAGTTGAACAAGTAGAAGTATTTAAAGAGTATTTCGAAGAACTAAAAAACAGCACTATGGTATGAAAAACAAAAAGTTCTGAATAAATGTGAGGAAGGGTTCTTCCTTCACTTTATCCTCGTTCCTCAACTGAAGCATAGGGATTGGCTTGGCGGCGTCGCAACTCTGCAATGCTCTTATATAGTAATTTCTCCCTGTGCGGACAATCCACTGCATTATAAATCAGGCCTTTTTCCGAGGGGAGCTTTCAGCCAAGTATGGATAATGTTTATGATGCCTTTAGACAGGACCCAGCTGTTTGAGTGTGTGCACGGCTGCCAAGTCCCAGTCAATTTTGCAGATTAGTTCATCAATAATGAAGTGGGCATAACAACTCCGGTGATCAAAACAAATGTTTATGGGTGCGAGGTGTGAAATGGCCCTGATGGGCTGAAGGAATAACGGTGTGTGGTGCCGTGGGAGAGCTGCGTGATCCGTCTCATGCCTCTCACACATACAGACACACACACCCACACACACCCTGCAAGTTTCATTAGATAGCCGTTCTGTTCTCAGTGACTCAGCTGGCTGCTCAATGGTGTTTGTGAAACACTCGCACCCCCTTACACACACACACTCCCCCACACTACACACGTGGGGGAGTGTGTGTGTGTAAGGGGGTGCAAGAGAATGGAGGCATTCTCTCCTCTCTCCCTTAAACAGTGGGGGTTATGCGATATACCTCATCCGACAAGGATGGCCGAGCTGAGCTCCGTCGGGTCCAGGCATCCATCACTAAGCACTGCTGTGGGAAAGAAGGACCTTGATGCAGTCTTCACAGTCCATTTCAGGCACCTCCATGGGTTCCATTATGGAGGAGTTTTTGGAGAGAAGGCTTCCTTCAAATTAGATTAGTCTGATATCAGGGGGTGTCATAAGTGATGGCAGAGTATAAAAGAGAGGGAGAGCATGAGGGAGGAATGAAAAAAGAATAGAGAGGGAGAGAATGAGAGTGATTTAGACAGAAGTTTGTAGCAAAGTGTGTATGTGTGTGTGTGTGAGAAAGAGAGAGAGAGAGAGAGAGAGAGTCAGAACGTGACATTGGGACTTAATCAGCAAAGGCAGATAGAGCGGCACTTCCAGTGTTGACAGGAAGAGTCTCAGAAGCTGTCTAGTCACATGGGAAGTGAGAGTGGAGGCTACATCTTCACAAAAGCACCGCAGAGAGGAAAAGAGAATAGCAACGAGACATCACTTCCCCTCCCTCTCGGGTGGGAAGCTCCACATGTACGCCAGCTCTCTCTAATGAGCATCCTGACGCTGTGATATCTCAAGAGCAGATCACAAGAGAGATGTACAACTGAGGAAGTGAGCATATGGATGGCTAAGTAAATGTAGGCTACTTAAGGGCAACACATCCACTAAAATGAGTACACACTCACCAGATGTAAGACAGAAGTGCTCTTTCTCAATCAAGAGCAAGAAAGATTTTGGTCACTCAGATTTGCGAGAGAGGTAGGCCCGCAGCTGTAATCTCTTAGCTCAGACCCTTCCCCTGTGTTGAAGCCTCAACAGCGTCTTGTGTGCAAGTTGGACTCCACTTTGACGCGTCTGATGCTGGGGATTTTTTTTTAAAGGGGGGGGGGCCTTAAAGGAAACTTATAGGAAGGATCGACACAAAAGGGAGTTCAAGTGGCTGTGCACAATCTATGGAGGCTCCCGTGGTGAGGGAACAGAAGATTCTCCAGTGGCTTATGTTAAACTACGCTTTGCAATGCACCAATGGCTGCTCACAAAAGCAGACGGAATGCAAAGTGCTTCAGAGCAGGCGGGCGGCTCAAGTGCTGCTGGGGAATTCAATAAAATAATTAAACCATTTCTTTATTCCAGAGAGGGAAGAACTCTATTGATGCTCATCTGGTAACAGCAGGCTTTATGCTTAACCGAGAGTACTGATACAATGTATAGCTTGTGGGAAAATATGACTTAAATGAATACTTTTTTCTGTTGATCACTCTGAAGAACAATACGAGGACAACTGTGACTCTATATTACCTCATTGACTGAAGAGAGAATAATTCAGGTCAACTCAAATTCTTTTAAATGATTGGTCCAGCCTAACCAACTATGTTGATCTGAGATTCCTAACATAACTTTACTTTACCACTACATCTATGTAAACCTATAGTAAAATGCATCTGCAGGCAATGAAACTAGGTGAACAGATCCATCTAACAGCCATGTGTTGAAATTCACACTATTCCCTCATCCAGTCAATGATGGGGGGATCACACAGACACTACTACTGTAATTGCAGTTTAATAACCTAATTAACCTAATTAATTAAAAGTGCAAGTCTAAAGTAGGGAAGAAACTACTAATACCAGTGTGACCAAGTGTGAGGCAACATTACCTCAAAAACAGCAATCTAGTCTTGGAGTGTTTGAGTGGACTGGTGTTCTGTAGTGTTCTGTGGTGTGCTGTGGTCCTTGGTGAATTCATTTGGCTGTAATTGCACGCACACCACATGCTCTGAGGGCATCATTAACTAAGGTCAGACATGCAGAGTCTGCAGACACAAATCAGTCATGCACAGCGTTAACATTGACTTGCTAATACCTGAAGTTCCTTGCCTGAATATATATATATATATATATTTTTTTTTTACTTTCACTCTGTCAGTGGGGGAACTTGGACTGTGCTCAAACACATAACCCTGCACTCTCTCTAGGGGTTACCAAGGCCCATCAGTTTCATGCATGCCATGCAGAGAACCACAAGGCAATGCTGCAGCATAGATCTCTTGATTTCCAAGCCTTATTATTATTTCATGTTATTAAAACACCTCTCGACTTGTTTAACATCTATAATGCATCACTGAAGGAGCTAAGAAGTAGGCAAATGAAAATTGAATATGGTTCCTCATGTTGAGTGTTTGAAAACAACCTTTCAGGGAACAATGGGTAAAGGACAAAAAAAGATGGAAAGTGTAATTTTCACTCACACTAACACGTGCAAGCAAACACAGAGAGAGAGAGAGTTGAAAAGTGCTTGGAGTAAGCCTTCTCTTATTAAATACCCAGGCCAGGGGCATGTGTTATGCACTGATCCACAACAGAAAAATCTCACAGGACCATCTCATGTTCCGCTTTCAACCATGTCCTTCAGAGAGGAAAAGAAAGCATTCAAGTTTATTTGCTACGCCAAGAGACTCCACTTTCACTCCACTGTTCCTCATGTTCTCCTTCAGATGAGTGTTTTCCTCTAGGTTTTTGAAGAATTTACCACAAACGAAAGTCAAGTGCTCACCTAATCCATTTGAATGATTTCTACCTCTCAAAAGAGGTTAGCTAGACCGAGGCTCTTTTAGCTGCACCTGTCTCTCTGGGTTTCACCTTGCTGTATGCAGACTGGTGTGTTTACCCCGGTGCAGCCCTGCTGAGTTTAGGCCATGTTGTAAATATTTCACATGCTCTCACTCTCTCATGGGCTGACGAAGACTTGCCAAGAAGCACATCTCCAAGAATGAATGTCTCTGTCTGCTGGCCTAAGCTGGGGCCTGTCTCATGTTCTGCGCACTGCACCCCCTCTCCTTGTCTCTCTCGCTCTCTCTCTTTCTCTCTCTCTCTCACACACACACACATACACACACATGAACAAAAATTATTCTCAGCTCCGCAGAGCTACCACCCAAGTGCTGGAATGTTGGCATCCAGCTGTTTTAGAATGGAGGAACCAGAACCAAAGAAAGAGGCATGACAGCAGTATGATTTAAGCAGCATTGACAACGCCTGGACAACAAGGGGAAAAAGACACATCATCTGTTACACAGACGTTAGTCAGCATGTGAATAAAAAATGTATCTAATGAATGGCTTTTTGAAAATGATCTGCTACAGATGAGGCTAGACAGCATGGGGGAAAAGAATACAAGGACCTATCAACAGAGACTTAATACCGAATAAAGAGTAAAGAGACAAAAATTCACACCATCAACGAGAGCATCTCAACCCTGCTTGTGCAGATGTGGTAAAAGGTGTGCGAGGCTAGTGTTCGAAGACGTAATAAATCTCTGAGCGAGGCTAACTCCGCACAGATGTGTGGAGGTAGGACGTCTCTCCCCAACCCCACCCCCCTTTCCTCTGGGTCTGACTGGGAACCCGTGCTCAACCACATGAGAACACGAGCGTGTGGGTGGGCGTCTCATTGATTTTGTGTCAGGCACAGATTAGTGCACGTTAAGGTTACGCACCACAGAATGGGATACATTAGAGTGGAACATACCCTTTAAGCCTTAGCCAGCCGGCAAGCAAGAGAGCAAGTGATGCCACCTTGGCTCAGAGGCAGCCCTGGGACGGGCGGGTTTGGTCGGCAGGCTGGCTGGCTGGACGGTGCCATGCTGGCATGCTGCAGGCAGCAGCAGCAGCAGTCTCAGGCTGGTGTGCCCTTCAGCTGGGCACGGGCACAGTCAGTAGAGTGGCAGTAGGTACTCCTCCACCGTTGCAAACTGTATAAAAACAATCAAAAGTCTGTCTCCACGAGTCCAAAAGTCTCCATGACTGAAGAATGATACTACAGTCATTCATTCTAGATTTACTGTGTTTAACTGTTATAGAGAGGTTGCCAGTTTAACTTAATCGTGAACATAATGAAATGAAAGCCCATTACAAATGGAAAACCATAACCAAACCATGACCAAAAAATAGAATCTTAACATAATCCAAATGTCATGCACAAAACGGTGCTGTAAAGAGGCAACAAAAAACCTGCAGAGAGTTACAAGGTGCCCTGTGAAGAGAACGACAGAAGGCTCAAGGCCACAGGTAATGATCAACAAGCATTGTTGGAATTCGACTACCAGGTCAGATGCTTCAGATGCTAATATGGTTCAAAAGGCAATGGCCTTGGTTAAGCAATAGACCCTGTAACCTTAATCATAGCTTATGTAAGAAGCCATTCGCCAGCTCCCATTGGGAAAGAGCTCCATCTTTATGGGCTTGTTACTCAACCCGGCAATGTCAGTCCCTTATCTCAGTTGACATACTTTCCAATGTTTGACCCAGGTGCATAGTCCCAGGCGCCATTGGTTGGCTCTTCAGTAGCAGTAGAAGACAGCAGAATCGGGGGTCGGGTGGGGGGTTGAGTGCTCACACTTAGTCGCCATGTGGTGAGGGGAGAAACTGTTATCTACGCTATTCAGTCTCAACTTGATGAAGATAACAGGGCCCCCACCACCACCACCCCACCACCATCAGTCATTTTTCATTCAACCAGACAGAATGACTTAAATGTAGCTTCTGAGACGGCAGGCTGGGGACGATCCCTTGTAGCCTGTGGAGAAACTCAGAGCGAGTGTGAAGTTAGTTCAGCAGGGTGACATTTTCACAGCATGCCACACTGACGAGAACTTCAGCCACACACACAGACACACGAACGCACACACCCCTCCTTCACAAGAAGTGTTTATGTTGGGCACAGCTGCGGTGTAATATGGGGAGAGAGAGTGTGCCTTTGTGGTATTACTGGCTTAGGTGTCCCTGCTGTGTGTTTGCTGGCCTGGATAGTATGTAGGCTGTGTGTGTGTGTGTTGGCTAGGTTATGACCCCTCCCCCCAAACACACACACACACACACTCCATACACACACCCATGTTTGTGTGGGAGGGTGTGAGGTTATGTTTGCCGCAATGGCCTTCCTGTGTGTGTATGAGGGGGAATGGGGTACGTGCTGTCTGGTGTAGACAGATAGCCATGTTTGTGTCTGTGGGCGTGTATGTGTGGGTGTGTGTGTGTGGTAGCTTGTTGGCATGCTGATCTCTTGACCACACATGTGTGTGTACGTGTCCATGTTTGTGTGTGCAGTTGTGGTGACTGTTATTCCATACCCTCATTTCTGTACCCGCATCCACACACACACACACTGCTGTTAATGAATGTTTGTGTAGAGTTAAGGGCTAAGTTACACACTACTTTGACAAGCTGTGTGGAAAGCTTGGACACCCATACATTCCTGTATCGAAGTATGTACGTATGTATGTGTGTATGTGTGTGTGTGTGTGTGTGTGTGTGTGTGTGGCTGGCTTGGCCAGGACCGAAAAGCACTGTGCCATGCAGATGTAATCCACACCTCCCTGAGTGTATAGAAGGGGGGTGGGGGTTGGAGTCACTGAGGGCGGCTTCAGCTGCAGCCTCACAGGCTCTGCCAGCCACATGTAAGGTGATCCTGCTCCCACACACACACACACACACACAGAGCAGCTCTGAAGACTTGTTGGGCTCATGTCTGTGTGTGTGGATGTGTATATGTGTGTGTGTGTGTGTGTGCATCTGAGAGAGCGGGGGAACGAGGGACAGCCAGAGTGAAGAGCAGGAGTGAAATTGAAATAGACAAGGAAGTGAACAGAAAAAGAGAGGCGCGCTGACAAAAGGAATCGCTCCGCAGGCGTGACGTCTTGTCTTGTTTCACACACGCACGCACACACACACACACACGCGCACACACACCCTGGTTGACAGACAGCAGGCTGACACCAGTTTGTCATGTCACGTTGTGTCGCTCCATGTTGCATCGCCCGACAGCTTCGAGCCAGAGCGGAGGTGGCAAGCAGCCGCCTCGTTTGCCTCGGCGCGACATTGACGGCTGGGAGCGCACGCTGGCAAACTCCCCCGCAGCACAGAGGGAAGCAGGAGCCATTAAGAGGGGTGATGAGATCCCTGTGTAGGATTCTGAGAGCGTAGAGGATCGAGTGAAAAAATAAGTGTGTGCATCTGTGTTCCTAGGGGCTTGGATGGGGTGTGTGTATGTTTGTGTGTGTCTGTGTGTGTGTGTGTGTGTGTGGGGGGGGGGTTGCCTATGGGAGAAGAGGCTAAGTTTGTGCCCTTTTGCAGACTCGCTGTTGCTGTGGCCAACAGGCATCATTATTTGAGAAGCTAGAGAAGCACGGCATGAAAGACTGGCTGTCAGCATGCCCTGCTTCACTAAGGGGTTGTGGATCATGGATCCTGTGGACACACCGCAAAGCACGAGAGAGAGAGAGAGAGAGAGAGAGAGAAGATCATGCCAAAAGGAACCCATAAAACTGGTAATATGAGGGAATGAGTGTGTGTTTGAGCGTGTGTGTGACGTTCTGAAAACAACCCCACTGCTCACAGCTTTGAAGTGAACACAGAGATCAAGCAGAGTTCAGAGATGTCATGTGTGTAGTGTCTCTATAGTGCACTTCTGAGAACATATATCTCATGTCAGGTCCTTTGGATAACTAAGACAGCCAAGCGAGTGAGTGAGGGAAGAAGAGTGTGTGAGTGTAAGTGAGTGTGTGCTTGTGTGTGTGTGTGTGTGGCAGGGTGTGGGGGTCGGGGGGGTCGGGGGATGTGTGCAAGGGAGCTTTGTTGCTTTCAAACTCCCAGAACAGTTGCTGCTCCCCTCCAGCAGTGACTTGTGTTGAAATATTAATCAACTTTGACAGTTGTTTAAAACACAAAAACAAATACAAGGGCTGTGGGTTTCTTCGAGACTGTGTGATTTCAGAGCAATGTGCTCTGTTCTCTTGGCCCGGCAACAAAGTGCTTCAAAAGACAGAATCCGGGGGAGAAGATGCTTTTTACCCTATAGACAATTCCGGAAAACTTCACTTTGTTCTCTTTGTTTAAAATTAGAAGAGAGAACTAAAGAATGAACATTCAACCCAAAGTCAATCAGCATTTTAAATACTGCCATGTGTGCAGTGCAGAATTTTAACATACAATTTAGATTGATTGGGGCAGGAGGGAGGGGGTCCTGTTTTTCACTTTGCTCCTCAAATTGAGTCATGTAATGCAAATAGAGCAACTGTCTCAATGCCTTGCTACATTAGCACTGAAGGGACTGCACTCAGTTCAATCCCCTCTCCTGCTGAATGAAGACCTGAAGCAAGCATATCTTCACAGAAAGCACTCTCTCCCATGTACTCCTGTGACAACAGCCCTCCTGTGGGTCAAGAGAAATGGGAGGCCCGAACAAGTGCTCCGATATGTTATCATTTCCATAGAACAGAGCAGAAAGAGGAATGTGAAAACCACGAGGGGATGGCGTGGTGATGGCATAGAGAGAGAGAGAGAGAGAGAGTGTGGAAAAGAGAGAGAGATGAGGGGGGAAAAGGATGAGGACAAAGAGAAAAAGGGTGGCACAAAAGAAATTCTATTTGCACACCCATTGGAGAAGTCAAGCCCTAGAGAGCCAGTGATTCATTTCTTCTCCAGGGCTATTAATCTTTCCAAGCCCCCGAATCACTTTGCCTCTCAGGAAAGAGAGGAGAGATTGAGCTTTCTATTAGTATCACAAGCAACAGTCGCTGTGTGCCAGGGTGTGTGTGTGTGTGTGTTTAGCTGTGACTGGACTGTCCTTGTCCTCTAGACTGAGCAGGTTACTGACTATTCAATTGAAGTATTTTTTTAAATTAATATTTTGTTTCTTAGATGAGTTGCGTGTGGAGTTCATGGCTTCAGTTCAGTCTACTGCATGTCTAGTGCACACTAACTGTGAGGGCCTTACATCTCTCAATGAGAACACTTAAAAGAGCATTAAGAACTTCACCTCAGAGAACTTGGACGTTCCATAGACGTTTTCTTGATGACTTTATAAATGACGTTTCCTCTTTGCTGGCCAATTAGCGGGTGGTGAGGACACCATCTACCAATGCCACAAGATGTTCTTGACAGGTTTTCATGTCAAGTGAAGCCGTCTGTAGTGCCACAATAAGATTGACGGTGATGTCACGTGGCTAAGGAAGGGGGTTGGCAAAAAGGATTTGATTGGTTTGATTCTCAGTTGCCAATGTTCCAGGGGTACAACCTCTGCAATTGGTCGCCTTGCCAAGTAATTCTGGACAGAAATAATAACAGAACACACATGATTTTCAAGGCATCACATTAAGAGACTATGTCTGTGAGTATTTCCCAGCTGCTTATATTTTTACAGCTCCATTGTTATACTTAGTGGCTGTTGGCTGTGCGGACAGGGCTTAAATTGGGGGGAGTTTCCCAAGAGCTCCAGAGCTGAGCCTGGAGTGAGTGGCAGGGGCCGTGGGCTCCTGAGGGCTGCCTGGCTGGGCTGCCTCTTCTTGGGACACCCTGCTTTTAATGATGCCATCCATCTCCCCCAGTGCCAATGTGCTGAGGGCTAAGGCAGTGTGAGAAGCCATCATCCCTCCCAAGCCTGCCCCCCCCCAACCCGCCACATCAACGCCTCGGCTCATACTGTCCACAGAGACCGCTGCTCATTCTCACCAGAGAGAGATAGAGAGAGAGGGAGAGAGAGAGAGATGGAGAGAATAGAGAAAGAAAGGAGAGATAAAGAGGGAGGGAGGTGAGAAATTACTGGCTGGGAAAATGTCCCTAGGTAACACACACACAAACCCACACACACACGTGACTCTACAACACCCTTAAAACAACATCCCTCTTATACACGTATGCAATTTTTTCACAGGTCTTTAACACACCCGTGGACTGTCATGAGAATAAACTGAATTAAATGGCTTATTAATTACGGCTTATTAACTATGTGTGTGTGTGGGGAGGCACCTGTGTTGTGTGTGCAGTGTCCACACACTTCCAACACTGATTACAACAGCCCTTGCTGCGCTGCGTCAGACCTGTTAACTAAAGTTCTGAATAATGAAAGCGAGAGAGAGAAAGAAAGAGAGAGAGAGAGAGAAAGAGAGCGAGAGAGAGAATAGCCTCCACGCTTCACTATGAGCAAAGCAAGCTCCAGACAGCCAACACGCTCCAGGCAAACTAACTACCCACAGCAGAGCAGAGTTGTGTCTCATATAATTTTTTTTCTTCTTCTTGTTCTCTCTTTCTCTTTCTCACTTTTGTGCTTCTGTCTCAAGGTGCTCTGTCAAAGCAGGCAGTGTCTGCCCATGGTGCCGACACGAGACCCCTGTGGGTGTTTAAACGTGGCTCTTGTACCGCCGCTTCGCCTTGAAGTGGGATGCCCGGAGCCGAGGAGGCTCTCTGGTTGGAAGTAATCCATCTCTATCTGCCTCCCATCTGTCTTTGGGTTGCCACTCTTTTTTTTCCCTTCTTCTTTTCTTTCTTGCTCGTTAAATCTCACTCGCGCTTTCGGCTCTCACAGATTCCGTCTTGCTGTCTCTCTCTTACTCCTCTCTCTCCCTGTTGTGTTGTCTCATTTTTTCTCTCTCTCTCTCTCTCCACCACTTGAGCGTGTCTCTCGTGCACCGTAGTGCTTGGGAAGCCTCCATTTGTCTGGCTGACACGCCTCTGTGTTTGTTTGCGCTCGCCTCCGAGACGCCGCTGACAGTATTGAGCCGTGTCGACGGGCGTTCCCCCCTCCGTTCACGCCTCCTGCATCCATCACTCTAGCGCTCAGACACACTGGATCACTCACACACGCATGCACACACGCGCACACACACACACACACACAAAACACACTGGTTGGACAGGCATGGACAGAGTTCTTTGCTCTTTGCTTACCTGATAACACAACGCAGCCTGCTTACCATCATCAACATGCTGAGAAAGAGAGAGAGACAGGCACAAAAGGAAACAGATACAGGTGCATACACACACACACACACACACACACACACACACACACACACACGGTGGACCTGTTACAGCCAGGGTTACAGAGCTCTTGCCTGTCTGCCTACTTGACAGCACAGGTCTACAGCAGTCTATTGTCATCAATAAGCTGACAAAGAAAGAAAGAACAGAGATGACACAGGTACGCATACACACAAACACACACACAGTATTGGAGTATTGGAACTACAGCAACAGTTCAAACACTGAGCTGAAACACAACCTGTACTCCCAAATGTCCTGATATCCGAAGTAACAAAGGGATTATTATTTTGAGAGCAGGAGGGAGGCTATGCTAAACCTGTGCTGGAGGAATCTAAAGTCCTTTTGATGGTCTGCATTTAACCGCTGTGTGAACCAGCCAGCCATTCTGTAAGGCTGGGAGAGAACAGAGGGCGTTCGAACATCAGAGCGTGCTTTCTCTCTCTCTGCCTCTCACACACAGAGAGGGGTGGTGGTGGTGGTGGTAGAGGTGGTGGACAGTTTGTAGCGAGCGTTTCCTGTTTATCTCACAGCCTACATCAGCGCCACCTCCCTCCCGTCAGCTCCCTCTGTGGAACTGATTCGGAAACGGGTGTCCGCCTGCACGCACGCCCCGCCTGCACGGCTCAAAAAAACAAAAAGAAAATGCTGACCAGCTACTGAGGGTGTTGGCAGCCTTGGAAGCACCAACAACTGGCACTGCTCAACAAAACTGGAGGGAAAACGAAACAAAATAAAGAGAAGTATAAAAATGAGGCTGAGTGGCCTACTGAAAGCAACAGCAGATCTGCTTTCCCAGATTAAAGAGGGGGGACTGGGGTGTTGGTGGGATTGGGGAGGGTTGGTGGTATGGAGAGAGAAAGAGAGAGAGAGAGACAGAGAGAGAGAGAAATAATTCCAGTGAGGCTTGCGGCTTTCTGAGACTTTGATGGGTCCCCCGTCTGAGGAAGCACAGCTTTGATCGTTTGGTTAACTGACACTTCGGCTCAGGCTGAAAATAGACCACAAGCACAGATGAGGGACTTGCGTGAAAGCACCACCCTTCCAAAAACAAAAAGAAAAGAAAAGAGCGCTGCGTCTTTTTCAAGTTTATTACAAAAAAACGAGAGAGAAAACAAACATACATGATGCACTGGTGTACCTTGATCAAAGCCAGTGTCTTACAACAACAAATGACAGAAAGGTCAATTAGGATCCTGAAGATGTGTGGCTGAACAGTTCAAAGCACAGATGACACACAGTCTGGGTAAAGTCCTCACAAACCGCTGCGGTACAGTTCATCACAGACCAGGCAATCGGTCTTCCTCGTCGTCGCTGTCCAAGCCCTCTGTTTTGACGATGACCAGCGGGTTTCTGTGCGGACGGACCACCAGGAGCGTCCTCTCGGCTTTGGCTGCCTCTGTCGGAGGAGTGTGCCTCGGCTGTGTGTGAGATGGGCATGTGAGCGATCGCTGCCTCCCTTTCGTTTGCTCCCCCTCCCCCTCGCTGATTCTCTCGCACTCAGGATCCACGGTGCTGCCGCTGCAACTGCCAGAGGAGGAGGAGGAGGAGGAGGAGGAGGAGGAGGAAGGCGTTCCCTCGGGTTGTGCCGAGGAGATTCTCAACCCCTCCCCCAGCCACTCTCCCAGCTCCTGGATCACTTGCGCAGGGCTGCTGATGCTGCTGCCACTGCTGCTGGCGGCATTGTTGGGGGCTGCTCCTCTGCTCTGGGGAGAGGTACTGGGACCAGGGGACCGGGTCGGGGTGACGAGGAAAGGGTTCTGCTGCGGGGCAGGTTGGAGTTGCTGAAGGGGGCTGTTGTTGTTTTTCTCCTTCGTCTTCATCTTCTCCTTCGCTGCCATGTCACCTGAGTTCACCAGTACGCTGGCGGTGTTCGGCTTCTCTCCGGGCTGACAGTCAGCGCCGGCCTCTGAGGAGGAGGAGCTGCTGCTGCTGCTGCTGTCGTCGTCGTCATCGTCATCATCGCTGCTGCTGCTGTCGCTGCTGTCAGACTCCTCACCGCTCGATGACCCATCCTCCTCTTCCTCCTGCTCCACCAGTGCTGCTGCTGTCAGACTCCTCACCGCTCGATGACCCATCCTCCTCTTCCTCCTGCTCCACCAGTGCTGCTGCTGCCTCCAGCTCCTCCAGCTCCAGTCAGCGCCGCCTCTGAGGAGGAGGAGCTCTGCTGCTCTGCTCGCCGCCGTCATCGTCATCATCGCTGCTGCTGCTGTCGCTGCTGTCAGACTCCTCACCGCTTTCTCCTCCTCCTCCTGCTCCACCAGGTCTCTGCCTCCAGCCCTCCAGCTCCAGCCAGCTCTTCTTCAGCAGGCTTTCTGCAAGGTTGCCAGACCTGCAGACCACAAAACAAGGGGACACAGACATAAATAAATACTTGCAGCATTCTGGGGTTTTAAAACAGCACTTCCACATGGCACTCGGTCTGGGTTCTGGCAACATTGAATTAGGAGGGTACAGCAAAGTACAGCAACATTTAGACAATACACCTTGATCGGATGACTGGTTCAGCCTTTGGCAATGGTCATGCATGTGACACAGCTCAGTGCACAGTGCATCATTCTGAATGACTCGCCCTCGCTGGAAAGTTCTACAGAGCCATAATACAGAGCAATAATGATGGCGAAGGTTAAGCGACCACTTAAAAAAAATAGCAGCAACTGAGGAAATGATAGTGAGAGTGGAGTATCACTTTTCCAGATTAGGAAGGCAACAGACTGGTTAACTGAAGGGCTTTTCAAGCAGAAAGAGTCAGTCAACCAGCCACCGGCATGGTGGAATCACTCCAAGAGTGCAGGGTTCTTCTCTACAACAGCCACTTGCTAAGGGCAGCAATGGCAAGGGCTGTGACACATGCTTTTCAATCACATCATGTGGAAGACTTGAGGAAGGTCTTTGGGAAAGCATTCTACCACCCACAGGGACTTTTTGATGTCTTCGGAATTAATTGACTCAATCATTGCAAGGACCATTACACAAACATACACATAGGCACACTTGCAAATACCCCAAACCATACAAGAGCATCACTCACACACACACACACACACACACACACACACAGACACATACACATACCCCCCTACATCATGACGTGCCAAAAACAAACCCTGGGCTGTGTTTCAGTTGTGAAATGTCCTCAGCAGTCCTCCTTACCCAAACAAACACTGCCCTGCCTCTCGGCTCTGCAGGCACAAGCACATCACATCAGGAGGAGCCACATGCAACACAATTAGAGAATAAATGCTTACAAATTCAAGTCTGATTACGCTGGAGTGTTCCCATGACGTTGCTTCAGCGCTGCGCTAGCACAGGCAACAATGAACACTTCAGAGGAGGTTTTTTTTCTTTCTTCAGGGGGAAGAGAGCGAAGGAGAGGGAGAGAGGGAGAGAGAAAGAGAAAGAGAGAAGGAGTGAGAGAGTTGGAAGCCACAATGCTCAATGAATCCCTCTTTTGAAAAGCTTCAATGTAAAGGCTTAAAACTACGGGGGTGGGTGGTGGTGTGTAAGCCTGGCACATCCATTATTCACACAGAGAGAGGGAGAGAGGGAGAGAGAGAAAGAGAGGGGGAGGAGGGAGAGAGAGAGACAGAGAAAGAGAGAAATGGAGGGGGAGGGAAAAATGGAGCACAGGAGACAGACAACAGAAAGAGGGAGCAAAATACAGAGCTAATTGACATAATCAAAACTGGAGTGGCTGCCATTGAGCGTGTGGTGCTGCTGCTGCTGCTGCTGGGAGAGGAGAGAAAGAGGAGCGGAGCGAGGGAAGAAGCCTCACTGTCATGGTGAGCAGTGAACACAATTGGCTGGGGGCCAGACGTAACTTGTCTGGGGGTGGGGGGGCGTGTGATTCTCTACAAGCATTCATGTAACCTAAGTGCCATGAAAACGATGTTCAAAACGGCAATGCCAAATGACAGTGAGCCACAAGTTGAATGTACCCCCATCAGTGCCCCCCCGCCATTTACACTAGTGCACACACATTTTTCAAAGCTACATCTTCTTTTGAGTCAGAGAAGAAGACGACACCTGTTGTTGTGGCTAATCCAACATCCGAACACGGCAAAGCACATGAGAGTCCATTATGCAGTCGAGTCTGCTGGGGTAATCGAATATTCAAGCACACTGTGCAGGAGGGAAGGAGAATGGGTTCTCCAGCTGGCTCAGCTAGAACTCACTCCTCACACTGCACACAGACAAATGTTCTTCCCTTTTTGAAACTCTTGTCCTGTTTTTCTTTATTTCTAGTGTTCATCGCTTGTTCCCCTCAGGTCTTTTAGCTTGTTGCTACGCCGACCTGATAATATCAGTTTGTGGGTGACATCTAGGGCAAAGTGAAGCTGTGGCAGGAAAAAAAAGAGAAAGAGATATATGTTAGTTCCACCCACACGCATGCATTTAAGCTCTGTGGAGGGGAAAACCTGTGCTGAGAATCTGAGAGACCTTTGCCACTAGGGTTGGTTTCGAGAACAATATCGGCGTCATCTGCAGGACTGTTTCCCACTGAGTCGGCAATATCACAGAAATGCGCAGTATGATCTCCACAGCTAAGACTGATATCAGCTTCCATGCGCCGTGCTTGGAGGGCTGGATTTCAGCGATGTGATTTAATCTGCCTGACATGTGTGCTGTTATCACAATCCAAAGGACTGGCCATGCATAGTCAGGACTGTTCTCTCTTAGGTATTACATTTATCATTCTTAGCAGCCGTTTCCATCTAAAATAACTTACAACATCGAGAGGCATTAGCCTACATTACCATTTAAATGCACTTGATACTTCATATTTAATACTTACATATCAACAACAGTAACAGACTCATTTGAATTGAAGAGGATCTTGACAAACACTACTTCTGAAACTTCACTAAATGATTGGTTTCCATCTAGTGACAAACAGTGGCTTTCCTCTGTATCCCTGCAACACCTTAAATACACTACTGATGAGCATTTCAAATCTTTCCACCAAAGGTTCTAACCAGCTATTGATTGCACATAATTGCTTTGAATTTGAAGAATCATTACCTGGCTATTCCTGCTCCCACTCTCCTTGTGCTCTGGCTACTATCCACCCCACCCCCTACCCAGTCCCCAGATTTCACTGCATCAGTCCAGGCAGCTCTGCTGCTGTCTGTAGACAGGCTGTGAGTATTTGTACTGCAGAGCTCCTAATAAGCTTCCTGTGTCCACCCAGTGTGGGGCTGGACAGCTCCTCACTCAGCAACGGCTCTCCAGCCTCCCAATTACACAGCCAGTCCAGAGGTGGCCTTATGTGTCTGCCTACAGTAGCCTATAACAAGCACTTCTCTCAGCTGCCTTTCCTTATAGATTCACCACAGACACACACACACACACACACACACACATACACACACACAAGCACAAGCATACACGCACACACACGCATGCACACACACACACACACACACTCACACATGGATGGAGGGATTATGTAAAGGGAGCAAATGTAAATGACTCAGCCCAAGAATGCATAAGACAACTGGTATTCTTCCTGGTACACCTTGTGAAATAAAGGGCTTCACGGTCACGTTTATGGTGTAATGACATGTCCGATGCCTCCCTCGGACCAAACGTCCGTCCTGTTAACAGAAGCAAAGACGGGAAAAACAGAAATGTATATGCCTCCAACCTTCCTGACACATGCTGGTTTTTTCCTCTTGTGATTTCCCTGACTCAGCAGAAAAAATACTGGGGAGGGAAAAGAGAAAGAAAGAGAGAAAGAAAGAGAGAGAAAGAGAGCAAGACAGAGAGAGAGAGAGACTCTGTTTGGATGGGTCTGTCTCTCCCTCCCTCACAGGAAGGCAGAGAGTGGAATGGAGCTAGCGTGGGGGGTGAGGCCAAGAGAGAGGGAGAGGGAAGTATAAATACAAAAAAATTAAAAGAAAAACGCCTCCCGCAGACTTCCTGCGGCACAGTGCTTCCAGGCTTCCCTACTTCCTGCTGTGGCGCGGTGCTGTAGGGCTCTCCTGCAGCGGTGGCAACAGAATCACTTCAAAAGCCTCTCCTAAACCCCCCCCCCACCCCCCCACTCCCCCCTTGTGGGAAGTCATTATTGAGTTAGCATTGCAGGGGCGTGCTTGTTTTCCCTCTCTACCATTGCATCTTCCTCGTTCTCTCTCTCTTTCTCTATCTCTCTCTCTCCCACAAGCAAGCACCTACTCTCCCCCACCAGAGGCTGTCTCACTTAGCTGCCTTTCCTCTCCTCTGTCTTGTATTCACACGCACAAACACAAACATAAACACACACACACACACAGCCTCCCTCCATAGATATGCTCACTCACTCGCACTCACTCTCTCTGCCCCTCTTTCTCCTTCCCTCCCTCCCCCCCATTCTCTCTCTCTCTCTCCCACTCCTGGGTTCTCTGCGGTGGGAGAGAGGGGCCCTGTGGTGAAAACAAAGGCTCCTTCAGGGGGCCAGGGATAATGTCGTACACAATCCAGTCATTACCGCACCACTGTTGTGGCTTGACTTAATTAAGTGAGGAGGGGCAGCTTTCAAGGTTTTTTTTTTTTTTTGCATGGAATGGAGGAGAGAGAAAGGAAGAGGGAGAGAGTGAGGGGGAAAAAAAGAAATCGACAAGAAGAAAAACGTCCACAGCAACAAAGAGGCACTAGAGGCGGCGGCGGTGTTTAATGCACTCTAGAAAACCTTGGATGTCTGGAGAGATGCGGGGTCGTGTTCGCCTAGGCTAATGACTCATCTGAAAAAAAATGCTCTGGGATGAAAGAGATGGGGGTTGGAGGAGTGTGTGTGTGTGTGTGAGTGTGGAGGAGGGTAAACAAACTAAACGTACAGCCTCTTCATTTACGTCCTGGTGATTGATGTGCACCCTGTACCATGAATATGTATCTTTTGTATCTTTCAGATGTTTACTTAAAGCTTTTGGCATGGATGGCTGTTCTAAAAGAGTGCACCACTTGTGTGCGTGAATGCGTGTGTGTGTGTGAGTGTGCGTGCGCAAGATTGTGTGATAGCAGTGTGAATGTGTGAGATTGTGTGTGTGTGTGTGTGTATGTGTGTGTTTGAGAGGCAAAAGCAGGGGCCCCATGCTGAGAGTAAATATGTACCACCGATCCTGGAGAGGCGGGAGTTGAGTATCGCTTTCCACAGAGCAGCGGGACACTTCAAATCTCCTGTCGGCACAGCTCTGGATCAGGCAGACAGAATCCACAACTGCTGCTGAAAACAGCCCTGCAAAAGCTCCCATCTCCCATGGGCAGCAACAAGTACAGCAACCAGTTCCAGTCATGTCTGACACAAAACAAGGGAGGTTTAGGGGGTTTTCCACATCTAACCACTTTAGTTGTTTTAAATGGTCTTTTGTGTAGAATATAGGTAGGCAGCTGCACAGAGGCAGCACCAGTGTTAGGCCAAGACATAATTTCCTACATGGTGGGACAGTAAAGTGACTGTTGAATGCAAACAGCGGCAGTGTTAAACACACTATCTACAGTGGCAATGTCTATTGATGCCACTAAACGAGAATCAATGACACACTCCCAGTTAGCCAGCTCATATCCACAGCTGGGTGATCATCAGACACAGCACAACATTTACCAAGAACAACTACAGCAACCCCCACACATACACACACAGCTGACTAAACTCAAATAATACAGCAGATGGTAAGGTTGTAGTAGTCAATCAACTGACAGCCAGTCAATAAAAAACTGAACTGAAATTTTGCAGACAACAAGCAAGAAAAAAAGTTAATAGATTGAACAATTAGGCAGAATCAATTTGGTAATTTTATACAATGAGCAAGAGTGTAATTGCAAACGTGGTCAGGTCAGCACAGTACCCACTTATACAGCTTGGCTTCTCGAGTGGGGCAGTTTGCTCATCGCTCTTCATTCAAATTAGAGCTCAGCAGAGTTTCAAACTGTTTGAATTTTTAGAAAAAATGTGTAACGAAACAAATTCCACCCACCAGATATGTGATCACTTCACCCATCAAAGTAATTTCCATTAAAGAAGAACAACATTTCCTCTCACACTTGATAAAAAACAATACAATTTTAACTTCTTAATGGGAAATTGTACAGTAATGGGAATCCCCCTTCAGTATTTCGGGGCAAAAAAAAGAAATACTGAAAAAAAGAAATGAAAGAAGGAATGAACAAGGGAGAGAGAAGAGAGGAAAGGAGGAGACCAGATGTCTGAGGAAATGTGGTAAAGCCTAGCGATCCAAGCTAAACCATAGGAGAGAGGAAAAGAGAGGCACAAAAAAAAGGTGCACTTGAAACCTCAACACAGGTGATTTAAGTTAAGGCATCACTCTAGAGCGACATGTGAGGCATATTTATAGAACAGAGGGGCTCATCTAACCATACACCTGCATGCTTTCATGGCTGGATTTGCCCTTGGGTCGGGTCTCATTCCATCCCGGAGCCCAGAGAGCCTCTTAGAAAAGGCTCTGTTCCCACTGCTTGGCCTGGCCGCCTCTGTGATTTAAACGCTACGTGACAACGCTCAAGTACACTCCCAGGGCCGCAGAGCGCAGGGCTTTGTGGAACCTCTGACCCCAGACCGGCCCCTCAGCACACTTGTCTGCAGAGCCTCCGTTCCCACCCCCTCCCCCATCTCCTCCTAGTCCACCAGACTCCTCCGCCCACCTCCTTCTCCCCTGTTCTTCCCGGTCGGCCCCCCATGGAGAGAGGAGGACCCCAGAGGCCAATGCCTCGCTGAGGTTTTCTAAAGGCAGAAGCAGACAATGCACTGCCTCTCAGCACCAGGGCTGGGGGGGGGGGGACTGGATAGGGGAGGGGAGGCAGGGAGCTGCTAAGGGTTGGAGCTTTCCCTCTTGCTCACTCTCTTTTCCAAACACTAATCCCACTCACCCATCTGTCTGTCTGTCTGTCCTCTTGTCCGCCTGTCTGTCTGTCAGTCAGTCTTGCCAGTGCCTACCTACTCCCTTTGCTCTGGGTGCAGTTCACACAGGTTGCCATAGCGCTTCCTGGGAATCCAATTGACCCAATTAGCGTTTGTTTGTGGACAACAGTACACGGCTGGAGAGGCAGCAGGGGAGTGTGAGGAGGGGGTGATTGTTGGTTGGTGGTGGAGGTGGCGTGTGTGTGTGTGTGTGTGTGTGTGTGCGTGCACAGGGTAGTGTTTCTGCCTGTGCTCCTTTTAGACAGGGGGCCCTAGTGTAACAGCAAACCCATCTTATCTGATTTGTTGTGCTGACTGAGAAGGACTGTGTGCTGGAGGCCCTCCAAGCTTTTGACAGGAGGGGGGAGGGGGGAGCAAAGAAACAAAACGATGTGCAAGTTGACTTTCTTTTCCTGGCAAACGTTACTTAAGCTTGGCTTCTGCGGTGTTCCCCAACACAACAAACAACAACAACAACAACAACAACAAAAGCCTTACATGGCAATGAATAACATGACAACAGTTTAACCGGACCATTCAAGTCTGCACATAATGGAGAACAGAGGTTTTGGCCCTGTGAAAATCACGTCAAACAGGGAGAAGGGGCTTTCCAACTTGAACACACACAAAACACAAATATGTTCTCTGGTCCAGATCAGATCAGACAATGCTGAGAGAAACAAAGGAACTTGCCAATAAACTCTATCATTGTCAAGGAAATTTCAAACAACAAAAAACATTTCTTCCTCTGGTAAGGGGTATCAATGACACCAGAGCTAGACGTTCCCAGTACCTCTTGTGCTCCAGTGTTGTGGGCAAAGCAACAGCTGTCCTGTGCAATGTCATGACTAGAGCTAGATGTCTGCACTGGACTCCATCACTGGATGTTTGTCCATTTGTTGTCAAGGCCCACAGAGTCCCAAACCACTTAACAGGCATTGCCAGTCATGAAAAAGACAGACAAACAAACAGCAACAAAGAAAAAGCACTAGAGAGCCATCAGCAACTATCTCAACAGAAACCACATCCAGCATTCATCGCTAATGGGCTAGTCAGTCAACATTCATTTAAATAGCTCACGAACACACAAACCAGATGCTGAGGGCCCGATATGATGAGGCCCTATGACTAAACTCAGTGTAAGTAAAAGGCACTGGCTGGTAAACATAGTGCTTGTTGTCATGATGTCTGCTGGCTTTCAGCATGTGTTAAGCGGGGGCCCAGGTGTGTGTGATGTGGGAGGGAGGGAGAGAGAAGAGCAGAGCGCTCCCCTCTTCTTATGACCGCCCCTCCCACTTCCCTCCCTCACTTGCTCCTGTTGGTGAAAGAGAGAAAGAAAGGGAGAAAGAAGAAAAAAAAAGAAAACAAAGATTTGGCGGCCTGCCTCGGCTCTAAAGGTAGAGGAGCAAGGGAGTTTGACCATGCCGAGGTTTAAATCACGCCTGACGGCTTTACGGCACCATAAATCCGAGTCCAGGTGGGGAGGTGGGGGTGGGTGGACTTCAAGAATGGGCAATGCGCTCGGATGGCGTAAATCACGGCAGAGGAGTCGACATCCATTCATTTCCTTGTCGTTTTTCGCCGCACGTCTTGACTGTGCGCTCCCCTGCTGACTCGAGAGAGAGTTTCGCTTAAGTCCAAACTCGAGAGCAGATGAAAATCTCAGTCCCAAGGAGGGAATTGCACTGAGACAACAGCAAAGTGGCAGAGAAAGTGGGATAGAGAGAGAAAGAGAGAGAGAGACAGAGCAAGTGAGGGAGAGAGTGGGAGAGAATGAGAAGTGCTTCATGGGGGAATATGTAGCGGAGACCAAAACAATGCTAAAACGGGCTGTCATCAGATCCGTCAGAAGTGGAGAGGCCCCCGTCACAACAAACCACAAGTGATAACAGCGCCTTGTCTTGACAAAGCTGAGCCAGAGGGATTTGATCAAAGGGCCTCCACATGAAAGAACACTTTCCATCTGCCACTTTGCATGATAAGTGGGGCTGGATCTTAAAGGAATAGAGAATACACACACACACACACACACACACACACACACACACACAGCTCTGAGGAGAAGGCTCATGGCTGTGTTTTTACTAGCAGGGTGACTAATTCCCACCTTGAGAGGCTGGAAATCAATTCACAGCAGGTCACAGCACTAAAATAAATAAATAAACAAACAAACAAATAAATAACAAATAAAGTGCCGAGAGGCATGTGAGCAATGAAGTCTAGACCGCCAGTGGCCCCTTGCCTCTGGGTAGCAGGGAGCTACAGGTGTTAATGCTGATCGCTTTGAGATGTCCGGTGATTTTTTACACACAGTCTGGAGCACTGTGTGTGTGTGTGTGTGTGTGTGTGTGTGTGTGATGGGTATAAGACCAGTTTTGTTCTGACTGATGGAAGAGAGAGGCAGAGAGCAAGGAATGTAGAGCAGTATGCAACCATTCAGACAAAGGTCATGGAGGACAGCTTAGGTATTGAGTGAGAGAGAGAGAGAGAGAGAGAGAGAGAGAATGAGAGAAAGCAAGTGAGAGAGGTGGAAGCAAGTGCGTCAGGTCAGGTCAAGCTGACATTTAGCTCAGAGGGCCCAGCGGGAGGTCGGCGAGGGCCTTTCCAGTGCTTCATCTCCTGGGCCGTGCCAGCAGTGTGACTGATTGAGTTTTCCAGCGCATTGACAGTGGAACTCTAGCGTGCACTGAGCCGCCGAGGACAAGGCAGCTCTCTGTCTGCTCCCTCGCTCGCTTGCTCTCCTTTCTCTCTCTCTCTCTCTTTTTTCTTCTCTTTTCCTTCTCTCATCCCCTCCCTCTGTTGTTCTTCATCATTCCCTATCTTTCCCTCTTTCCTCTCGCTACCTATATCTGCCGCATGGACACACTCTCTCTCAGAGCTTGGCCATTGATTTTCACACATCCATTATTAATTGGCTTTCAAAAAAAAAAAAAAGCAAAGACAAAAAAGAATTGTGAATCAGAGACAAAACTGAAGAAAAAGAAAGGAAGAAGAAGGAAAAAAAAAGAGTGGAGTCTCTGCAGACCTTTTTTATCGTGTCTCCATCTGGGCACGAAGCCTACAAAATCAGCGGTACATTTTTCTGCTGGACTTCTTACAGACGAGCACACACAACTTGGCGGCGTCCCAGAGCAGGAGATGGAAATGAAGCCCAGCTCATTACTAAATTATGCGCTCGGCTCGCTTGTGAAATGTGCAAGTAATTATAAAATATACACCCTGCTGGAGATCCAACTGTTGTATCATTCATTCACAAGTTAAATTAGCCATTTTCAAGTCAAAGCATGGGAGGTACAGAGAGAAGCAGAATTTCCTGGGGCTTTCTGCTTTTGGGCAGCATGCATGTAACAGGTAAAGCTTGAAGCTCGATTGTGCTCTGTTTCATGGTGGATGAAGTAACATTGTCATAAGAACACTGGCAAAGTTCCACGCATGACAAATCAAAACTTATATGATGTCCGTTGATTTCCTTCTAGAATGTTATAATGCAATGACTTTATAATGCATTTGAAATGAAACAACTACAAACAAAAAACAGCCTCGCTGGCCAAGTCAAATTTGTTGCGCTTCACAGTTAAACTGATGTCATGAGAATCTAGTTGAGGGAGAATATTCTGGACTTACTTGACTTTCTGGATCCAGACGCAGTAGTCGGTGATGTAAAGGTCATTGAGGATGTAGGCAGGGTCATTCTCTCGGAAGATCTTGTGGATATCCAAAAGGCACTTCAAGACACAGGCCTTGCCTGGAAGAAACGCACAGAGACCGATTAGAGGAAAAGAGAAAAAAAGAAGTATTGGCTCTTCACGGCACGCTCATGAAGACAGCAGCAAAGTCAGGCTGCAGTCAGCACAGGTCATGAGAGACCTTTTATTTCCCTCACAGCATGAGAGCAAATGAGCTTCATGTTGACCACAGGCTGAAGAGTGTGTGAGTGTGTGTGTGTGAATGTGTGCGTGTGTGTGTGTGTGTGTGTGTGTGTGTGTGTGTGTCATCTGGAAAGGAACTGATCTGGGCAGTAAATGGCCAGAAGGCAAAGAGGGCCTCTGGGGTTTGGCCAGCTGGCCCAAAGGAAACACCCAGTGCACTAATCTTCACTTGACCCCCCCTAACCCACACACAACCCCCCCCCCCCCCCTCCTCCTCGGGCAGACCGCAGCGGATGAGGAAGCAGCCCAGTGAGGTTAGCACCTCGTCAGGGGAGAGCAAAAGAACCCTGAGAGCCACCACCACACATAGATCATGATCATGCAGTCATGGCTGACTGAGCAACAACAAAACAAAACAGAAACTTAAAAAAATAGGAAATGAAGGAAATAAAGAACCAACAGAAGCCTCTAAGCACCAGCGGCTTTGAGTAGTCACAGTTGCGGCTGCAGCGATAGAGCTCGCTCACAGAGGACATGCTCTTGTGCACACACACAGCTGCAGAGGGTTAACAATCACAGACACCTTAGCAATGAGCAACAAGCAAGCGAGTTAAGGGCAGTGGCCATGACCAGGAACCATACTTACTCTAACTATAAAGATATTAATATCCACACTGATGAATGCTAACATCTCTCCTCGTGTCAATGATTTCAATGTCTAAAATTCAATGACTGGTTGTCAGCTCTTTATAGCTTTGAAAGGGCACCCAACAATATTATTACACCTGTTGCTGTCAATATTGTTTGTGTTGACACATTGTCATTCATATTAACTAGAGTGATAAGTGGAGATGCACCGATCCAACTTTTGAGAAACCGATAACAATACATGTGTTTTGCATATCGGTCGATACCTAAAACTGATCCGAAATCATTAGGAATTAGGAGACAGGCATCATCCTTCGCCTTTATTGTCCTACTCTCCTAAATGAGCATTATTTTTCTAGCCAAGACGAAACAGAACAAGATAACATCATAAACTAGTAAAAAAATTTACAAATGAAAAATGTGTGTCATTACATTGTATTTGATGTTTGTAGGCCTAGGTCTAATCAGGCCTACATTTCTCGCATGAACCTAATGTTACAGAACTTTGGTGAAACAAACTTTGTTTCTATGCAATGTGCTAGTGCCGCAGATCGCTGCCGCAGATGTTAATTATGTTTTCTATTGCATCAGTTTAAATAAATATTCATAAACAACTTCAGCAGAACCTTTACTGGTTTATATCAGAGATGTGTCTTGCAATATGCAACTTTATGATCATTTTATTAACAGCACTTATAATACCTATACAAAATCTGTGTCTTTACCATACACCTGCACCTAGCTGATGTGCTATGGTGTCTGTTCTTCACAAGCACACAGTAGTGTAGTGGAGTTATTGTGGTCATTAAGTTTAGGAAATGGATCAGCTCATTGTTCTGATACCCAATCCAAGTATATTTTCCATATCGGGTCCGATCCAAATATCTAATTGGTGCATGCCTAGTGATAAGTTATGCTGTTATTGTTCTAGTCACCATTGTTGATGTGAATGACCCTTTAAGCTTGCAATGGCAAGGCAAAGCTGCTGTTATAGTGGAGGAAGAAACAGGGTGTCTGAATGAGGGGAGCGAAAGAGAGAAAGGGGGACTGAGAGAGAAAGGGAGCGAGCGGGAGAGCAGACGGGCCTCAGGCGACCTGTCGTGAGGCCCTGATGTTTGTTGACACATGCCACCTCTCCCAAATAAGGTGTCAGAAAAGTCCCCCCCCCCTCCGGCGGGGCCTCCTGGGCACACGGCTGGCCAAGGTGCGAGTCCGGAGGCCTAGGGCGGAGCAACGACCCCCCCCCCCCCTTTCTCCCAGCCGCTCCCTCCACCCACAGAGCTGGCTGGCAGTGTGAGGAGACATTCCAGCCTATTCAAAACAAACACAGCACTCGCTCCGAGGAAAGCCTTACACAAACATTTGGTTCCCATTTGAGCAGGAGTTGTTCGCAAAGAGCGAGAACGAGAGAGAGAGAGAAAGGCAAAGGAAAAAAAGCAAGAGAGAAAGGGAGAGGGAGAAAGTGAGAGGGAGGGAAAAAGAGTGACAAAGACAGAGAGAGAGAGGGAAAGACAAGAAAGCCTTCAACCAAAGGCCCCTGCAGCAAGAATCCCTTTTTCTCTTTCTCTTCTCTCGCTCTCTCTTTCCATCCCCCCGCTGTGTGCAGCCGTCCATCCCTCCCTCCTCTTCCTCGGACCGTTCCCTGGGAGCTGCTTTTGTTTCATCACAGGCCCAAACGAGCCTACGGTGCCTGCTGCCCGCAGAGAAGAAGAGCCCAGTTTCTCTTTCTCTTCTTGCTGTCTTCCTCTCTCTCTCTCTCTTCTTTCTTCACTCTTCCTTTCTTGCTTCGTTTTTGCTTTTTTTTGTGGGGGCTTTGATGACAAGTTGAGCCAGTTAATCATGCACCGGAGCGCACAGCGTGAAGAGAGTCGGAGGAGCAGGGGGAAGAGGAGGAGAATGATGAGTTAGTGGTGGTGATGGAAGAAGAGGAGGAGGAGGAGCAGGAGAATGATGAGTTGGTGGAAGAGGAGGAAGAGAGGCGTTGCTGATAGCAGCAGGCAGTGGAGCCTGGGCTGTGGCCACTATTGTGCGGTCACAGATCGCGCTCGCTCGTTCTCTCAATCTCCCACTCTCACACGCTTGCATCTCGGCAGTGGCCACAGGCGCACATCCTGCCCACATCAATCAGGGCCCTAATAACCACGCTGCACTGGGGCTGGGCGGAGCTGAGACGCTCATGTGATGCTCACAACCCCAATCATTACTGCATGCATGCACATACACACACATACACACACACACTTGCCTGTGGCGCGTGGTAGCATAGCGGTTAAGGTACCTGGCCAGCCTGCTAGTAGCCTGGAAATTGTGGGTTCATATCCCAGCTGCCACTGTTGTGCCGCTGAGCAAGGCAGTTAACCCTTAGTTGCTCTAGGGGAGAATGGCCCTGAAGTAACTGATAATTGACAAATGTAAGTGCATCAATGTGAAATGTAAATGCCCGCATGCAATCCAGCATCACGCCGCCCCAGCCAACTGGGCTAAAGAGAAGGATGACAAAGACACTACTAATGCATCAATTACTGCAAAAACAAGAACTACAAAAAAATGCATTAATGGAAAAAAATCTAGAAATTCTAGAACTTCTGCAAATTCTGCAAAACTTCTGCAAATGTCCTAACAACACAAACACAGCTAAACTAAGGGAGCTTTCAAAATAGGAAAGAGGTGTAAGAATACGAGATGATGTGGTCAGTGTTGGACTGGAGGTGAAGCTACCCAAGGCTCCTCCATAATTAGCACTCAGTTGCCTGTAATCTTGGTTCTGGAAAACCCCTTGGAACGGTAGCAGTCCAGCGAGAGCACTTCCATATCAGTCCTCCTGTGGGCCTCTCTGTTCTCTGCTGCTGAGGGTGGATGAGAGGTGGGGGGACTGGGGTGGGGGTGGTAGTGGGGTGGGTTGGAGGCTTAGAATAAATGGCCTGACTGGAGGGGTGCTGGGGTTGATGTGGGGGAGGGGAAATCGGGGGACGCGCAGCCAGAGGCCTGTTCAAACATTTACCCACGGATAACATTTCCTGCGAGGGCTGCTGTGTGGCGCCTGTGCCTCGAGTCGCGCTGCCACATTAATGGGTTTGTTTTCCTAATGCCTGCCGCTGTTTGCCTTCACGGCCGCTCAAATGAAGTACCTTCGACGTCGGAGTCCAGCAATTTCCCCCTGACCGCCTCCTCCTGACAAATGAATCACGTGCCTCTCTCTCGCCTTGAGCGGGCAGCGGAGTGAAGGTTCCGCCGTGGCCTGCTAAAGGGGCGCATTACTCATGCCTTGCTTTGGATGCTGGCGGTCCGAGGTGAACACACCCACCCCACACTAAGGGTGGGCGATATATATCGTTTGCAATAATATTGTCATTGTTGTTTTAACGATGTGCAAATTTCCATTATCGAGTATTTAAATTACTGTGCCAAAAACAATGAAACGCAGAAACTCTTCAGCGCTGCAGCACTCCCCCCACACACAGCACGCAGCAGCCACGACTCAGCCACGCCAAGAGTGGTGGGCCTTGGTGATCACATGACCTCGCAACAGGTCAGCAGCGCATAGTGATGCTCATCTAAGTTGGAGAATATGCAGGCGCCGGCAGCTGCAGGCCCTGAAGGTGGATCTACTTCAGATGATTTAGTGCCCAGACACGGGTCTACTTCTCTGGCATGGAAGTGGTTTCGCTTTGAAAAGACTGACGTGGAGCAAAACACCGTCATATGCAAGATTTGTCAAAAATCGAGAAACTTTGAGACTCTACACAGTCTACAGCTCAAGAAAAATCAAGTAGGCCATCTCCGAAGTACACACAACAAACCCTTGCTGGCCCGTTCAGCAGAAAAGTGCCGTATGACAAGAAAAGTCAACGATGGTGTTTTTGGCACACAATTTAAAGTGAACAACCTATTGTGAACTGTTGGCTTAGAATGTTCACAGTTCTACAAAGTTTCTGGTGTCTGGTCTTAACTATTTTTTTTTTCTATTTGAGAATTGTGGATTTTTTTTGTCATTTGTTTACAAATCTCTTTATATTGAGAAACCCTTAAGTGAACCTTTTTAGAAAAATGTCTGTTTTATAAAAAATGTCTGATTTGGACAATCCTGGACAGGACTTGAAGCTTAATAAGCATTTGCAGTTGATATTCACTGTTCAGTATTTCTTATGGATGTGTGGAGCACTTATAATAATTCAATATTCCTGCACTGCAGTTCTATTAAGTTTCTTAATTTTATTTGTCTCTTTTGTGATTTTTTTTTGCACAATCCTGGACAAAACTTGAAGTTTAATAAGACTATGAGCACTTGCTGTTGATGATGTCCATTGTGCAATATTTCTTAAGGATGCATGGAGGACCTTTACTTTAAGAATTCAATATTCCTGCACTGTGGTTCAATTAAGTTATTTTTTATTTGTTTGTTAAAGACAATAAATGAGAGTGTTCCTTAAACATTTTAATTGTTGTAATTATTGTAATCTTTACTCAGAGAAGTCCAATATATTTGAAAATATCGCCAAAATATAATTGTCGCCAAAATGAAAAAAAATATTGAGATATTATTTTTGCCCATATTGCCCACCCCTACCCCACACAACACCCGATGAGGCGACGTCCCCTGGAGATGTGTCACACTGTGACAGGGCCGGTTGGATGTGCAAACGGGAGGAGACGGGTGGCGTCCGCCACCTCCTCACCTTTCACCTACCCTCTCTGTGCGCGATCAGCTTCGCTTACCCACGGAAGAGGAGGAAGAGTGCAGAACAAGAGAGAGAGGGAGGAGAGAGAGGGCAAAACAGACAGAGAGAGAGAGAGAGAGCAGGAGAGAAAGAGAGGGAGGGAAGGAGAGAGAGAGAGAAAGAAGAAAAGAGAGAGAAGGAGGGGGGATGACAGGTTAATTGCATGGAGAAGGGTTAATCACGGCATGTGTGCAGTGTGAGCTGCCTGATTGATAATGAGGGTAATGGAGACAGATGCCTCAGTACGGTGGAGGCATGCATGCACACCCCTTCACTACCTCTCCCTCTCTTCCTCCCCCTCTCTCTGTCATTGCCACTGCAGCCATGCAGAGCCACGCACCACCTCACTTCACCCGCCTTGCCTAATGAGGCTGAAAGCTGCTAATCCAGGAATTTGAAAGCATCTAATTGGAGTCTTTTCCAGCTTATTAAAACAAAATCAACACTTCCATGTAGCTTTAGTCAAGCATCACCTAGCATCGGTGCTTCACGGCAAATACCTCGGGACGACACCTCAGCCCCTTTAAACCACCCCAATCTACCCAGCGCTCGCTTTTCTAATTGCACTACACTGCACTTCTCCCGTCAGGAAAGTCAACAGCACGTGTGGTTAAGATGGCATCTGATGTAGCATGGTTCTGGCAGAACAGAACGCTGCAGCCTGCGCTGCTGTTACGTGATGTTGAGCTAAAGAAGGGAACAGAGGTGATGTGTGTGTGTGTGTGTGTTTATAGGGATGTGTGAGATAGCGCTGGGCGCTTTGCACTCTCAGCCATACTGTGGAAAGAGAGAGAGGCAACGCCGAGCAGAGATAACTCACTTAGCGAGCTATGAGTCAGTCAACATGCGCACACACACACAAACACACACACACACATTTATGCCTGTCTTCCACTCCCAGCAGCATACGCAGAAAGACAAACTGCATCCTGTCCTTGAGAAGGGCTTGTAACCAAATGTATAACATGTGCATTACATTATACATAGTTTTTACAATGAAGCTCATAGAATTAATTTTGCTATGATAATGATGTAGTCAGTAATGACAAATGTGTGTATGCAAAGAGAACCAGTCTTGTGAGGCATGGTTTACTATACACAGTCTGCAGTGGGATAAACGAGAGAGATTTCCAAGCTTGGATGGGAAACCACTAAACGAGCTCCTGAGCTGTGGCTCTGTGGCTGGAGGCCAAGCCCTGAATGTAGTCTTGTTTACCGGACTGATATCTGTCAGCAAAGCCTCAGGATGATGATGGGGGTGGCTTGGGTAAGAGGGGTTGGTGGGGTTGGGTGGGGTGGTGGTGAAACAGGGGTGTGGAGCTCGAGAGCCAAGACCTCACCTGCCTGGAAGATCTGTGCGGCGTCTCGTACTGCCAAGGTGACCAGGGAGAAGTGGCGGTACAGGGGGTAGGACAACACTCTCCTGCCAAACGACACCAGCACGTCCTGCAGCGAGTGGTATGTCTGGTAAAACAAAAACACACACACACACACGCACGGATTACCACAACAATAAAAGCACATCAGCAAAAGACAAATGGTCTTTTGTGGACACTGTGTGAGTGTGTATATGTGGTTATGTATGACCATAAACAAAGCCACACAGCAGCCCTCCAGCCCATGTGAGAGCGAGTGTGTATGTGTGTGTCTGTGTGTGTGTCAATAGGCCTTGTGCTGCTGGTTTCTGCAGCCGAGCGCTGCCACCGTCGCTGTGCTCCTTTAATTGCAGCGATTTGCGCTCTAATTGCTCCAAACGACTTCCCTTTTACGCCGGGTAAACAGGAGAGCAACTTTTAAACACCTCTGCAACAGGAGGCTTAATTGCTGGCAGTCCTTAATCGCCGCACTGCCAGTCAAGTCCAGAGCCTCTCTCACAGATGGGGTGGGGGGGGGGGGTAAGGGGAAAAAAGTTAAACAAATCAACCCCTGGGAAAATGAGTTTTTCAGATTTTTTTCTCTCTCTTCTCCGCCCCTCATTCTCTCCATCCTCTTGGCCGTTGCTTGTTGCTTGTTAATGATGTGCGTGGAGCGGAGTCATCCAAGCATGGCATCATGGTTCACAAGCTCCCTGTGGGCTATTAAAGCCTGGTGTGAAGTGGCTTAGTGAGGAAGGGCGTAAAAAAACAAAAAAAACACAGGGTGATCTGTGTCTGGGAGTAAACAGCTGGCAGAGCAGGAGACAGACAATGGAGAAAGAGAAGAGAGAGAGAAAGAGAGAGAGTGAGCGATAGTGAGACAGATAGACAGACAGGCAGAGGAGAGGAGAGGAGAGAAGAGAAGAGAAGAGAAGAGAAGAGAAGAGAAAGAGTGTGAGAAAGAGAATGGACGCAGATTAATACTGATGTGGGATAAACAGAACTTCTTTTTCATTGTGAATGAAAGAGGAGAGCCTGAGAGGTAAGAATGAGAGAGTCCGGGCCAGCAGAGACAGAGGGCCTGAGACACGAGCATGCACACACACACACAGACACAGACACACACACACACACACACACACAGACACACACAGACACAGAAGGACTCAAACAGACAGAGAAGGGAAGGGAGATGAGGAGGGCCCAGGAGATAGAGAATGAGGGTGCGAAGAGCCCAGCCTGTCTGAGATGAGATGTATGTGTGTGTGTGTGTGTGTGTGTGTGTGTGTGTGTGTGTGAGCGCCTTGCAGGCAGCTGGAGGATGTCATTATCACCTCCCCCATTATAACCATTACAGGAAAGTGCTAGCTCTTATGCCTGGGCAGCGGCGTCCGATTACTGGCCTTCATTGTGTGAAAATGCCTGGGATTAAGGGCTCGCGCTGCCCTGCTGTGTAAGCCAAGACACACACACACACACACACACACACACACACACACACACACACAAGCTTCAGACTTTACTGCTTTCTCTCTCTCTCACTCAACCGTTCAGGCACATTTACTTGCACACAGATACACACGCACGCAACCATAGGCAATCGGGCAAACACAAACACACACACATTTGGTTGGCAGTTGTCCCCCACCCCCACCTCCACTTTACTGTGGTATGTGTGTCTGTAGGTGTGTGTGTGTGTGTGAGTGTGTGTATGGGTATGTAGCTTTGAGAATCCTGCCTTCACAGTACTGAGCAGACAGCACACCTTAAGGGGGAGGGGGGGGGGCAGATTCTCTTTAACCAGCAGTGTCAGCCTGAGAAGGCCAGCGCAGTGTAGGTCTTTCAGAGGCCAAAAAAATCTATACACCCCCACTAAATATAGGTCGTGCTCCAGAGGTGTGTAGAATCAGATGCCAGGTCAAGCACCGGCAGAATCGATAGCGTCTTACAAGCCCGCGGTGGCTAGCTCTGGCAATGCAAGCACAAAGCCAGGGTCAATAGCTGCAGACGTTTGAACCCGTGGTTTGGGAGCTCAGGTGTGACTATGAGGGGTGACTTTGTGAGTGTGTGACTGAGTGTGAGTGTGTGTGTGTGTGGGGGGGGGGACGGTTGCTGTCAGTGTGATACAAGAGCAGTAGGTGTAACCTCAGTGTACTACTATGATGAGGTGAGAGAACACATTGATTAAGGGGTGTAAGAGCTGAAGTGTTTAAATGAAACCTGGGAAAATGTGTGTTTAAATGTGTGAGCACCTTGGTGGATCCTCACATACCTCCAGCCAACACAGGGTCCCGCTGAGCTTCCGGATGTTCCAAGGCGATTCCACCTGAGAGAGAGAGAGAGAGAGGGAGAGGGAGAGAGAGGGAGAGGGAGAGAGAGAGAGAGAGAGAGAGAGAGAGAGAGAGAGAGAGAGAGAAAGGTCAGGCCTTCTTGTGTGTCGTTTCAGAGCAGCTGTAAAACTCTACACCTGGTCTTCACCTCCCTCTCCCTCCCCCAGACTCCCCGAGGGAGAGCGATTCCTCAGCAAATCCATGCGGAGTGGAGGCGGGGAGCAGCAGGGGGTTGGACTGACACTAGCTGACAGACGAGCAGACTGACTGACAGCCATACACCGATGCCAGTTAAAACGCTAGCTAAGCTTCAGTGTGAAGCCTGTGACAGCACAGTGCCCTTAGCGCATGCCCACAACTGTGCACAGTGCAGCGTGCATGTGCTGGAGCTAATGCTTTTATCAGAGGGCCTAGTGTGGGCCAGCACCCCCACCCCCACCGCGCCCATGTGTAATGAGGAAGTATGCGTCGCTCAACGCACGTGGGGTCACAGCCTGACCACAAGGCAGCTGCCTTCCCTCCGCGATTTCAAGTATCTGCTGCAGAGCGCGGAGAGCGGAAAGTGGTGGAGAATGGAGCGCATTCCAGTCCAGGCTATTCTTGAGTAATTGCGGAATACGGCGCACCGCACAGCACACACACACACTTGCCCCCCAAAAATGTAAACACACACATACACACACTCATCGGTCAGGTGACAGAGCAAATGTTTTGTTTCCTCTATGGTTTCTGGGGAGCTTAAGAGTGATAGCTCCCAGGTTATTTAGATCATGCCATTTTTAACATTTTTTCCTAGAGGCGCTTCTGCTTCTTGCATTGCATTCCACACTTGGGTTGTTAACACAAAGCTGCCCTCGTTCCAGTTCACATACTAGGTGAACCTGAGGTAAGGGTGAAAGAGGGCTCTCTGGGTCTTAGCAAGCACAAGCTAACTGGCCTCATCCAAACACTAACTGGATGCCCCATGAATAATATGAATGCCCTTTCTAACCCTAAACACATTTACGGAATTTTGGCTGGAGGTCTACATTTGGGCCTCTTCACCCTCCCCTCAAGAAACCTTTGTCCCGACTTGTTGGTTTAGTATGGATGGTTTATTATTCCACAGGCAGCACAGAGCAGGGTTCCTACTTTTCACATTTTGACAAAATTTAAAACCTTTCCATGGCTTTTCAATGCCAAATAAATTTGCCATGGGTTTTCACAAACCACATATAAAAACTGTGGACTTCATGTCAGGGGCTGGAGGCTGATACATAAGAAAAAATGCTACCAACATTCTGTAACTGTGGTTATACTTTAATTGGAAGAAAAATGGAAATTTGAAAACATCAAGGATGACAAAATGATTTTTCATAACTTTCCCAGGTTGTCCATGACCACTGGAACCCTGACAAGAGGAAGACCAATGGAGCTACCTAAATGGTAAATGGGCTGCATTTATACAGCACTTTTCTCCAAAACGATGCGTGTCACATTCACCCACACACACACATACACCCACACACACCAATGTCAGAGGGTGCCGAAGTAGGTGCTAACCTGCACATTGGGAGCATTGGGGAACAGTGTCTGCTGAAGGAAACTTCAATAGAGGGACAGGGGGCTGGATTTGAACTTGCAACCTTTGCATTACCAAGCGACTCCTCTACCTCCTGTGTTCCTAGCTGGTGGTGTCAGGGTTACAGAAGTAAACAAATAAGGTGAGCACAGCCACACATTTGTTAAGTTGCATCATGATGCCTTCACTGGAGTCATCTTGTTGCTTCACCCTTCACGTCTTTTCACCCTGTACAAATACTCTTGGCACCATAAATGGTCGACTAACTTTGCAAAATGTTGTAGGCAACTTGTAGTTTAGTCTCACTCCAGTGTCTCCTATGTGACCAAGGCATTACGGTATTTTCCCAAATATAACCTGCACCACGTGCAATCAGCAGGACAGTGTTTTAGGCTAATTCTAAATGTGTATTAACCATGTATTAAACCACAGTTGCCTTATAATGAAGCAGAATCAGATCATGCTGTAATAAGAAGGTAGGTGGAAGAAAGAAACAGCATTTGTTCAAATATAACCCTCCCCCATGTAATAACCGCATAGCTAAATGCAAATATCAATGTGTTTATAGTCAGGAAATAATGTAAGAATTAAAGCAACATTACAGACCCCATAAGGACTACAAAGCCTTATTGGCACTGCTAGAAGTTTGCTGATAGGTGTCTTTGGTGACACCCAGATCAGAAATGTTATTCTGTGAAAGGTTTTCTTTTATTTTTGCAGAAAACATACCTGTACTGTGCACATCATGGATGACTAGTGGAAACAACACATGTGTTTATCTGATCTTACAATCACACTAAAACTAGCTGCCCGACAAAAGCACAAAGAATCTCAAATATTGTCCAAATGTTGCGCTGCGATGCTTTCCAGGCCGAGGGCCCAGTTTTGTCAACCCTACTGTAAAACGATCTAGCCAGTAGACCCAATAGCCAGTAGACCCAAACTCACGCTGTGCTCTCCCTCGGTGGCTCGGATCTCGTAGGCGTAGGCCAGGATGATGTCCACCAGACTGAGCCAGGCGTGTTGGCGGCTCGACTTGTCCAGCAAGTACGAGCGGTTGGTCAACTTCCTCATCTGCTCCTTGTCCTCATCCGAGAACTCGATGGCTGAGGAGACAGCAAGGGAGGGGGAGACAGGGAGAGGGAGAGAAAGAGAGAAAGCAAAATATAGCATAAGAGAGAGAGACAAAGAGTGTGTGTGTGAGAGAGAGAGAAAGAGAGAGAGAGAAAGAGAGGGAGAGAGAGAGAAAGAGGGTGTGTATGAGAGAGATAGTGTGAGAGAGAGAGAGAGTGAGAAAGAGAGAGAAATAAAGGGGGGGGGAGTGGGGAAAAAGTCCCTTTCAGTCCAATCACATCCTCATGGAAGCCTTGTGGGACAGAAACAGAAGAGCGTGCAGAGGGAGCAGGGAGCTCATTTGTCATCCTCCTAACAGCTGAGATAGATGAAGAAGAGAAGCGCCTCTCTTTCCATCACTGACAATTTCACAACAGGGGAAAGAGGGGGAATAAGAGAAATGGAGAGAGGGAGATAGAGAGGAAGAAAGTGAGAGGCAAAGAGAGAACAAGAAAGAAAGAGACAGAGAGAGAGAGAGAGAGAGAAAGAGAGAGAGAGAGAGAGAGAGAGAGAAAGGGAGAACTTACATTCACTGCAGCAAGCCAAGCTTGAGACTGATCAATAAAACAAAAGCGGTCCAGACAAAACACACTGCTTTGCACCCTGACACATATTTACCAAACACATTCAAACATACACAAAGATTAGAGAGGATTTCGCAAATGCTGCTCAACTCGGCACGCTGAAGGCAATACAGATGAAGGGGCCAGTGGAGCCAACTTGTCACAAGCATGAGGCTCGGACCCAAGTCTGTGTCACCCGGCCTGACCAAAAAACAACAAAAACCCAAACAGGCAAGGCCTGTGCTGTGCTGGAAAATGCTGGAGTCAGCACATCTACACAGTTGGTCTTGGTACGGAGAGGAGAGGAGAGGAGAGGAGAAGAGAGGAAAGGGGAGGAAAGGGGAGGAGAGGAGTGAGAGGAATGGAGAGGAGAGGAGAGGAGATGAGAGGAGAGGAAAGGGGAGGGGAGGGGAGGGGAGGGGAGGAGAGGAGTGGAGAGAAGAGAGCAGCTGAAAGTGATCCCGAGCCTCTGCAGCCCTGCCGGCCCCGATACAGAGCCCCCAATGTGCATGGGGCGCTGTTCTGGGGGCCAGAGCGCTCTTGCTCTAACGCACACACCCACACATACACAAACACACACACGCAACCAACCACACATATAGGCACACACACACAAACACACACAACCACACACACAGGCATGTACATGCACGTGTGCACACACACATGGACACACACACGCACGCACACTCACACACAAACACCACAGCAGTTTCCAATGATAGTCTTGGCCAGTGTTGAGAGCCTTGGCTGTGCTGAGAGGTGGATTCCTGCAGCATGACGGCAGGCCCCAGATCCCTGGGCTCTTTACCTGCATCCCTCGCTGCCACAGCTGCACCAGATGAGCAACACACACACACATGCACACAATTACACACAAACACACACGCACAAAGCTCCTCCTCACTGTACCACCCCCCATCCCCCACACACTACAGTTTCTAATCCACCCCACCAACTCACACACTCCCTCCCATGAGAAGGCAGCCAGGAGCCTGGGGAGAGGCTGCGCCCCACTGGCCCACATCCAGCTCCTCAACACAGAGTATGAAAACAGACTGAGTCCATTTGAGTTGGAGTGGAAGAGGAGAAAAGGGGGGGGGGCACCACCCCCCTTTCTCTCTTTCTCCTTTTTTCACTCGCCCTCTCCCTTTCTTTCGAAACAGTCTTTCTTTACAGTGGGATAGCGCTGTACTGCAGGCGTTGTGCTTGTGTGGTTGTGTGTGTGTGTGTGTGTGTGTGTGTGTGTGTGTGTGTGTGGTGTGTGTGGAGTTTGGGTCCGGGTGGCTCAGTCAGACGTATTGCTGGCACAGCTGCGAGATTTAAAAAAAAAAAAAAAAACACGGACAAACGCTGTAAATCAGGCTCAGTGTTTCGGCCAGCCCCTCAGTCCCCCACTGCTCTGAGTAATGACAGCTAGACACACACACACACACACACAGATTGCATGTGTACAGAAAGGAACATGGAAACATTACCATGTAGACAGACACAGAAATACACACAGCGGTCGTATGTCCAGAAAAAGACAGAGACATGACTTCCCTATAGAGATAAACATACTTCATGCATATATATATATATACTTCATGCATATAAATATATATATATACACGCACACACACAACCATATACAACATAAGACATAAACATGTATATAAATGCGGCAACTTCATATGCATAAAGGGAGAGAGAGAGGGGGAGAAACAAACACCAGTCTGTGCATAAGTATATCTGAGTATAAATCCAGACAGAGCAAGAGAGACTGCCAAAACAGAGGGGGGGGGGGGAACAGAAAGAAGGCAGAGTGAGAGGAAGGGAACAAGGGGAATTGACTCTTCTCCCCATCCATCACCGCGCTCAAGTTTACTGAAGGACTTGACAGTTGGAAAAGGCTGCAGGCACACTCGGATCTGGGCACCAGCGAAACCACTTTTATAACTTATTCAGTGTGAAGCATCTCTGGCTGTGGATGTGGATGAGGCTGCGGCTGAGCGTCGCCTTGGATAACCTTGCCTCTTACAGCAGCAGCAGCAGACAGACAGACAGATAGACACAGATACACACAGCAGTGGGGTGCAGACAGCAGCAGATACACCAGCTCTGGCCTACACTGGCTCCAGGCCTCCCCACCTGGAAGTCCCACATCCGGGACCAGGCCCCGTCTACTGGCCCCCTGGCAGGCCATCCAAATCCGAAGAGCTGACATCTGTCCACTCAGCGGTTAATTACAAACCAAACTGAAAACTGGAGAGAGGGAGGGAGAGAAAGAGAGAGAGAGAGAGAGAGAGAGAGGGAGGGTTGTCTGATCTGGAAACAATTACCGTGGGGAATGGTTTTGAACAGGGCCAAAAAGCGACCTCTGCGAGCCAGCCACCACTGACAACAGCAGATCGTCACAGTGGTTTTGTGTGTGTGTGTGTGTGTGTGTGTGTGTGTGTGTGTGTTGGGGAAGGGATGGGCGACTGAATTGACGCAACGCCTGTGTGTGGTGGTGAAGATTGCGTTGGTGTGTTTACTAGAGAGTCAAGCGAGCGAAGAGCGAAACTGTTATCCATCAGTTACACTGATGAGCTCCTCTGACTCACCCGCGGATCTCAACTAATCCCCATCATCACACAAATGTTTACAAAGACCGGATTTGTTGCTAAAACAAAAGCCGACAGAAAAATCCCAAAAAATCTACCCTCTCATTCAGCAACTTCTCAACTGTGGTCCACACCACATATTGCCATTACCGCTGTTGTGCTTTGTGGCTTTTGCTCAAACTATGAACGCAGAACTTTTTCTGTTCAGAAAACCAAACCTGTTGGTATTATTTGCTATGTTACCCTGTCTAGTGAGAGCTGCAAGCTTCATAAGTGAGGACATGTACTGAGAGAGACGGGCATGTCCGGACTGACTCTTCCATGAAGGATCAGTGGTAAGTCATCCGAGATCCTGACAATAGGCTTCACAAAACTGCATTGCAATGCCCATTGACCTCAGTGCAAATCAATTCCTGCAACATATCAAATATCCTTATCAACAGTCGACACAGTACTTAAAACTACAACATGCATAGATAGAGTATACCTGGGGCAGAGACAGAGCACTTAGATGTTAAGATATGATAACTGTGTCAAAGGTATATGTAGTTTAAGATTAAGAGCATGAGTGTTGCATTGGGGTAAAGCTCACTGTACAAAGATAGAGTATGATCAGGGTAAAGCTCATTGTACACAAGTTGAGACAGACAAAATGTAGGCCAGGCATGGAAAGAGTCTCTCACTCTTGCTAACCCATACACACACACACACACACATGCACGCGTGCTTGCACGTGCTCTCTCTCTCTCACACACACACGTGCACGCACGCACGCACGCACACACACACACACACACACACACACACACACACACACACACACACACACACAGATCACTAAGACACAAGCATTATCACCAAGCTCTAAACTGAAAACTTAGCACAGCGGCTGAGTATGAACCAGATAGATGAAGACAGGCAGGGAGCAGGAGGGGGACGGAGAGAAGTGGTGTGTGTGCGTGTGAGAGAGAGAGTGTGCGTGTGTGTGAGAGAGAGAGTGTGTGTGTGTGAGAGAGAGATTGTGTGTGTGTGTGTGTGTGTGTGTGAGAGAGAGAGAGTGAGTGTGTGTGTGTGTGAGAGAGAGATTGTGTGTGTGTGTGAGAGAGAGAAAGTGAGAGTGTGTGTGTATGTGTGTGAGAGAGAGAGAGTGTATGTGTGTGTGTGTTAGAGAGTGTGTGTGTGTGTGTGAGAGAGAGAGAGAGAGTGTGTGTGTGAGAGAGAGAGAGATATTGTGTGTGTGTGTGTGTGTGTGTGTGAGAGAGTGAGTGAGAGAGTGTGCGTGTGTGTGTGTGTGTGTGTGAGAGAGAGTGTGTGTGTGTGTTAGAGAGTGTGTGTGTGAGAGAGAGAGAGTGTGTGTGTGTGTTAGAGAGAGAGTGTGTGTGTGTGTGTGTGTGTGTGTGTGTGTGTGTGTGAGAGTGTGTGTGTGTGTGAGAGAGAGAGAGAGAGTGTGTGTGTGTGTGTGTGTGTGTGTGTGTGTGTTAGAGAGTGTGCGTGTGTGTGCGGAGTAAAGGGAGATAGAGACTGAAGCCGTCAGTTAGTCTTCAACCCATTGTGCGGGTCAGTTCAGCTCAGACTGTGTCTATGTCCAATACATAGAGCAGAGGCTGACTGGAATACTAAAGAGCGGCACTTCACAGGATTAAGGGAGAGCTGTCGGAGTGTCAGGGACTGCATGAGCATGCAGAGGACAGCTGTGTGTGTGTGTGTGTGTGTGTGTGTGTGTGTGTGTGTGTGTGTGCGTGAGAGAGAGAGAGAGAGTTGGATATGAGAAGCTATGATTAGGAGTGTCTTCTGTGTGCGTGTGTCTGACTCTGCAAGTATGTGTGTGTGTGTGTGTCACTGTGTGTGTGTCAGAAAGCTGAGTTTGTGTGAATATGTGTATTTAAAAAGCTGTGAAAGCTTCTGAAAGAGAAAGGGAGTTGGAGGGAGAGAGAGAGGGAAGAGGGAAAGAGAGAAAGGTAGGGAGAGAGAGAGAGAAAAAGAAGTGAGAGAGAAATGGACAGAGTCAGACTGTGAACAAACAGAATACAAGATAGTGAGAAAGGGGAGGCAGGGAGGGAGAGACAGAAAAATTGGGCATGTCAATTCATGTGAGAGTGATGTGTGTGTTTGTGACTGTCTATGTGTGTGTGTGTGTGTTTGTGTGTGTGACTGACAGCTGGTTGTCAGAAGCTAAGAGCTGGGCTCAGCAGCCAGACAGGTTCCTGGAGATCATCAGCATGGGCCCCCTCCTGTGATAATCACCCTATCTGTTTAATCTAATCCTCCACTCTCCACACCCGTCCCCTCCGGTCCTCTATCACACACACACACACACACACACACACACACACACACACACACACACACAAAAGCCTGGCCAGCCGGTTTCTGATATTAGGCTTCCTGTACTTCCCCCCACCCACCCACCCCCCTCTCTCTTTCTCTCCGTTTCCCTTTCCCTCTCTCTCTTTGCCAATGGCATACGGGGGAATTAGCTCCGTGTTGAAAGGAGAGGGGCCAGCCTGGTGCTACTGAATTGGCCCTCAGCAGCAGCAGCAGCGGCGGTGGCGGCACTCATCGCATCTCATCTCCGTGGGAGTGACAGGCAGCCCAAAGGGGCCCTCCAGACAGCGAGCCGCACTGCGTCGCTTCAAGTGCATCAGATCGCCACGCTGATCACACCCCACGACTGGCAGGTGTGTGTATGTGGGGGGGGGGTAGGGTGGAGGTGGGGTGGGGGTGGCTGAGGAGAAAGTAGCCCGAGGAAGATTTTGAGACGGCCATGAAATGTGGCTCACGGATGGAAACGGGGGGTGGAGGGTGGGGGTGGGGATAATTACTGACCACGCCCAGAAATGCAAAGCACTGAAACGCCGAAATGTTCTGACATTCGCCTCTCGGTGGTTGTGAGATGGAGTGATCTCTCTTCCTGGATTTCAGGGCCGGGTGGACAGGGACTGTTGAGATTCACATTGTCTACCGCTTGGGGGAAAAAAAAATTAGGCAGAGGTCTCCAAGAGACTTCAGATTTGGTAACCAAGTCGAAACAAAAGCTTTTTTGGGGGCCTTTATGACTTCACAAGTCTCTACAAATTCCCACCACCTGCTGGTAAAAGTTGGTAGTGCAGTGTCGAACTGCAGCACATCACGGTAAAACAATCATGGACCTACCGGAGAACGTAAGCATTTCACCGTGTCTAGTGCTTCTGGGTGTAGTCTATGCAATATTTCCCAGAAGTCAAACAGAAAGACAGCTCCACAGACGGGAGAGTGCAATCCTCTTAGCCACTTATGCAATTGAGTAGAAAACACAAATGATCTTGTTAATGAAAGCATATGTGGTTTATCTCAGTAATTGACGCTGGCCTAATTATAAAAATTATGGGCTTCAGCTTTATCTGTTGAGGGATGTTAGTCTGTGAACACATTTAAAAAGTCCTTAGTGATATCTCTGTCTTACACACAGGCACACATGCAGTTGGACACACACACACACACACACACACACACACACGCTTTCTTGTCAATATGCACACTCATTATTGCGCCTCCTCACCTTTTCCTTCTCTGTCTGTCTCTCTCACACACACACACTCACTCCATCTCTCTTTCTCTGGTGCTCTCTCTTCTGCAGCCCCCAACACACACACACAGACACACACACACAAACTGACACACAGAAACAGACATACACACACACACACATCTACCTCTTGCTCTCTTACTGCTACTCCCATTCTTTCTGAAAGCTGATTTATGTTTAGATTAGACAGTATACATTAGCCACATTCTGAGCATAAATATTCTGGCTCTCTCCACACATGGTAGTGTGACAGGATGGACAAGCAGCTCCCCTGCTTCCCCCCTGGCACCCCTTGGTGTTTGAGGGTGCCAGTCAAAAACTGAGAGGCAAACTTGGTCACATTACAGGGACTGTTTAGCTCCTTGAGCTGTTTGATAGTGTTCAACATGTCCACATAATTGCCTCATTTGTTCAAGAAAGAATTAGCTTATTTTCAAAGGAAGCCCATTTGCAGTAAATATTGCTGCCTCCAATCACCCCTGGCTAAGCGCAAACAACTCCAAAATCATCTCACCCAGAATAATTTGGCCAAAAAGCCCACACTTTTTACACACCTGTTAACACAGAGCAGTGTTAATGCATAATGCATACAGGTTTCAATTTGTCAGCTTTGAACAGAACGGGTGCACCTGTTTTTGTTCACTTAGACTTGGATGTTATATCTGATGGGAGTCATGGATGGCAGTTCTGCATTTCTGAATCAGGGGATATACGCGGGTAGCTGAGCACATAAATGGCCATTAGTTCCACTTTCCAACACCTTGAGATATTTGTAGGGTGATGTGTCTTTGGGAGGAAGCAGAACTTTCAAGCTCATATATGCAACGTCTGGGGAAACTGAGCAGATGAGATCTGTTAGTGGGTTATGATGAAATGCAAGCTTGGCTTTTCATTCATACACACACATGCACGCGCACACACACACACACACACACATACACACACTCCCACCTCTTTCACTCTCTTGTGTACTCTCTGTCTCTCCCTCTCTCTCTCTCTGTCTCACACACACACACACACACACACACACACCAAATCCCAAAAAGCCTTAAGAGTGTCCAGCTCAGGGCCCGTGGGCTGTTGGCTCAAATAGATGCTTTGATGAGAGAGACTGAGGCCAGAGCCAAAGGGAGAGGGGCAGGGGAGATGGTGGAGGGCATCATAATTAGCAAATGACACAGCTGTGTCCATGACAACACAATAGCTGGGTTTACATCCAACTTTATAATGGCAATTTTTATCATTAAGTCCCAATTGTAGTAGATTTTCATAGATCATAACATGACCAAAGTCGGAGAAAGAAATGTTTCTTCACATCACAATTTGTTGAGAATTTCTTTTGTGTTTACACAAAACAGTTACCTTGACAACCTGACAGCCTGTTTTAAATCCACAGCTGTTCACAACCTCTGCCTTAATTAGGAGTCCAAGAGACTATTTTTTAATTCACACAACACAGTGATAAGACACACACACACATACACAGCCAAATTTTCTTGGCTTAAAATATGCAATTCTCTTGGATGCAAAGGCAGCTACTGAGAAGGCAAAGGTAGATGTGGTGTGTGCTTACGTGCAAGGCTGTGCTGGCTCTGCTCTGGGCCTGCTCTCCCCCACCAAGGCTGAAAGCTCAGCAGACTCTGGATGGCCTCGTCCTCAAACAGGTCGGCCCTGCAGGATTGTGCAAAGAGAGAGAGAGAAAGAGAGAGAGAGAGCAGACACAAGTGATAAGAAAACCACTTAGGAGCAGGAGGGCTACACGCTTCAAGACATCTATACTCATCTTACACGTCTTTCTAGCTTGTGCAAGTCCCAAAACCTTGATTCAATTCAGTTTTTCTTGATGCATGCATTCTTTCCCTCTTGACTTACAGATAATGGTCTGGGTCAAACTTGTTGTTTTCGGCGGCTAGCCGGCCACTTCTCCTCGAAGCTGGTGTCGTGCTGTCTGGATCTTTCACATCAATGACGTCGCTTAGTTCCTCCTAGTCGAAAAACAGAATTAATACCCTCCTCTGTGCTTAAGTGCTGTGTCCTTGAAGCAGAGTGCTGCCCACTGGTACACTTTTAACTTTCCTGTAATGCCGGAATATAAAGCCACCCTTGGCTTACTTCAGTGGTGTCATTTATAAAACCAGCCACTGGTGAGTTTAGAGTTTGAAAGGGCAAAGCTAGTGGCCCACACAGGGTACAGACAAAGCTTGCCATTGGAACTATCTAGGCCTGCAAATGCTCATGGCCTGCTTCATGTCACTAATACTGCAAGTGACACCAGTTTGCCTTGACTCACTGGTAGATGCAGAGACAGCAGCAGACTGGTTAGACTTAGGCTCAGTCTCTTTCTCAAGAGTGCAAGTATTTGTTGGCATGGGTCAAGTTATTATCTATGGGTCTATTGCACCCAAGGAGTGGATGACTTGCATAAATACCGTAACCTGAACTGCTATGACCTCAAGTCGCTGCAGGGACTTTAAACTATGAGCTTGAAATGTTCCAAGCCCCCTTCAGAAAGAGAACTAATGCGGACATGCATTCTCTATGTCCGTGTCATTTTGCACTGTGACCATCTGTTTTCCACCAATCAAGACTTTTTTTCGAGATAATAAACTGCTTTGCGTAGATGTAGGCATGCTAAGCAGCCCATCAGATGGGATTAATTAACCAAAAGCCATAACCCTCCCCTTTTTGGCAATTTGTGTCATCTGGAATCAATGACTTGATTGAAAGCAATGCTTGATTGAAAACAACTGGGGGAAAATGAAGAAAGTTTGCAATCCACAAGCAGCCTCTCTGACCAGCCTTTCTGAGCATGGTGTGGGTGTTTGGCGTACCTGAAGTCTGGTGAAGACTCCAGAGCGGAGGTTGCCGAAGCCGTACTTCTGCAGTTGGTTCAGTTCCTCCACAGAGCGCTCAGCGTACACAGTCTGCTCCACCTGCCAATCAAATTCTTCCTCCTCCTCTTCATCTTCTTCGCCCTTGCCTGCCTCCAGATCAGCAGCTGCACTTCCTGCACAGGGCTCTGTCAGAGGAGAGACCACCAGAAGGTGTAGGGGAAATGCAAGGGTAAGAAGGAGGTGACTTATATAAAGGAAAATTTTAAATGATAGAACAAGACCATTTCAAAGCGAAAACACACACACACACACACGTAAATTCTAGCATTTTTGGATGACTGTGTGTGAGCGCATGTCTGTCCACTCTGACATACCCACATCCTCCACCAGGGGTTTGGCAGAGCGAGATCCCTTGGGTGCCAGGAGGCTGGTTAACATCTGCAGCCCCTCAAAGTGTTGGCCTGGTGTCTCCTTGGCCACACGCAGTGTGAAGACACCTGAAACACACAGACACATTGTGTCAACAGTTGCTGAAATCAACTAGATGCTCAAGTAAAAAAGTTTTAGGCTGCTCGTTGTTGTGCCCTTTGCATAGACAATTGTAAGGGAATCATGATCATAACATTAGCATAATTACAGTTAAATTAAATGCCTACATAAAAGTCTCATCATAAACAAACATTTGAATTTTCAAGTCACTGGCACTTTCATTGACCCACTTACTGGCACTGAACACTGAAACATAAACAACAAAATATCAATAAAACTTGAATAACAACTAACAGCTTTAAATATACAAAGCCTCTTAGGAAAATATACAAATAAACAATATTATGAGTTCATTAGGTACCACAAATGAACTCACTCAACGAAGCTCTTTTTAAATAAATGAGCGGTAATTATTCTCATGCTAATGCAGAAATGCTAGCAGTCAATTTCAGTAGATGACAGGTGATTATGTAATAACTGTGACAGGCCTACCACCATGCAAGCACTTCACTTTCTTGTCATGTTAATATGTTAATGCCTTGGAGGGTATTTTTGCCATTTAAAATAAACAGTTTTCTCCTCAATAGCCAGGCGTGTCAACACGTGTGTAATGAAAGATATAATTATGGCCCGGCGCATGCACAATTACATTTAATTAATCAATCTGAGAGCCAGCGCTAATGCTTGTGGTAAGGACAGCTTTTATTTATGGGCTTGCCAAAATAGCTGTTATAAAAAAAAAAGAGCAGAAAAACAAAACACTACACAAAAGGCAAATCTTTGCTCAAGACTGCCAAGGAAACCATTTCATATTCTCATGCATTTTAAACACCTCATAAAAATTGCAACACAGCCAGAGTATTCACCTTAAAAATGCATTATGTCATTAATTACATTGGCCGGCTGCCCTGGAAAGAGAGACATCTCAATGATTTGTAATTACGAGTGTAAACTCACTGCGTGATTAGCGGGGTGTTATTACCAGCTGCTAGTGAATCATTTACAGGCCACGGAGCGTGGCGCTCACATGTCACAGAGGGATGCGGCAGACATAAGGGCAGTGGTGTCAGGTTAAATATGCCACGCGTCTTATAATTAAGGCCGGTAATTGACAACTCATTAAAAGAGCTGCCACATCAGATGGCTGGGAGATTAGACAAGCGGATCGCATTTGCATAGGGCGTCTTCAAGTTAGCACGTTGTGCAAGTGACACAAGAAGATGAAACCATACGCAGTGCTGTGATACACCACATGGGCAGCAAAAAAATAGCAACAGCAGAAAACAAATAGCGAGGAAAACGAAGAGGGGGAGACGAACAGGAGACAGATGAAGCAGGGCGTATTCACAAGAGTTAACAGAGCACTCTTGATGGCGCTGACGGGCCAAATGGTCAATTAAATATTGAGGCTCTGTCTGTAATTGAGCTGTTTGTCGGCGTTGCGGTGGGTGTGAATGAGACACCAGGGATCAATCAACTCATCCTAGCGTAGGCTTGGCCTGCCCGTCTCAAGGACCTGCTGCTGTTGTTGTTGTTGTGCACCGAGTGTACTAGGGTCCAGCGGTTACCGGTCAATGCTCAGAATAAACTCAATGCAGAGCTGCATGAATAGACAGCATATTCAGATTTGCACATTTGAAGATGTATTAGTGAATAAATAATAAAAAAAAAGGTTTGGAACACAAATTGCAGAACAATGTTGGCAACCTGCCAGTGAACCACCAGAGAACCAATCCTCACTACCCCAGTGGACCCTCACATAAGCATCCAGTGAGCCAAAAGTGGTCCAGCAGCCTCTGGTTGTCTGGATATGAGACTAAGCAGACTGTGTAAGAATACACAAATGTGCCTCTACAAATGTGTGACGGGCTGGGGTAGAAATTCAGCAAGAACAAACATGAAGTGAACACCACCATAGTGTAACATGATCACCATCATAAGTGACAGCATCAGTGAAGTGGAGGCTTATAAGATTATAAGAATTTACCTTTCTCAATATCGAATGATGCTTTTTCTGCCCCATCCTCAATTATTCTGCCAGGCAAGGTCAACCTTTAGATGGAGCATGAAAACAGCCACTCATAACAGTGAATAACATTCAAAATACAGCACAGCCATTAGCCATACCACAACAGAAAGTACAAAACAGTTTAACAGGTATGTTTCCCATAAAAAGGTAGCTCAAATAGTCTTTAATACGTGTGCCCATCTGATTTTCTAAATTGAGATGGATACAACCAGGTAAATTGTGTTTTAAGTTTAACTGAAGATATTTGACATTAACATAAAGGGTTCAAAGATCACAGTTCTTTACCGAAGAAAGTATGGCTTAGCATAGAACTTGAAGTCCTCTCCATCAATGCACAGGTCAAACTCTGAGGTCCTGGTGTACGGCACTCTGATCATTAGGGTAAGGAAGTCAGAGTCCTGACTCAACTCAAATGCTGGAGTCAGCATGATGAACGTTGGATCACCTGGAGATGGAACTCTGTCAGTTAAAAAAAAAGATGGTATTTATTTATTTTTATTTTGGAATGCAGACCCTCAAAACAAACAAACAAACAAACAAAAAACAACTGTCCTTTGTTCTCCATACAGGTTAACTGTAACAAATTTGTATAACTTGTTCAACATCAACATAGCCAGAATCTAACAAACCTAAACAGTAATAAAACATGTCATGCAAAAACAACATGAGACATGAGACATCATGGCATGACACTGGTATACCAACGGATTCGCTGTAACGTTAATCATGACAATCAGACAAGGCTTAATATGAACTGTACCAACAACTCCATCTTCTGGTAGGATTTGTACTACACTGACTGCAGTCTGCATTTTGGCAACACGTCACTTAAGCTCGCCCGCTAACTTACCAACACAAGAAGAATATGTTTCGCAAAATTAGGTTTGTTTTATCTGGACTATTGGAATATTGTCACTTAGACTGCTATGAGGCTAATCATTTTCAAGTGACATTATCTTAAGCCCTCTTCTCAAACGGTTGTGGGGGAGAAGCTCTAGCACCAATTTCCTAAACCACTTAAATTCCAAATAAGATTTACTAGTGCTTAATTAGTTGGAAACAGCAATAACAACACTTATCCTGAATCGACGAGTATTTTACTAGTCGAGGTAAAAGAACGGGCTATGTTAAACGTTAACTAATTGTTATCAAACATTTTTGAGAAAGTCCATACCTCTACAACAGTGTCGAGTAGAGATTAAAGTGTGAAAAGGACCACTTGAATGGCCAATTCTGTCATTTTATTCCCAAAGTTCCAAAAATAAACACAGAAATCAGCTAGACATTTTCAACGTGGTTACAGATAGCTCCTGTCTGTGTACATTTTCCGCATGTGACGAGATCTTACCGTAAATACCATATTAATTTGTTTTCCAGTTTGGGATTTTGACACGCGCCACCTACTGTATTGGTGGAGTAACGTACAAGCGTGCGAAATCTTGGTGGACTAAGTAGATTACTTTTCTTCAAATTTACGTCAGCATTAACCTGAATAAATTATTTTTCAGTTTTTAAAGCCTAACTTTTTTAAAGAGCCAATTCATTTAATGCCCACAACTATTGCCTTCATATATCTTGACCTTGACCTACCAATAAGGCATCATGTTGTTTTGGTTATCAAGGTCATCATTATAACATAATTATATTATATATTATATATTAATTTACAAAATAGCATGGCAATGTAAAGAAATCAGTTATAGAGACGGATTAGGAAAATTGTCAAAAGTGCCAACTTTTTAAGTAAGCTAAACTAACATTTAGCTGAAGAAACAATGTCCTCAGATTATGAAGCGGTTAAATGAATAGACTAGAAGTGTTCATTTGAGAGGGTTACGATAGTAAGGATTATTTTAAGCAGTAAACTCGCTTTATGCCACTTTATGCCAACATCACATCATTCATGTGGGCCTAAGTCCTGTTGTTTTCAAGGGAAGTTTCTGGGACTTTACCAAATAAATCTATCAAAATGAGTCATTCAGCTCTTCTGCATAGTCCGTTACGGTAACCCACTAAGGGCCCTCCTCCCTCGCTGTGGATGATCAAGGCGCTTAGTGTATCATCATCCTCGTAGCAGAAAACGACTGGGAAACTACTAGCAGAATGTCAGCACGGGGTTTTATTTATCACTTACAGTCATGAAGGAAGACGCCAATGAATTTCCGATCAAACGGGACATTCTTTCACGATGAGAATCCATTGCAAAATTGTGGTGATTGCAGTATGTTTCGGAGTTTTTCTACTTCTGTACTTTTTAGGGGGGAATGCTGCAGACGAGCCGCCTTTGAAAGAAGTTGAGAAAGACAACTACTTTCAGTCTTCCTATGGACCTGAGAACGTTGTTTCAGTGAAATTGCCAAAAAAGTCACTCGAAGACGCTCAAAAAGCTCAAAAACCCCCACGCTTGAGTCGTAAAAACGTGAAAATATCCGGCAGAGAAAGCGATGTCAACGCAAAGCTTAGGTAAGAAATGGGACTCCTTGCTATGTTTTGCGCGATTGCATTTTTTCAGCTGAATTTATGACTCCGATTAACATGTATTAGCCGAATTGCAATGCACCATAAACTGAACTCAGATATCAACTTCTATTCATTGCACTGCAAATAGTGTGGCCGAATAGTTCTTCGAGCTATTCCCCCTTGTCTCTTTTTAAATTGCATTGCATGCAACCACAGCAGTATTCTTCTGCTGCACGATCCACTTAGAGTTAAATAATATTGCCCCCTGTAGCGGGATGGATATCTGCATCTTGTGATAATTAGGATACTGCGAAAGCGTCTATTGGAAGGATGTTTCAAATGGAAGGACTAGTTTGTCATTCCAAAACGTCAATGGCATTGACACATTACAATTCAACTATAATTTGAGTCACAGCACGTCGTTGATGTCCATGAGAGAGAGAGAGAGAGAGAGAATTGAGCCTATGGATATCCACACAGATAAAAGAGAATTAACGAAACTGAGGAAAACAAGAAATATAGGCTTCACTATTCATTTGTCACCATGAAAAAGTCAAGACATATAGAAAGGAGAGAGGAATCTTCTATGCTCAGTGTATGAGAGGCACACATTTTACAAAACCTGTCACTTCACTTGTATTGGGTCAGGACTGGAATTTTAGAGAGGGATTTCAAGATTTGCACAAAGGTCACCTTGCAGAGGATTATCCCTATTTGGATCACTAAACTTCATAGAGCAATGGGACAAAAATCAATCAGTGTTTGTACAAATTAATTTAGCATGCTCCCCCAAGACCCTCTTGAAAGAGATATCAGTCAATCTGGCCATACATGGGTCAATGGCAAATCAATACCAAAGCTGTGATCTTGGGATGAGATATTGGACTTGTGAGGTTGAAAGGGAAAGCCTTAGTCGTTTGGTGTTAAATATTTACTGATCAATACTTAAGCATAATTTGTATCCCTCACCTGGATAAATGCTTTAGACAATAGAACCTCATCACTGCAAAGCTTATGAGGCCATAATTGGTCTTGATGTTGGATTACTCAACTGTGTCCAAAGCATTTGTTTTTTTCTAGTGAATCCTGGCTCAACAGAACTGCAGCTCCACCTATGAATCTACTCTGATTATATTGGAAATCCGGAGTCAAAGGACTACATTATTTTAATGACTAAACCGGAGGAAAGGAGGACTCTGGCGATGAAAACATGCTAGAGTGGACACTCCACACACACACACACACACACACACACACACACGCTCACACAAACAGTCCGTGACACCTCAATCCCTGCCACAGAGGGAAAGGCTCAGGGGAGATATCTATTTAAGTTTTTTTCCTCCCTTTTAAACTAAGCTCTGATTAACTCTTTCCTGTCCACTCCCTTATATCCCTTATACCCCCTATATCCCTACCGCTGTCACTTTTATATGTACACACACACACATACACACACACACTCATCCTCTCCCCTGGCCCAGCAGCGCGTCACTGGGCACTGTGTTTCCTGCCCTACTCATCCCAAATATACAAACAAGGCTCTCCTGTCTGGGCCGCATCACTTCCTGAGTGGACGCAGTCTGGCGTTGCACTCGCTGTAGGGTGATTTCCTGTCTCATCTGCACATAAAAACCTCTTTTTTTCATTCAGGGTTTATGGGCATCATTTGTTTGAGCCCTCTGCGAAAAAATATTTAAAACAACAGGTAACAGTCCAAACACTGCGTTGTGTATTCGTTGGGAAAAGTGTGATTGACAGTAATGTTTTCCAGATTGATGAGCTCACTCAATTGAAAAACATGAAACAAAATGGAGAAATGGGTGAAGAGAGAGAGAGATAGAGAGAGAAGAAATAACCAAAACCAGAGTGGCCTGTGCTCCTGCTCTTGTGCACGTTTGTCTGTACAGCTGGATCTAGTTTCATCCAGTTCAGGGTGTAGCAGTGTGTTACTTGGCCCAGTGTTTTCTATGGCTGGGCCATGTGCGTGCGTGTATGTGTGTGCGCGTGCGTGTGTGTGTGTGTGTGTATGGCAGAATGACATGGAAACAGCAAAGCTGTTCAGAGTCTGCTGCTCTCAATTAATCACTCCCTACAGTCGAGCATGAGATACACACTGGCCTACGTGTACATACATGTAATGCAGTACACTGCAGCAGTGCCCTTTCCAGTCCCGAGGAAATCATTTGAATGGAGCACTAGGCACTTGTGGGTTGCATGAGCGTGTCAAATCACCATACCCTGAAATCATTTTACAGGTTTTATTATTTGTTTTGTTTGCTTGCTTCTTCAGGTTCAGGTCCAACTCACAATAAATATCCCTGCTTCCTTCTCTGCCACACTCAGTTTTGGCAATGATTCTGTGTGAGTGTGAGACAGTCACGTCACGTGTCTTGGTGGTAAAATGTGCTGGTAAATGTGGCATGCTGGTACCGAGATACCTATTTAGGGAGATGTGAATGTGTCATCGGGAATGACTTAAGACTCCCCGCCTGCCTCCAGGCACACAGACAGCTTCCCGCTCACTTGGCTCCTTGTGTATGCAGATGAGGTTTTGGGAGGCCCTGCCGACTGCCTCGCTGGTAACGGCTAGACGCAAAGCCAGTAATGGCACCAAAGAAGCATCCTCTGGCAGATGAAAGTGCAGACTTGCTCTGGGAAATGTGTTAATCAGCCAGGCATTTGAGATGGTGCTCCCTTCAGGGCTGTATTAAAAGGCCTGGATTTGCGTATGCTCATGGGGCTGCCAGACAAGTGTGTGTGTGTGGTGAGGGGTTTAGGGGGGCAGATGAAAGTGGCAGCGTTTTTCAGATTTTTGGGAAGTCTTTTGATATTATTCAGATGGCAGTGCAGCTATTCAGTCAGGGAGAAGCTTCAGGCTCCTGGAACACTGGCTGCATGCGAGTCAGCCACAGTCACTGGGATGTTCTGCACAGTCAGATGGAATGCTTTGCTGCTGTGAAGTTGCCAGGAGCATAGCAGCGACTGGGATGGAATGATATGAACATTTAATACCACACTTTGTGTAGCCAAAATACACTCCCAAAGCATCCACTATAACTTCAGTAAATATCATATTGCCAGTCATATTATACATATTGCATGCAGATTTTCTGTATGTATTAATATGTTCTGACATTGTACCTGTTTATATTGTTTTACTGCGTCTTGCAGAGTAAATCATTCTAGTATATATGACATTCTTAGCAGTCATTAGTAGTGCATTAGTGACTAGATACTATCATTGTAGCCAGTCACACAATGTATGTGCATTTGCACAGTAACTGTAGTGTACAGGCTTACGACAGTGACTTTTAAATAGAGGGTATCCACACTCAGACTAATCATCATGAGTGAAATATGACCCAAGTTTTTTCCTGTGTATGCATGCAGTGCCCGTGGCTTGTGGAAACAAAATGCTGTACCTTTCCACCTCCCCCCACTGTAGGCTGTACTATAACCAAACACCCTTTTGTTCCGATTCGCAGCTGGTGAAAATGCATCCAGATGTGGAGGAGGAAGTCAGGAAACCGCTTATATATGAGCACCATGTGTCATGTTGGTTTACAAAAAAGAAAAAAAAAAGACAACATACCGCTGTGAGTAAGCACAGCCATTGTCATTGTAAACAGCACATAAAACACTGTGACTGGTGCCCTGATCATGCTGAAGACATTTATAGTTCCTGTCTTCTCCTCCTCCATCCAACTTTTCTTGTGAATTTTAAAACAGCATAAACAAGCGATTGTGTGTCCAAAAGAGCATTCTCACCTTCAAAGAAAGCTCATGCAAGCACAGCCACTCCCTCTGGGAGCCCCATCTATAATAATTTGTGCCGAGTGATTGTCTCTCAGTCAAGCAGAAAACTGTGTCACGCATGAGGTCTGCGCTGTTTTCCTCCGTGGCATCTGTCAGCCCCTCGTGTGGGTTTATCTCAGTGTCCACGTTTGCCTATCCACAGAGGCAGAAGCATTAAAACCTTCTTCACTCTCACCCCTCCCTCCTCCTCCTCTCACTGCACCACAAACGCCTCTTTTGATGTGCTTTTTTCCCCCTTCCTCGTCTTTCCTCTCGGCTTTCACAGACTACATATTCTTTTGGCAACGTGGTTTGTTTCCTTTACAAAAACCCCTGGATAAATGACGGAGCCTGCTCCTCAGGAGTATTCTCTCCCTCGTATGAGCATGGGAGCCCAGAGTCCTGTGGGCCATGAGAAACACCAGCCTTTACACAGGCCATAAAAACATGCCCTAAACCAGAAACATGCGTCAGGTCATATGTCTTCCGCCCAACAGACAACAGACCCTCTCTGTGTGCCATAACGGCGCATTGATTTGGATTCTGCAGCAGTCACTGTTCCCCGCTTTCCCTGGACAGCAGTTATGCATACATGGGACACAGGATCCGTTTGGCTGCATCAGAAAGAAACATGTTATGGATACAGGACCCTGGGGACAGGAGAGTGGTGGTGTAGTCCATGTATCAGCATGTATTTGCTGCCTGTCAGGGGGAACAGCAGGACTGCCAATGTGTGAAATGTTTCCCAGACTGATCATCTCTCACTCTCTCTCTCTCTCTTTCTCTCTCTCCTTTCCTTGCTGCCTCTTTATCTTTCTCTCTCTCCCACTCTTGGTCATGTTCTCATTTCCTTCCTTTTTCTCTTCCCAGCCAATGCTCTGAATGCTCCAGGAAGATTAGCGACTTTGTTGCGCAAGGATAGCATTGCACCGAGGAGCAGATAATATGTTTTGAAAAGAGCCACGTCTCAAAGACCTTGTCGTCACTCGAGATCTGACAAGCTGCCGTTGTTCCCAACAGGCCAAAGAGCGATGCGGGACAAGCCGTGGCGAGGAGCGGCGGCCGTGCAGCCAGCAACGTCATGCACTTGGCTGTGGTGGCGTGTGGGAACAGGCTGGAGGAGACGCTCACCATGGTCAAGTCGGCCCTAATCTTCAGCGTCAAGAAGATCAAGTTTCACATCTTCGCTGAGGAGAACCTGTCCTCAGAGTTTGAAAAAGGGGTATGTGTGTGTTTTGGGGGCTGTGGGTTTTGTCCTATAATGTTACATACAACAGCGTATTTTTATTTAAAAGGACACTATTTTGCAACATTAAACTTTCAGTTTCAGTTTCTTGAACTTCAGTATCTTATATAGTTCATACAAGGTTTCCATCTGCCCAAAGGAAATCAGAATACTTTATACATTAAGTCACAATGTAAATGTATATGCAGCATATATAAGTATCTATGCATGTTTATTAACTGAAACTGGCAATATGATTGACATTTCAGTGTGCATTTGAACAAGATTTGAACTGGTACAGCATGCTTGACCAATGTTGGTGCCTCCATGATTAGTTCAACTCAGGGCCAGGAGGTTTGCTCTATTTTCTCTCAGACCGCATTTTTATAGGCATCCATATAGGTCAGCAGCCGCACTCTCCCCCAAAGCAGCTTTATGCTAGTCTGGGATGCAGTATCTCAATAATCCTCTCCTAGGAAGGAAGAACTCCGCCAAAGATGAGTGTTTGCATAAGCACTAATAAAAGTTGGGCCCAGAGTTGCTTTGAACTGCCTCTCCCTCGGCCTGTTTAATCTGAAACCAGATCAGAGCATATTTTACCTCCTCGGAAAGTGCTTTGCTGTAGCCCCATTTATCATTTCTCAGTCAGATAGCAGTTGTGGCTGACCTTTTGTGGCTGGTACGCAGGACTTTTTTTCACAGCAATTATGCATAGGCAGAGGAGACATGGTGTGACTCATGAAAACATCTACATTTGTTTTGCTTTGTCACATTGGTCTGAACTGTCAGCAATTCTCAGGTGATGTCATAAGTTTCATTTAAACAATCTGGTAAGCGGAGTACTGGTCTGAAAACTCAAGTGTTCTGTGTGGATGCTTGCATATAGAATGCAATAATGAGCTAGAGTTAGGGGGGCTCATATCTGATCTCATGATTCAATATTTTGACAGTATTTTTCATGTCTTCTATCAGTTAGGTAGTATAATTGTTATGCAGTTGTTATATAGTTGTTATGTAGTTATGGACTATTACCACACCAACAAGAATATTAGACATCAGAGTTGAAGGTATGCCCTAGAAAATCAAAATGAGAAAAAATAATTACTGTAGGCATTATATTAATGACGTAAACCTATGGCTTGTATTGCAGTATATTTTTCTGTCTTACTTAAAAGATATTTTGTCCACCTTAACGGTTGCTGTCTTGAATCTAAAACACTCAAACCTACCAAACATCACTTGGTGGGAGTGTTTACTTTTTCTCATCTGTTTTGGTTGAACAAGCGTTGCACAGGCTAGCGGGAGTCTGGCTGCTTTGATCTTTTCTACCATGTCAGCACCATCAGTGCCAGCTCCTCACGCCGTGACCCTGTGCCTCTGATCTGAATGGTTTGATAATGCAGCTGATCGCTGAAGGGGCTCAGGCTGTAACAGAGCAGAAAATTGTCGGCTTCGGTTAAAGAGCACAGGCGGTTAAAGGGGTTGTGCCCAGGCCTCCGACTACACCACAGCCCCTTGGCGAGCTTGCTGCTGGAGTGAGGGTGGGGGTGGGGATGAGGTAGTGGTGGTGGTGGGTGCTCTCTGTTTATCCCTGTTCACTTGGCACCATGTTAAGAAGAGGTGATGAGTCTATTATCTGGTGACCCCTCAGAATAAGGCCACAGATTCTGTGTTTGTCTGTCTTCAGTTGTGAAGAAAATGCGAGCATTTCTTATTTGATCATGAAGTAGCATTGCCAAAACACCTTAGGACTGAGTGATGACATTGTCCAAATATTTGCCTTTTCCAGCTGAGCAAGTGGCCCCGTCCATTCTCAGCCAAGTTTCAGTACAGCATCTATCCCATTACCTTCTCTGTGGGGAATGCAGACGAGTGGAAGAAGCTTTTCAAGCCGTGTGCTGCTCAGAGACTCTTCCTCCCAGTAAGGTTCCCTTTCCTTTTGCTTCAAAGCACTTGCTTCAGTGTGTTCTCCATGTGTTGTGCAGCCTAAACACAAACACAGGGAAACAATGGATGGATTCTCTGGTTTGTGCCGTCATCAGGTTATCTTGAAGGATGTTGATGCCCTGCTGTATGTGGACACAGATGTGCTCTTTCTGCGGCCAATGGATGACATCTGGAGCTTCTTCAAGGCCTTCAACAGCACCCAGCTGGCCGCCATGGCTCCCGAGCACGAGATCCCTAAAATTGGCTGGTACAGTCGCTTCGCCAGACACCCTTTCTACGGCGTGACGGGCGTCAACTCTGGTGTGATGCTCATGAACCTCACCAGGATCCGTAGCACTCTGTTCAAGGTGAGCGGACACTGCCATTTAGCAAAGAAGCAATGCACCACATTGTTTGTAGATACTGGACTACCTGTAAATAAGCTGGATGCAGAGGAAACTGTGTATTTAAGCAAGCGTGCAGGCGGGTGGGTGGGTGAAGGAGGGTGAAAGCCGTATAGACAGTTTCAGGATCCATCAGTGTGGAGTATTGTTCAGTTTGGGTTAAATGCATAATATTCCTGGTCAGCTACATTTATGCACTTACTTTTCTTTTGTTCAGGAAAAAGCAATATTTTCTGAAAGCCCAGTACTTTGTGTAGAGAAAGACACCAGAAATATTGGCAGCTGTAATTCAGACTTTTAATGGATGTTTTACAAGATCTGGAAATGCTGCTGCGATGACTCACCCATTTCCCAATCTCTCTCTTTTTCTCTGCTTCTCTACTTAAATCCTTTTTCAACCATTTTTCTCCCCTTGTAATTGGGCCTAGTCTATCTTTTATGCTCTACTCCATATGCTTTGTCTTCTGCTGCTTATCAGATGTGGTGAACTGAATACTCACTGCTCACTGCTTCTCTGGAACACACTCTATAGAAGCCCACTGATTATTCTGTTGATTTAAAAATGTAGACATTTAGACATTTTCATCCTAGGCCTTTCCCTTATGTATTCCCTACTCTCTATTGCTCTCTCTAATCTATAGCACATGGGTCATGGGTGGCACTCTTGATTAACAGATTTAACTCATCAAGAACAGTATGAAGCCACTGATTTTAATCAGTTGGATCTTGTCTGGATTAGGGATGATGGAAGATTTTCAGTGTAGGTTAGGCCAGGAGCATGACTGGAAACCTCTGACTAAAGTTCATTGCTGTGTCTTGAAAGAACTCATCAAATTTTCTTGGAAGAAAGGTGTCAGTCTCCATTAATGAAATAATTCTGGACAATTAATTATAATGCTATATCCTGACAATTTTTATGTCCAACAGAATAGCATGATTGCCACTGGTCTATCGTGGGAAGACATGCTTCATCCCCTTTACCAGAAGTACAAGAACCACATCACATGGGGGGACCAAGACCTCCTCAACATTATTTTCCACTACAACCCAGGTGCAGCACCAAAACTTTCTTTATTTTCAGTGACAGCAAAGAGGTAAAAGGAAAGGAAGGATCCAGAATTCTTTTATACATCAGTAGGAAGGTAGTAACTTTTTTTGTAGTCTGTGCATAACTTCACCGGCAGGCTTTGATGTTACAGGTAATGTATTTTTGGTGAAAGGCTGGGTTTTCAGTGGAAACACATTTTTCATGGTCATTTGTAAATTCAGCCCCAAGGACAAGCTCTCACTTATGACCACAGGGAATAATATCTATATTCTGCCTTTAAAGGTACAGTACACAATTCTGATTCAATACACTTTCTTTCAAATTCAGTAAATGGCAAAAGCAAATCAACACTCTGTTTCACACTGGCTGCATTTACAGGATCACAATTAACCAGCAATAATCAGGTAACTGTAATGAATCCATTCTTAGGTGTTTACGTGCATTTAAGAAATCCTATAACTAAACCCAACGAAGAAACCCATGTCGAAGAAATTGGAATGTTGATGAAAACTCTATAAAGGTGTGTTATAGATTTCTCATAAACTGATACGGCAGTAACCGGTGAAGAATGGTTTATTATGTTTACATGAGTACTTAAAAAGTCAGGTAACTACAATAAGTCGATAATTATGTATACGCGTACACGTTTCAACAACTGCCATGAAAGGAGGGGTGTAAACTGAGGCTGTTGAGCTGAAATCTCAAAATCCTTTCACTAAACCAAAATTTAATCCTAAAGTACATATTTAAGCACTACTCCAGAAGGGATATGACAGTGGTTGTAGTTTTGCATCGATATAAACAGCACTTCCCAGTAACAAGCGCTGCCATGCTTGAGGCACCAGCAGATGAAGAAAACAGGCATATGGAAGAAAACAAATGTGAATAGTCTGTTAGCTTTGTGTATAGACAGAGAGCAGATCCTCCTACAACTGTGTTTGTAGTTTGCTTGTGTTTGTGTACATGCCCCCAGCCCCATCCCTTTGCATGGTTAAATCAAGCACATGGTTGGATTCAGTGTGGTCGCAGTGGCTCAGTAATTTAGCAGTAGTGTTGGTTCTATTCTTTGCAGAATGTTTATACACGTTTCCATGCCAGTGGAACTACAGGCCGGACCACTGCATGTATGGCAGCAACTGCAAGGGTGCAGAAGAGGAGGGTGTGTCCATTCTTCATGGGAATCGAGGGGTGTACCATGATGACAAGCAGCCAGCCTTCAAAGTCTTGTATGATGCCATACATGATGTGAGTACTGATCTTATCGATCTTGTATAAGCACCTACTATTCTAGCTGTGCTATGACTAAATTCTTTTCACAAATGGGGAAACCACATGTATGCGTAGCGTCCACTTCAAATCTTTAACTCCACTTATACATATATATATATGGGGTGAGGGGCCTATATGGCAACAAATGTAGCCCCTTGTGTATTCCTATCATCCTTCCCATTCATTTGACAACAGGACTCATCACAACAAGGCACATCACTTTCTCTGCTCATCAGTCCTCTCTGGCAGCATGAGCCCCCTCTGCTGTTCAGATCTCATCAAAGAGGAAGTACCAAGTCACACTGACCTGATTTGTGATCAGCTCACACTGTTCCAAATGTCCCTATTACATTTCACTGACCTCTGTCTGCCTGGTTGTGGTTGTTGGTGTTCTTTCTTTCAGTATCCCTTTGAGGAGAACCTGTTCCAGTCCCTCTTCTTCCCACTTCAGACCAAGTTTTTGGAGACTGTGAATACTCTGTGTGGCCGAATCCCACAGGTATTCTTGAAGCAGGTGGAGAAGACCATGAAGGCTGTGTATGAGCAGAGAGTGGTCAGACGGGTGAAACATCCATAATCTTGAGTCGCTTGGTGGTGATCAACACTAAATCCGCCTCTTCATCCAGTGACTGAGCAAGATGTCTTTCTATGAAAGATGTGCAGAGGCAGCCAGTGACCTTGTAGTCTGTTGAATAACTGTGGTCAACTGTAATCAATCAAGTTTCTAAGTAAACCGTGCTGATTAGGCTGGCTGAGAGATGAAGATTTCAGGCTGGAATTTGAAACACAATGTTTTTGGCTTTGAACAAGAACTTCTACCCATGCACAACTGAGCAAGATGCAACACTCCACTCTTTAGTACAGCTTTAATGAATATTATCATAAACTTTAATGAATTGATCAATGAACTGATGTATATGTGTATCTGATGTGTATCTCAATGTGCACACTTGTTTTTCTGTTGTATTTGGTTGCATTATATATGCCTATATACAAAACTGGACAAGACTTTATCTCAGAGAAACAAAGCACTTCTCAATTTACCTTTTTCATGAACTGAGCTGTTAAAATGCATATTGTGAATAGCTACATACGTTGCTGAATTTCATCCATTTTGTTATTGTTGTTGTTAAGGTCAAATTCCAAAAGTCATTTTAAGCCAGTGAACAAAATGTGAACCACTGATTTTTAGGTAAACTAAAAAATATTCACGGAATCATACAAAACAATGTGAATTAAGGTCCTATGTAATACTCCTTTGCTTTGGATGTCCAACTTCTTTTTTTATATTTGCCAAATTTTCAGTATATATCACAGTATTTCAGTTAGAATGGGTGCAATATAGTCTTCTTAAGTGCACTTTTGCCCAGTTGGCTCTCAATGGTATGAGTAAATGTTTTATATGGAACATGCGTTGTGTGTGTTAAACATTTTCAGAAATGTTACAGCTTTGTGAGGTCTGAAAGCATTGTGTTGCTGTGCAGTGTTACTATTATGAGTGGCAGAAGACGGCATATGGGGGGGGGGGGTCTATGTTGCAATGGAACCTGTGGTCAATCCATGACCTTTTGCATTTGTTCTTTATAAAAGAATGTCTGTCTGTGTTATATACATGAAATTCCTGTTTTATAATAAAAAACTGATCCGTACACGAGGTTTACCTACTGACTTCTTCTATAGCAATCATTTTAGTACAAGAAGGATATTTCTTTATGGACAAATCTTCTAGGCTACATGCCAATAACCTCTGGCATGACTTGCCATGTGCTGTAAATCTTTAACATTTTCAGAGGTTTAGAATGAGTTGTCAAAAGCAGCTGCCTTCAAAACATTTTAAATTGTGCAGTTGCTTCAGGCCATATTTAATAACTGTAAAAAGAAGTTTTGATACATACATTGTGATACGGATGCGTTCTAATAACTTGACGCCACAAGATCGCAGCCTACTTGATGTCAGATAAGCCTTCCCGTTGCGTAATTGGAACAATTTCAAGGTTCACTGTATTCCACTTTACCACTGGCGGTGACATCACGAGCGCCATATTGAAACATTTTTCTTTTCCCATTTTTTTCTTGTCTCCAGGCGGCCATCAGTGCTCTCCCTCCTGCTGTATTCTGAAGATTTCTAGAGAACATCTCAACATGGAAATCGATACCCTTCTGGAGGCCCTGAAAGGTTGTGAACTTTTAGTTTCGCTTATATTCCTGCGAAAGGCGAAGGGTCAATTTGAGATGAATGTTTGGGTTCTGAATTTAGCCTGCTATGCTACCTAACTTGCCTTGCTAGCTAAGTGACTAGTGTCATGAACGTATCTAGCTAGCTGTGATGGCTATGATAGCAGGGTATAGCTAATCTGTGTGTGACATCGGCTAGCTCAGGCAGCCAGCGTTAGCTAGCTGTTGATCCATAGCTGACCAATTTAGCTTCCTCTGTAGCTTGAGTTTTTGATATGGAATTAAACAAAAGCTACAACTACTGTCATATAAACTATCTCTGTTGTATAATATAATGCCCCTCTGATATTTGTCATGAGTGTGTAACGTAAATGAAACAGAGTTTGGCTGTATATCATGTATTGCCGGTAAACTTCACAAGTTTACTGGATGGTTAGCTAGCAAACTAAATTTAGCTTCAGTTTGCCTAATATCTGAAGCGTTTCAGCAATATCGAGTCAGCACATGCTGAACATTGCGTTTTATGACTCAGTTTCTGTGTTCATACATCGCCAGCCTCTGGTTTGTACAGTACATCATAATGCTTAATTTTCGATTCGTAGTGTTCAAGTTAGCAATTTTAGCTTTTGCTATAACGTTGTGTTAGCGTGCTAGTCACAAAGTAAAAACGTTAAGGGTATTTTACTGTCTTCAACTTTCACTGGACATAAATATGATGTATCGTCATTGATGACGGTTTTACATGGTTCGATCATTTTGTCATTATGCAACGCCAGTAACACCATTGTTCATATTCTCTTTATGTAACATACATCACTTCTCGTTGTTGTATTACGTTAGCCACCATGATGGCTAACTTAGCTTTCTGTGTTCATAGTTAACTTTACGTTACCGATACCCGTTATGTAAACACTTGACTGTCAGACTGTCTGCAGTAACACATGACATAACCAAACTATAGTCAATTAATACAATTTCGTAGCTAGTGAAGTTGACGTTGACCTTATTGAAGCATAGAATCTTCATTTGACCGCTGTGTAAAGACACATCATAATCACACCTCTGGAGAATAATGGGTCAACCATAGCTCAGTAAGACTCTTTTTGAGTGACAAATGTTGAACAGAGTATTTGTTTAATCTAGCTGTCTAACGAAACTATACTCATTTGCTAATGTTATTTTTGCACGTTCCTCTTAGGTGTTATTTTACTTGTGTCGATGGTAACTTAGCCTCATGCATTCGAGAAGTTAGCCAGCTACGTTTTCGTGAATTTCCAATAACGTCAATATATTCTCTCTCCAGACTTTGAGAAGAAAGGGAAGAAAGAACTGTCCCCTGTGTTGGAGCAGTTCCTATGCCATGTTGCTAAAACGGGAGAAACGCTGTAAGTCATACTAATGGAAACCATAACCAGTAGTGCTGTAGCCCACAGTGTGATATATTATGCATTGCAAATCATACGAACATGGGTACTTGGTATTGCATCAACAGTTGTAATCTGGAGGAATCTGACTCTCCTAATCAACACATTTTTGCATGCTCATCTCAGTGCGTTCAGGGTCATCATCAATTCATCCCTCCAATTTGGAATTATTAAGGTAGAGTGCTTATTAGCAAGGAAGAGTTCGCGTTCTTGATCTTTTTTTTTTTTTGTCTTTTTCAGGGTGCCGTGGTCCCAGTTTAAGGGCTATTTCATCTTCAAACTGGAGAAAGTGATGGATGATTTTAGGGCTTCAGCACCAGAGCAAAGGGGCCCTCCCAATCCGAATGTGGAGTGTGTTCCCTTTGAGGAGATGAAAGCACGAATACTGAAGATTGTGAATGGATACACAGGGTAAGGCTTGGAACACTGAGGGGTGTCCACATTCAAAAAAGTAAGCACAGGTGCCAGAGAGTTGTATCAAACAGTTGGAGGGTGGAGGTCTGCACACTGTTGTAGCTCCACACTATGTATTTTCTTGCATCTTTAAAAACAGGCAACATATCGATCACTTCGGCTCTTTATCAGGCATGTGATTAGCGTTATATTTGCTGTGAAACTGGGCCAAGAAGTGACTAGTGATTGGCTTATTTTAGTACTGCATAGTATAGTCAGTATATGCATATAGTATAGTATATATGCATATAGTCAGTCAGATGTTGGATGACATAGATTTCAGTCGCATAGCTCAGTTTTTTTTTTTGTTTTTTTTTTCAGAATCCCTTTCACCATCCAGAGGCTGTGTGAGCTTCTGACTGAGCCAAAGAGGAACTACACAGGAACCGAGAAGTTTCTACGAGGGGTCGAAAAGGTGAGTGCGAATTAAAGGGATATTTAACAGTTTTGGTGGTGATCAGTAAATTTACATTTAGAAAGCTGGTGGATGTAGTAACTATATTCACTGTAGTTCAGTTGCAGATGGATAACAGAAGAAAACACTAGTAATGCACTTGTAGAAATGTAAAAACCTTTAATACCCAGAGTCTTTTGTTCAATATTTCTACCTCACAGACATAATCAGTGAATGGTACCTCAAGAATATATGTAATGTTTTGTGAAACTTAATCTGATTTATTTTGTTCTTCTGCCCTCAGAACGTGATGGTCGTTAGTTGTGTGCATCCTACATCAGAGTAAGTGTCTGAAACATCTGATATTTTGTAAGCCGAGTAAGGTTATCGCTGGAATTGACACTCATTTTTGCATGCAACCTTGTTGTTTACAGAAAGAATGGATGCGGTGGCGTCAGAATGAATGGCGTGATGTTGCCTGGCAATTCATCTGCATTTGCAGAGAGGTAAGGCTGCAGGGGTCAAAGTACTCTTTGCTCATCTGTCTCTAAGATATTTTGCAGCAGTGTACTGTTACTCAGCTCTTTCTGTTCTCATGTTCACCCCCCTCCCCATCCATTTGTGTGTTTGTCCCACAGGAAAGTCAATGGTCCTGGGACTCCCAGGCCACTAAACCGACAGAAAGCCTCCCTGTCCAGCTCACTAGCCACGAATGGCCTTCCTGACAGTACAGAGAATAAAGACCCCAACACGGCAAGTGGACATGGCAAACCACACAGGTATTGGCCACAGACTTGATTTTATCTCTCCTAACACTATTCATTAAACATACTGCATTCACTTACTCTGTAACTGACACTCACCCAGTGGCTGAGTCCAAATGTTCCCCCCAAGCCCTGAGCCATCAGAGACTTCACTAGCATAAATCAACTCATACTCGTGCACTTTCTCTGTGTCTGACACACACTCTTCTGTGTGTCTAGTGACACTCCGGTGTCGGGTCCCAGCCGAGGCTTGGTGAGGAGCAAGCACCCTGCAAAAGAGGAGGAAGAAGGTGTGGGGGAGGAGGAACAGCCCGAGGTGAAGAGACTGAAGTTCCTGAAAGACGGGGAGGTTGGAGCCGAGGAAGATGACGACGAAGAAGAAGACGAGGAAGAGGACGAGGCAGACGAGACGGCAGCAGTGGAGACCCTTCGGCCCACGCTGGCAGAGAGCTCGCAGGACGCACAGCAGGCCCACGCCCAGTCCTCTGCGTCGCCAGACAAGCAGAGACACGAAGAGATGGGGGAGGAGGAGGAAGAGGAGGATTCAGTGCCCACTGGCTCTGCAGCTGATTGCCAAGACCAGGGTAAGGCTGCCATCCTCAGTCACTTCGAATTTGGTTTCGAAGCATGTTGATTGCTAGACCATCTCCTCATACAATGGGGATTTTCCAGGCTTAAGTTAGCTAGGGTAAACTCAGACCTTGCCTCAGTTGAGATTGTTGGTATTGAGACGTGTGACCTGAATGTGAGTCTGAATTAGGTTAAGTTGAAGCATTAAAATCTTACTAAAACTCTTTAAAAGTGTAGCAAATGCATGTATGCAACAATTTTAATTGCGGTAATTTTCTCAGTCGGGAACACGTCTGTAGGTGAATGGTGGACAGCAGTGCTGATGCTGTCATTGGTTGTTAAACATATACCCCACCACATGGCAGGTATGTGGTTGCAGCACTAGAGATTTTAGTGAATTAGAAATTAGCTGCATCTGGCCAGTGTCCAGATGGACCTGATGACCAATTTCATATTTGCTAGAGGTGCATCTGGGCTCACCCATGCAAAGTTGTAGTACTTTACAGAGAAATCAAGCAAGTACTTGACTTTTTACATCCCAGCGAATCTTTGGCTAATGTTTTGGCAATTTGTTGTGTAGCATTGTTTCATTTTTTTGTAGCTGTTAGGAGACTGTTGCTAGTCTGGGTAGCCTCTTAATGTAATTTTGTGTCCAAGGTTTGCCAGGGAAGTGCACACTTAGCTATTTACTCATATTTTGGAAATGGCATGTTGCCAAGCATTGAATACTGCATAGATCTCTTTAGGAATCCTGTGTTTTGGAATGCAGATTCCATTGGCAATGAATGTGGTTAAATGAGAGTTCTGGCAAATGACTGGTGTGAAAGAGTCAGAATGTTATTCCCATGGGGGATAGCATAGTTTAGTCCCATTTGCACCCTCACATTGGAGTCCGTTGTGTAACAGTGAAGATTGGTGATTTGTTGCACAGCTGTTGGAGCTCAGTTCAACAGCTGCTGCCAAAGGTCATCAATACTTCAGACATTAAAAAAATATATTGTCTGTCATACTTGCACAAGACATGAGTGCACCCTATTTCATTGTTCAGATATTGTCACATATTTAGGTACTTTTTTCCTATTATAGTGCAAAGTAAATTTTTTTACTCAATTCATAGGTAAACAAAGGGGATGAGAATAGCAATGATGACCTTTAAGTAGGTAGGTAGATTAATTCCCAGCGTGAACCTTTCATGTGTTAGCTAGCAGTAACACTACGGTAATTGTACTGTAACTCAATGGGAAAGAAATCCATGCCAACAGCATAGAAAAGGAGATATGCATGCACATGTATAGCTGACCTTTATTTCTACAGTTTGGTTCATTCTGCAAGAAATAGTAGAAATAAGCAGAATTAGTGGACTGGCCCTTGGAAGCATCTGATTATCCTAGTGATGTGATTATTGTTAGATTGCAAGCAGAATTACATTCTCTCTCTCTAATGCTCTTGCTCTCGCTCTTGCTCTCTCTCTTCCTCACTTTCTCTCATTTTTTGCTTTCTTTATTTTCTTTGCTTTCTGTCTCTCTTACTCACTTGTTTTCTTTTCCTCTACTTCAGAGCCATCCAGCACCCAGACAGAGCTTTGTGCTGAGGAGACCAAATCGGACGAGAAGGAGGCCGGGAGGGAGGCGAAGTCGGAGAGAGAAGTTCCCAGCGGCAGCACCACTGCCGACAGCGCGGAGGAGCCTGCCGACATGGACCAGTCAGAACAGCGGGCGCCGTCAGGCATGGCCGCCAGCCCCGAGAACAGGGAAGCCGGAGACGAGAGCAACGAGCATGTCAGTAGCAGCAGCAGTAGCAGCAGCAGTAGCTGTGGCGAGGAGAGCGAGGAGTCCGCTACCGCCGCCACCCCCTCTGACAGTACCACAGAACCCCCCACAGAGGGCGCCCCGGAGTCGGCCGCTCAGGACTCAGCCTCTGCAGACGAGCCAATGGAGGTGGATTAGAGCAGTCACCGCCAGCAGCAGCAGAATCCCCACCCTGTGCTCTCAAGACCAACCTTCCTCCCCTCAACCGCCTGCTCACCTGCCCTACAGCCACCCCAGGGCCCGACATCCAGGCCTGTGGGGGGGGGTTAGTGAGTCTAAACACCCCAGTGCTCACCAAGAGACTGACTGGAGTATGCCACAGTGGCCTCCCCATCCTTCTTCTCCTTCTCCTTTGTCATCTCTCTCTCTCTCTCATCTCACATACACGTCAGTTCAGAAGGAGCTCTCCAGTTTCTGGTCCTCCTCACATGAGCTCCACATGGTCACCTGTCACCTGTTGTGGGTGTCTGTGTGCTTCTGGCTGGCTGTATGTGAGTGTGTGTGTGTTCTTTTTCTAGTGCTGAGTTTTTAAAAGACTTGATAAATGGGTAGCTCCCCCATACGCTCAATTTTTTTTGTTAGTTTGGTTTCTGTCTGTCCTTTCAGTCTCTCTTAGTTTTGCTTCAAGGTGAGATGCAGCGCAAGCCAGCCTGCTTTCTCTTTTCCATGGGCTGGCCAGTCTTGTAGGCTTGTAGGAGGTCGGTAAGGCTGACATGTTGCTTTTTTGTTTTGCTTCATGATTTTATTAATTTGATATTGACTTGTTGGGCGGGGCTTCCTTAGCACAGCAGCCACAGACATTTTGTGTTGACTTGCCTGTCAGTGCAGATGCACATTATCAGAGTAGGCCACGTGCACTGTAGTTATGCAGCCACTCCAAAGATCCATTATGAGAAGCTTTTAAAGCTAGAGCTTTCAGCCCTCCCCGTCCTCCTCTGTTGCTTTTTCTTTTTTTTTTTGGCTTGTTTTCTTCTGTTTTTATTTCTGTGGTCTGTGTCTTTCACCCTCTTTTTCAAGATGTCAAAGAGGAGAGGTAGGTATCAAAACAAAAATGTGGTTGACTCAAAACAAAAATACTGTAGCCTTCTGACTCTCCTCATCTCTTATTGAGAAAGACTGTGCAAGCTGGCCTGGTAAAAAGCTACTAAACTACCAAACCAGTGGAAAGCCAGTGTTCTGTGTCTAGTTTAGGACTGTTTCTGTCCTCATCCACTCAGTGTAATTGAGTCATGAGGAAAGAGAGGGGAGGAGAGCAGCGCTACGTCAGGGAATCCACGTGGACGTACACCGCATATTTTTGCCCCTCTTCCCCTCTGCCCCCTCTCACACCACATTGATTCCTCACCAATGTTTCCTGAAGGAGGAAGTTTATTTCTGTTCCTTTAACTTGATGTTTAACACAGTCACAACTTTTTTAATTTATCACATTTCAGTTCAGTAATAACACACACACACACACACACACACACACACACACATATATATATATATATATATATATATATATATATATATATATATTACACACACAATTTTGGAGAAGCAAAGGTCTTGTTTCTTGTTTTGATTTTTTTTTTTTTTTGGCAGCCAGTTATTGATTACTGGACGCAAGCAGCAGAGAGCAGGAAGCTGCTAAAGCATGCCTGTTTGTTTGTGTGTGTGACAGAGAGAGAGAGTGTGTGTGTGTGTCCCTTTGATGATTTGTCCCATTGATGAACTGAAATGTCTTTGTTTAGTTTTTTTTCCTCCACTGACTGTGCGTACTGAAGCAATAACTGGCTCCCAAAATGCCCAGTTCTCTCTGCAGCTGTGCTAGTTTTGATATTTAGATTTTTAAAATTCCTGTAGAGGATTTTTGTAGATTTACAGATATGTGTTCACTGCCTCTGTGAATCCATACAAATTGTACATTTTTTGTGTATACCTGAATGTGTGTGCTTTACAGTATAAATAAAAGATTTTCAATACAGATGAGGCAATAAATGTTACGGGTTTTAATTTAATGCTTGGTTTGTTGGTTCTTTTTTTGCTTAAATTTTCATTTTGTAGCCATTTTGTTTCGTTATTCTTAAAGAAACCCAGTTTGGGTGGCATGTAACTTGGATTTGTGGCCAGAAATGTTGTAGCCTTGTGTTTGTGACAGTAATTGCATAATGTGGCCCTCTGAAACAGCAACTCGGCTAAGTAACTCGGCTAGGCTTAAAACTGTAGCACAGTGAGCCTCTTATATCAGAGTACCATGCCTCTGTGCCAAGTTCTCTAGTGACTGGAAAGTCTGGGTGTTATTGCACCATAGTGGCACTCTCCACTGCATGCATATGTTAAAGGAGGGAAGGACATCAGTGACAGAGAAAGAAACTGTACAAGAAAGCTGGATTTTGGAAATACGAAATGCCCTACCCACATCTGTTGCTCAATGCTTGTTGACAGATGTGTTATCAACATCCATTTGTTAGTTGAGGATGTTCAGGATGACTGATGGGGCCATGACTGCCCTACAGCTCTACTGGTGACTAGTATTTAATTTTTATGTCAGAGCTGTGATCAAGATCACCAGTAATTCTGCTCAGATCTTATACCCTTCCTTTAAAACAACTGTTCTTGTACTCCCGCCCCAGTTAGTAGAAGAGGTGTTTTTCATCTGTTTTATGTGGAGTCTTTCAAGAGGACTAGTAGTGACTCTTGGTACAGACCTGGATGGAGAGTTTTTTTCTCAAAAAGATGGCATATTAACTGAGCCATGCATCATAGGCACATGGGTATCCCTTTAAGCATTGGCTGGAATTAAATGCTGCAGGCTCTCCATTTCCCATTCTTATATTTTTCCAGTATTCCAGTTTGTCACTATGCCTGGCCGTTGCTACATTGTCCAGCCATAATTCCTGATAACCACCTACAGACTGACTACCATGTAATGTAAAAGTGGGATAATACTCTATTATGAACTATTATGAACCTTAGCTAAAACCATAGGCAACTTATAGTCTGTCATGGTTACTACTGATTGTAATTTTTCTCCATGACCCCTGGCAGTTGGGTTAGCCCCTTGAGTCGTGGATCTGCCCAAGGTTTCTTCCTAGATTAACTGAACATAAGGGAGTTTTTCCTTGCCCCTGTTGCTCTTGGGTGCTCCTTCTGTGAAGCGCCACGAGACAATACTATTGTAAAAGGCGCTGTATAAATAAACTGAATATATTTGTCATTTTGCGAATGAGGCAGGTGCGAGAGGTCCCACTTTATATTGAGTACCTTCTTTCGTACACACCCTTGGATAGACACACCGCTTTATGTGCTCAGTCCCTGTTTGCAGAGAGCAACATCACACACAGATTGAGTACCCACTCCCGTATTTAGCTCACGGGTTCAGTGAAGTGGGAGGGACACGTTCGTACGCGTGTCATCTGTGTTTGAAATTTACCCAGCCCTCTCCAAGGAAATAAGAAAGGGATTGTCTAAAGCCTTCAGCAGGCGGCAGCACTTTACTGTAGTCTTTGTGAAAAGCCGTCTCGGGGGAAATAAAAAGCCGGCCCGTCGGGGGACTGCAGGGACGCTTTAATTCAAATAAGTCGTAATTTGATCTAGGCCCATATAGGAGGGGTTATTACAGCGAGCGAGCGCTGGTGACGAGCTGTCTGGGACGGACTCTTCTGAAATGTAGAGCTGCTTTTCATTAGGGCCTAATGATGAATGAATTGTCTTGTTGTGAGCCTGGATGGTCTGTATATCAACACCACAAACAAAGGTGTCGACTGAGCAAGGCAAAACGACGCTCTTTTAGCACTCATATCGTTGCCACGTCTGTGGTAGCCTAGCCTAAAAGAACGTAGTAGGCCTGAACTACTTGTATGACTCCCATTTACTTGATTTCTTGCATCAATAGTTACGGTGCTACCGGATTATTTGCTCCAGCCCCACCCTCACTAAATCCACAGTTCAATACAGTTTTACAAGAAGTCTACATTATTAACAAAGGAAAAAAATGGAAAATCCAACAATCCCTCAACCAATGGACACCCCTTCCCATGTCACCATACGCTGAAGAGGTATCCTCTCATTATTCTCCTAAATCCAACCATAAAGCCTATTCATTATCAGCCTGTGCCTGCTTGGCCCCTGGAGTCTAGTGCCCCCAGACTCATTACTCGGGGATATGAGTCAGAAGAAGGTCAGCCCATAGTCAGATTCTCATGCAAAGCAGAGTCACTTGAATGCTTCATGGTATAATGCCATTTGGCTTCATGCAGTGAGCAATGTCAGGGCTGGGGAACTAGATGATATTGGCAAATCTCTCTCTCTCTCTCTCTCTCTCTTGTGTGCGCGTGTGTGTTGCCAGTTTACCCAGACAGATCTGTAAAAGGTCAGGTTTTGACAGGTCTGGCGAAACACCAGTCATACCAGACAGAAAAATAAACTAACACACGGGATCAGTCTTATGAGCATGTGAGAGAAAAAAGAAAGAAAAAACACTCTCTAATCCCTCTGTAAGACTCCTAGCTTGCGAGACGGTTCAAGATTTCATGTTTAATAATGCGTGCCCACCATTCCCACCATTGTTGACCTTGAAAATAGTAATGGTTTGTCCATCATTCACATCTAAAGGTTTAGGCTATTTCTTTGGGGAAAGCTTTGGGAAAGACACAATCAACAGTGATAAACTGACAGTGTGGGAACAAGCCCCAAGACTTGCTAGAGCATTCAGCATCCCACAAACCTTATTTAATGTAAGAATACATTTGGAAAATTGATATTGGAAGAATAAATATCACATTTGACAATTTTTTAAAGCAGCTTCCAATTCAAGATATTCTTCAGAAAAACATCAGCACCATCCTGCATCCTCAGATAAAGACCCCTCTGAAACTGAGCTGATGGAGAAGGAGAGCAAGAAGGGCCCACTCTTGCCTCAGTGCATAACCAATCAGGCTAATTACATTCTCACTTCTCTCTCACTTTAATTATGACAAGCGTCACAAACGGCCACCGCGTCTAATTTTCATATTACATTTTCGGATTGTACATCACGGCTGAGTGACCTGTTGATGAATGAATCTTGGCTTGGCCATTTGCAATTTGCCAAGTCATACACAGCAGGGCCTGTTGAATATAACGTTTTGGTTCACCGAGCCACAGCGATCCAAATAATAGAAGCCAGCAGCATCACTTTTCTTAGTCCTTTTCAGCGATGGCTGTGAGATAGTCTGGTACTGATGACTAACAATATGCAACTGGTTGCAATTTTACCGTCACTTTGATCCCAACCAAAGCTTTTCTTTCTTTCATCGCTCTGATGACTTCAGAAGCAACTGTCCACTAACTAATCATCAAGCAAGGCTGCTATCTAAGAACACCACATATGAGCAGTTGCTGGAAACCTCACGGCGTGCGACAGGCTGGAGGACTTCAAGGAAAATAGATCAAAAGTGCCCCCCCCCATGCCCTTAGCCGCGTGTGTCAACCATGTTCTGCTCCTCTACAGGATTGGAAGGGCACCAAAAGGGCACACACAGACACACACACACACACACACACACACACACGGATGGAGAGTGTCCTCAGCTTGACAGTAACGTCACAGTCTTCCCCGTCCGCAATGTCTATGTCATCCAATAGAGGGTAGTATTTAGTTTCCCCAGCCAGGCCTTAACATGATTACTCTGGGCCCAAGTAAAAGTGACGGGCTGACTGCCTGGAGCTGTTGATAGGAGCGGCAGTGCATCCGTGCCTCGCTTACCATGCTGTCTGAGAACTGCCAGCAGCCAGCTGCCTTCAGCTGCATGTCAAATGTGGACCTCAGCATGACCTCCCCCTTCCAACACACAGACACACACACACGTAATTCATGATGAGGTTGCCATACACAAGACGAGGGAGTGAATCAACTTCACAACTGTTTTGAAGTAGTTTGAAGCTTGATATTTTAGGATAAAACACTGATTCTGTCTCTGTCTGCTCAGCACACTTGTTGACATTACATGGCTACAACCACAGACGGCCGTGCAAGACTCTCCCACGACGTCTGTGTACGAGTTGTTTGATTTTTGAAGTGATGTGTTGATGTGTTTGTGGTTCAATGTCAAGTTCCATTGTCTGGCAAATAGAGGGGTCAAACATTCTGCACCAAGCTGACAAATGGCAAGCATCGCCCGTGGGTGGATCAAGTCCAAGCTGTTTGCAGTGGAACCAGAATGAGGGCAGAAAGAGGCAGCAGAGAGAGCAGACAAATTACCTCCGTTTAATAGAGGACCTTTCAAAACGACATCTCATTTAGTAGTTGGCAGACCTTGATGATTTAACCTTAACTGCATATTTATAGAACATCAGGAGATATAAAAGTGCATAGTAATCTATCAATGGGGCCAAGGGTGGAGTAGACAACTTGCACAGTGGAAGGGGTCCCGTGGTTTGGCAAATCCACCTCACAACAGGGTTGAGACCTAAAAAAGGTGTCATTCTCAGGTTCATGGTGTTTAAACTGGCACTAACCTGCCAGACTGTAAAAAAAAATGAGTGAATGAAAAAAGCTCTCTAAGGCCTTGATTGTCTCTATCACACACACACACACACACACACACACATATTCACACACATGCACAGAAGATGGCTCTGCAAGACAGAGCAGTTATAAGAAGGGAGTTCACACTATAAATCTTTCAGGGTGCAGTTTTACCTTCCCTTTGGAACGTAACAGACAGAAAATGGCTTTGGTAATAGAATGAGTGATGGGAAAATTATAGTGTTCAAACCCTATGCATGGATGACACCTGTGCCTCTGTTTGTGCAGACGGTGTAGATGACATGTTGAACGATGTCAGGGAACTCTAGTTTGTTGGCCCCATTCCTTCTTTGCAAGCTTTGGTTTCACAGTGGAGTCAATGCCACCTACAGGAATGCAGTTGCCAGAATTAGCAGATTGTCTGATGTTTTACATGCATTCTTACAGAAATCCCTACAGCAATAACAGTCCCACCACAATATTGAAAGGCTCTCAATCTATACATCTGCCGATATCAAATTATTTTAGGGGTGGGATATGGGGGTATCAAAACAGATACAGTGAAAGATTGTTCATGCAGAGTCACAGAGTAGCGGAGACCCCTGCCAATCTCAAGTTTAAGTCATATTTGACTTAAGAAATCCTGAGCAAGAATTTTGAGAATCCAAGAATCCATAAACACATTAAGTGTTTATGGATAAATCTGTACCTGGGGGTTATTTCATTTAAATTACACTTTATATTATTTCTAATCTCGGTGTCAACAATAGTTCAAATGCACACTATAAAAGTATATGATACTACACCATTAACACACAAATTATTTGGAAACAAAAATGGCTTAAGTATACCACAATGATTCCATATTTTGTATTCTGATAATATTGTACAGTTTTGTACCCTCACACTAAGCACTGTTCTAGCACAGCTCTGTGTTAAAGTGTAACACAGGTGGTTTTTGATTGTAGGTTGTTTTTCTTTTCTTTTCATCCAAGATGGCGGCCAGAGGAAGTTGCAGAATAAGTAATGTGTTGTCTTCAGAAACATACGATTTACTAAACTCTGTGTTCACCAACAATGTTCTTTATGATCAAGTTCATATGTAGAGACCCTGATAATACTGTGCCTGAAGCGATTTCGAGACTTCTAAGTCTTTTAAAAGTAACGTTTTCTATGCGTCTGCCCCAGTGCTTCAGGCTAACTCATTGAAAGCCATTGGGCCGAAAACGTGAACAACGGTAAAACTATAGAGGGCTGCTAGCGACGTAATGTTCTATTTACACCAATGTTTTAATCGTGCCCATGCAGGAAAATAGCCTACAATCGAAGACTGCCACCGTTACGCTTTAATCTCAAAAGTACATCGTTTTTTTTTTTTAATAAGGTGACATTGACATTGCACGGCATGCCTGCAACAAGAGCCAGGATAAGAGTTTAAACAACTCCTGCAGCTTTTGAACTGTAGCCAACTCTTCAGCCTGTCATCCTTTTATGAGTTTTTGTTTGGGGCTATTTGTTCTTTCAAGTGGGGAAGTCACTGGAGGTTATTATACATTAGGCTCTTGTCTGAAACACATCTGTTTCCAAATGTGCAGAAATTTAAAGATCCACATTAGGCAGATATCAGCCGGGGGACTTATGTAATTGTAGGGTGTGTAACTACAGGTGGGAACGTGGCAGTCTAATCAAGGTAAACGTCACTGTGTTATCTTCTGTGGAGCTGATCTGTGTGAGCTGCTGTTACTACCCTGGAGATGGGGTGTGGTGGTGGAGTGGGGGGATTGGGAAGCAGGTAAACAGAAGATATGATAAAAGAATATTTGGCAGGCACACTGACAGATTTTGTGTGTGTGTGTGTGTGTGAGAGAGAGAGAGAGAGAGAGAGAGAAAGAGAGAGTGTGTGTGTGTGAGTGAGTGTGAGTGTGGGGTAAGTCCATTGAGGACACAATTTCACTGTGTGAGAACACAGTTGAGACAAATTAGTACAAATGAGCAGCACTGGAAAAAAAAGCATGCACGATTGAAGAACGTTTATTGAAAGTGTGTAAAACACACTACTCATCTTTTAAACACCATTACCATTCCTCACAGGACCCAGGCCAGCCAGTACACAATATGTATATACGAGACTGCTCTTTTGATTTTGGCCTTCAAATAACATGATGTTTAACATCCCGAGGCACCTGTCACTTGTGACTGAGGCTGGCTCACTGGAAGCAGGTACCGCTAATTTGTGGTAATGTGTGTATTGATTAGGAGGAATTTTGGATTGCAGGTTGCAGCGTCCGTAGGAGTTCTTTCAGCCTGATGAAGTGCTCTTAATTGACTGAAAGCAGACGAGTGTCCTGGCTTTTTATTCTCTTCTCCTCCAGCCTCTCAGGCTAATAGCAGAGGGAGAGATGGAGGGAGAGAGAGACAGAGAGATGAAGATGGCTTTGTAAAAGCCGGGGCTTTTAGCAAGCATTTTGTCAGAGACGTGCTGCTCTTTGCGATGGGGCTGTAAAAGGTGTGAATGGAAGGCATAATAAAGACCCAATTTGAGCCATTCTGTCCCTTTATCACCAGTGTAGGGAGTGTGCTCTTGTGATTGGAGCTTGTTAGGTGAGCGAGTCAAGAGAAAGAGAGAGAAAGGCTGAAAGGCTTTGGAGAGAAGAGGCGATCGAAACAAGGAAGGAAAAATCAGAGGCGTGGGTCTCTGTCCTGCTCTGTGAAAATGGTCATAATAACAGGAGTACCCAAACATACAGTCACAATCACACACACACATACACACAGAGTCATAGACATACACACATGTACACAGAGGCACTCAATGCATACCACCAGTTTAATACCACCCTCAGAACAATGATCATTGGAAGCAGTAGTGATTGACAGAATACAGACATGCCACGACTAGCATAATTTAAGTGCGTTTATTTAATTTAAAATAAATGAAACCTTCCTCGTTTTATGGCTCATGTTACCTCTGGTCTTTAGATGATGTCCATTGGCCATTCCCAGACATTTCATATCAGTCTCTGTAGCTGAGACACGTTTACATGCATAGCTTAGTTGTGCTAAGCCTTTTTTATTGAACTGTTGTCCTTCTCCGTGAAGTCTGAGGAAAAAAGGACATCAAAAACGACAGATAAAAAAGAGTAACCAATAAAAAAGGTACTTATTTGCCTTAGGTGCATTTGAGATTAGATGTTAGTATTTCTGTGAGAATGACTTACATGACTGAAGCACTGACTTTTTTTTAAATGAAATGAAAAAGGGTAAATACAAAGAGGCTGTGGAGGAGGTAATCACACAGTTTATCGTGACCACAATGCCTCTCACCACCCACAGAGTCTCATCAGCAGCACATGATCACACTGACGCCATACCCATAATTACCACAATGACAGACCCATCACAGTGGTGTGTGTGTGTGTGCTAGTGTATGCCTGGATGAGTGTTTATGATAGAGGGAGGTAAATGGTCAATCAACAAGAGCTAAATAGACAGAGCTCTAATGGATGCTGAGAGAGCAGCCAAGATTTAAAGATCACTGTAACACTCTCACTCAGCAGTTTTGAACCGTTTCACTCTCATGGGCCCGATGCTCAGCTCTCTGTCATCTCCCCATGGGAGGACCATAAACACACAGGGCCTCAAACCCACAAATCCTGCTTTACTGCACTTGTTTGAAGTGATTAATAATGTGCTGTGTGTAAGGTAAATGATTGTGATGAAGTATAGAGTCTTACACACACACACACACACACACACACACAAACATAAACAAATACAAGCGGCATGGCGATGATTTTCTATGCTGGAGTTATGCTCTGGTGGATTTGACCTATATTTAATATCAAATGTGAAAATTAAATGATCAGATTCATGCCCATTTAATGCATGTTTTTTTTTTACTCCATTCTGTGAACTTCTGTCCAGGCTCTCGCCGACTGAGCGGGGCGGTTTCCTACCCAGAGCTCTGCCGTGCCTCAGGCAGAGATGTTCTGTAAGACGGCACGCTCACATAGTTTCACAGCGATTTCACATTTTGCTGGCTTGTCAAGGTGCAGACATGCTTTGTGGTGGCATACATGTCTCACAATAGGAGAAAGTCACAAGCAAAAAAATGTGCAAAATACGGCGTGAGCGTTACACCCTGCAGTAGAATAACACCCTTTAGTTGAACTCTGGGATTAACATGTGAATCCTTCCATGGTGTAGTCAAAGGGAAACCAGCATGTCTTTCATACTGAGGGCTTGCTTGAGGAGAGGGGTTGCAATAAATTTTACAGGATGTTAAATCGTCCATTGTCGCTTTGTTGAAAGGCCATTGAGGGCCTGACACCGAGGGACATCGTATCTTTTCGAGGAGGCACAAAAACTTGTCTTGTTCCCTTTCAGGCGTGTGCATTCCACCAGAGCATGGCTGAATGAGAGCCATCTAATTGGAGTCATAATGGCTCTGAGGAGGCCCCATGTTCCCACCACACCTCTGAGCATGCATGCCAAGGGCTCTGCTATGCTCTAAATGAATAGAGAACATGCATTGCCAGTGTTCCTTAGATGCTGAGCTATGATGCCATTTCAAATTGATTCTCTGTTGAAGTACGCATGAAATCTATCGTGGTTTGCGCCATCAAGCCAGGTGCAGCGGTTACTGGATGATCTCATAGGTATGTAGCGCTGAGAATGGAATGCAGGCATCCCTGCAGGCTCTCTGCAGGCAGATCCACCTGAAAGTGAATTATGTATAATTTGGTTGCACGCTAGTATTGCACTGATACATGAAGAATGTAAAATAACCACAATCACAACCACACAATCAGGTCAGGTTTTGTGTGTGGTTTTGATGAAGTACACCTGTGTCTGCTATCTAGAACACATCAGGGAGAGCAAATGATCTGAAACCCACAACCCCCCCCCCCTGTGGAAGGTCTGTCGAGACCAAGATGGGGGGTGGGGTTGGGAATAGGCTCTGACCTCCATGGTGGGAACAGGAGAATGACTGCAGTAGAAGCCCAGGGGAGGACTTCCCCTCCCTACCATGAGTTACTGCCCTGCCAGGCCGTAAAGCAGGCCAGCACAGCAGACCTCTGAACTTAACAAGTCTATGTGAAGTTCAAGGGTCAGATTGTTGTATGGAGCAATGAATCTCCAAGGGGGTAGTTTGGGCGAATGTTTCTTTAGGCTATTCAGTGTTAATTTAAGTATATCACTTCGTGTTTTATTTCTCATGACTGACGTGTCAGTGGAACTGAATAACATTCTTCTTTCAGAATGCTTTTATCTGAATATTGATTATCTAAGTAGTTTAGGCTTGAAGACTTAGACTGCAGCTAAAAAGTGACATGACATGTTGGCTGGTGCTGGTCTAACTGTTAAAATGCTCAACAATATTATTTCTTTGTGTGTAGCCAAACATATTCAACTTCAACAAGAACAGGAAGGGGGAAGGGTTTAAGTATTGAGGAAGGCTTAAAGTATATTGGTGTTATACCCCTCTCCTGAAGAGAGCATATTTGTTTTGGGGCATTTGGGCACCTGTTCCATTTTAAGGCCCTAGCCCAATGTCATTTGAAGAACAATGGATCAACTAAGCTATATGAGAGAGCTTTTATAACATATATAAATGCCACTACATCTGAAATATCATCATGTTCCAATTTATGACACCACTAGGTTTGAACATTGACTTCAATTGATAATTTGAAGAAACGTACTGTACACATTCATTTTGAAGGCTTGTCTGGGAGTAGGCTTAGTGAGTATCAAAACCCAACCACTTATTGTAGCTGTAACAGTTTAAGAATGGTTAAAAGAATAGTCTAATATAGGTTTTTATAGGTACTTCAAGTGAAAGTAAACATTCAAAAGAATAAACAAATTATTAATTCTTCCGTCCCTTAATTTCCAAAATGTCATTTGTCCCTGGGTTCAAAGAAGCTGTCTCTCAGTAACCAAATAGACTACTGTACCTCTGCATGTTAATCTACACTGATGACAGTACGTGGGCTCTTGTTTATCCTTGATTCAGTTAATATGGGGTTGAACTGGAATTCACCTCTCTGGCTAATGATGGTATTTATCATTCAATGTCACTCAGGACTCTGCTCCTCCTTCTGTCACCCCTTGCTAACTACCTACACAGTTAAATGCAGACACTATATGACAGAGAGAGAGAGAGAGAGAGAGAGAGAGAGAGAGAGAGACCTCCATCTCTCTGATTAGTTTCCTCACACTTTACCTTAGTTGGCCTCAGCTGGTTCTCCTCCAGCAGTGTTTTCTTCTTCAACCCTCCACACTAGTGCTCTTTCTGCCTGAAGGCTGTGTGGGGTTGGTCTGAGACACTACTGATGCTGAGCTGTGTGGTGTTGAGACATTCTGGTGGAAACCAGAGGGAAAAGCTTTGCATTTGGGAATGCAACTGGGGTCAGTGAAAATGAAGCGTCGAGCTTGGCTTGTTGTTGGACCAAGGAAACGTTCCATCACACTTTGACATCAGTTGCGTCTCCAACATGACCTCACAGTTCATTTGCAAAAGAGAGGTCAACTTGCTACAAGCATAACTGGATTTTTCTTTTCTTTGGTCTGGAAGCGTCTGTTGGTGTGCCAAACGAGCAGCTCATCAATTGCCTGAGCCTCAGCGGTACAATCATCTATGGTGAAATTGCACGTGGGAGAGCGAAGTAGCTGGGAGCGATGGAGGAAAACAGCCAACACAAATTGGTTAGCGTTTTTAAAGCTGGCCTCTCTCTCGACTCTGCGGCAGCTGCAATTGTGTCTATCACATTGCACTTCCATCTCCATATAGCAAACAAGAAAATCAGCAAATGAAAACAATCACAGAGACTATCAAAACAACAAAAAAGGCAACACCCTTGGCACCACCAAACCTTTTCAATTGTAAAAATGTTCTTTAAGGCTACTTTTGGCTTGCATTTGCCTCCACCTCCTAAATGAGGAAAACGACTTGATTTCTCCTTGCACTTGCACAATCCTGATGAAAGACAACCCGCAACTGAGCCCCAGGTTACCTCAGCAGTCAGTCCTGTCGACTTTTAACATGATTGAGAGTCCGAACATCCCTAATAAACTGGGCCGTTTAAGTGCATTGAAATGCCACAGACACTACTTATTTATGGCCCTGTGGTGAGGCCTTGGAGTGAATTACACTGCCTTGCGTCTTATCTACATAATCCATAATGTATCTGACACTCAGATGCATATTTTTTATCATGTTTAATCAAGTATGAGAGCTTTTGGTTATCACTTTTGGTGCCTCTTTATCACGTCTGCCCTCAATCCACTGGACAGCTGAAGATTACATCTGTTTCCAGTCGAGGAGACGGCAAATATTATTTGCAGACATATATGAGACATGTACTCTCATTGGCAGATTCATAGTGTTGATTCACATTATATGTTGTGTCAGTTTGAATAAGCAAGGCATTCTTTAAAGAACCATTTCGATTGACCTTGTCAATGTCCTTATATTATTATAGGTGGTGATGTTTTTTTCTAAATGTGGGTGAGATTGTGAGTGTGAGTTTGGTGTCTGAATGACGGAAAACACAGAGTGAGCACAAAGCGGAAGAACAAACTGAGTCTTTCTACCCTGACTGAGCTTTGGAGCTTTGTACCTTGACAACCTTCCCTTTAAAATGAGGAAATACATTTGTCTGCATGTATCAAGGACTGCTGTTCCTTGCATTACAAAAGCGTTATATGAGGATATAATGAGGAAATGATATGAGGAAATGTTCATTTACACTGTTCTGTCATTTGACTGATTCTCATTTACTTGCAGGAGAGACCTTGAATTACAATTGAATTATAATTATTAATATGCAAACTGCCTCTTGATTGTGCTATAGCAGCCAAAATATACTGCAGCTCCCTTTCAGTCATCATTCTGCAGTATTAGAGTTTGAATCACAGGCAAATGCTGATGGATCCATTTCCCATGGATGTGATTGTTGGTCTCTGATGTGTTTTACATGATTGCATGTGTACTAAAGAAGGACATGAATGTATGCTAAAGACAGCAGCCACTGATTTAAGTTGCTGGGCCAATTTGAAAAAGTGAAGAAAAATGAGAATGTTTCGTTTTGAATGTTTGTGCCACAGATTCAACTTGTTTTTTTGCTTCTTTTAAAGACTTTCTTTCACACAATAGAACATGATGGTGCTCTAAAACACCCAAGTAAATACATTAGTTTGAATCTTTTCAACATAATTAGACATCCATAACTCTGGCACTATTTTGCATTTATGTGCATTGAGTGTATGGAAATTGCAAAGATTGTCCAATTGTCCATGACAGCCGAACTAAACAATGGTGAAGCTGATATCAGAGCATATATCCGGCACACACTTTAGGGAACGGTGAAAGGTGTAAAAATCAATTAATTTAATTCTGCTCACTTGCCCATGCAAAAGGAAATTCAATTTGTTGCTGGAAGACACATCGATTCCCCTCAGCCTGGGGAGCTCTATTATTTAATATAAATTTACAAATTAACAGCTGGTGGTTGAAAAATGCCACATGGACTGGGCCACCAGACTCACAGTTATGCAAAAAAGACCTTCATTTGAGAGGACATTTTGGCAACGCATGGAGCATTAAAGTCATATGAGATTTACTAATCATGAACATCATCAGTCAGGATAAAATGTCTGCAAAAATGTGTACTGTGAATACATACTGTGTGTTTTTCATGTGTTTACTTAAGTGAAGATGTGAATTGGCACTTTTAATGATCGGAAACACAATTACATTTTTTTGAACAATCCATGTAAAAATAGAAGCATACAATGAAATACTGATGGGAATTGGATGCACAAAGCTTTTTGAGGGCTCATTTGAGGCTACTCCTGTGAGGCTTCTCCTACTGAACTGAAGACTGCAATTAGTCACTTCTGTTAGAGCAGAGCAGTCAGGGTAATTTCTCCATTAGTGGAGTGATGTTTATAGTCATGGCTCAACTATTCCCTAAGCTTGACATTTGGCAGCTTGCTGAAGGCTTCTCTTGAAGGCAGTCTCTATTTAGTCAGTCCAGACATACATAAACTTGTACATAAATTTTTATCTGGGCCAAACCCAGAATCTACTCTCTCTAATGATGGTGATTTGAGGTAAGAGGTATTACATTTTATTCTATACATCAGCTGCTTACTGGTTGTAAATGAGAGGTGCTGCTCAGTTCAGACCACACATTTCTCATTCGTAAACATTGTTCACATTTTTTTTTTACATTCAAAATTGCAAAAAAATAGGAAAATGCATGAATACATGAACTCCCTGTTGTTCAAGGTCACCGAGTGCTGTCTGTAGAAAAAAGAACCAGAAAATTTGATACAATATAGAACAAATAGCGAATACATAACTAACATTACCTGAATGGGGCATAGCGAAAGAAACTGACAAAGAGTGCATATTGCTAACATAAAATTTGCAGTATTTTAAGTTGAAAGTGCAATAGTGTCATAAAAATGCAGTATAAAAGATAGATTAAGTATTAAGAGGTGCATTCCTGGTATTCAGAATTCAAGCCAGGAGATATTCTTGGAAGAGCTGGGTCTTCAAGAGTTTCTTGAAGGGGGAGATAGTATCTGTTGATCATTCAATTAGTGTTAGCTGGCTATTTGCTATTTGGTGTATGTTGTATGAAATGTTTTTGTTCTGTTCCTACAGCACTCTGTGACCTCAAACAACAGGGCTATGGATTGATTCACATCGGATTTCTCCTTTAGGTCAATCACACTTGAATTAAATGACTATGAGTAAGCTATAAATTTGTTAACACACTAACCACACAGTTGCTACATTATACCTTGCTTGTGTGAATTAGAACAGTGGATCCTGACAAGTTTTCAGAACATAGTGCAGTAGTGCAAGACAAACAGAAAGAAGAGAAACAAGTCAAATGAAGACCACAGCAACAAAGACAACTATTCAGTTCAAATATTTGCTCCCCTAGTTCAGTTACATGGGCTATACCTTGGTTCTTTTAACCTTGTGCAAACATAGAATACAACACAAGTATTCATTTCTTTGTCTGAGATTGGCCATGGCTTCTGTTAGTTGTTTACAATCCAATTCACTTTCAACACCTCTTTTCATTTTTATAAGGTGAAAATTACACAGACTATATTACACAGCTAGTTATTTCTTTTACAGGAATATAGTCTTAAAAATGTGCCAACAAAACAACCTTGGCTGTGTCTTCCCTTATCACAGCTCAGAAATTTACCTAGCGCACTTCCAAAGCTTGAAATTGCCTGGACCAGCTGCCTTTGCCTAAAATGACCACCAGTCACTCAACACCCCCCATTCCTTGCCCTGACCCTCTCCCTTCATTACAGTGGAAACAGCTCCAGCAAGCCCTCTGCGTCCACACACACACACACACACACACTGGATAGCACCAAGGCTCAGAGAGGCAGGCAGGCAACCTTATCGCTCAGTGCGGGCCTCCACTGGCACATCCATCTCCTTTGGCATCGGCAGCACCTGCGGCACCTGTCCTCTCTCCCCTGGAAGGGATCCTCGCCGGACAGCCATACTGCCGTCCAAACACAGCCCTCATTTTATTCATTATAATTCACTATGGTGATGATGATAAGGCAAACATGAGGCTAAAATCAATTCACAAACAAAATGGCGCCACAAAAGCGAGGTGACTGAGGGTTAAAGCCTGCCTCATGATCGGCCCTAATCTCCACGCCATCAGGAGCAGGGACACTCCAGGATGGATGGCAGGAGGTTTTTCTCTGGTTTGACTCGCATGCCATGGCATTATCTAGCTCTAAGGGAGAGTTGGAAACCCTCAGCATGGACATAAATCACGCCGCAACAAGCCCAGTCAGCCGCTGCAAGAGGCAATCAATTACCTGGTAATGGACAGAGTGAGACAGAGAGAGAGAGAGAGGGGTAGTGAGAGAGAAAGGAGAGAGGGAGAGGGAGAGGAAAAAAGGAAGGAAGTGAAAATGAGTGCTCTTGTTTCTACCCTCTCCCTCGTAATTATTCCCTTTAAGTTGCGCTGATTAAAAGTGCCAGGGTAGAGGTGTATTAACAGAGCCTGGGAGGCTGTGGAGGATGTCTCTGAAGGCACACAGAGCATGGCGACTAGGCAGGCAGGCATCAGTGCTCCAGCATTAACCCTCTCAGTACATGCACCCTCTGCTGCTTCAGGACCAGAGAGTCTGACACATACTGTATGTCTATAAAGCCTCTCATTCATCCGGGTCATGGTGGTCACGTAGGTGCTGGTGATCATGGTAGGTGCTAGGTTGTAGGCATCTGGACTTCTTTTTGGAGCTTGAACCTTGCAACTTATACTGATGTTGGAACAGTTGTTGGTATCCCTGTCCTTGTCTCATTGATGAGTTTTCTCCTGTTCTCCAGCACTAATTGAGTGGAGCACATCAAAAGCCAGTTGTCTCGTCCCATGGTGCTGGCTGAGTGGCTGGGGGTGATGTGACAGGTGACAGATGAAGAGGCCTCTGGAGGACTCATTGGGCTCAGCTTAGGCTCTGTGCAGCTCGCTGATATGAGATGCGAGCGCACCAGGGTGGAAGGCACTGAGGCTGACCTCTCTGACCTTCATTGCATTCACACGGTCAGCTTTGGGAGTTTGTGTGTGTGTGTGTGTTGGTGCGTGCATGTGTGTGTGGGAGGTGGGGTGGGTGAAGAGTTGCAGGGGTCACGCTAGTGACCTCAGGGTCGAGTGGTCAGTTGAGTGTGTGTGGACGGCAGTCACAGTCACTCCCCCCACCCACCCCTTCCCTGCGGTTGTCATCATCTTCACACAGTCAAACTTGCTGCACTAGTCAACAGTTCATTTGCGCTGGGGCCAAAACTCTCATCTCTGCACTCTGGACTAATCAACAGCTCATTTTTTTTGGCACTGCAGACGAGCCAATTCTGTGTTCTGTGCCTGGGGGACAGTAATAATTACTTAAACCTCACACACACATGAGGATAGGGCTTTTTTGGATGTTTTTTTGCCTGCTTTTTTCATCCAAGTTTGAAATGAAACCTTGTTATTATGCAAATCTGCCCCACGGCTGGGTAATATGGGTGCATTAGGAGCACATAAAGTGTGAAAAATATTGGGCCTCAGGTAACTCTTACTCTGGTATTGTTTCCTGACCCATAAAGGATCTAACTTTGGAGCAGTGCTGGCACAGATGTACCAGATTAATGCCAGATATAGTCTAGATCCAAATGCTAGTGATTGAAGAGATACACACATCACACACACACACTGTCTGCTGGGATGGGCACAGTAACAAACATTGAGTTGAAAATGTTGGGAAAAAATGGATAGATCCACACAACAAAAGGGTGTAGAGAAAAAGGATTTATATGCCAGGTAGCAAGGCAACTGGGAAATGAAACAATATTTTAACTGGAGGTATTTGTTGTGTGGGTCTATCCAATTTTTCCCCCCAACTTTGCTGGATGTTTTTTTGTTGCCAGATTGTAAAACTCTGAAGTGTAACTACACATAGACACTGTTTTCTGAGGTTCCCAACCAGACTGGCAATCAGCCTAAACCTAGACATGATAATTAGTATTCCCTACTCTCAGCTACTGACATACTTTCAGCACAACTGGTTTGGGAAAGCTGAGGCCTCACTTTGACCTGTAAGAGTGGTGGAAACTGGCAGCTTGTTTCTTTCCCTGCTGCGGCATTATGCCAAAAAGCTCATCTGTTTTCTCAATCCACTCAATATATATAGTGCCTTCAGCAGCGTTTCATCAAAGTTTAGGGACTTAAGCAAGTGAAAAAAAAAAAAAACTGGGGCAATGGGTGGTGGGGTGGTGACACTCATTTAGAATACACAATGTCTTGATCGTAGCATCAGAAAACAAGCCAGTAGCAGCCGATTCCTTTGTGATTCCGAACCAGTGTTCATTTTTCAGTGGCAATGCGCGGGTTAGGGGAGCTTTTCTGAACCCCCTCAGCTGAGATTAGGCAGAATTTAGCAGAATTATACAATTATATAAATGGCCCAGAGAGACGGCTTGCCGTTTTGTTCTCAAATGGGCTCGGTTTTTCTTCTTTGAGTGTTCGGTTGCAAAACTCTGAAATTGCAGAAACCTTTCTTACCTTTGACACAGATTGAAACTTGAGGGAGGGAACACAAGGCTTTCATTGGTTAGATTTTTTTGCCCAGCGGAGGACCAGGGTAATATGCAACTCCTCTTGCATAAAACTAACTCATAACGGTTGAGCACCATAGCCAATATAGAGAATTCTGGAGTTGTCACAAAGGAGGGATAAAGATTTTTTTTTTTAACCAAATCCGGGAAGGTTAACACAAGTTCATTTTAAGTTTCTGCACAAACTACTGATAGCTTTGGGTGAGCCGAGATCCCAAGGTGTCTTAGAACGTCTGAGTTCCTATAACAAAGCATTAACAAAGTCTATTAATGCCAAAGAGACAATGAAAAAAATCTCCACGCCAATTTTTTTTTTGAAAGCTCATCAAATATAAAACAATAATTTATTATTTCTCTCATTGTACAAGACATCAAATTGTGTTTCTAACTAAAGAGTTGTTAAGCTTTGTGTTATTCTTTGCCCGATACATGGATTCCTACAAAGGCTTGTTGACTACAATCGACTTAAAACAACAACAAACAGAGAGGTTTCTGATTTAGTCAACAGGGGCCTCCCCCCCCCCCCCCTCACCACAGATACATAACGGTCTCACACTGGTATTTGAAAGACAATGAACAGCATTGTGTATGGCAGTCAGAAAACTCAAGAGTTGAATATCAGCACCTTGTGTGGATGATTTGTCTTTTTCAGTAAAAGTTTTCACCTTGAACTAAAAACCACACTTCAGGAGTTTCACATAAAAAAAAAATCTGTGTTCACCATGAAGCTAAATATTTTTGTATTTCCTTTTAATATGCAACACATATGCATAAACAGTAAAATACTGATAATATTTGTTTAAAAAACAGAAAATGCTAAATGTTGGCAGTTATTTACCTCTGGCACACAGTTCCAAAGCCTTTAAAAACCCAAATATCATGACAAAGTTCAATTTTTAAAATGCATTTTTTTCATTGTGTAAAACGGCAAGCACAAAAAGGAAGAAAGTTATAAAGAGCATTTGAGGAAACTTTAAACTTCAGATTAAATTCCCCCTTCCCATGTCCAGCTGTAGAGCATCTTTTGGCCTCGGTACACACTCTCCCCAATCTATAGTACAGTTCCACCTGACATTCATTTAACCTTCTCTGTCTCCCTCTCTCTGTCTTTATCTCTCTATCTTTCTCTCACTCTCTCTCTCTCTGTCTTGCGTTCTCCCTCTTCTTTAGTATCATATTTACAAATGTTGCCACATTGAACGAGGCAGGAATCTCTACCCCAATCGGTAGTGTCTTATGTACAGCTCCGTGGGCCAGTGCAGGCCGCTCCGACTCCCCTGGGTCTAGACGGTGGTGACGGAGAGCAGGGAGTTGTATACGCGTGTGCCGTCTGGCGAGCGCGTGCCGTGCGTCAGCAGCTCCTGGATCGTCATCCAGTTGTCGAAGATCTTCTTGTTCCGTTTCTTCATCATCTTCTTGTGGCTCAGTTCGATGATGTTGAGCTCCTTGCGTGGCTCGTCGGCGCCCGACCCGGCGGTGCCGGTTCCACCCGGGCTGCCGGCACCGGTGCCCACGACGCCGGCCGGCCCGTCCTTGAGGCAGTCCATGCGGCTCTGCTTCATGAACTCACGTCGTTGGCGCTGCTCACGGGCGCGCACGGCGTGCTGCTTGCGCTCCTCCTTGCTCCAGTAGCGGCCCATCTTGAGCTCGCTGGCGGCGTCGTCGTCCGTGGTCATGCCGCTGCGCTCCTCCCGGATGCGCAGTGCCCGCTCCTTCAGCAAGCGGTCGCGCACCGGCCGTTTGGTGATGTAGCGTGTGCCGTCGCTGCGGATCTTCACCTTCCATTCCATCTTGGGGCCCAGCTCCGAGCCGGCACCACTCCCGGGGCCTCCACCGCCACCGGCCCTGGCCGAGGTGGGGGAGAGCGGGTCGCGGCACATGCTCACCAGGCTCATCTGGCTCTGGGCGTACTCCACGGCCGACTTCTGCTGGATGAGCTGCATGTAGCTCTGGTAGTGCTGCGCATGTGCGGGGATGTGGGCATGCTTGTAGGGCGAGTGGCCTTGAATGAGAGATGACCCCCGTCCGGATTTACCCCCCGGCCCGGGAGATGCGTCCGACTTGCGCTGCTGCTGCTGACCCTCGGCTTGAATCCCGCTCTCTGGATCCTTGGACGATGATGAGGATGAAGAAGACGTGGCGCGCCCGCGGCTGGACCCCCCTCCGCACGCCTCCTGGACGGGCGACAGCAGGGGCTTGAGGATCCTCCCGCCGGCGGGGTTGCCAGCAAGGACCCCCTCGGGCAGACTGTCGCTGGCGCGCCGCAGCGAGTTATCTGGCGACAGCTCGAGCGTGAGCGGCGTGCTCCGGCAGCTCTCGCCCGTGTTGTAGGCGCTCGAGCTGTCCTTGTCCGACTTCTCGGGCAGCTCGGTGATGTCGGCCAGCTCGTGGCGCCGCGGCGCGTCCACGCTGGTGTTGTAGTTGCGGAAGCCGCTGTTGTGCAACATCCATGACTCGCGGTACTGCTCACGCAGTTGCTGCATCTTATGCGCGCGCACGATGCTCAGGCATTCCAGCTCGATGGTGCGCAGCTCCTCGTTCAGGAGCTCCAGCTCCTTGTCCACGCACTCCTCTCCTCCTCCGCTGCCGCCTGCTGCCGCCGCTGCTGCGGCCGCCGCCGCCACACTGGAACAGTAGAGGGCGCTGCTGCTGCTGGCGTTGCCCCCGCCTCCGGCCGCGCTGCGCACCTGGCACTTGAGTTCCAGTAGCTCGCGGAAGCGCTCGCACTCGTCCGCCGGGATGCCCAGGAAATCGGACTCGCTGATGAGCGACTCGCTGCTGAAGGGCAGGTCGCCGCTGCCCAGCGTGTCCTGGCTGTAGGCTGGCCGTCTGCGCCCGCTGACGCTGCCCAGTGTGGTGGGGGCCGAGAAGGGTCCGCAAGGGGCGTGCTCGTCACCCAGGTTCTCCTGCTCTGAACTCTCGTCGTTGCGCGTGCTCTCGTCCGTGCGGCCCACGCCGCTGTCCTTCTCGTGCCGCTGTGAGAGGAGGGTGGCTGTGTCAGTGGTGCCGCCATCCTCCTCATGCTTCTTCTGAGAGAGAGAGAGGGAGGGGAGAGAGAGAGGAGGGAGGGGAGAGAGAGAGAGAGGGGAGAGAGAGAGAGAGGGAGGGGAGAGAGAGAGAGAGAGGGAGGGAGGGGAGAGAGAGAGGAGGGAGGGGAAGGGAGGGGGTGAAGAAGGAAGAAAATAAAAACAAATGTCATTTTAAAAAGTTTGAAGATGGCAACTAATAAAAGAATTAGAAAGCTATTACGACTTCTGACTGAACTGACTATTGTTAGACACACTATTGTTATACCACCTTGAATGCCCTCACATCGTCAGCTGTCAATACCACAGACACATAGTTATTCCTGCTAGTCTACTCATTATCTTTGTCCAGTTGGTGACCTTGCTGCATTGTCCGTTGTCCCAAAAAGGACACACACAGATATCCAAACCCTGTGAACCATGCCAACGCCCTCTGATGACAACATGGACACCAGTCAGACCCTCCTCTCCCATGTAGATGTGCTGCATGCAGTATCCCACTGCTCTGACTGGCTGCTGTTACCTGCTGAAGCATGCTGGCTGTGAACTGCATGGCCTGGTGGTGCTGCTGCTCCAGCATGTCCATGTGCAGGTCGTCCAGGAAGTCGTTCCTGTCATCATCCATCCAGCCCTCGTCCAGCTGCCACACACACACCAGAAGGTGGAGGGGGAGGAAAAGGAGGATAGAGAGGGGAAGGCTGTCAATTTCATGATTACCCAAAATGCTCATCGACAATGACACCTTTTCAACAGTAGCACAACACTAAAACATTTTGACACACAGATATGTCTGGAGAAGCATTAAATTATTTATAGAAAGGTACAATGAGTTCAGTATAGATTGTTCTAGATTTACACAGTGCTATCATGAAACACATCAAAGCAGAGAGGAGCTGAGGCCTGGGTGCTGGCCTGAGTGTGACTGGGGCAATAGCAATCCTCTCTGAGCTGAAGGCTACCTGCTGGTGTGGTACAGCCAGGGCCCTGGAAGGGTGGCACTCTTAAAGTTAATGCTTCTTTACCTGAATCTCAGGGCGAGCCACAAGCAGACAGACGTTCTTGTTCTCCTCGCTGGTGAGCAGGGCCACCGCGTCCTCACGGTTCTGGATCTCAATGCCGTTGATCTGGATACAGAGATGAGAAGAATGTGAGATTGCAAGCAGTGATGCGAGGTGCTACATCCTCAGGCTATTGACGATGTCTTTATACCAATACAAGAAAAAAAAATGCTTGATTGTCTGTTTGCTTTTTGCCGCCTGAGGAAAAACTTACCTGGATGATTCTATCGCCTTCTCTGATTCTCCCATCCTTTGCAGCAATGCTGTTTGGATCAATCTACAGAAGAAAAGACAGAAGCAAAAACAAATTACTCACTGAACACAAAAAACAGCCAATATCTATTGCTCAAATGTTTTCTATTCAACACAATTTTTTATGCTTCACTGTTTCATGAACATAGTTTTGTAGATTTTATAAACACACTAACTGGGCCAGATCATTATCTTAAATCTATTTGAATACACAGACCAATCCATCTGAAGCACTGTAGAATCTTTCTGGGGTAACGAGATTGTCTTATCAGAACATTTTGTATGCCTAAAAGCTGCAGAGATGCTATCTTGACAAACAATATTTTACCATAATCTATTTCTAGCTTACATATCTGTCCCAGGAACAGTGTCTCACTTACAGAGGGCTGGCTGTTGTTGAATTTATGATGCAGAGCAAAGATTGTGGCAAATCCAATTTGTCAAAGAACTGATTGCCAGAAATATATATAGGGTTATTTCACTTACTTCACTGACGTAGATCCCGGTTTCATCCTCGTCATCGGTCCTATAGCACACGGTCAGGCCTAGCTTGTCTTGAATATTTGATCGGTACAAATCCACTTCCTTGATTACATATGAAAAAAAACAAAAACATCCAAAAAAGAAAAGGAATTTTCATTGAAGGAACTTAGAAAGACGGCTTTATGCTAAGCTGTGTTAAACATAAAGCTAATCCTGCTGACAATCCACAACTCTTACTCAAAGCTGAACTGGGCTAAGATATGCATGTGTGGGGTTTATTTGCACTGCTGGCCTGCTTGCTGTTTGAGAGGAGGAAAGCAGATGACTGGACAAGCTCATTTCCCATGAAGCATTGCATCATTCATTGTCTTGTCATTACACTATAATCTGGGCTATACACACACATATACCTCTTCTCTGGAGAATTGTGAATATGTCTTTGAGTATGCACGCATACAAAAATCTCTCTGGATTTAACTGTGGATAAAATACTTTGTATATCTGTGTAGGTGTGTCCATGTTTGTGTGTATTATTGTGCTGGCTTGTATATGTTTGTATGTGAGTGTGTGGGTAAGAATGAGGGAGGCTGGAGGAGTCGGGAGAGTTAAGCCCTGCTCTGTCCCATAGTTGAGTGCTGAAATCTGCCTTAATCTCCTCAAACCCCAAACACGCACTCTAGACCTGATGAGCTGCCCAGGAATGCACTTAGAGCTACCCACCTCTCCACAACCAGCGTCATTACGGACCAACACACAACCAAATGTAATTCACACACACACACACACACACACACCCCAAACACACACATATCCCTAAAAACACAAACATACACACATAGCTAATCTGTAATCAACTACACCTTCTCTTAATCTACAACCCCCCTCCCCTCCATCCCCCTTCTCTTACTGAAAGTCCTGCACACAAAGGCTGACCTTTTCGAGTCTCCATTCTGGCTAATTCACGCCACTGTTGTGGAACTTTGTGTGATGGAAATCTCCTTAAGAGTGTTGCGTAACCTTTTACACGCTCTAGACTTCCAGTCGCTAACTCTGAGTGAGCCAGCGTGTCATAGCAGCCGCAGCGGCTACAGTAGTGGTGTGGACTGAACTGTGAGGTAAAAGGCTGCTTCTTAGGTGCGGGGCCTGAAGGTCGCTCCCATTGTCCTTGCTCCGAGGGGGAAGGTGGCCATTAATCAGCTGAAACAAGAAGCATCCCGCTGCTTGGGGCAGCTTGGCCACACTCGGAGGGCATGTGTGTGTGTGTGTGTGTGCGTGTATATCTGTGTGTTTGTGTGGGTGGAAGGGGGGCTGGAGGATTCTGTTTTGGGGTCTGATGAAGAGGTCAAAAGGAGGACACTTTGCATCTGTCCTGAGTGATGAGCCTGAACTTCACCCCTCTCTTCTCTCTCTCTATCTCTCTCTCTGACTCAGGCTGTGCATGTGTTTCTCCTGTATTATTAATGTGGCTGCCACAGTGCTGTGACCCTGTGAGGCCCTATCTCCTTCCTGCACGCTCATCAGTGCGCCCTCTCTGCCACACTAACGTGCATCATCATTATCGGTCCCATCACTCCTCGTCCATTATCCCTCTCATCTCATTATCCATCCCATCCGTCCAAAACCCCCCTCCACCCCCTTCCCCCTTTCCTCCTTCCTGGTCCAGAGGGGCTAGAGGGACTACAAGCCTGGACCAGTGCCGGCTCCGTAGCGGCCCGTTCTCGGCCCAGGAATGATGTTAGCGTCTGGTAGCTAGTGGCAGCATGGAACATCCAAATGAATCACTCAACTCCAGCTGGGCTCAGACCAGTTTCCTGAAACCCTTTCGGAAGTGGAGGAAGACGTGTGTGTGTGTGTTGGTTGAGCTCATTAGTGTGTTTATATATGGTATACATTGCAGCTAACACAGGCAGACATAAAAAGACGTATTAACAGACAGACAGACAGACTGGCAGGACCTGCAGAGTCCACTGAGAGAAAATGACACAACAGCGCACAGACAGACAGACACTGAGTTTCATTCTCATTAGTAGACTTGAGACACAGACATATGCACATGTGCCTAGACAGATGCTCTCAGGCAGAAGAACACATTAGATCACAGGCAGAGAGACTGCAAGAGACAGGGACATTAACAGACAGGCAGGAAAACACACAGACAGACAGACAGGCAAAGATGCACACAAACATTGTTTAGATCCCATCTCTGATGCACATATGAAGACACAGACAGGCACTCTAATACAGACCAAACTGGGAGAGAAATCAAGATGGACACACACAGTATTAATGCTCTCACACACAGACACGCACACACACACACATGCAGCCAGAGTGAGACACACACACAGATGTGGATGGAATGGATTTTTGTAGATGGGGACACATCAGGCCGAGGGAGACTTATGTGGCGTCTCCGGTCTGAGCTTAGATCTTCATTGATGCCAAGAGAGGAGAGCTGCAATGAGTGTGTGTGCGTGTGTGTGTTTGTGTGTATGTGAGTGCCTGGGTGCATGTTTTTCTATGTGAGTGTATCCACAAGACAAGAGTGTCACAGTGTGTGTGTGTCCTTGCCTCATACTCCAGCTCCTCACGCTCCATGTCTTGCTGCATTCCTTCCAGGAAGTCCGTGGGGTCAAAGTACTCGTGCGCAGGAGAATGTCTGAAGTTGACAACACACACACACACACCATATTTAAACACAGACAACTAAAGGGCCAGAGAATGCAGAATGCATCAGAGAATGAACTCCTCAGAAAAGTTATACCGGTACACGCTATAATAAAAACAAACAGACGAATGTGTGATGTTTCTTGTGTACCAGCCTTGCCTTGGAATTTTGGTCTGGCCTTGAATTTCTGCTCTAGTGACTTTCATATCCTTAAAACACACCTGACATTTCTGAACAATTACATAGCTAAACACACACACCTTTCCAAGTCACAAACAATTTCTTTCATTTCTAAGGAATGGAAAGGTAGGTTTGTGAGGGGATTACCCTTTGACCCATTCAAAGGGAGAGAGAGAGAGAGAAAGAAAGAGAGCGAGAGAGAGAGAGAGAGAGAGAGAGGTAAGCTTAGGGTTGTAGGTTAATGTGAAAATGTTTTTAATGAAGTAGAAAAATCTGAAAAAAAAAAGTTAGCACCTTTGACCATTCAAGGAAAAAAAAAAACTAAAAAAGGCTTTCTGCTAATGTGTGAAAGCCAGGATGCTCAAGGCGAGAGCGAAAGAGAGAGAGAGAGAAAATATGACAGTCCTGGGGAGGACATCTGTGCCCCCAAATTAAGGAGGACAACATCATTGAGTCCTGCGCCCCGAGCCTACCATCACCCGCCGCTAATGAACAGGTGCTGTGGAACAGACACTATTCGCAGTATGAAGTTGAACAATACACTTCCCCAGACATTATTCACAGTTTGAAGCAAAACAATACACTTGTGTGACACTAAGACACTAAGCTCAGTCAGAGCCAAGGTGGAACGTGGAATCATTTCTAAACACTGTGTTGAGTCAAGCATTACTGAGGAGTTCAATGACTGCTCTATTAGCACAAACACATTAAACCTTTAAAACATTATATTTGCTTTGTAGTAATATTTATATATTCTTTTCAGTGACATTTTGTTAACCCACAACTCCAATGCAAAGTATGAAGAGGCTAAAGGTACACAATTGAACAGTGTACCCTATTGCCCTGGTGTTGTCAAGTCAAACACTTTGTGGGTGTGTGTGTGCGTGCATGCATGTATTTGAGATACTTACTCTTCAGGCAGCAGGTACTGCTCGAGCACGGTGACGGGCGGCGGGCTGGCTGCAGTGGGCAGCTTGCTGAGGGCCATGATGTGCTGAAAGGTGATGTCCGTCTGCGTGGCCATGTCCACCACCTGGGCGTCTCCCGCAGGGCCGGCTGGCTTGGGACGCGGGGCCCGCCGCAGCACCTGCACCATGATGGGCTCCTTGGCGTTGCGAAAGGCCTCCACTGCCTGCTCGTGTGTGGCCTTGGACAGGTCCTTACCGTTCACCTGCACAGACAGGAGAGACACAACCAGTGCTGTTACTGTTGTACTCAGATTCGGTCCACGTAAAAGCTGTTGAGGTAAAAAGGTGACTGATTTTTTGTTGACACTTCTGCTGACTGCAATCCAAAATCAAATGGTGGTTTGGGGAGCTGAACGCTTCACACACACACACACACACAGACACACACAGACACACACACACAATGCAAGGAGAGAGTTTGGAGAGAGTGAGTTTGTTTTCTGGTCACAGTACTCCAACACACAACCCCTGACAACTGCCTTCTGTTTCTAGAGCAGCAAAAAGATGAAGATGAGTTGGAACCAGTTTTCCTGACCTGCTGTGTGTGTTCTACATTCAGAGGAGGTGAACACACAGTGTGTGCCGAGACAGCTGGCTCACTCACAAAGCACTGTGTCTTCACCTGGATGGAAGACTGGTTGGCAATGCTGGCCAAGAGTGAGGGAGCTTTCTAGCTTTTCTTGACCATATGGAAAACTACATCTGCCACTGATTCTGAACACATTGAGAGGTTTGCAGTTGGCTTGTCTCAGTGGTTCAGACATGTCTTCTCTGAAGGGCAGGCTGTTCTGGGCATATGGTGTGTGGAGACCACAGAGCACAGACCACAGAACCACAGAAACCACCAGAACCAGAACCACAGAGACCACAGAAACCTCTCTCTCACACACACACACACACACACACACACACACACACACACACACACACACACACACTCCCTCCCTCTCTTTCTCTCCCTCACTGTTTTTCTTTCTTCTGGGCCACTGACAGTGTGCCGATGACTCGTTTAACAAGGCCACTTTGAAAGACCTGCTGATGCTTTAAGGAGCCTCTCTACGTGCGAGTGCGCCTCGCTTCTTTGCCTGTGCCTGTATTCAGGCGTGCCACACAGCTAGAGGAGAACAGCTCTTTATTTCAGCTCAGTCAACGGTTTAGACTCTGCGCACTGTTCAGATACAGACGACTCAGCAGAGTCACACACAGACACACTCTTCCCCTGGGAGGAGTGAATAAAAAATAAAAACAGGAGCATGTCATTTGTCACCACTGTGCTGGGGAAAAGATGAACTACACATAGAAGCCACTCTACAACAAAAAGTGAAATACTGTACAAGTAGGAATAACAAGAAAAAAAAAAAAAAAACAACCAAGGAACTAAGTGTAGAAAAACAAACAAACAAACAAACAAAGACATCCTGGAAGAGCCACACAGATGGGTATTTCCAGGCAGTTAGCTATTGCTATCCCCTTCTCCGATGTCTGATAACCATTTTACCATCTGACTGTTAATGGGGTCAAAGCACTGCTAAGGACGTTAATTACAATGGACCTACCCCTCCTCATCAATTGATCATGGTCCCTCACCCAGCAGAGTGAAGGGGCCCCTTATTTAGCTAAGTAATCTGGAGTGAGTGGGCGACGAATGGAGTCTACCTACTGGAGATGAGCTGGGTGGGTGCGGATACACTATGCTAACTCAGGGAGATTAATGGGTGCAAGGGGGCTGAGGGGAGGCGCTAGCGCATGAGAGGCTAACAGCTTTCAAATCATGAATAGGACTAGGAGGGAGAAGCTTCCTCAGAATCTTTAGCACATTGTGTCCAATATTTGCAAGACAGAATAAAGTATTAAAGTTGATTCAAGTGGCTCACTTCAAATCAAACACATTTTTGTCCCCAATTAGGCACTAATTTGCATAGCATCCAGCATAACTAGAAATGACAGGGATATTGTAACCGTAGAGTTAATTTCTGGGTGCTAAAGTGCTAATGCAGACGACTGACGCTAGTATCTGTACAATGAGCATGCCAAGAAATGCACTAAAAGTTATTGCCTTCAAAATATCAGCTGAATAAAAGGACCCGACTGAACTGAATATTACAGGAACAACAATATTGCAGTAACTGAGTAACTGAGACAGAGACTGTTTCAATGTAATTTCTGGAAATGCACAAATGGATATCAGAGGATTCAGAGACAGCAACCAATCTATCTTCCCAGACGGGCCCTCACTGGGATGGTAACAACATGGAGGACCTGATTGTCTCTTCTACGGTCTTTGTATTAGAGTCAGAGGTCAGCTGAGAGCAATGTGCCTTATCAAAGCACCACACACACACACACACACACACACACACACACACACACACACACACACACACACCACAGCATGTTTCTCTTCTGAACAGATTCGTTTTCATTTGTTATTTCATTTGTTATTCCTGACCACACGTCTGCTTTGATATGATCTGAGCCTGGGGCACTCCTCATTTCAAACACTCCACTCCGCTTGCTTCTGTTCCGCATGACTGTGTGTGTGTGTGTGTGTGTGTGTGTGTGTGTGTGTGTTTTCTGCATTCTCTTCTTCCACAGACACAAAACACAAAGCAGCAAACGGGGGCTGTGTGTTCTCCTACAGAGATGATGAAATGGGCAGGATGCACGAGAAACACAGGTGATGCAAGGCTGCTGTGTATGGCACAGCCAATACCTTAGGTTACACTCATGTTCTCTCTCTCTCTATCTCTGACCTCCTCTACATGCAAACACAAACATACACACACATATATACACACACACACACAGACACACACACACACACACACACACAGACACTCAAACATCCAAGTAGAGGGATTCATTTTCTGATAAACTGTGCATTTCGCTAATGCATTGCCTCGTTCATATCAGTCATTCCCACGCAGCAGCAATGGCCTACTAACAGCAGTGAGTGACAGCCACAATCATACCGCCACAACACATCCACCACGATCTGCTATCTGCTCAGAGCTAAACTTGTGCCGCGGGCTGGGAGGCCATCAACAGAATTTTATGAAAACATTTGCCATGTCTGGTGCATTTACCCTTTTTGCAAAACCAACACTCCTCGTTTTCAGGACATGGGATTGAGCAGACAGAATGGGGAGGATATGTGGGGGTGGGGGTGGTGGTGTGGATGAGGGAGATGGATGGGAAATGGTCTGCCTCAGCTCTGAAGAGGATGCATGCTCTCCACTAATAACCAAAAAGGATTAATCCTAATCTAGGCCACGGGCATAATTGGATCATCTAAAATGGGCTCGTCTTCCACTTTTGAGCCATCAAAAACTTAGCCCCCCAAAAAAGTAATAGCTTCCAAGAGTTGCTGAAAATTTGCATCAAATAATTGGAAGCTGATCACTTGGAATAAGCGTGGGGCAGGACATTGGAGCAAGCCCGATTTAGGGAAATTATGTGAGAAATGTTTTCATCAGCCAAGTTCGGTGAAGGTGAAATGAACAACGTGCCATACTCACACTCATTACTGGCACAGCATACCAATCCCATAATGCAATGTAAGAGAATGCAAGATGGTTCATTCCTCCTACTGTATCACTAGTCTTTCCTTTACAGTAAGAACATGCCTCTCTATACACATCTCATATACATCTCATTATCTACGTGAGAGCATTTAACTGAGTGTGATGTGCACTCTTCCATCAGCTGCTCTCTCTCTCTGACTCTTTCTGTCTCTCTCTTCCGGCAGGCCTCAAAGCTCAGGATTCCCACAGCTTGGCGACAGGCAGTGACCCATTGACAAAAGTGCCAGAGAGTTCCGCCTCAGCGCACTCGCTGATGGCTTTCCAACAGATGAGGAGGAGTGGAGGAGGAGAGAAAGAAGAGGAGGAGAAGGAGGAGAGGAGAGGAGTGAAGGGGTGGGGGATCCCCTTACATGCCTTGTTACCCCACACCCCACCTCGCCTCACCCTACCCCACTCCATCTCCCCTGGTGCCCCCATTCAGACACGGCCCAGTGCCGGAGCCATGCTGCTTCCACAAACACACACACAGAGCCTCCCAGCATGGAGGGAACTGCGTGTCTGCCCGAAGCGCTGCTGGCCCTGCGCCGGACTGACTGCTCTCCCAGAAACCGACCCTCAGCAGGACCCTGGTTCCACAACACAGTGATGGGAGGGTGGGTGCCGAGGGCTGGATGATGTCTCTTTATCAAACACTGGAGTTGTGGAATGTGCCTCACGAGCAGCACTCTCAAGTTAGCAAGAGTGCATCCAAGGTCTACAGTCTACAGTCTTAAAGAGCCACAACAGCCTGACAACTAGATAGATAGATAGATAGATAGATAGATAGATAGATGCATGACATCAGCGCTTCATTCAGATGGATGTCTTTGTACCAAACAAATGAGTCCTTTTGAGGGCGCATACTAAGTTCTGCAATGGTTAAACATCATAGATCTGTTAGATCTGTCAGATAAAGTCATTAACTCCAAACGATGGACTGACTAACTATTTAAAGGCACACAATATCAATTTGCTTTTGTCTTGTCGCCTGGGGTGATCTGTGGATTTGTGCATGGTCAGAGTGAACCTCCACCAGCAAATAAATAGGAAGATTGCAAACAAAACAAAGCCATTTGTCTGACTGAAAAAAGGACTCCTGTGAAACTGAAGTCTATAAATGTTCATTCTGTGGGCCACAGATGTCACTGTGCTCCCTTCTTCTTTCCAACCTCTTCTCTCCCTTCTTTTATGGTCTGCTACTCTTCTGAAAGCAGTCTTCAAAGTCTGTCTCTCGAAAGGGAAGGGGACTAGGGAGAGAGGAGCAGAAAGCCCAGTTGCGCTGGAGTGAGACGCATCTCCGCCAGAGGCTTATTCTCCAACAGCTCGGGCGGTCGAGAGGCACAACGGGCGCTTCTGAATGTGGGTGAGATCAGCCTAGGCACGCTGTTAATCCATCCTTTATTTCACTATTTGAACACTCCTGACAGGGAAAAACAAAAATGAAAGAAAGAAGAGAGCGAGAGAGTGCGAGAGAGAGAGAGAGAGAGAGAGAGACAGAAGGAAGGAAGGAATCTAAAGAGTCTGTCAGAGAATTGTGAAGGTCTTTTTCTCTGCAATACATGTGCCCTATTCTGTTCCAGAGAGTGTGTTTGTGTGTGTGTGTGTGTGTGTGCGCGCATGTGTGTGTGTGTGTGGGGGGGTTCCTTGAGGGAAACTCCTCTTTCGAATCTGGAGCCAAAAGTAGTTTTCCCCCTTGGCAGGCTAATAAAGAGGAGGGCCCCCTGGACGCCGCCGCGTGCACTGTTGTCTCAGTGAGGATTACGGCGCAAACAGTGAGCTTCTCTAATGCCTGACGAGCAGGGCTGCCTGGAAAAGACACGGCACTGTTTACTCGCAACTTAATCTTATTTAAGCGAGGCCCGTTCCTCTATCCGCGGCCGATCAATACTGCACTCGTCTCGCTCGCTGACCTCGCCTGCCTCTTCCTTTAGCTTCTCTTGTTTCCCTCGCTTACGTATAGCCTCTTAATTAAAGGCCCATCAGGTGCTCATCAAGGTCATAAAAAAAAGAACTCTGTGCTTTCCCACACTCGAGTGAGAGTACATGGACAATGTGTGTGTTGGTTTGAATGCTCGGCCTGCAGCACTTTAAAGCACTCTCTCCTACTAGGCTGGGAGACTGTTGAGAGACTGAGGGAAAAAAAGCTAGAATCCTCATAGGCTAGGAAGCAACTAATGGATTGTGTTTTTTGAGAGAGGTGCACATGCAAGGAGCTGTATTCATTGTGCTTATTATCTAGATTATAAACCTCAAAGAGTTCATACCAAATATTGAACAGGTATAAAGCAAACAGCTATGAAAGCTAAACTGATTCTGGGTCAGATTTTCAAATGTTCTTTTTAGTCACTTGGGGAGGCAGATTTGAGATCATGAGGGAGAGGCAGCTGAGCATGGATCAGAATATTGGTATGCCGACAAGAGAGCCAGACGGACTAAACAGGCCAGCAGTCAGTGCCACTCAGCCCTCAACAATGATGACGTCTCAATCCCATCATCCTGCTGGGAAGAGCCAGACAGACACTTCACTGGAGATGGCCTCTGCTGAGAGAGAGAGAGAGAGAGAGAGAGAGAGAGAGAGAGAGAGAGAAAGAGGAAGAAAGAGAGAGAGCTTATCTGTGTGGGGCCCCAAGAATCCATTCAAACCCCAGCATGAGTCTCTTTTCCTCATCCATTTCACATGCCACCATTTAACCATTCCTCATCCCACCTTTCTCTTTTTACCCCTTCCTGATTCGTTCTCTTCTTTATGTGAAGATGCATCAAGACTTAAATCAAGATTTAAATGCAAAAAACAGAGAGTGATCAGCCAGCTAGCATCTGCTATGTGTGTGTTTGTGTGCACGTGTCATACTGTGCGTGTCCAATATGTCCTTAGTCACGTAACACAAAGAGGCTAGTCAGACCCAGGGATTGATATGACACGGGGGAGAGACCCTACCTCAGGAACCCTCCCCAGTAACAGACTGGCAGTGACTGACACAACGGGTCACCACTCCTCTGGCAACCAGCAGGGGATTCCACTACCACCAGTCCCCCCCCCACCACCATCGGTCATCTCAGAACGCACCTCGCTCGCTGCATTGACTGATCCTGCAGGGGGGTTGTTTGGAGTGAGTGTGTGTGTGTCTGTGTGTGTGTGTGTGTGTGTGTGTGTGTGTGTCTGTGTGTGTCTGTGCTGGGGGTTAACGGAGGCCATCTCTGACTTACGAATGGTCCTCGGCTTGCAGGAGGATAATGAGGAGTAATGACTCGTCCGTCATCTGCATTAGAATAGCTGGGCCACTCGGTGTGCTTTAATAAGTGCTTAAAGGCCCTTATATTTGCTGTAGGGGGTTTGAGGGGCATGTTTTATTCATGGCCCAGCAGAGGCACTGGGGACATAGGCTGGCATTCACGGGGAACACGTGTACACAGGCGACTGGCACTGTTAATAATGTCCCATCATTTGCTGAGTGAATTCTACATGGACCCTCCTGAGAGCGCAGAAGGTCTTTATCCCCCCTCGATGAATGTCTTCATTGTGACATTTTGGCATCAGCATTAATGGATAAGTCTGCTGGAAAACGCAGATATTAGCGACGCAACAATGCACTTCTATCAGATAGGAAATGGGCTTTAAAATTGTGGTACTTTTGAGCTCTGATGCAAAAACTCCTCTCAAAAACACTTACGAGCTACTGAGGGACAAATCAGGTATTACTGAAACTCCAAGACATGAAAGTGGTAATCTTCCTTGATATCCTTGTGTTGGCTGATCTGCTGAACAACACTACACAACACTACACAACAACCTTACCAGGAGAACAAAGTGTGTCTTATCTAACAAGACTTAAATGGAACAGTATATAAACATGCTGCTCTATTTTGAGAAAGTCAGAATCTTTCCAAATCAAATCCAACCCCCCAATCTCCATTAAGATGAATGGCTCAGGTATTGTATGTCTAGGTCTCATTTGGTTAAGAGGGAACATGAGACTATATCAATAACAGAGGTTCATGATAACACTTTATATTTTAGTATTTAGTATTCTTTAGTCTTTAGTATATTTTAGTTTTATACACACAAGGCAATCATATAAAAAATCTAACTGTACAGATGTAAACCATTTACAGAGTTTACGGACTCATGCCTTGGGTTTCAGATAGACTCTACACTACACACACAGCAAAAGTGTGCGTTTATTAAGTTGTGTCTGTGTATACTAGTGAATTGGTCAAGTTGTGTCTGTGTGTGTGTGTGTGTCTCATCCGCTGCCAACCCCCCCAATACGGGTCATGTGAGAAGACGAGGGCGTGGTGGTGGCGGCTGGTGATAGCGGTGTTTAGCCAGCCACCTGCTCTAGTGCTGAACAGATGTGCAGGCACACCACCAGGATCAACCTGTCTCTTGTTAAGCCGGTGGAGCTGCCTTGGGCCCCCTTCTCTTCTCTCCTCTCTTCTCCACGCTCCACCCACAACTACTACCCCCTAACCACCCCCCCAAACCCCCCCACAGTGCAAACAGCTTTGTTTTTACAACCCCGTCTCTGTCAAGCCTCATTAGGAAGCCGGGGCGAGAGTGGCGAGGGGGTCCCGGCTGTCTGTCAGGCCTCCTCCGCCCTGCCGGCGAGTCTGTCAGTCAGAGCAGTCCCAGCGTACCAACCCCCCCGCCTTGCCGAGCTGACAAGCTCCAACCTATGTCATGCTGATGTTTTTACACACACACACACACACACACACACACACACACACACACACACACAGAGTAAATTAAGATGTAGCCTACAAGATTGAGTCTTGCTAGGGAAGAGCGCATGGAATCAGAGAGGACTTATCCTCTCTTCTTGTTTGGCTCCTCGTGTTTGTTTGTCTTGCTCTGTGATCCCTAACAGGCTGCATCACTGGGTGTAGTCGTGTGGGAGTGAGGCGCTGACTGTCGGTGACCGTCTCTGGCCATTCCAATGGGCTGCTCTAATGAAGCGGAGAGAGTCGTAGACCGGCGCCAGCGTCATTACGGGAGGGGACTCGTGAAGAGATTAAGACCTCGGCCACTGTCAAAGAACCCGTCCTCCCTCACTCCCTCTCTCTCTCTCTGTCGCTCCATCTCTCTCTCTTTCCTCCCCTTCTTTACCTATGCAGCTGCCCCCTCCACCCTGGACAAAAAAAGACAACAAAACCCCCTGCAGGGTCTCTCATCACTGCATGGTGCATACCTTTCTGGCTTTGAAGTTGAACGTTTTTTTTTTTTTTTACTTTTTTGCTCGCTCAGTTAGGAGGGTCAGGGGGAGTTTGTGTGGAGGCTGCTTGCACAGCAGGGCCTTCTCTGGGATTTAATTACGCCAAGCCGAGGGGAAAATACGGCCCTTCTCCAGTCTCTGGGCTTTGGCCGCCCGCTAATATGCTTTCCCCCTGGCTTTGAATGGCTTTTAGAAGGGCCTCATTTTATTGAAATCAATGGCCTAACTGGACTCCTATTTTCAAACATTAGAGGATTTAGAGAGGGCTGAAGCATTGCCTAAGCATATCACAAAAGGCCTTGGAATTGCCTAGGCTGTATGATGTATGTCTCCGTTTGGACGCATTTTTATTGGGTGGAAAATTCTGACCGCTCTCAAAGTGTTGCTACCACGCGCTGGCTTATCTGCGCTAGATAAAGAACCGCACATGAAAAAGTGTGTGTGTGTGTGTCTGTCTCTCTGTGTGAGGGGGAACATCTTCTGTAATAAAGAATGGCCACACATCATGTGTGTTAAACAGACATTGTATGGAAAATAAGCTGGCTGATCCGCTAATGAAGAGATATCTGACGGCATTATCTGTGTTTGAAGTAAGGCCAATCCCTAATCCTAGCTTCACCTGCCTCACACTTACACACACACACACACACACACACACACACTCACTCCAGACACACACATCGCCCCCCAAAAATATCCCAGACTGCCTTGGAGCAAGCGTGGGAGGATGTGCCACGTGCCGCGAGCACTGCAGCAGACGTTTGTGTGACCTCTCGCGTGCGCATGTGACCTTGCAAACCACACACACACACACACACACACACACACACATGCATACGTGTGTGTGTTTGGGGGTGGTGGGACGGCTGTCTACCCGACACATGGGAAACAACGGGGCCAAGAAAAGATGAGGCAGTGGATCGCTTTCACACTTCAAATGAGCGCTCAGCCAGTTGATTAAGCTCTGGCGCCACAGAGCTCCATCGCCCCACTTTAATTGGATGTGACCTCGGTGGCCAAGGACTGGCTCTCCATCTCTCTCTCTTCCTCTCCCTCTCCCTCTCCATCTCTCTCTCTCTTCCTCTCTCTCTCTTCCTCCCTCCCTCTATCACTCTCTCACTCCCTTAGGTCAATCACCATGACTAAAAAAATATACTTTTGCAAAGCAATGACAGCTCATCTCCCTACATTAATAGGCCTGAGGGCTGTGTCAACCACAAAGGTCTTCATTGTTCAGGCAGTTCAGGTACATGCTAATGACCTGGAGATAACAGCCTGTCGCTTGGAAGCCCGGTGTCTAGGACAAGCGCTCAGAATGGCAGCACTGTTGCGCTGCCTCAAGACAATGGGGGACTTGGGGGGAGGCCTGCTTTTATTGAGCAAGGTTAATCACACAGCTCGTCTTTCATTCTGGCAATGTCACATTGAGATACAACTTAATCTCTCATCTACACACACACACACACACAGTGTGTGTTTCTCTCTCTCTCTCTTTCTGTGTGTGTGTGTGTGTCTTTAGGGGAATTAGATAAGTAACATCTCTCTCTTCTCTTCTCATCACATCTCATCTCTCTGTCAGGACATGAGCAACGACATGACCGTCTATGAATCAGGTGAATCACAAGGTTAATACTCCCCCCCCCCCAACTCACAAACACCCCATAGGCCACAGGTATCAGGGGTCAGTGCAGGGTCACTTACTTGTCTGAGTTTTATCTGTAATGATGAATAGGGATCCATCTTAAACAAGCTGGACTACTGCATTTGTCTGCCGGTCTGGGCCTTTGCCTGGTCAGGTGGTGCCACTGGTAGAGAGAGAGACAGAGAGAGGACGGAGGACTGCCACAAGACAGCCAGCAGGGTTCCGTCAGCTCACAGCCTGCCAATCAGAGGTAATTGACAGGTGGCAGGACAGAACCCGTGTCGTTGTTGGGTAAGTGGGACAAAGAGATGTCTGTCTCTACTGATCAGTCATCACACCCCCACCTCACCCGACCCCATGCCAGCTTTTTATCCTTTTCATTTTCTTACTCTGTCTTTTTTTTAAGGACACAGAGTGCATCTGATTAGTGCAGTTCACCTGCTTGATGCTGTATCAAACACATATGTAACCCCCCTCCCAGACACACACACACGCACACACACACAGTATTAAAGGCTGTTTAGCACTACAAAAAACACTTCCACTGATGCACTCTTCAGGCGGAGGCAGTGTCAGGCCCAAATCCTTTTAGTCTTCCCTTAAAACACACACCCCTGTCTGATCAAAGGGCTGGCGACGGCAGCTGCCACAATGGCGAGAGCGGCCCTGTCATGGCAGCGGCTAATGGATGGGAACAGCTCCGGTCGCAGTAATGAGGGGGATGAGTGCAGCTAACGCTCATTAGCCTGGCTTAATTCAGACGGCAGCTAGCACGCGCTCTTCAGCCAAAATGGCCCCCCACCCCAACAAGCTCAGAGAGGGTGGCAGCTCTCTGGACACACACTGCACAATGTTCAGAGCTGTTTCTTTTTGCATGGCACAGAATAGTAAGAAAATATCATGCATGATGCATGATCTTGTCTCATGGGAATGACATGACAACTCAATGTGTTTGAATTCGCACAAACGCTCCTCTTTTCAAGCCGGATCTTCTCAGACAGACAGACAGACTTTAATGGTGTTAGGCAAATTCAACAGGCAGCAGCAATCTTGTTAAAACACGAGCAGCAATCCTCTCTCTCGTGTTTGTAAATCCGCTTCAGACTATGAGAGATAATGGAGTGATGAGGCCGCAGTGATGAATCAACAAGAGACAGAGGGTGAGGAAACGGTTAAACAATGACTGAGGCAAATCAACAGAAGTGCCCCCTGCTGGCCACTTAAAAAAAAAATAAATAAATAAATAAATAAGCACAATGGCATCTGGCACTTGCTCTTTCAATACCTTCTGTCAACATTCAAGACGGGGCAAGAAAAACAAACAGTCATTATGAAACGAGTGGTGGGGAACTAATGCTAAGTGAAGGTACGTCATATGAGTACACACAAATACATGCACTCACGTGGACACACTCTAGAACACACACACACATACACACACACACAAAATCCTAATTAAGCTACATTCCTAAAACAAAGAGGGAAAAGATTTTTAGGTTTATCAGAGGACATCTCTGGTAGATTTGAAGAAAAGCATCTGCTTGTATCCACACTAACCATACTGTATTTCATCATGTCACAAAGCCTCTGGGCATACGGTGCTCAGCACTGGGTTAAGACAGCAATATTTCATGCTGTATAAGACTGCAGACTTAATCATTCAAAACAGTTCTTGTAAAGTTGCTGAAATGTACAGAACAGTCTATACTAATCTAACAACATACTCTTAAAATAGAAGTATTGATTTCACAGCACTCAAAATGCTCGTAAGGAAACATGAATGACACATGAATGACAACCGAACAGTTTCACAGTTTATAAAAATCTTCACAAAATATGTAGAATCCCATTTCAGAGTCAAAAATAAACCGGAAAAGTCTAAAAGGCTTAAAAGTCAAATTGAAGTCACTGGCCAAATACGCAGAGTCAGCATTTAGTGGCCAATGAGGAGATGACACCAACACACACACACACACTCACTCATCCACTCTCGGAGACTAACTTCTCCACGACCTTTCCAAACCTCATCAGCATAGTATCTTCCGAGAGTCCCATGTGAAACCCCTAACAACCTTCACAATCACTTCACAAAAATCTTCAGCAAGCTCTGCATGCAACTGACAACCTTCCACAAGCCCTTTACAAACTCTCTGACAGTTTGACAAAACAACAACAACCACTTAAGTTTTTCTTCAATCCAAAACACACCACAGCAGAAAGAAAGAAAATATTCTGCACAAGATATCACACCACTTCACAAGTACACTACTCTTAGGCATTCAACAGTACAGAAAAGGAAAGCCAAGAAAAAAACAGGTTTCAAAAAAACACTTTTCAGCTACCGGCCGGTACAGAAATCACACACACATACAAAAGAAAACAGAAGCTCTCTCCTGCCAGAGAACGAAGTTTGTGCCACAGGCAGTGTGTGGAAGTGGACAGTTGGCAGGCGATGCATGGTACCGTACCTGACAGACTTCATAGAGTAGTTTATATTGCTCCTCAGGCTTCCGCAGGGTACAGAGGCTGCATCCCATCGTGACACTAACTCAGCATCCAGCCCTTCCCTCAAGCGAGGCAAGTTAAGAGTGATGCAGAGGTAGACAGAGAGAAAAGGAAAGAGAGAGAGGGAAAGAAAGAGAGAAAGAGAGGGGGTTGTCTGTGTCCACTCTGAGCAGGCTCACATGTGTCTGCTCCTGTTTCTGTTCTTGCTCCCCTCCAGCTCTGGTCCACTCCTTTCTGCTCTGAGTAAATGGGTTTATCTTCCAGGGGGGAGGAGGAGGAGGAATCTGCAGCCTGCTACACATGTGTGTATGTGTGTGTGTGTGATCTCCTCCTCCCTCAGACTCAGCCACTCTGTTCCGCTCAAGCTGCCTGGGCCAGCCACGCTGCATGGCTTATATACTCCCACTCATGAATATTAAGTAGGCCTGTTGAATATGCATGATGGAGGCTTTCTCAAAGGAAATTGAGAAGTGGGGGTGAGGGATGGAGTGAGCGGAGAGGAGAGGGAGCAGTGTGAAAGCAAGCTGAATTTTAACCAATTAACCAATCACTGCAAGCCTTGTGTGCAAGAGACAAAAGTGCACGACTCTCCGTCAAGACAAAGCAAATTCATTTTTCTATTCCTTCATCTCACAATAATCTAGATACTGAGGGGAAAAAACAAGAAAGAACTTCATTGTTTAACCATAAACAAGAAATCTACTTCATCTATGCAGCCCTCAGTCCGTATTGCAAAAAAGGCGTCAGTTTACGAGTGAAGGACTCTGTAAAGGGGGGAAAAAGGGATTCTCGAGGGTTCCATCAGCCCGATTAGTTTACAATGTCCACTAATCAGTGGGCCTTGGGCCAATGGCCAGTTCGAATCCGCGGACGGAACCTAATTGGTGGCCCGTGACCCGGGAGTGTAGCAATCCGAGCGGGTGATGGGAAGTGACACGCGATTCTCCGCGTCTGTTTCCCACCCGCGTTCCGAGTCCCTGCGGTCACTGGGAATGCCCTCTTGCAGCACCGCGACGTGACAAAAGAGGCAGCTCGGCTGGTAACAACAGTGCAGCGGTGGTGGTGGCGGCGAAAACAACGAGCTGCCATCAGCCTGGCCCACCACTCTGGTGCCGTGCAGCCAACCAAATGCAAATGCCAATTAACAGGAGCGGGAGCCGGGTGGCATTGCTTGTCAGCTGAAGCAGTGGCACAAATTTAAAAAAAAAAAAAAAAATCTGGTCTCCATAAATGGTTCTGTCCTCTCCATACTCCTTCCCTCTGTGTGTGCTGGACGTCCCTATTTCTGGCCACAACTTGAGCACTGAATGTCTCTACTGTATTACAGGCCACTGCTTCATGCATTTCCACTTGAAACTGATCCACGCTCCAACCTGCTTGCAGCTGCGCTGACAATTTCAAAATTTAGAATCAGAACCAAATAGGGATGGGCAGCGGTCCGACATTTGACCCAGAACATTAGTTATGCACTGCACTGCACAACGCACCGAAATGAATGAAGGGCTTGTAGCGTGACGGGAGTTTCATTACAGCACCGGGAGAGAAAAAGCCGCCACGACCACGCTAACCCACACAACGGCCTGCCAAAGACATCAGACCAGGACAAATTCCAGAGCGGCGCTCCGCTCTGTACAGAGGTTATCACTTGAGGAAATATTATTTCAGATGCGGGCTTAGAGGGCCTCCGCCTAGCCTGCTCTCTGAGGTCTCTCTCGCTCTCCGAAGGCTTACGGGGGGAAGCCACTGGCTGGGCACAACCAGACAGGAAGTGAGGCCTTGCATACCTGTGTGCGTTCTCTGGCCTGATGGCTCCCCGGAGGCCGAGCGCTGCTGTTGTTCCAGCCATGCCGGGATGGATGGCAGATTTTTCACCTCTGACCAGGCTGTTTCCATGCTGATCTGTATCAGCACTGAGATCCCTGCCATATCCTGTTGTCGCCAGGGGGTTGACGATTGCGAATAAAAAAAGGAGAGACTCCACCTATGCTGCAGAGCTTCAAGATCACAATCCCATCCCTCATGTCCTCACCAGCTTTTTATTGTTATACCTCGAGTGTTCAAAGCTTTTGCCACAGATAGCCATCTTCAGTCCCACGACTCTGGCGTGGAACGGCGCAGCAACAACTTTGCTCCTCTGATCACGTGACTCACGTGGAAACATGTCTGATTGCTCTACTTAAGAGCTCTTCAGCTCTCCAGGCCTTCTGGTTATTCTGGTCCCACTGGACCCAAATCAGTCTGAGGCTCTGCCTGATTCAGCAGCCAGGATTAGTGTCTGATTTTCTCTCTCTCTCTCTAGCCGTCATGTGGAGATTATTTAATAACAGATCTGAGTCTTTCCATTCATTAAATGCTGCTTTCAAAATTCGGGCCAGAAGTGCACCACGAGAAGTAAATCCACAAAGGCCTTCGAAGAGATTTGGCAGCGCATCTCGAGAAAAAAAAAAAAAAATCAAAATCTTGCCTTGAGATATATTTATGGTGTGCGTGTGTGGATCTCATGCGGCTCACTAAACACAAACTGATTTATTCTCACGCAAATGCAGAAACAGATCCGGTGCGGTCGCATCAGAACATTCATCAAAATTAACTTCCTTAGCCTCGCTGCCTCTCGTAAAAGTCATGTGAGGAGTTGTGGAGTCTGAGAACTGCATTCTTTTTCGGGTGAGCAGTCTTCAAATGGCCATGTGATTTACGGTCTGTTTTACACCACGCAACCAAACAACAATAACTACAGTTAGCTTGGCTAAGAAGGAGATGCTGCCTCTGATGTTGACATTCTGTACAGATGAACCAATGATGTCATGGGGGTTTGTTGTTAGCTTTTGGGAAACAGCAGAACAGTAGATCAGACAGTGATGCAGTGGTTAGTTAAAGTGGTGTGTGTGTGTGTGTGTGTGTGTGTGGCTTGTTGAGTGGGGGATGCAGAGAGACAGGCGAGAAGCCTTATAAAGAGGTGGTGGTGGTGGTGGTGGAGGAGGTAGTGCAAAGGGGGGAGTCACTGTCACGGCTGTATTTAATCAACAGCGAGGCCAGCTCAATGCCCACTGAGCCTAGAATAGCCACCCCCTGCCTCCCTCCACCACACACACACACACACACACACACACACACACACACACACACACCCCTCCCCTTCTCAAGCCCAGTCAGATCATTCATATTTGTCCCACTGTACTCCCAGGGGACCTGCTTAACCAGTTGTCTCCTTGTCTGGCTTTAAAGCTGCTTCAACAGATGGACTAGCAGGTTCTTCAGTTGCTTTTATTCCATCTTTGGTTCTTGCCATTTGCCCCAGTTAGTTAGTTAGTTAGTTAGTTAATAAATACATACACACATACATACATACAGACATACATCCCTCAATCTTTTTATATTTCTCATAGTTTTCAAGAGCAGACATTAAAAGTTACCCTACCAGGAGCAAACAACTACTATCCCACTCATGGCGTCTAAATGTTTAGATTCTCTTGTGCAAGCACTGTTAGCGGTTAGAGCAGCCTTCAACACTGTCAAATGTCATCCTCAGGATTCCACAGAAAGACCATGAAAATAGATTGTTGGAGCTAGTTTTTGTTTGTCACAGCAGAACAAAATAAAGGTTACAGGGGAAATAACAGCACATAAAGAATTTATCTCCTCTTTAAGCAGTGTCTCTGTGTCTCACCCTTGGGTGAGCCCCTGTGTTAATGGAGGGGTGACCTCGGCATTTCGCTCAACGGGCAGGGAAAATGTCACGCCATCACTCTCCACTCAGACTGGTTTAGGAGCCGGTGAAGCAAGGAGAAAAAAAAAAAAGAAAAGTTGTAGAGGGTTCTCTGATCTCAATCAAACTTTTATAGTGGGGTTAGATCAAAGAGCGGCAGGCCTGATTAAACTGGTCATGGGGGTGGGGCTGGAAAGGTGACTGAGCTGGAGGAGTCACAGACGAAAGGATCTGGAGATATGAGACCCAAGCCGGTCTTACATCCACTCGCATACATGCACAAACTGGCCTCTTAATGGATAACACAGAAAGAGAGAGAGGGAAGGGAAGAGAGAGAGAAACAGAGAGCTGGACACAGACAGACAAGCAGAGAGAGAGAGAGAGAGAGACTGAGAAAGAGACATCCATGCGTGATGTGCTGATGTGATCTCCCTCAGTTCTCCCTGTCGATGGAGGAGAAAGAGTGAAAGGTGTAATGGAGACAGAAGAGACACTGAGGGAAAGGGGAGAGAGGAAGATAGAGAGAAAAGGGAGAGAGAGGAAGATAGAGAGAAAGTGAGGGAGATTTTCACAGAAATAAAAAATGAGGGAATAAGTCAGACAGAGCCTGTGAAAAAAAGGTGGTGAGTGTATTCACAGGAACAAGACCCTCTGCATAATTTATCAGGACAGCTGTCAGATACAAGCTTGTGTTTATCTCTGCACTCACTGATATGCCCACCTACCTTCCATGGAGCTACACACACACGCACACGCACACACACACACACACGCGCACACGCACACACACACACACCACACATAAATGGCGCCAAGAGACAGAAGGGGAAATGTCAGTAAAACCAAGACATCCTAATTAGCAGGACAGATAGTGTTTAACACCACATCTGGCTGAATGAATCAATTCATGTGTGGGTTTGCCTTTGTGTGTGGAGCAGGGAGCTGGACTCCCAGGAGTCTATTTAGGCAAAGCGCAAGAGACATCAATAGAACATGAGGATAGAGGGGGTTAGGAACACACACTTGCTCGCGCTATATTTCTCCCTCTCGCTCGCCTTTTCTCTCCCTCTCTCTCACACACGCACACACACACACACACACACACACACACAGCATGTGCAGTGAGGCGGCAGGCACGGAGCCACTTGTTACAAAGGATAATGGTGAGATAACAGACTTTCACACACCCTGGAACACACAAATACATTTGTGAATTTTATTTATTTCTCTATGTATATCTGTATGTATGTATGTGTGTATGTGTGTGTGTGTGTGTGTTTGGGCAGACAAACAGATAGCTCCCTTTTTAAGGCACAGTGGAGCACAGCCAGCTTTCCCCTCTCTCTTTTATCTGTGCTGCAACGTGGTCAGGGAAAAGGAGCTGTAGAGCTACTGATGCGATATCTCTTATTCCAGAGCCATAGTCTCTCTCTTTCACACACACACACACACACACACACACACACACAGATATACATACATACACACACACGCACACACACAGATACACACACAGATACACACACACACACACACACATCCCCCTCTGCAGCCCATCCTTCCTGCACTGTTCTTTGTCCATGCCAGAAACAAACAGAAGGAAATGAAAGAACATGTCATCTACGTTGTTCCTCTTTGTAATGTGTGTGTACCATTCCTGGACAGGATGGGAAAGCACACACACACAGTAATAGCACAACAAAATCTAGTCGTTTGCAGTTTGTTATCAGTTACAGGATAGAACCTAAGCAAGTGAAGAGGATGATAGGAGAGGAGAGGTGGGACTACTCTCTGTAGTGAAGAGCCACAGAGCTACACCAGGAAAGACAGAAGCTTTGGCTCTACTTCAGAGTAAGCCCTCTACACACACACATACACACACACACACAGTCAGTGAGAAAGAGAGAGAGAGAGAGAGAGAGACTGGGACAGTGTAAGATGTCTCAAGAGTTGATTTAAAGTCTGTTTGAGGAGACCATGCCAAGATATTGTTGCCTGTAAGGTTTGTGTGTGTGTGTGTGTGTGTGTGTGTGTGTGTGTGTGTGTACAACTAGATAAAGATGGATTTCTTTCTAAATACACCGCCACTGGCGATGACAAGAGTGAGAAACAGAAAGACAGACTGAGAGATAAAGTGAGGGAAGAAAAAAAATGAGTAAAGCAGGCCAGCAAAAAAAGAAGAAAAAAAAGAGAAAGAGAGACTGAGATTGGTGGGGATATAAACAGTGCGGGCCCGACTGACAGATCTAATATGTCCTCAGTGCTGGCCACGCTCCAGTGCACAGATGACAACCTCCACTGTGCCCAGAGCTGAATAAATGGGCATAACAAGGGCACTAAAGAGGTGCCCTCACCTTTGATACCCGCCATGGAACCGGGCCGAGCGCAGACGTCGCCGGTGTGAGTGAGGGCCCCCTCATAAAAAAAAAAAAAAAAAAACTATTTACAGTTCATTATCCAAATGCCAGCACATTCCTGCAGCAGGTAACTCAGTCTGCTTGTCAACAGGGCTATTAGGTGGGATATTAAAGCCTCCTGCTTCAGACGGCCCGGGGTGGGGGGTGGGGGGTTGAAGGGGTGAAGAGGCTAGGAAAGAAGAGGAGAGGAGAAGAGAGGGGAATTGAAGAGGAGCGGAGTGGACAAGCGAAGAGGAGAGGAGATGAGGAAAAGAAGAAAGGAGAGGAGCAGTCAGGAGGCACTGCTACACTGGAGTTGGATGGATGTGTTGTGACAGCTTATGTGTGCACATATGCTCAACAAGGCATGGTTGACTATACACACAACTCCCCCAAAACACTCTTGTGTTGTGTCTCTCCCTCATGAGGAAAGCACAAGAACACAGAGTCTGTAGAGGCATGCAGTTTAAGTCAATAGGGTTACTCTACAATGGGTCTAGACTGCAAAGTGCATACACACATCCTACTCTAACACATACGGACACAGGCACAAACACATACACAAACATACGCGCACACACACACACACAGTTTTTACATCTGGGCTAAAACGATTAGGCCTATATGGTTACTTCTTTCTGGGAATGTGGGAATGTTCCCAGATGGTTGGAGAGGGAGGGGAGAGCATCCTGGGAAACTCAGGCGGCACCAGAGTGACTGGCTGGGCCTTAGAGCAGCCTTCATGTCTGTAGCATAAAGAACATTCCGGGAAATCACATTAGGCAAAAGTGCTTTTAAATGAAGAGGCATGATGGTGCGTGCAAGTCTGTGTGTAGTGCAATGGTGTATGCATGTCATGTATGCTTGTGTGTGTGTGAGAGTGAGTGGGTGAGTGAAGGGGGGGTGGGGGGCGCTAGTTGGTAGGTGGGTAACGAAGAGGAGCTCAGCAGTAAATGAAATTCCTGATTTCCTGATAAAGAAAGCAGAATAAAGAAGAATAATAAACAACATAAAAAAATAACCCCTACATAACCTGCCAGTGAACTTGGACCAACAGGAGAGCTCAGCATCTGCTGTGAGAGACAGGCTGACGGCACATCACTAACCCACTCTAGACCTGATCTGCTCCGGCAGGGAGTTCCTGGCATGATTGTGGCAATGTGCCACCATGGACTTGTGGAGTGAAGCAGTGGGCACAGCTGTGGTGGCAACCCCTACTGTGTTGCCGCTCAGATGCCCATTTTAACCCCAGTATGAATCACACAGCTGCAGGCCAAGGGGCCTTGCCTTATAAGCGATGCCACAAAGCCACTGGGGTAAGACTTCATGCCTTCTGCGGGATTATCGGCTTGTCATGGCAAAACACAAAAACACAAACACACACACACACACAGACCCTGATATACACTCACAAACCATGCAAGGCACTGTGGATCTCTCTTCCATTAAGCACCCACCCCACATCTGCACACACACACACACACACACACACACACAGACCCTGACATACACTCACAAATAATGCAAGCCACTACAGATCTCACCTCCACTCCACACCTGCACACACACAAACTACACATAATCCAAACAACAACATTTTCATGAGCCAAGCAGTGTAAGTCAACTGTGAAGCATCATGATGAAAAGATACAAACACACAAGGTGACCTGATGCAACCCTGAAGCAGCACATCATCAAACGGAGCACAGCACAGCACAGCACTACACCACAGGGGGGGTAGGGGTGAGCAGGTAGAGGGGCAGAGGTTAAGCTTGTTTGTAGTCTAACCATGCATAGGAACATGTGCTTACAGAGCAGAGTGAAGTGGAGTTATGCTGTGTATGTGTGTGTGTGTGTGTGAGAGAGAGGGGGGTGGTTGTTTGAGCTTAATGTAGTTACTCATGGATCCCTGGCTGGACCTGGCATGGCCCTATTGATGTGAGCTGGATCTGAGCAGCAATGACATGCTGCTCAGACCTGCCCTGCCCTCTCTGACACCACTCCTGGGATTACTCTCACGCATTCCCACACACACACACATTTTATCATAAAAACAAATATAAATTGGCAGACCAACTGAAAAGCATGGCCGCAATCCTAATTTGCATCTAAATGGCATCCAAATTGCCTTCACTTATATGATGATCTCATGTCTAATTACGTTCAGATGAAACAACTGCACCCATGAATACCAGAAAGCCTGACAATTAGATGGTCAACGACGGTGTGACGAAGTGAAGTGACCATCACCACCATCTTTGTCTCAGCTTCCCTCCCAATTTCTCTCTCTCTCTTTCAAAAAGACATCTTATTCCCATCTGCTGAGGGCAATGCAAACCTTGTTAGAAGATAAGTCAATTCAATCAGCTCCATCCGGAGCATCAAAGCCCAATTTATCACATGTACTCCCTCTGGTCCCACCTCCCCTTGGACACGCATGTTTGAAAGCTCGTGCCGCTCATGCTGCTCGTAGCCTAAGGGGGCTAATCCAGTTAGCGGATATAAGAAATGCATTTGTAGCAGTCGACATTATTGAGCGTCTCAATCTCCCTTCTGTGCCGCGGCCGGTCGATGTGTCAATCAAAGTGCGCGCCGACGTTAAACATGCATTAGGGGCATCTAAACGCTCCGTAGGAAAAACAGAGCGGGAGTGGGGTGAGACGAGCTTAACCCTATAATGTGATTGGTGTAAACACTCAGTCAGTCATAGGTTTCTGTTTCCACTACCGAGTTACAAAAGCACATAAAATGGCCAAATGGCAGTTTGTAATAACTGAATTGCTTTAAAGGTTGGGCTGAATATATAACAAATATATCCTTGACTAGGAAGGGAAATGGCTCCAAAACACTTCCTCCATTAAGAACATGTATCGTTCCGCCTGAGCCTCTGTTATTAGCACAAATGCTATTCCCTATGAGCACTCTCAATGTTCCAGGGGAGTGCAACAATGTTTGTTTGAAGATAATTCAGCCCCCCCAACACAAACACACACACGCACGCACACACACACACACACACACACACACACACACACACACACACACACAAACACACACACACACACACACACACACAGAGGGGGGCAGACTTTGATAACTGGGATGTGTTTGTGCCCTTCAAAGACCCGGGGGCCTGTTATTTTCATCCAATTCAAACTTCATTTTATACCGAAGCTTCCCCGCAAAAGCTGACATTACAGACGGCACAATTGGCACAGTGTGGAAGATCTGGACCCATTAAGACAGAGGCAGAGAGCGAGTGACATGAAAAGCGGAAGAGGGAATAAGATGGAGTGAGTGTGAGTGAAAAAGCGAACAAGTACTGCAAACATGCCGTCTCAAACAAAGAAATGGGGGAGAGAGAGTGACAGACAGGGAGAGGAGTCATTTAGGGAGAAAAACCAGCAGTGAACCATCATCACAGCCTGGAGAACCTCTCTTTGTCTCATTCACGCTCACACACACACACACACACACACACACACACACACACACACACACACACACACACACACACACACACAGGCTTTTTTGAACCCACCATTCATATTTCTCACAGACAGGATTCAAATATTTTGAGAGGTGAAATACAGCTTTGACACTCATGGGTACAAAAAAACATTGCCTGTACCACACAGCAAGGCTACACACACACACACACACACACACACACACACACACACACACACACACACACACACCTCTGTAGAGTCATGTATGCTTTGGGCATGTTCCTTTTCACAGCAAACATTAAATCAGTTTAAGCTATCACCACTAGCCAATAAGCTGGTGAAATCTCTGTCTTCCTGAGAACAGTCATGGGGGATGCACAGGCGCCATGCATGGTTCAAAGTGGCCAGAACCTCATTCTCCTGAATGCACACACTAACAAATGTCCAGTAAGAAATGTAGGTCAGCTGTACAGTGAGATGGGATAGTGTCATTCAGTTTCCTGGGAAATGCACCCCCTCCATTTACATTGATCGCTCTGAGCATGATAGAGAAAAAAAAAACATCAATTTTAAACCCTATTTAACCAAACTAAGCATAATATTGTCGCAGCCTTTTACTGAATATAGTATGGATGGTGTTAGGATAGTGTTTTTTCCCTATGGGACAAGATAACACTGAATGCAGAAGTTCTAGAGCAATTTTCAGCAATGGAGACAATTTCTTTTCCACACAAATGAGCAGGTCTCCGCTCCCATTACTGCCCTCTGAGTCAGCACCCATTTCCCCTGCCTCCATCACTCACTTAGTCTGTCTGTCTGTCTGTCTGTCTGTTTTCCCCAGCAACAGAGGAAGAAACAAGATGGGAGGGAGAGAGAGACAAAGAAAGAGTGGGAGCTGAGTGAAAGAGAAAAAGATAAATCCATCCATACATACATACACACTCTCTCTCTCTCTCTCTCTCGCATGCTCTCTCACTCAATCTATATATATATATAGAGAGAGAGAGAAAGAGAGAGAGAGATAGAAAGAACAAAAGGTAGTGAGGGAGAAGAGTGACGGAGGGAGTCCAGGCAGAAGAGCTCACCTAATGCAGAGATTACATGCACAAAGAGGAGATTACGAGCAGCCTAAACTGGACTACACACTCGTGTCCTCAACTCAGGAACGCTGAATCCCCTGATTAGGACACAAGGGGGATGAGATGGGAGCAGTGGAGGATCCAATCACATAAAAGCCCCTAACAGCCTAGAGCTAGGACTTAACCTGGCCAGGACATCACACCTCTCTTCTCTGCCCCCTGTGAGCCTCCTGCAGCTCTCTGCCATCAGGCCACAGGCCACTCTGGCTGATGCTGCTGCTGGCATCACTATTGGAGCCAGTCTACCTCTTCACCTCATATACACACTCTCACATACACACACCAGTCTACCTCTTCACCTCATATACACACTCTCACATACACACACCAGTCTACCTCTTCACCTCATATACACACTCTCACATACACACACCAGTCTACCTCTTCACCTCATATACACACTCTCACATACACACACCAGTCTACCTCTTCACCTCATATACACACTCTCACATACACACACCAGTCTACCTCTTCACCTCATATACACACTCTCACATACACACACCAGTCTACCTCTTCACCTCATATACACACTCTCACATACACACACCAGTCTACCTCTTCACCTCATATACACACTCTCACATACACATTCCTGCTTCACATGGCTATGTTTTTTTTTTTCAATTACTCCTCCGTCTACACACAAAAGGCAAACCCGTGCTGTAATTCAATAAAGGACACAAAAGGCATGGTTTGGGGGTGTGTGTATTTTTGTGTGTTTGTGTGTGTGTGTGTGTGTGTGTGTGGAGGCGGGGGTTCATCTGTGTTCCTGCTCTGCCTCCTGTCATTGTTGTGCGTTACGGGTGACTGACAGGGGCCAACTGGCAACTCTCTCTGGGACCTGTGGACCAGTGAATGCTTACTGTGTAGCTGTCAATCAAATGCTGACAGCGGAGAGCCCGGTGGGCAGGAGGGACGACCTGTGGGGTCAGTGGGGAGGTGAGGGGTTTTCCCCAACCAACACAGCTGTGTGGAGGTCAACAGTCACTCACTCACACGCCCTGCTCCGTAATGGACGACAACGACAACATTAACTACTCGACATACAATAGGAGCCATCACTCACTCTCTGTTTTTGCCACATAAACTCAACATCTGTAACGTGATGAATATTTCACACAGTACCTGTACCAGACTAGGAACTGAGCATTTGTTTGGGTTGCTTTGAGTCTTCTGGCTCATGTATAGATGCCATTTGTCTGATAAAGCAGTGGTATTCAGTGCAATAATAGTAACACAATGAATAACAAACAGGCTGTGATTTACAAGGGCTTACAAGTACAAACCCACATGAACATGTCATGACAGGAAAGACAGGCGACGTCCCCAATCTGCTGAACTAATCGCAGCAGTAATTTCAATTTTATTCCTGCGTGTGTATTCATGTTTAAGAGGGTAAGGGTTCAATTGGGTTTAAGATGGTACTGCCCGTGGCATGGGGATGGCCTTGGAATGCCTCTGCCCCAGCTGTCTGTGTTCTCTCTCAGATGGTGGGCTCACTCCCTTCTCATGTCTCTCCCCCCTCCCCACTCCATGTCAATGGAGTTCTCGGTGGATTAGGACCTGTACTCTGCCCCGGCATGCTGGTATTGTTGTCTTAATGAGAGATTACAGAGCCTTGGTTAAAACAAAACAAACAAAAAAAACATCTTCAAAGCTTTGTTTTGTTTAACTGTGCATTGGCATGATTGCAGCCCAGCTGTCCAAAAACATGGCAGCGGCCTATTTCTTGTTAGAGACTCTTGTAGCTGACACTCATGGGCATTCAATGCACCACACTACACTGCTCACACTACACACAACAATATTCTAATGCATTATTCTAATGCAACAATATTCTAATGCATGCAAACCCTAGTCAGGCTGACTTTCTCCTTTTCATTGTTTCATTGTGTTTTCATTGCCTGACATGAAAATCAGTCCGAGTGAAGACATATGTGTGTGCTCCTCTCCAAAGGAATGTTTTCAGGAACACAAAAAAGTTGAAAGAAAAAGACTACACTGCACCCGTGGATGGCCACAAACTCTTAGTTCACTTGCCAGGTTCAGAGAGTTCAGTCCAAAAAAACAAACTCAAAGCTGTTTTCACAGAGAGTGTGTTAATGGGGCAAGGATTAAACCCGTTCCCTCAGAACACAGTCCAACGTAAGATCCAGCAAAGCATGGGCTAATCGAACCTCATGAAACATCTCAGAGAAGCAGCATCATTAATTCAAGTGTTATGTTTCCAGAGTCGGGCGCCAACCAGCCACAATCATAACTAATATGCATTATCATATACAAGATGAAAGAGCAAAATGAATGAATGAAAGATGCATGTTATCAATGAAAAATGTCATGAATGAAAGATGGAGTTGGTAGCAAACATCACAACGGACAGAGGATGCTTTCCATCAGAGCACTTTCTCTGTCTCTGCATTGGTAATCAATAGGTTACTACATCATATCAATACACTGTTGACTACCTGCAGGGTGAGACAAGTAATACACGTGTGTGATGTGGTGCTAAGGATGAACAGCAGTCTGAGTGAACAGTCTACTGAGAATTGCTCTCTGTATCTCTGTCTCACTGTGTCTCTCACATTCACGTTCAACTTAATTAGTTGCTTAACTGGCATAAAGAAAACTTGTATTACCATTTACAAGCAAGACAACATGTTACTACAAGTAAGATATACTGTATACACCTTGAATGATACAGTTTGTGTGTGTGTGTGTGTGTGTGTGCATGTGATACACAGGGAGGAAGAGAGAGTGTGTGTGTTCATTTTAAATCTCATTATACTGTATATAATGACAATAAAGGCTTTCTATTCTATTCTATTTAAATGGCAAGTCCATATATTTAATCAGCAGAATGAGAGGAGAAGTGTCTACAGGTGCGCCTGATTAAGCGTTCGCCGCCGTGTCTGCAGTGCAGGGGTGAACTTTGGTCTCAAGGGCATGCAACATCAGTTCTGCTGTATTTTCCAAACACCCCCCCCCCCCAATGCTCACTCTCTCCCCCATTGCTCTTTCATCTCTCTCACTCTGCCATCCCTCAATCCCCCTTTCTCTCTGTAGGTGTGCAGTGGTCTGTGGTCCCAGTGGGGAGTCATTAGGGCTCCTGGGAGAGACTCACACCCCAATCAGCGCTGACCTGCAATCAGGCTCTGGGCTGATGAGGCCTCATTAACCCCCCATTAACACCCCCCCCCGCCCCCATTACACACACACACACACACTCCACATCACCCCAGTGCTTTGATGCCTTCATGCCTGAGCAGACTACAGGTCCTAATGAGACAGGCAGGTGAAACGGGAGCTCTCCAGGCCTAATGCACAGCTGACAGACACACACACACACACACAGAGCACAGAGGACACAGTGGCACAACCAGAGAGTCATGCACACTCCAGACAGCTGCAATAATGGTCCCTGAAAACAGTATGGAGGGAGAGAGACAGGGAGAGAAAAAGGAAAGAAGAAAGAGAAACAGAGAGTAGCTGCTAGCGTGCCTAAGGGGCAAAGGGCAGAGAGAGCACCTTCACTGGCACACTATTCTACACCTTCATGCCAATGATCACATATAAAATCACATATAAGACAAAGCCTGTCTGTTTCTAACACCATTTATAAGCCAAAGTCTGTCTATGATGGGGAGAACTATAGACTGAGCTTGGGGAGTTTCTTTTAAATTGCCAATAGTGTGTTGAATGGAATTGTGAAGGTAAAAGCAGCGAGTAGCTTCTGTTTGTTTTTCTTTGAGAGATTTGTACATGGTGGCCTTCTTTTCCATGGCTGTGGCTGTGGTAATGCAGGAGACCGTGGCTACCAACGTGGCCCTGTACGCTACCGCTGTGCTGCATGTGACCCCCATATTACATTGTGGGCCCAGTAAAGGAGTCTGAACCTCCTACAACGCCCACCCCCACCCACCACCACCCAGCCCCTCTTACCACCATCCCCATCCCCAAACAATGACCACTCGTGATCCTCAGCCAGGCCAGTCGCCTTGGAAACACTTGCTCTTTTTGCCCGTTTCCATGGTACCTCACATCACTCCACATAACACAAAGCCTCTCGTTTGGAAAGGAAAAGCCTTTTAAAATAATAATAATAATAATGAAAAAAATAAATAAAACTTTTAAGGTCAAACTTAAGTGCTCCTAAAAAGTAATGCTGAGATGGAGAGATGTGGGTACTTGCTTTGTTTTTTTTCTTATGGTTGCGCATACTGAAGAGCTTCAGGTACAAAGGAAAGCTAGACCTACTCCATTTGAAACTCTATATCATTCTGAAGGAACTCACAAGGAACAGTTAAACTCATCATACACCTCAGGTTTTCCCTGATAACTATACACACTATACAAGTTTGTGCTTAATTTTCTGTGTTTATGCCGAGTTATTCTCATGTTTGTATTGTGTGTGTGTGTGTGTCATCAACTCAAATCGAATGCTGACAAAAATCCAGTTGGCAGAAAGAGATCCCTGTCTTTGCCCTCTCAAATCTCACATTACCAGAAGAAATCGATCTGCTGCAGGCCACTCACTCATGTCCTCTTGTAAAATAAACACACAGTAACCAGACAGCTACAACTCTCATCTTGTCACCTATGCACACATACTCAGCTCATCTCCTCTGGTCTGGTCCTGTTTGGTGCATCATGTGGGGCAGGGTGAGGTGTGTGTGTATATGTAGCGTGTGTTTGTGTGTGTGTGTGTGTGGGGGGGGGGGTTACAGGTGAAGTGGAGTGTAAATGGTGTCGGACATGTTAATGCCAGTACAGGCTCTTGGGACTGATGAGGGAATCAAGTGGAGGCTGTGTGCTGAGAGGAGAGGAGAGGAGAGGAGCAGCACTGGCTCTCATTACAATCTGTGGGCAGAGGAGACCATGCAACAGTCCCAGCAGATCTCACCTCGATTAAGCACCCACTCCACATCACACACACACACACACACACACACACACACACACACAAAGACCCTGTAAAAGTGGCCTCTTAAAGAGGTGATGTGCCTCTCAGGTGTTTGTATGTGACTCCAGTTCTCTCAGCAATGTCTGTCCTCTTCAAGCTCTGGAGGATGACGAGAGATGAGAGAGGAGATGAGAGAGGGGAGAGAGACATATGCCCTGTCCCAGTATGACCACCGCACCGGTCAGGGAGGCAGGGAGGAGGAGTTACTGATGCTCTCCGCTGGCTGTGAGCACTCTAAGAGGATTACTAAATGTAAATGGAGCCTTGCATCACCCTCAACAAAGAAACAACACTGTGCAGTTCTGTGCATCATTGCAGACATTCATAAAGACAGACTACATACCATTCACACTTCATTCCTAGTTATGCATGAAATTATTGAAGAATTCAACTTAAATTATAGACTTAAAAATATACTGTCTGATTTTTTGTTGGAGATGTGTCAGACAGGGAAACTGCAGTCATTTCCTTGTGCTTAGGGGCTGTGCTTGCACAACATGACAAACAGTCAATCACCTGTGATCGATCCCCAATCTGACCTACTTGCAATCACCTGTGATCGATCCCCAATCTGACCTACTTGCGGAACTGGAGAGAGTTCTTCTGAGACACAAGAGCCTCACTTATCACCTACAGAGAGCCAATCAAAAACTTGCTCACCAAAAAGTTATTTTTTCAATAACCTCTCCTCCACTCACTTCACTTCTGCTAGACTTACCTGAGCTTCCATCTGTCTACAAAAGGCGAGATTCACAAGATAAAGCTCATGGTAAGGCGAAGAGATCCTAAAGATAGAGATGTCTGAGGAGCAGAGATATTTGTGGGGAAAGAGCTCCACCTACTGCCTACCATTGGTAGCACAGCACATTATGTAAAAATAAATAAATAGATATGGTAACTCAAGTGTTTATTTTTCCCTAAGACCTTCAACTGAAAATATTCTGCTACTAATACTGAACCTTAATACATGCTAATTACTGGAACTGAAACATTCCAACTAGAGTAGATGCATCATGGCACAACCTTGTGAGTCTGTAAGTGTATATTTACCAAATTGACATTATTTATACACCACTTTCCCACTGCCAAGAAAGCAAAGCAAACACATCCTTCACAGAAAATGACTCACAAGTGCAGCAATGCAGAAATGCAAAGCCATATTACTGGACAAGGGCAGAGAAAGAGAGGGAGAGAGATGGAGGGAGAATGGGGGAGTGGTTGGAGAGGTAGAGAAGGCGAGAGATGGAGGGAGTGGTTGGAGGGGTAGACAAAAGGTGTAGAGGGAGGGAGGAGTGGAGTTCCTCCAGCAGGAGTTTGTAGCAAACTGTGAATCTGTGCAAACGGCCTGGCCGGACCGGGCTAATCCTGGCCCCAGAGCACGGCAGGGCTGAGCGGGGGCCCTCCACTGTTTACCTGCGACATTCTGCAGGAGTCCATAAATCACCCCCTGGCTGGGCCTTCTGCACGCTTCACCCACCACTCTTCTCCTCTCCTCTCATCACCCCATCCCTCTCTCTCTTTCTCTCTCACGATCATTCTTCAACTCAACACCTCCTAAATGGCTGTCTCCAAGAGTATTTTAGCGCTTGAGCACCGAGTAGTATATATTTATGTGTGTATGACTGACTGTGAACATGCCAATTTGCTGAATGTAGTGTGAATCAGTAACCATGTGTGACAGTGAGCACAATTTGCACCAGTCTGTGTCAGTGGATTATGCAAGCTAATATTTGGGTTATAAGTATTTTTCCATGCTTGACTGTGTGTGTGTGTGTGTGTGTGTGTGTGTGTGTGCGTGTATGTGTGTGATTCTGTTTGTGTGAATCAGCCTCCCCCTTCCCTCATGTAGACTGTTCCAGAGTGTTCTTTCTCTCTGACACCATGGTGACAGTGTGTGTGAGTGAGTCTGCTCGCTGGAGCTTTGCCTGCTATTTCCATGGAGACCGATATGCCTGTACTGATATGACTACCTATGCAGTACCTGGAATGTACATATTTGTGTGTGTGTGTGTGTGTGTGTGTGAGTGTGTTTGTGTGTGTGTGAGTGAGAGTGAGAGAGAAAGAGAGAAAGAGGGAGAGAGAGATGTTAAGAGAGTCCATGTGAGTGTACATAGTAGCTGCATATTAGGTGACACTGCATGTTAGGGTACATGTGTGCAGTAAATGTGTATGTGCATAATCATGCATTAATTTGTATGTGTGTGTGTGTGTGTGTGTGTGTGAGGGTATACAGCTGTGGAAAGAGGGCAAATGGGCTCAGCACTGCTAGAGTCTGTTTGCAGCCCTCTACACCCTTACAGGAGGTGGGGGCCTGGTCAGCACAGGGTGGAGGGGGTGGAGGAGATAGGGAAAGAAAAAAAGAGAGAGAGAGAGAGAGAGAGAGAGGGAGGGAGGCACAGACGCCACCTGTTTAAACAGCCAGCTATCCTGAGGAAATGAAAACTTCCAACTCCCACCGGCATCCTGCATCCAGAACAGCAAATCCCTCTAGAACGAACACACACACACGCACATGCACACACACACGCATGCACACACACGCACGCACGCACACACACACACACAGAGAGAGCTTGTGAACCAGCTGCTCATTATAATAGGCGCAGTGCTGGAGTGCGACACTCAGCTGCCAAGAGAGAGAGATGCAAAAAAGCTCTGCTAGCTCTTGTCTAAGCCCAATATTAAATCTCAAACTCACTTCCTATGGGCAGCGGCTCATTTTGAGGCTTGGACTCTAGGAAAAACATTTCCCCTCTGCACATAAGCCAGAGCTGTGTGGGAGCCTGTCTCAATTCCACCCGGCGTGAGGTGTGTATTTAGTCATTCCCCCATGTCCGAACAGGCTTTGCATTTGACATTAAAACAAAACATCTTCGAAAAAATAAAAACCTTGTTGGGGGAAACTGAACTTTCCGTGAACCTGTTGTTTTTATTTTGTTTATTTATTTCTTTATTTTGGGTCTTGGTCGGTGAGTGTTGTTAAGGTCAGCCTGTGAAAAGAGCAAAGAGCCAGTGCAGCAGCAGCGCTGAGTGGACTTGGTTTGACTCTGCACCCAGAAGAAGACTGATGACCCTGCTGTTACGAGCCGTGACCCCAAGCGGGGGGTCGGACCCTACAATCTTCCAGACGCGACAGCCCGCTCAGGCACAGCCTGCCATAGCAGCTCACATCAAACACCAAAAAAGAAATAAATAAGAATAAGGGGACAGCTGAGGTATTTAGGTGAATGCCAGACAGCCACTGCACAAAGTCCAAACCCATCACTTCTAGCAGGACAACCTTTGAAGGAAAGCAGACAGACACCGTGTTCCGCAACAGTCCCAAGTGTTTGTCATGCAAAGATAACTGGACCTGTATGAGAAGCCGTCAGCCAGCCAGAAAAAAAAGTTTTATCAGTGAGCCTTGCTGGATTGGCCATCACACACACACACACACACACACACACAGTAGTCCGGTGTTGATGGTAGCTGTGAGCTCTGGGCACCATGGCTATCTGTGCAGGGATACACTGAGGGGCCAATGAGGGATGAGTGTGGGGTGCTGAGAGCATTTCTGGCAGGATGTGTGATGGGCTCCAGGCAGGATTATGGGTGGCCCAATGCAGCTATGTGTGTTTATGGCCTTTGGAAGCTGATTACGCCACACTCAGGCTCTTACCGCATGCTTTCTGCTGTCTCTCTCTCTCTCCCTCTTTCTCTCTCTGCATTTACTTTGCTGCGGCTCTTGCCTTCACCTTCCTCGTCCTCATCCTCGTCCTCCTCCACGATGTCCTTGTCTCTTTCCTGCCCTCCTCCTTCAGCTTGTCTTCTTACTTACTTGCCGTCTCTCTCTCTCTCTCTCTCTCTCTCTCACACACACAAACACAATAATTTTCCTTCTCTTTGCATGGATGCTACACCCTAGCCCCCTCCCCCGCCCCATCTCACACACACCCTCTGCCTTATGGCCAGTGGATGAGTCACGACTCCTCTGGCAGCATCCCCTCGACTCGGCTGCCTGCCGGCGCAGATGAGAACCAATCGTGGCCAATGAGGACGAAGATGACGAGCGGATGCTGCCGCGGCGCCTCCTCATTCCCTCCGAGGACCCAGAATGCCTCGCTAATGAACCGCAATCTTGGAAGGATCCAGTCGAGAGAACACACACAGACACATACACACACACAGACACACACTTGGGCTTGAAAAAAAGGAGAAGAAGCCAGGGGTCAGATGAGGTCTCTCGACACTTACTGCAGCCAAGCCTGATGTCCGCAGAGCAATTACGGCTCCGGTTTCCCAATGACTGCATGTCACCAGCTCCAGCACATTACTGCAGTGATGTATGGCTTGACACACACCATTTGAAACAGACCATGATTAAGTTTAAAACACAAAATATATATAAACACCGGTACTTAAAGACTCCATTCAATCCAATTTGGGTGACAGTAACATGCACTCCATCCCCCATTAACTGCAGTGGTAGCCTCTCGCGGATCTCGGAAATCTTCAGAACAGTCATCAGGCTGTTTGCAACCTGCAGTTACCAGAGCCTCCACTAGGGGGCTCTGCACCCCTCCACAGACTACTTCTTCTTCTTCCTTGGCCCTTTTCTCTCAGTCTTAGCCTGTCTCTTTCTCTTTTTTCCCCTGTCCCCTGTAGTTTTCTCTCTGCCTGAATCCAGCTGGACTCTTGGCAAGGGTCGAGCCCACGTGAAGCCGCCTGATTCCTGTCTGTGATGGCGGAGAGGGAGGGAGAGAAAGGGGAAAGGAGGAAAAGAGAGCAGGCTGTTGTGCTCAAAACAGGTTGAGTGAGTCATTGCAGGGGTTCCAAAGTCAGGGCTGCAGCGTTGGCTTCTCATACATGCACTCTCAGAAGAGAGAGTTGAGAGAGGAGAACAGTTTTTTTTTTTTTTTTTTGTCTGGGAGCTTATAAATTCTTTACGGCTCTGCCACAGCTGGCTATGACGCGCATAAATCTCCCTCACACTTGTGAAAATACTTTTTGGAGATTGGGCCCTCACTCACCTAGGAGGAGTCTGTGTCTGTTGGTGTGCATGTGAATGTCTCTCTCTCTCTCTGTGTGAGTGTGAGTGTGTGAGTGTGTACACCTCCAGTCATGATTAAGCATTCAGCATTCCACTGGACTCCACCAGAAAGAATTTGAATTCTACTTGTGTGATGTGTGCAGCTAAGTGTGAGGTCGGCATAACCTCAAAAAAGAAGGGAGAGAGAGAGAGAGAGAGAGAGAGAGAAAGAGAGGCAGAGAGTAACTGAAACAGAGAGAGATTCAAATGTGTTCCGACTCGTCACAACACAACATGCAAACAAAGCTCACGTGTCGCCATCCCTTACCATCACGGCTGGCCTGCGCCTAAGCAGCATGCGACAAACAAAAGCAAAGGCAAAAACAAAACAAAACAAAACAAACAAGGCAAACACAGCCGACCCTTCCTCTCAGCCCTCCCAAAATGACAAATGTATGTGCAATGACTGATGATGATTAAAACAAACCATGGCTGGGAGGAGTATGAGAACAAGAGAGAGGGAGAGAGAGACAGACAGAGGGAGAGAAAAGTGGATATTTAGAGAGACATGAGTCTCTTTATTGTATCTGTATTGCTGTGTCAGCTTTGGTAACATTGCTTCACTGAGTTCACTGCTTCACTGACAATAAAG